>OZ020197.1:55791657-56991657 GCA_963971165.1 Philopedon plagiatum
CTGAGTTTCTTACAAGGAATCTCCTCTTAAGCGATGGCACATGTTTTTTGAAACACCCTGTATATATATATATATATATATATATATATATATATATATATATATATATATATATATAGTAGACTGATTGGTCGATAGTTTCTTATGTCTTCTTTACTGCCTTTCTTGTGAATTAGAATTATATTGGCGCTATTCCAACTTTATGGTATATGTCTTGATCTTAGGCAGTTAGTGTAGATTTTTGCTAGGATTTTCCATGTTCGTTTACCTGCGTATTTGATTAATTCGACCATCACACCGTCATTGCCTGCTGCTTTACCATTTCTCATGCTATTAAGCGCCTTCTCTACTTCTTCCACGAGAACTTCTGGGATGTCGTCATTTATTCGTGGTGTCGTTACCTGTTCCTGTATTGTCTCCGGGGCCTTGTATAGTTCACTATAGAATTTGGTTACTAGGTTTATTATCTCTTCTCTATTTGTGACTCTGGTGTTGTCATTTGTTAGTGCCACTATTTGTTTCTTGCCTATGAGGAGGGATTTCTTAGCGGTCTTGTAGCTTTTCCTGCTTTTGCAGTTTCTACTAGTTTTTCGTTGTAATTTTTGATGTCTTCTGCAATCTTCTTTCTTATTGTCTTGCACAGCTCAGTGTATTCTATTCTTTGCACGTTGGTTGTGGCCTTCATTTCCCTTCGTTTTCTTAGCAGCGTCCTAGTTTCATCGGATAGCTTTTTGTGCTGATTGTGTTTTCTTGGACCACTTATTCCTTTGGCGCAGCTTAGGATAGTTTCCATGAGCTCTGTGCTTTCTGCCTGGTCTTGTAGTCTGTTGTTGAGTAGCGCCTGGTATTGCTCGGAGTTTTCGACGAGTTTATTTGTGTCTACTCCTGTTGCCATTGGCTTTCTGACGAGTTTCAGTCTTTCGAGTTTCGTGTTCAGTATAACTCGCTCTGATTAGCCTGTGGTCGCTACCTATCCGAAATTTGTTGAGGACGCTGACATCTTTTATCGTGTTCATCTTGTTGGTTAGGATGAAGTCTATTTCGTTCTTGATATTTCCATTTGGGCCTTGCCACGTCCATTTCCTATTTGGGTTTTTCTGGAAGAACGTGTTTGCTATGGACATATTCTGATAATTTGCGTATTGTACAAGCCTTTCTCCTCGTTCGTTCCTTTCACCAAATCCAAAGTTTCCTATTTGTTGTTCTTGGTCCTTTTGTCTTCCTATTTTTGCATTGAAGTCGCCTATCAGGTACTTGAATTGGCTTTTGTTACTGTTTAGTGCTTGAGTAACTTCAGTGTAGAATTCTTCCACTACTTCGTCTGAGTAGCTGGCCGTTGGGGCGTATGCTTGGACAATCTGTATGGTGTATCTCTTTGATAGCCGTAGGGTTAAACTGGCTACCCGGTCAGAGATACTTGTAACATCTATTATTCTGTCTTTCCAAGTTTTATTGATTAGAAATCCGACGCCGCTTGTTTTGCCAGTTGGTGTTCCTCGGTAGTAGAAGATATTGCCCGATTCAAGTTCTATTAGCTCTTCTTCTTTGCGCCTTACTTCGCTGATGCCTATGATGTTCCACTTAATATTTTCTGCCTCTTTTTCCAGCTCCACGATTCTGGTCTGGTTTGAGAGTGTTCGGCAGTTGTAAGTTGCTATAAATAGCGATGTTGTTTTGAGTGGGTAGTGATTTAGACTCCGCAGATTCTTAGCACCCTCTGCCCGCCTGGCTGATTCCCGGGGACTACCCGCCCTGGGGCCGTTTGGGCCTACGGAGAATGAGGGCCGCGGCCTAGGTTTCCTGTTCATGCTTAGGGTCGTAAGGCATACCTTACCACGCTGCCTTAATGCGGGTTGGTAAGGGGCAAAGGTTGTCGTCCGCTGGCTTTTGCCATTTTTGATTCTGGTCCGGGTGCCCTCCTGCTAGCGCGATTTCTGGGAATTCTGGGCCCTTACCCTTCATCAGGCAGGTTCACACCCAGACCAGAGTGGCTGACGAACAGACCACAATTTTTGACCAGAAGCAACAAGAGACCTTATATCCAAACGTTCGAAATTGATAGGTAAGATGTACTGGCTCGCGCCAAACTACTTTTACGTATGTTGCTCCAAAACTTTTGGTTGCTAACATAATAAGTAAAATATGTCGAATTTCTTCGACAGTACAAGTGCACCACTGTACCATAATATAGGGAGGTTTTCCTATATATAAATATATAGAAAATGGGGAATTTTCTTCGGTCCATATATATAATATATGTCGGTAAATGCAAAAGCTTTATCTTTCGCTAGTGCAAAACACAAGACCGTAAAATGACAAAGTAAAGTAGAAGGATTATTCTTTTTGATTCTGGTCGTGGGGTATATAATGCTTTACTTTTTATTTTTTTACAGTAGGTGCAATTCTTTTCTATAGATACTACGTCATTTCTATTAAAATATTTAGGGACTGATAGTGACTATGGTGGCGGCTGGTGAAATTTCGAAGTTGTACATCTGTGTTCCTGCTTACAGGACCCGTACCAAATTTAGGGATTTTAATAGTGAGCCCACTGGGAATGTTTTGGTAAAGAAAAAAAACCATTTTGTGATTTGCAAAAAAAGTTGAATTTTTGGTGTTCCCTAAGAAAAAAATGAACACGTCTAGGCATTTTATTTATTATTTTTTTTAAACAAATGTTACATCATTTTGTCGACAGTTTTTAAATTTTGAGAGAAAAAAATGTGTTAGTAGAAAGTTATAGTCATTTGATTTTTTTTTCATTTTATTTTAGGCTTCAAAAAATTCAAATGACTATAACTTTCTACTAACACATTTGTTTCTCTCAAAATTTAAACTGTCGACAAAATGATGTAAAATTTGTTTAGAAAAAATAATAAATAAAATACCTAGACGTGTTCATTTTCTTCTTAGGAGGGGCACACCAAAAATTCAACTTTATTTCGCAAATTACAAAATGATTTTTTTCTTTACCAAAATATTCCCAGTGGGTTCACTATTTGAACCCCTAAATTTGGTTCGGGTCCTGTAAGTAGGAACAGAGATATACAACTTCGAAATTTCATCAGCCGCCACTGACTGATACATAAATAAAGTTCTATTGTATTTATTTCTAAAACACGTGCTTTTTCTTTCGGAAATTTTGATTCAATACCTTTATACATACTATTTACACAAGATTTAGAATATCAAATTTTTTACTCGTTCGTGATTCTGACCACAAGCTTACTGTTTATAGAACTTGACACAGATTATTTTGTGTTTTGACGAAACTGGGTTTAATGTAACTGAAAATACTATACGACAATTAATGACAAATTAATGAATTATATTTCTATTATTTATAAACAATAGAAACCAGAATAACTACGTAACTAGAATTTACATATACTTAATACGAAATCAAATTCTAAACAGTTCTTCTCATGTATAATACACCAATTTGCAGTTACATATTATATCATCAACTTTCATGAGATACTTCGCGTAGTCTGCAGGTCTGAAATGTGTTTAACCATATATAGAGTGCCTTAAATTAGCTATGACAATGTTAGGTGGCAAAATATTTTTTGATTTTTTATCGGTGTTCACCACAACCATTTACATGAAAGCTTCATCAGCGGTATCGACGGCAAACCATAGTCCAGCTGATCTAGATTTATAAATAGAAAAGCAGAGTTAAAGTACGATCACTCAAATTTGAAATCGTTTGTTGTGCCGCTTGAGTAAAAAACTTGGGAGTAAAAAAAAGCCCATAAAACTGTACACAAAGACTTGTGCCGCGAGATAAGCAAATGCGCACTTGCCACCGCGCCGGGCCTATAGCAGATCCAGTCAACGTGGACTCCGTTGTTGAATGTTGTAGGCTACATTAGCGCTTTTAAAATTCCTTATTGATCAGTGAGTATTGTGAGTGAAAAAGGACGACTTCTATTGGCCATCGTCAGAACCACAGTAATCTGTCAGCATAACATCTTTATTAGTAAGTGCTTTCGCAGTGGTGTGGATCCGTAATTTTTTAGGGCCAAATTTTGATTCTATTTCCGTAATCGTTTAAAACTGCACAGAAGTAACTAAATTAGTCTTGGACGAATTCTGCTTTAGAATGTAAAATTCATTCATAATTAAATTGAATTATCAGTAGGAAGCGCACTCAGCTCTAGTTTTACCTAAGAAAAGTTGTAAATAACACTAAATGCAATATCAGGCTAAATGCAGTATCAATCCTTGGTACATTTCTACCTGCGCTATTTACGAAAAATGATTGTGAGGTAGTCTTTGTAGGGCAAAACAAAGCTCTAAGGGTGGTGTTCTTTGAGTGTTAGTCAAATCATGCTATACTGAATAAGGAACAGAATTCTTATTTACAAAGCCTTCCTAAAGCAGATAAAACCCAGTTAGCAATGATCCCCGGGAAGTCCCATTTTGATCCGCAACATCCCAGTTGGGATGATCCCAGCTAAAACATCTCTGGGACGTCCCCTGTTCGTTAGAAAGATCCCAAATAGGTCCCAAAGTGTGACGTCCTACGGACGCCTCATGTTGCTGTCCCAAGAACGTCCGCAATGGGATTTAAAAAAAATGAAATTGGTAAAAATTTTTATAAAGTGTAAAAACAAAATACTGTTGGAATCTTTATTGTATTGATGCCTCTATATTATAATGACTTTATATTACCTTAAAATGCGTTTTTTTGTATCAGTACTAGGACTGTTTGGAACTGCTAGCAGATGGCGCTGCCTGTGTCACGCTGCTTCAGTAATTCAACAAAATAATGTTACAGATTTACTTTTTGCGTAATGTTCCATCAAACCGTAATCAAACGAAAAGCATACTTTTTCCTGGTAGTTTCTTGCACTCTGAATAAGTATTCTGTTATCTAACCCGTGTTGGAACAAATTATGACAAATTTGATTTGATTGATCTGAGGGGACATGTCCTATATATAGGAAATAAAACTCTAAAAGCGGCTCAAGTGCAGTAAATTGACAATACTATAAAATGTATCCAGACCCTTTAAGGCGTAGGGAATGTCCAACAATGATCATACGTCCTGTGTAAACTTTATGGGATGATCCCAGATACAGCCCGAACTGTTCTAAAAGTACGTCCCAGAGTCGTCCTGTGGATTCTATGGGAGATTACGGGACGTCCATGGGATGGCGAAAATATCCCAGATTAACATCGCTGGGACGTCCCAGGAACAGCTTTGTGTTAAATGTATGCCCTTTAATGGTATTAAAGATGTCCCATGAAAGTCCTAAATGTAGTCGCTATAACATCCTAATATGGTCCTGGGGTGATCCTACATATGTCCTTGAATAGTATTAAGAATGTCCCGCAAACGTCCCAAATATAGTCGCTATAACGTCCTAGTAAGGTCCAAAGATGATCCCTTATATGTTCTGTGTACCCTTTACGTGATGATCCCAGATACAACCCGACCTGTTCCAAACATACGTCTCAGGGACGTCCTTGGGACTTTATGGGATATTCCGGGACGGCCCTGGGATGCAGGATATACTACGTCGCTGGGAAGTCCCAGGAATGGTTTTGTGTTAACTGGGTAAAGGCCGTCAACAACGTTAAGATAGTTTTACTTAAAATAAGAAATATTTGGCCAGTAGTATTGACTTATTCAATTCACTAGTCGTAGGTCTCCATTTCTGTATCTCACGGCATGAGTCTTGTCTGCAGTTTAGGAGGGTTTTTTTACTCAAAAGCGGCAAAACAAACGATTTGAAATTTGAGGCATGCTCACAAAGACGTGTTCAAGTTAATATTGCAGTATATTTAGAAAATGAGCGTTCGGTATGTACCTAATGATGTAATATTCGTATACGATTTTTTTTCTAAATATTAGTTAGCCATCCGTCACGTATAGATCCTCAGTAATGGAATGGATTTTCATACAATCCGGATGTTTTCGTAGGTGCTTCATCTGCAGTTCGTACACTGCGGTCATCACTTGAAGGTCGCAGTATAGTAGCATACAAAAACTCTCTTTTCGGTTTGGTGCTTACCATGCAGCGCCGCCGCGCCGTAGTCTCCCGTTTGCGAGTTGGCGAGAAAAATTGTTTCGCGTTTCCCGGATTTAATTTCTTTTTAACAAAAAGTGCTTGGACCAAACTCTTTTTAAAGTTTGACGGTACTAAATATATTGCAGGATATATCAGCGTAGTTTAATTGGATGGTTAACAAGGAACTGTAAAAGACATGTTAAAAGTGTTTGCCATGAACAAAATAATAATAGTTGTGTCAGGCACGCAATATTCATTAGCGATTTAATTTTTATATTTAGTATTTGTGGAATCCAACAGTATATTAGATAAAAATCGCTTTAGAGTATTCTGATTCTATATCAAAAGCAAATACACGCTAAACCGTTGTGGTTGTCTGTCAATGAGACAACCAGGCGCGACCCGTGAGTTTTTTTACAGGTGGGTACAATTTTTGTGGGCAACTAGGGGTATCAACGCAACAAGCAAAATAAACTTTTTTAATTAAGGAAAGTTTTTTAATAATGTGCCTAGTTTTGCCAAGAAATTATTTACCTACAAATAAACACCGCAAAAATCATAAAATAGGTACTGTAGTATATTAAACATTGTTACTCTAGATTCTAGATGTTTATGACTTTTAGAATTACTTTTCTATGTGTTTTAGTCTAAGATTGTTAGCGGCTTCCCGTTTTGATACGTTTGCGTCTCCTCAATAGAGGTCGCGTCTTGTACTAAAAGTATGATTATTCGTAAAATAAAATTAGGAAAGCTAGCCGAAACTTCGTTTTCTTTAATAAATACAATACTGGTGGCTACACACGCGCAGGCTGCCAGCTGTAGTAGATATGAGATTACCAATAATTTAAAAATATTTTATCGAGGAACGAGTGCTAAACTTGCTGACAATACATCTTTTAGAGCCGATCTAATTTTTTAAATATCAGAAATTAAAGAAAGTCTATCTGAGCACAGCCTCGAACCCACTACCTTTTGGTCCACTAGCTGAGACTCTACCTCTAGACCACGTTGCTAATGTCAGAAAACCTGTGTCGATGCCGTTATATTTGATGACTATGACACATTGGCGCGGCTGAGAGATCGCATTCCAATGTTTAGCCGCTAATAATACAATATACAATGCAAATGCAATGCGCATATTAGGTACCTAATTAGTTTTTCTTTGTCCAACTCAAATGTCTTAAAAGATTATATTTCACGGGGCGGTTCGAGTGTATTTCCATAGTGGGAGTGGCAAGATAATATTGGTGGGCCGTCGACAAATTTTGTCTCCTTTTATCTTCCTAAAGCGCGTGTGTCTGCTTCTCTCTTAGTTTTAATGAATTTATATAGTCCATATAAACCTACGAGGCCAATTTAAAGTATGACCCAGCCCGGAGCAAGCTTGGATATCTTTCGACGATGGCTTGGTTTGATTCTTTCTTCGGGAGCTTTCGCATGGAACTTGCACTTTTTTGAAAGAAAAGTTTGGTTTTAAAAAATAATTATTGAAAATAAATTTAGGTGGGTCATTCACCAAATCACCTTATGGACACAACGCCTGGAGACAACTGATACAAAATACAGTGGAAAATGTTTTAGTACGCATTTTACATGCTAGTAAATCTTTAAAGCCTTATTTGTTTGCTGTCAATAGAAGACTAGCATCCCTAAAAATCAAGTGTCCCAATTCTTGTTTACTTCATGCCGTGCATCTAGTGGCAGAAACAGTTAGAAGCAGCTATCCGTTTGTAGACAAATTAAATAGCAAGTGCAAAGAAGGTTTCTGTGAAATCGGGAAAATATCTTTACGCATTTCACAAAGCATGTCCGCACATTCTTGAACCTCCGCAGCCGGTATTAGCTCAATGCGGAACATGGCTAAAGGCGGTCTTTTATTATGCAGAACATTTGGAGGCTGTGATATCTGTAAGTCATAATTTAACCCTAACGACGCGACTTCCATTAAAGATAGTGAGCAATAATTTGACAGTAAACAAATTATGAAGGATTTAGATACCATAATATGTGACAATTATAGAATCGTGTTGACATCTATAAGAAATTACAGAATGGATATTTGTCTTTAGGCGAATTCTGTAAAATTGTGGACAATGTACCTAAGTGCGGCAGTTACAGATGCTGCAGGTGTTTTTGCACTTCTAAGAAATTAAAGGATGTTCTGCGGAACAATCAAGATCATGATAAAAATAAAGAAGATATGATACCGCACAGGTAGGCGTGGCCATTTACGTCACCGTCGCGCCGTGATCAATTCCGCGATATTTTGTAAAAGAAACATGTCTTTTTTACGATCGCGTTGTGTTTTCAACTATTTTTTGGTGTTTTTATATTACTTTTAGGAGTTTAAAAGTAAAAATGAGATGTGCTGTGTATGGTTGTGATGTGGACAATCGGTCAATCAATGTCAATGTGTATGATTATTTTAAATTATATACTATAAAATTTGTATTATAAGCAGGAGGCAAAGTATATTGCCAATAGAATTTATATAAAATCGCCTTTAACTAACATAAACTCTATATTGCCCGTTATAAATTTCAAAAATAAATCACTCCGTGACGTCATGCGCGAACTCGGGCGAATTTGACACGGTTTGGTATCATACCTTCCTTTTATTGTATCATGAATCAGGATTATATGAGAATACGTTCCATTAGGGAGTATCTACGGGACGGACTGATAGTGAAACAAATTTGGCGTATGCAAATCTTACGTCATAAGATGTAGAACGCTCATTTCCAAAACAGTGCAACATTCACCGCAAAACGAATTTCTTTATCAGAAGCTATAATGACATTAATTAACATCAATTAATAAATAGGAACTGGCAGGTAGGTAAGTCCATTATTCATTATATATATTTTTACTTGTAAGTATCCTGTATCAATACAAGCCAATAAATGAAACGGTAACGCCACTGGCAGATGTCGCGTTTCGCACAGCTTTATTGCAAAATTTGATCAGAAAATCATTTTTTAGGAAACTTTATGTTGTTACATATTACCATGTAAATACAGATAAAAACAATGTTCACAATGTTTAAGTTATTTTGCTAAACTATGTGCGTACCCAGTACAACTATTAACTACCAGTGCAAAGCGAATTGAGTACCTACCGAATGGTGTACAGGTCCTATCTCTCCACGGTCTTGTGAACACCTGAACAGGTGAACGGGTACACCGCATGGCCGGCCCTGATGGGACTTGCTCAGTGTCGAGAAAAACATGGCCACGAAATAACTTAGTAAGCCGCGAAAGTTGTTACTGGCAACTGCTTTTTCTTAGGCAAAAACGGTTTTAAAAAATTTCAAAAATCCTACGTTCGACGCGAAAATTGTTTCTTCTGATGTGAAATTTTGTGAAAAGTGTCGTGTGCATTGTTGGAGCTAAAATTGTTCATAGTAAGTGTCAGCATATGCGCAAAAAAGTTTAGGAATATGACTATTTAACGTAAACTTGATGAAGGTTACCTTTTTAGTAGAGCGGCTGAAGGAGACTATTCTGAACAATTTTTGATAAATGTTTATGTTACTATCAAACAGCTTCATTTCTTTTTAAAGTTAGTACGCCAAATGAGTTATTATTCAGATATCCTTTTTCATCGAGAAATATATAATATATATACATATATACATTTATATAATTTCGGACGAAAAATTCTATTCTATAAGTTATTTAGCTGCTGTTGCATTTTGCCTTGAAACTTTTTACAATTATATGATATTTTTAAATACCATTATAAGTGTAAATATTTATCATGTCATTAAACGATTCGATAAAATGTTGACAAGGGTTGCTGCCTTTATCGCCTGTTCAGCTCTTTAAATAAGACGAGATATTGTATTTTAATGAAAACTCCCGCAGATAAAATTGAATGTTTTAATGTTGTAGTATAATTTTGCTTGTTAAAAAAGTTACAATTTTTAAGGTAAAGTGCTCATTTCTTAGTTTTTTTTTTAATTTGGTATGCATATGGGTGTTTTTGGGTTAGTCAAAAATAAATATACGTCTCTCAGTGAAAACAGAAGACGCTGAATTCTAAGCCCGATAATATTTTATTAAGATCAAGAAATATGGATCATACATTTATAAAATTGGACGGAAAATTTCATTTACTCTTCTAAATAACCAAACAAATGAAAAATAAACAATGGATTTTCAGCAGTTCCTGTAAACAAAAAAATTTAACGTTGTGTCAAACTGACTGTCTTTTGTTCTTAACGCCGAATTAAGATCTAACACTGAATTAAAAGTTGTAAGGCTGTAAATTTCACAATGAACATAAATGGCTACAGGAAGTGATCTATAAACCTGCAAAAAGGTTACTGTTTTTACTGCCTGTTCATCTTCTGAATTATTCCTATGATGGGTGGCAATAAATGATTTATTTTAATGATGGCTTCCTTACTTCAAAAGAGATAAGAACCGAAAGAACCTTTTAGAGCAATTTGTCGTATTAGAATTAAATTCTTCTTCAATTTTCATTTCTGCTTTTGGTTGTGCGATAAACGAAAGTATTTATTTGGATTAGCCAAATATAAAAATGCATCTGTAAAGGGTGACAGTAATTTTTTTTATTCCTCTAAATTATTTAGCTATGCAGAAGTTCATTTTTATAACTGTAAAATTTGTATAGACTTTATACCAGAATACGATATTTTAAATGCTCCGATAAATATAAATAACAATAATATTATGTTATCCAAATTATTTATCCCATCATTTTTCTTTAATTTTCATTCTGAAAGTTAACTGCTCATTTTTTAGATTTTTTACTTAAATTTAGCATACAGGTGTTTTTGGTGTAGCTTTTATCATTTTGCTGCGTTAACTGGAGCTGAATAAATAAAAACTTTTTAACTTGAAAAAAAATATGCATTATTGCTTGGACGGAAATTCCTATGTATGCACGTTATTGCTATTTTTCTAAATTTTAGCTATATGAAACTGCAGTTAAATTAAAGCTATTATGATAGGTTTCCCAAAGCATTTAATTAAGTAATACATTAAGTTACCATTGCCAATAACAGTAAGATGTGTGCTGTCACACTACAAGTGCCCAAGGATAATTATTATTGATTAAATTGCTTAGGTTTGCTTCGGTTTGCTTAAACTGACCATTAGAATTTCTAGTACAATATATTATTCTAAGTAAAACTGTGAATATAAATACTTATCAATCTGCCTTAACTGAACCTCATTTCCTTACCACTCATAATTTTGAGAACTCAAAATAAAATCATTTTTACACGGAATTTCTCTGGAAAAATGAAGTTAGGTATAATTAAATTAGAAAATGCACCCTATTTCGTCCTGCGCGAACAGTAACATGTAACCATTAACTAGCCAGTTCTAGCAGTTCCACCAAGTCAAATTGTAGGATATTGAGGTAATATTACAAGAATCAAACACATTCATTCATTAGTTAAAATAGACATTTTTAAATTTCATCTGGTTAAAATTTGAATTTTCCACGTAAAATCCTAGGCCCAGTACAAACATTTTTTTCGTTTGACCTAATATTCTAGAGTTATAGCAAAATTAAAAACATTTTTTTTTCATTTTACCCTGTATTTTATGAAAAATCTAAATTATAACGGAAAGCTTTGGGTACTTCCAAATACTTTTTTAGAATTCACATTACCGATTTAAAGCAAAAATACAACAACAACAATTTATTTAAAATTGCACACCCATATGAAATCACATCTAATTTTATAAATAATAATGGCAATATATACTACTGAATAAATAATATTTGTCTTGAGGTAAATAGTACTTCAATTAAAACGAAAACTTAAATTAAATTTTTTAAGTTTCCGTTCCTATATTTGGGGCATTCAAGGTGCCTTTATTTACCTCAACAGTAAAAAAAGCCTTAATGTAACACACACTTTTTATAAAATAAATCGTCATTGAGTTATAGAAACAAAAGGTGCTGACTCTGTAGCTATTTAACCGGAAGTGTGGCCGGTTTCAAGCCACGGCAAAGTCTCATCTATAAGCACAAGTAGTTTTTAGCAGACTGACGATCTGAAAAAAATTGACATGTGTTTTCTTCACAACTATGTTATATCAAGGAAAGTAAAAAGTACCATTTGTTCACTCTGTGTATAAGATAAAATGTGCATTTGATTTGCAAAAAATTTACGTACATTCAATTCCAGTAAAACCAAAAACATCCATAAATAAAAAGTTTTTTTTTTAATTTCCCACCGTATATAAAAATTTAGAAGTTCATTTTCCACCCATAGTCGTCAGCTGTGTACAAAACATTATTTCTTTTAGGCTAATGTTTTTAACTTATTATAAGACTAAAGAGATAGTTTTTTTATTTTCTCATTATGTTAGTTTGTACTCGTGAAAAAACCACTTCTCGACATCTTTTCAGATCTTCAGGTTTTGGGGTGTCTTTATCTCTGTCGGTCTGTGTGTTTACGCGAAAACTTGAAAAGTACTTAAACGAAAAAAAAAATAGGACATATAGATTAGGCTTTGTCCTGGTTCGAAACCGGCTAAATTTTCGGTGAAATATAAGGCATATTTGGGTATGGTCCGAAAATATCCAACGGTAACCATGATTAGCACATAACGTGTTTTTTTTATTATAATTTCTAGTAGTAGTCACATGACATCTGTCATTAATGGCACTAATGACAGCGGTTGGTTACTTTCGGACCATACCCTTAAAAAACTATAATTTCTGTTTATATTGCTTTAGCTAAAATATGATTAATTTTACTAAAATTGTGTTTTGTCTACATGCTTTTACCGTTGATATAAATTAAGGCACTTTTGATGCCATGGCGTTTTCTTTTCTCAATTCCCCAGCCCGCCGTTAAAAGTTTTGCGTCCTAAGTCTGGGCTTCCTATGACCCCCAACAAGGGTGAAAGCTAACTGTTTACCCGGTTCGGGGTTTCCCATTAGTTTTTGGATGCCCTGTACTTTAATACAAGAACATCACAAACAATTTCTTGTCCGCTGAGTCGCAATCATTTTCTTTTTGTTAAATTTATTACGGATGCTAAACTCTTCTTGATACATATAATTTTTGTACGATAACATTTTCCTTGTAGTTTTCAATAGTCACTATTATTTGCCACCATCTACCTGCCCTGTCTTAGAAGCTGACTACGTCACTGGTGAATGTAGCAATACCAAATTAATCATGATCTAAATATTTAAATAAAGTGAAAAATGTTTCTGTCTTTATTGCCTGTTCGCCTCTTTAATGTGTGTTTGGCAATAAATGAAAACTATTTTAATATCGGTTTCTTTAGATTCAAATACAGTATTATACAATAGTATATCATTTAGTAAATGTCATAATGGTGCTATCATATTGGTATTTTCTTGTAAAAGTGGAACGATAAAGTCTAGAAATTCTGGGATGGTGATGTTGCCAGTGAAACTATGGGAATTACGTCATTTTTTTAAATCCGTAGACGACGCGACATTCAAATTTATAGGCGGTAAAATAATTACATTTAAGTAAATGTCTTTTGTTTTATTATAGTCTATGGTAATACTAAGCAAAGTTATTAAAAAATTAAAAACGTAGCTTTCTCAACACTGATGTTTTGCCGAGGGTTTCACAATGAATTGTGTTTCGCAAATTATAGTGTAGAATTTCTAATTAGGTATTCAATGATGATTAAAAAAATATAAATATCGTTCCAAATTCTATTTTTGATGAGTGGTTTGAGCGAGCCATAATTAATTACAAAAATATAAAATAAACCAAATATATTTACTATATGATTTATTGGTGCGTGATAAAAGTATTGCCTAACGTTGACGTGCATAATATTAGTGAATAATCGGATCTGCACAACACTAACGTATATGAGTGTACAGTCGTAATAAAAAACATCGTACATCTGATTTGTTCAACGTTTCTTAATGGATTTCCTTAGGGAATTGACACTTAGACTGTACCTAAACGCTAGTACCTAAACGCTAAATTTATGTCATGATCTTGATTGGATTAAAAGAATTGTCACTGTCTAAGAATAGGGAATATATATCTCAAATAAATCTGAAATATATTTTTTTATATTCTCTACATAAATTAAATGTTTATGGCGGTTGCTGTTATCCATTTATTTTGGTCTTTATTAACAAAAAAATGATTTAAAACTGCAAATTTTTCGCGCGAAGTTCGAAACTTGTAAAACGTGATCCCATTGGCTGTATCGTCAAAACTGAACTTATGACTCATCATGAGTAGATGGCGAATTCCAGTGTTGTAGAGTCATCTAAAACTAAATAAAAATGGCATTTAATGCGTAACTCAGCCAACGAAATACCCCTGCACTTAAAGTAGAAGGTTCCTAAAATCTTATTCATGTATACTTCAAGCCGAAATCGGCCCAGGAACCCTTCAATTTTGCAAAAAAATTGGCATTTCTGCGAAATTTTGACATATCATCTTAATAATTTCGAGTAAATAAACTGCAACTCTTTATTTTCATGGCAATCTTCGAAAATTCAAAAATTTTCAAATTTTAGACGTCCCCGATGCAAATAAACCTATTTAATTATAACTTTAACGAAAAAATAAGCGATCTAAATTAGTGGGAGGCATTCTTAGATAATTAACGGATAAAATAAACCCAAAAAGAATCACTAAATAAGGTACATAGTGCGGAATAATGTCGGTTAAAAATAGGTTTTGTCGGAAAAAATCAAGGAAATCCGATTTTTACCCCTTAAATACGCTCCTGGATCGCCAATTAGGTATTCATTTTACAGTGTGATTATCTCTTTATAAGATAGTGTTAAAAAATTGGGAAAAAAATAGATAGGAAAAAATACAGAGTGATTCAAATGTACCTATAGTGTATAGTATAGTGTATGTCGAGGGCAAAAAAAGTAAAAAAATCAAAATTTAATCGGCGATTGCTCCCTTCCTATAGAGAATGAAGAAACTAAAAAGATACTTTGACGAGCTCTTTCCGATGACGTATATGGGATTTTAATTTGAACCATTTTGACCCCACAAAAGATTAAAAATGGTAAAATATTTGGGTAAAAAATCTAAATTTCCAGTTTTTTTTCCAAATATTTGCATTTTCCAGTGATTTTAGGTTTAGGCAAATGTATTGCAAAAAAAGTATTTGAGATTTTAATGTTTCACTTATGAATCCGTTTTTCGATCTGACGTTTTGTTTGAGTTATTAGGTACCAAACAGGGGTCTGGAGATGGCATTTTTCGACCTAAAAAAATTCAAAAGAATTACTTGCTATTTTCTGACCCTCAAACAACCTGCAAAAATAAAAAAAATATGTGCATATTCCTTATTGCTACTTATTTGCGTGCCAATTTGTCTAACTGCAGGCTGGACCTAGTTTACCTATGTAATGTTAAAATATCGTTTAACAACTTACTTGATATAATCATAATTAAGAAAAGAAAATGAAAGAAATACACTGACTCACAAAAAAGTGACAAACCCAAAATCTTTAACAGCTTTAAAACTTGAATAGCCGCGACCTTTCATAATAATTCCATGCTACAAATGCGAATTATGAGTTATTATTATATAATATACAGGGGCAAATAATACATGTTTTTTCTTAATTTTTTTAGACAGCATTTAAAATGACTTACCTACAATCTTACAGTCGTATAGATCGTAGACTGATCCTTATACTCTTTTTGTTTTTTGATTTACCCTTCTATCTCTGTTTGTAGGTACAAGAAATATCGCCATATTAGTAAAGGAAGGTTTCGTTATATAGGTATGCAATAAGAAAATCATAAAGACAGAAATACTTTAAAATCTGAAAAAGTTGTACAACTATTGTGGATTTCAGGAAATTATTGATTTTATTTTCATGCATTACATCTGGGGCATTACAATGCCCGACTATATTGCTCGTAATGTAAGTCAATTTTGAAATGAGGTGGATATAGATCGTTTATTCTAGGCATCTAGAAGCTCTGATATAAATCCGTTGATTATCTTTGTAATCAGCTTGGAAAACGTCTACAAAATGGCCCGCGTGCACCCGAATCCTAGGGAATCTTAAGGAAGCCCTTGTTGAAAAATCGAACAATATGACATGGTTTAGAACCTGTAATAAGGGCCACAGAAGAAGATACCCGTCATTAAATTTTTCAGGTGTTATTCAGTTTCAAAAGTCATTAATAAAATTTACGAAATTAAATTTGTAACTTCGCATCAAAATTTTAAGGATACGTAGCGTAGTTACCAAAAAAAAAACGCCGCTTTACTAATACCATTCAATTTGGAATAATACCTATCCAAATTTAATGCTAATACCGTTGTATTTCCTGTAAAGGACCGATACGACAGTGAATCAAGAAACACAAGGGTCTACAACGATCAGGCTACAAAATAGGGAATATGCATATAACCCAAATAAATCTGAAATATATTTTTTTATATTCTCTAGATAAATTAAATATTTATGGCGGTTGCTGTTATTCATTTATGTTGGTCTTTATTAACAAAAAAAAAAGGATTTCAAACTGCAAATTTTCGCGCGAATTTCGAAACTTGTAAAAGGTGATCCCATTGGCTGTGTCGTCAAAACTGAACTTATGACTCATCTCGAGTATATGGCGAATTCCAGTGTTGTAGAGTCATCGACTACTCAATAAAAATGGTATTTAATACGTAACTCATCCAATGAAATATCCCTGCACTTAAAGCAGAAGGTTCCTAAAGTCTTATCCATGTATACTTCAAGCCTAAATCGGTCCAGGAACCTTTCAATTTTGCAGCAAAAAATAAAATTTCTGCGAAATTTTGACATATCATCTTAATAATTTCGAGTAAATAAACTGCAATTCTTTATTTTCATGGCAATCTTCGAAAATTCAAAAATTTTCTAATTTTAGATGTCCCCGATGCAAATAAACCTATTTATCTAAGCCTATTAAATTATATATTATATATTCAACTACTTTTGAACAATTAATAGTATCTATAAACAAACAACATGAGTTATAGGTAATAACTCACTGCTATAACTCACTATTATAAATCGGAAAAGATTTACTAACCGAATATCAAGGTAGCTCTGTACAAGCCGATTGGCCGAAAGGAAACAGTTCATTATTGTTATTGAGGGAAGTAATGTCACTCGAATAATTTTGACGTTTTCAAATTAAGTTAATACCTATAGGTAACTATCAAGATTTGTGAATAAAGTTCTTTCTCTGTACTTGTATCTTAGTATTTATTGTTATAGTCGTAGATAAAGTATAGTATTCAACTTGCGGTAATGGTCATAACTCACTTGATGAATTACAGCACTCGCCTGCGGCTCGTGCTGCAAACTTCATGTGCGTGAGTTATGACCTACATTACCGCTCGTTAAATAATATACTATTATTTATAGCTTTACTGAAAAAATACGCGATTTAAATTAGTGGGAGCTATTCCTAGATAATTAACGGATAAAATAATCCCAAAAAGAATCACTAAATAGGGTAAATAGTGTGGAATAATGTCGGTAAAAATTAGGATTTGTCGGAAAAAATTAAGAAAATCCGAATTATACCCCTTAAATACGCTCCTGGATGACCTATTCAGTATTCGTTTTAAAGTGTGATTATCCCTTTATAAGATCGTGCTGAAAAAGTGAGAAAAAATTAGATAGGAAAAAATACAGAGTGATTCATGTTCCGCTGTCGAGGGCAAAAAAAGTTAAAAAATCGAAATTTAATCAGCGATTGCTCCCTTCCTATAGAGAATGAGGAAACTAAAAAATATGGATATCATATACTTCGACGAGCTCTTTCCGATGACGTATATGGGATTTTAATTTGAACCATTTTGACCCCACAAAAAATTAAAACCTGAAATATTTGGTTCAAAAATCTAAATATCCAGTTTTTTCCAAATATTTCCATTTTCCAGTTATTTTAGGTTTAGGTAAATGTATTGCAAAAAATTATATGATATTTTAAAGTTTCACTTAGGAGTCCGTTTTTCGATCTGACGTTTTGTTTTCGAGTTATTAGGTATGAAAGAGGGGTCTGGCAATGGCAGTTTTCGACTTTCAAAAATTCAAAAGAATTACTTGCCATTTTCTAATCCTCACCAGTTTCAGTGGAGTTCTGAAGGTCCGGATCCCCTACAATCTTCGAAAATTTACATCGATTTAATTCATATTTGCGACCTGTGCCCGATTTCAACGGAAATCGCGAAAGTTTCGATTTTGACGTTTAATAGCTTCGAAACGAAACATCCTGTATAACGGAATTTTTTACCGAAGCTAGTTGAACTATTCCTCTAGCAACCCAAAAAATTCGATTTCTCTCCCTCTGACTGTTTCCGAGAAAATCAAACCTGTTCGACTTTAAGTTAAGCTTTACGTTAACCTGTAGATTTTTGCTGATCTCCTGACGTCACTTTTCACTAAGGACACATGGCTGCTTTTTAAATTGTAATAAATTATACCGAAAAGTAAACATTTTTTGTAGCTAAATTATTCTAGTAATTTTCTTCAAAATAGTTTTTTTTGGGTTTGTAATGACTTTCAAACGATTTATGCAATAAAAAAATATGTGCATATTCCTTATTACGTCCATATAAATTAAATATTGTAAGTAGGCCATTCAATAGGGTGCCTAAAAAATGAAGAAAAAATACTCGTATGTCTTGATTTGCCCCTATATATTACACGACAATAATCGTAGTTCGCATTCGTTGCATAAAACTATGGTGAATAGGCATGGCTATACGTCAATAGAAATTTAGATATTAATAAGTTTTAAAACTGTTGAATAGTTTGAGCTCGTCACTTTTTTGTGAGTTAATGTACCTTATGCAACTATGAGATTCTTGCATGCTATCTTTCTTATATTCTTTGCTTAAAAAATAATTTTAGAGGAGATATGCATATTCATTGCAATAAGATATTACATTACGGTAAATTTCATAACAAATGCAATAACTATAAATTTTAAGTAACGTTGCGTTATTTATCTGGTAATTATTGCGATATTTTTTATTTATAATTTGCTGTAAATTTGTTGGTTTCTTTGTTTGTTAAGTAATTAGCATTATAGAATATTTTTGGATGCGATGAAACCAGAATAGAACAAATGAAATAATTTAGAAAATGTAATTAGTGGATGTCTCTTAAATAATAAGGAATGTGTGAAAAAAAATTAGTAAATTAAAATTAAAAAAAAAATTCTCACTTCTAAATTTCAAAATAAAACTCATCTCTGAATTGAATTCTTAATCTGTATCTAAACCAGTTTAGTCCTTACTTTCAGGAAGCACTGATGATAACCAATAGGGTCGAAAGCGCTCTGCTAATTAATTAAATTTTTGCACTTAATACAAAGTTTTGTTTCATTCATCTTAAATAATAGACTGCAAAACAACTGGAGATATTATGGAAAACTAAGAAGACTAAGCCAAGGACGAGTATGCCTTGCAAAATATTGCTAGATAACGAGATACAGGGTGCTTAATGGGAAAATTTAGTTTTAAAATGTAGCAGTAATTTGAAAACCATTTAACTTGGTAAATTCAAAATGGGCAGAAGTATTTATTTGATTAACATGGTTTATTTATTAATCTGTAAAAGCATAAAAACGATTTCCCTAAACAGTTTTAGAAAGAGAGTGTGGAAAAGATATACTTTAGAGACGCATATATAGACAATAAAACCGTTTATTTGCTCAGGGCTTGTAGCACCAACGTACATTTTATGGTTAATTATTATTATTAATCCAATAATACCAATTCATGTTCTTTAACAAATTGAAAATTAATCCCGGATTAGGGTTGATGCTTAGGTTTGCTAAGCGGAATAAGCAACAAAAACGGTTTTATTAACGATTATGTGTAAGAAAACTGTTAACACTGCACCGTTCTCAGGAGTATGTATAAAATTCTATAAGCGTACTATCCAAGGTGATTTAATATTTTCTTTACAAAATAACTAATTATTTTGGTATGACACAAATAAGATATATTTTTAATTGGTATAGGTACGTATAATGTTAGATCGTTATTAATATTTTTATGTTATTTGAGTCTTTTAGATATCGTTTTCATTTTGATACACGACATATCCGATATATCCAAAACAAGTAAATAATTTTATAACATATGTGTGTCATACTTATTACAAAGAAATAGAAATGCATACCTATTTTAGAATGTACAGGGTCTGTGAATACTGTGAAACAAATCGAATACAAACAAAACTATCTAGGCACAGAAAAAGTTTTTGTGATATGGTATAGTTCATGGTCAAATAAATCATATACGGGTAAATATTTAAGTCTATTTTGTTATCGTCCTATAAAATGTGAGTTGATGTGAGCGACCAATTTTACGAAGCGAGCGATGCGCGCGACCCAAGCGAATTGTGCTGAGACGGATCTCTTCATTTCTTAGGGTTGGTAGACCAAAGGAAAATAAGAATCTGGTGGGCGGAAGCTAATTTATTTTCACAGATTTTCTTAAGGTAGGTTATTACAATTTCGCTGAAAATATACGTTACAATTAGTACAAAATATTAGATTAAAAATATTTCACCCTTTACCTGACACTACGTCGGCACTGACAAAATAATACGTACAAAAATATATTGCAGTGTTCAATCGAAAAGCTGCCAGCGAAATCCAGTAAGTAAAATTAAAAACAAGATAATCCACTGGTTTCAGGTACGATAAAAAAAGTCCGCCAGTTTTTAGGGTACTAGGGTGCACTAGATATTATCCATTTAAATAAAACGAAGGTAAAAACACAAAGATGTAGAGGAAAGTCGCCTAATATTGGATAGTCGCTTAATTTTGGACACTACATCATCTCAAAACTTGTTAATAGTTTTCTATAATTGAATCCACAAAACGAAAGGTCTTTTACATAGAATGAGCCTGTGTGGAGCACACAATTTGGCTGTTCAGTGGCGCAAGTGGCGTATTCAGGATTTTGTTTTGGGGGGAGGGGTCAGGCACTAAATGGAAAGCGGGAAGGTGGAAAAAGAAAATTTTTCGGGGCCCTTTATTTGTGACATAGAGTTTTGTGTTTCTGTGCCTAAAAATTATTATAAAAAGGTCAGTAGTTAGCGTAGGAGAGTGAAAGTTCGCGTGCATGTACTAGAATAGTTGTTGAATAAGCCGAAGGGTTTGAAACAAAAATATCTGCCAAGCTTTTATTTATTTTAATCACATAACCTTAATCATAAAGGTTACCTAATTCTGGATAGAAAGGTGTCCTAAAATTGGATATCCAAAATTAAGAACCCATCTAAACGTACGGTTTTAAGACTTTTCTATCTATAGGAAAAAAAATTCAATAAAATGCCTAAAAAAGAACTCCCACATAAAAAATGAAATCCAGAGAATATGAAGAATGCCATTGACGCAGTTAGAAGTAAGGAAATGTGATATTTAAAGGCGCCAAAGAGCTTCAACGTTCCAAAATTAACCCCCCTTGAATTATACGTCAAACGTGAGCAACCCTTGGAAGAACAATATAAACTACAAATGGGTCGAAAACCTGTCTTATTGCCTAAAATGGAAGAAGACTTGGTACAGTACTGTTTGGAAATGGACAAAAGCTATTATGGTCTAGGACTCGCAGACTAGCGTATCAGCTTGCTAGAACGAATAACTTTCCTCATCCGTTTTGAACAAAAGATTTTTTTTTATCTAAGACATCACACGTAGACTTCAAGCCTAAGTACTAACGTACCGTGGGTGTCTGAAGAGAAGGGAAATGTAGTCTATTGACACGGGATTTGAAGGATTGGAGGTTGGGACGGGAAGGGAAAACATCTGCAGGCAATTTGTTCCATAATTTGGAGACCCTAGGTATGAATGAGCTAGAGAAGTGGTCTGTTCTAGGCTTTTGTAGCTGGACAGTAAAGGGATGCATACGCAACGCGCCTCTGGTTGTTCTGTTAGGGACATTCAGGGGGGGAATAATATCCGCCAGTTCTTCAGAGCAGAATCCGTGGAAGTAGCGGTAGAAAAGGGATAAATCCCCTACAGCGCGGCGATGAGCGAGAGAAGGGAGTTTTCTCGTGAGGGCTGGGTCATTGATAAGTCGAATGGCTCTCTTCTGGATAGAATCAATCATCTTAAGTGTTGAAGGTGGCGCCGCTCCCCAGATGTGGGAGCAGTACTCTAGGTTAGGTCTTATTTGGGAAACATAGAGAGTGTATAAGTTGGAAGGGGAGAAGTATTTTCTGGCTCGAAAGAGAAAACCAAGATTTTTAGCTGCCGATGTGGCTACTGAAGTAATGTGTTTGTGCCAGCTGAGATCATGTTCGAAAGCGACGCCAACGAGATCGAATGTTTCGTTGTTTTGTAGGGCTTGGCCATTCATGTGGATGGGGTAAGCGTTGCCAGATTTTTTGCGTGAGAGGGAGCATGACTGGGTTTTGGAGGCGTTGAACTGAACAAGGTTCTTGGCACCCCAGTCTAAGATTAATTGAAGATCTTGGGAAAGGATAGGTACATAGATCTGCGTCCATTATCCAACTCCTGATTCAAAACTTGTCTGGAAAAATGAATATTGGAGTGAAGAGTACTATCGTCAGCATAACTGTTGATGGGGTTAGTAGTTGAAGAGAGCAGGTCATTAATGTGAAGAAGAAACAGGGTTGGTGCCAGGACTGAACCTTGGGGGACACCAGCATTGATAGGATGGAAGTTATATGAGTGACTGTCAACCACAACAGATATGCGCCGATTAGAGAGGAAGCTGCCGATCCAGGTACATAGTTTGGTAGGAAGACCGTAAGAAGGTAGTTTGTTGAGGAGTGCGGCATGCCATACTTGGTCAAAGGCGTTGGAAATATCGAGAGCAACAATCTGAGATTCGCCATGAAATTCAAGAGACTTGTTCCAGTTATGTGTGACAAAGCTAAGAAGATCAGCTGTGGATCTTTGATGACGAAATCCCTACTGTCTATCATGGATGATTTTTTGTTTTTCTAGATATTTTAGAAGTTGCAAGTTGATCCATAACTTTGCTGACAACGGAGAGAAGAGGGATAGGTCTATAATTGGATGGAAGGGACTTGGAACCTTTCTTCGGGACATGCTGCACACGAGCAGTCTTCCAGCCATTTGGGAAGACACCCCTGTCATAAGAGATCTGGAAAAGACGAGTTAAGATGGGTGCAAGTTCTGGAGCGCATTTTTTAGAACAATTGCCGGTATGCCATCCAGACCAGAGGACTTTTTGGTGTAAAGGAATAGAAAATGTTTTTGAACTTGTTTGACCTTAAGTATTATATCGGGCATCTTGTGGGGTACAGACTTAGCGGTTGGAAGAGCGAAATTGGGGGAGGGATCAGGGTGGAATTGGCAGCGAATTGTTTGGCGAATAGTTCTGCTTTCCCTTTAGAGGTGGAGATGACTTCGTTGTCAGACGTCAGGGGAGGAAAAGTGCTTCTACAGAAGTTCTGACTAATGATTTTGGCAAGTGACCAGAAAGATTTGCCGCCGTTGGGACAGGAAAGCACTTTATCTTTTATGCGGTTGTTAAAAGAATTTTTGGGCTCTAAGATAGTTTGGTTGTATTGATTTCTGGCCTCGGCGAAAATTTGACGATTTTCGGGTGTAGGATTTTGAAGAAACCTTTTGTGAGCTTGGGATTTTTTGAGCCTGGCTTTGTCACAGCCCTTGGAGATGATGGAGTTTAGGTTTCTTGCGGGTATGTGGAATGAAACCTTCGATACCTGCTTGAATAATGTCTGTGATATGAGCGCAAATTTCGGGTGGATCGGGGGTGGAAAAACAAACAGGGTTCCAAGGGCTAGATGCGGGAATGCGGGCAAGAAATGGCTTAGAAATTTCTTTAAACGTCATCACAATTTATCTTTGAGAAAAGCTCAAGGAATTTCAAAAAATAGAATAAAAGATTTCACGCCAGAAAATGTCAACTGTGTTGTGTGTCAGTTGTGTAATTTTTTTTGTACAACTGTTATTTTTCAGCTTTACAATTTTTACTCCACTCACCGCCCTCTTTAGTCCACCGCCCGGGGCTGAAAGCTCCCTTAGCCCGGGGGGGGGGGGCTCAAGGGGGGCCTTGAGCCAGCACTGGGGTACCCACAAAAACGTTCGGTATGTCGCTGAAAAAGTGTATACGTACAGATGAATAAGTATCTAAGGTGAAAGATGAGTTTACTGTAGTTCAGGAAGATTAGTTTCGTTTCATCCGCCCCAAAGCTTTTTTTGATACGATTTAACAGAAAAAAAAACTTTAGCTCAAGAAAGTACAAAAATTTTCTGGACTGCCGTAAGGGAAAAGCTAAGGAGCCACATAAGCACGCAAGTGACTAGCGTGGAACATTCCCCTTTCTTTTTTGCTATCGGGATCCTCCAGAATATACGCACAGAAACTAACAGATTTTTTTATTCTAAACGGCCCGCTAAACAGGAACAACATTTTTTTCGTTTCGGAAGACAGCGCTGACGATATCGGATTCGTACGGAGAAGAACTAAATCCCCGACTTCAAACGCGCGATAGGGGGCGATATGGGTATCTCGCCGCCCTCCGGGCGGCCATTCCCTGTAAACACTCGCGTGCTAAGACGAGCTTTTGGGCCGGCGTCAAAACGCTACCCGCGTTGGAAAAGGGTCGCGTTTTCGAAGGCAATAAAAAGTCTCGTTCCCCACCAAAATGCAGGTCCACGGGAGCGAAATCCATAGATACATGAACTACACTATTAAGAAGCGTTTCGAAATTTTTAATTTCCAATGCCCAGTTGGTGTTCTCGGAGTGGCAGTACACATATACGTATTACTACTATATAGCGAACGACGAAAAAATGTTGAAGCAAAGACGTAGCCTTTGGAACCAATTGCTAACCACTCATCACGTGACTACTGAACATACCCTTGGGGGGTTTTTGCAGCGAAGGACGAAGAAATGATGAAACAAAGACGTAGCCTTCGGAAACAATTGCTAACCAGTCACATGACGTATTGAGCATCCCTCCTAAACAACTGACAGTGACAGTTCCGTCAAGTGCTGGCACATCACATGGTACAAAACAAATGAAAAGGAGATTTTGCCTTTGTAGTAATACGTATATGGCATTACACCCGGCATAACCTCCCCAACTCGCGTATAACTCGTTCAGAACTATTAGCTACACCCACAAAAACGTTCGGTATGTCGCTGAAAAAGTTTATACGTGCAGATGAATAAGTATCTAAGGTGAAAGATGAATTTATTATAGTCAGTGCGATGTGACCTGCGTGTCATACGTGTGAAAAGAGGTAATATGTAGCGACGAAATTTTAAAAAAATTTTAATACTTGCGAGTATTGTGACCCAAGAGTCGCAAAATTATTGGAAAATCGATTTTTAAAAATATCCGTTAGACGAAGACAAAGAAGAAGTGCAGTGAATGACAGAATTTGGCGTGTTTCACCATATTATGTACGAAAAAGTGTAGCTTTCTGAAAGTGTTCTTTCTTGTTTCAAAAATCTGATTGTTGCTGAATATTTTTTTATTTATTTGTATATACCTATATGTTATAAAATTCACTGCATATATAATAATACATGGCCATATAAAAATCAGTGAGCAAGAGTGTTGCCAAGTCTCTCAACAATAATTCTATAGGTCGCGCCACAGCCTCCTTCAGGTGGCTGTGGTCGCGCGCATCTCTCGCATTGACTTCTCAACAATGCTGAATGCTAAGTGAACGTAGTTCACGTGGGTGGATCCTAATAAAAGTAGTATCAAAGTTATCAGTGAAATAGATATAATATATCATGTTAGATTTATTGTCTTCAAAGCTTGTGGCGCGCGAAAAGGTCATAAAGGCATTGATTTTGCTTGGCAGAAATTGTAGTATGCATTTTGTCTTATCTATTTATGCGACAAAGTGTTAAGACAATAAATGTAGCATACTATATTATATCTGTTTCAGTGATAACTTTGATACTACTTTTATTAGGATCAATCCACGCGAACTGCGTTCACTTATAAATAGCATTCAGCATTGTCCCAATGAAAAACTATACTTGTTTTTTTCGTTTTACATCTAAATAATAATAGCTTGTTTTTAAAAAGTATTTTTTACATAAGATTTTATTTTCAAATTTGTAGTTACGCCTTAACTTATGAGTCTCTAATAATAGTAATAATGCATCATTATTACAAGGCCTCTTACCTGTTATCGTATTCTGCTTGTCAAACCCTTTCATTTGACACCCACATCAAGGGGATTGTAAAGAAACAAATAATTCACTATCTTGTGGCGTCCGTCATATTGGGTCACATAGCTTATACTACTGTATTCATTTGATATCCATATCAAGGGGATTGTGAAGAAAAAGGTAATCCGCCATCTGTCACTAATGACGAACTAACAGGTGTAATTATATTATAAGAGTTTTTTCATTATTGTGGCAATGCTAAATGCTATTTATAAGTGGACGTGGTTCGCGTGGGTGGATCCTATTAAAAGTATTGTAAAACTTATCACTGAAATATATATACATATATAATATATTATGTTAAATTCATTGTCTTAAGAGCTCGTCGCGCGCGAAAAGTTCATAAGGGCATTAATTTTGTTTGGCAGAAATTGTAAGTAGACACCTTAGTATGTATTTTTCTTTTTTATTCACGCAACAAGCTTTTACGACAATAAATTTAACACAATATATTATATGTCTCTGTGATAACTTTGACACTACTTTTAATAGGATCCACCCACGTGAACTACGCTCACTTATAAAGAGCATTTAGCATTGCCACAATAATGAAAAACTATGCTTATTTTTTTTCGTTCTGGTACATCTAAATAATACAAGCTTGTTTTTAAGAAGTATTTTTTACAAGATTTTATTTTTTAACTTTTAGTTATGTCTTAACCTATGCATTTCTGATAATGCATCACTATTACGAGACATTTTACCTCTTATCGTATTCTACTTGTCAAACCCTTTCATTTGATACTCATATCAAGGGGATTGTGAATAAAACGGTAATCCGCCATCTTGATGGCGTCCGCCATATTGGGTTTAGAATGACATCACACAGCTTATCGTATTCTATTCGTCAAACTCTTTCATTTGATACAAATGTCAAGGGGGCAGTGGCACAACTAGACAGTGCCTTTTGGGAGGCTTAAGCCATGGCCCTTGAGATAAAGTTGATTTGAATTTCTTATTTTTATGGAACGCTAATCGGTCTAGGGGGATAATTTCGAGTTTGGAGGGGCTAAGCCCCCTAGCCTCCCTAGTTGCGCCTCCGCAAGGGGGTTGTGAAGAAAAAGGTAATTCGCCATCTTGTGGCGTCGGCCATATTGGGTTTATAATGGCATCACTAGATTATCGTATTTTACTCGTCAAACCCTTTCATTTGATGCCCATATTAAAGAGATTGTGAAGAACAAGGTAATCTGCCATCTTGTGGCTTCCGCCATATTCGATTTAGAATGACGTCACATAGCTTATCGTATCCTATTCGTCATCTGATACCCATATCAAGGGGATTGTAAAGAGAAAGGTAATCCGGCATCTTAGGGCGTCCGCGATATTGGATTTAGAACAATATTGAATATATACTATATTGCATTGTCACCGGACTTATACACGTGTGCAAAATTTTAAAGCTCTAGCTCAACTACAACTAGTCGCAATTTTGATTGTAATATTTGACCTAAGCATACTAACAAATATACATACATATAGGAAACCTTTCATGTAAGATAACCCCATAGGACAAAATTTCATTTGGACTTCTTAGGATTAAATTAATATTTCCTTCTTACCTTGTTACTATTTTCTGGTCTGCTTTTTCCAATTTTCTACATTTAAACTTCTGGGTTTTATACAAAAACGTCGATTCGAGATAACCTCTATAAAACAAAATTTATTTGTTCTGGGCTTCTAGAGGGGGTCAGTTAATATTTCCTTGTCTACTTTCATTAACAAATTAGTAAAGTTTGGGTTCTGCATTCTGATAATGTAATTTTCATAACTGATTTCTCAACTCTGTACATATTATTATGTATGTAGGTATTTACATACCGGGGCTTAGGAAAAAAATTATTTCGTTATCTATTTTGAAACAAAAAACAATGAAATGACCCGAGAGGGTCGAAACACGTGTCAGGCAACTGAATAAATTTTGTGAAACTATAACAAGTACTCTGTCTTTCATTTAAAAAGGTTAAAAAAACAATTATTGGGTAACGTTGAAATATGGTTAACTATACCTCTCAGAGGAAACATATACATACATAAATAAATAATAAATAAAGAAATAAGAAACGAATAAGCGATGCTTATATAAAGTCTGAAGTATTCTTGTCAACTTAAATTGCCAATTTAAAGATGTAATTTAATTGTAACAATGTTCATAACATCTACTATAATATTTTAAATTTTTCTTTAAACAGCTTTTTTTAACTAACTGGACTTTCTTAACACTGTTGTTTCTCAGTTATTTGCTATAAAAAACCAGTGACTTTTCGGTGTGGATGCACAGACACATAATTCATTAAAGAAACCAACACCGCGATTTACTTGAAAGTTTAAGATTTAGTACTGGTTTAGATGAAGATCTTCTTGTTCTAGTTGATCAGCTAGGTTTTGAAAAGTTTTTGTCCTGTCAAGTCGCCATTAAAAACTTATGAGTTATTCTAATATTTCAGCGATTTGATTCGTTTCCAAATGATTTTTATCTTGGGACATGTTGCTAAAATAAATTTAATCCCATTATTGTGGAAATTACATAGGTACGTAATACGGGTAAAGGCGCGGGTTCGAATCCCGCTTCGCCCATGGATATTTTGTGATTGTTGTTGGAAGGTGGTAGAGGAATTCTTCCTCGACCGGGGTGGTACCACCCCACACATCCTCTTAAAGGGCTGGTGAAATCCCTACGGATGTTTCCAGCTCTGGATGTGTGAGTCGATCCCCCAGTACACCCACGGTACATAGTACTTAGACTTCGGTCTTCGTGGTCTGTCAGAAGATAAAAAAACATACCTACTTCAGGTGTGTTTTACTTTCAAAATTTGCAGCAAGACTAAGAAATAAATTTATAGTACAAAACTTAGTTGTATTGTAAACACTTGTTAGTTTAAAACTTTTGCATTCCATTTTTCACAATAATAGGACTAAATTCATTTTAGCAACACGTTCTAAAATAAAAATCCTTTGGTAACCAAACAAATCGCTGAAATATTAGAATAACTTAGTTTTAATCAGTGGCGGCTCGTGGCCTAGAGCATAGGGGTGACTACAGGTAATATTTTAAAATCGATATATTGCCAAAAATAAATATAATATTAAAAAAGGTCCTGGTGTTAGTTTTCAATTTTCACACATTCGTTTACTGGAACATATCTATCCACTTGTTCGTTCTGTTTGTTGATACTTTGACGATATGCGGAATTTGAGAGGCGATATTAACAGTGCCCAATAAAGCAAGTTCAGTTAAACAATGCATGTGACGTGCCGAAACTTCGTGTTTCTGAATCTTTGGATGTCAATGTTTTCAATCTGTGTATCCCATCTTTGTCCATGTTTTATACATACCTTTTGAATAAAACAATACGCATGCTGTATGGTAAGTACTTCATTTTAAAGGTCTTCAAAAAATAAACAGTTTAACGCAAACCCGAGGTACGTATCTTAATTCGTTTTTAAATGGCAAGCCTTTAAAAATTAAAAATCGTGAAAAATAAGTAAAAATTTAAATACCTTTATTTCTATTACTTCTTTAAAATTTGTGAGGAAATGTGAGAAGTGAGTTCCAAAATCGACTTTATTACTGACACGACGACTATGGTGGTCTTTTTCAATAACTTTTAAAGTAATAAGGGAATTAAAGGAATTTAAATTTTAACTTTTTTCCGCGATCTATTTTTTGAGACCATTAATTGCCATTTGCGGTAAAATGTTTTTTAAAGACCTTTAAAATGAGGTACCACACGGCATAAGGTTGCATTTGAAATTTTTGACCTCGACTCCCTAGCGTCATCCCTCAAGGGGGTTGAAAAAGTTAAATTACATAAAGAAGCAGATTTACTAACCAATAAGATACACCTAAATCTTTACTAATAACAAAAATATTTCCCCATACTAAGACTTTTCGGACACCCTGTACGTCTTTTGTATGTATCTACATCGGAAAGTAATTGATTTTATAGCAAATAACTAAGCAGCAAAATGTTAAAAAACAAAGTAGGGACTGGAGATGACTACTTCTCTTACCTCTAACTTGAGCAAACAAGTGAGCAACAACAATTTTATTTATTTACTTATTTGAAATATAAACGGGCACACCCCATTTTAATAAATGTAATACTAACAGTTCTACCTAAATCCAATAACAATATAGTACTGACGGAACTATCGCCAACAATAAACAACTAACTGATCACATCAGCTAGCAAGACTAAAAGGAAATAAAACTAAAGACTAACAATCATGCATTGACCAGAACATTCCTTACCTTCCTTTTAAGGGAAGCAAGGGAATCCGAAAAAATATCCAAGTCATTATGATGATTAACACAGCGCATGGGTCTCACTAAGGGCGAATGCAAACCATAATTGGTTCTATGATGGCTAACATTAAAAAAAAAGTGATTTCTAAGGGGCCTTATGGGCACATTAATATGAATTTTACACAGTAAATCAAGGCTTACAATAAGACCCCTTGGCAACTTTCCGAACCACATCGAACATTACACTTCTGTGTGATAAGAGATCGAGGCGTACATTATTTCTAATGATGCTGTATTCATGATTCTCAACTATCATATTCATCTTTCGTGCACAAAGTTTCAGGAATTTATTGTGAACTCTCTATAAAAATTATTTGTGGACTTCAAAATATGGAGACCACACCACCGTAGAACATTCCATTATAGATCTCACTAACGCACACTATAACAGTCCTAAAGAAAACAAAGAACAATCACCGCAGTTCCTATATAAAGCACAGCAACTTTAACGCCTTGGTAGCAACAGCATTGGTCTGCTTCACAAATCTCAGGCAACAATCTAAAATCACCCTGAGGTCCCGCACAGTATTAACTCTATTCAGAGCCACACCATCAATGCTGTAGCCACCGTCCGCCTTTTTCAGTCGCCGGTAAAAACTCATGGCATGACATTTACCTATATTCAATTGCAAACCATTCGCATTCGCCCACACTACAAACCTGGTGACATCATTCTGCAAGGAGCACACATCATTACTATTATTAATTACTTTATATAACTTTACATCATCAGCAAATTAAAAATTTACTCTCAGCTATGAACTCTTCAATATCATTCACAAATAAGTCAAACAGTAACCTGACACTGCTACAAAACCCTCCGAGAGAAAATTACCCACTTTTACTTTGTATACAGGGCCCCTTAAATAACAACCCAATCACTGAACAAGAGAACGACTGAAGCCCACAGCAGACAATTTAGCTAGCAGAAGTTTATGATCGACTATGTCAAAGGCCTTGGAGAAATCAGTGTAAATTGTATCTACCTGAGAATTCTTCTCCAAAGCATCCAGCAGTTCCGATACATAGACCATTAAATTAATGGTTGTTGATTTATTCTTTGAAAATCCATGCTGCTGCTCAACAATGACCCCCTACAGAGCCAAGCGAGTTGGTCATGCACCAACGAATCAAACAGCTTGGGTATACTATATTGATTGCAGACACTGCGATAGTTCGCAATGTTCTCCCTGTTACCAGATTTGTGTACTGGAACAAGAAAACTCTCCTTCCACGATGCAGGAAAAACCGCAACATCCAGTGATGTATTGAAAACAATGGCAAGAGCCCCAGATATCGTGCAAACGGAGCGTCTCAACAAATAATTCGGTATTTCATCAGGCCCACTAGAAAGTTTATCCGGCAGATGAACAATTTTGTCATATATTTCCGACTACAGAATAGGCCGCAGAGACGCATTACACTTAGTATTTGGATTGTAATCGGGCGTTGGAACCTTACTCTCACCCATGATACAAATAAAAGAAGGCATGATACCAAACCGTATCAAATTCGTCCGGGTTCGCGCATGACGTCACGCTGTGTCCTATTTTTGAAATTTATAACGCGCAATATAGAGGTTACGTTAGCTATAGGCGATTTTATATAAATTCTATTGGCAATATACTTTGCCTCCTGTTTATAAAATATATTTTATAGTATATGATTTAAAATAATCATATAAATAAAGGGATAAATACATACATTGATTGATTGATTGTCCACATCACAACCATACACAGCACATCTCAGTTTTACTTTTAAACTCCTAAAAGAAATATAAAAACACCAAAAAATAGTTGAAAACACAACGCGATCTTAAAAAAGACGTGTTTCGTTTACAAAACATCGCGGAATTGGTCACGGCGTGACGTAAATGGCCACGCCTACCTGCGCGGTATAATAATATCTTCTTTTATTTGTATCATGACTCTCACCAAAGACACTTGCAATGTTAAAAAATTGAAATAGTAGTAATGGGCGCTGAATACTACTCTTAAATGCGACTAGTGAAAACTATTACTTATGTTAATACCGTTAAGTAACTTAAAATTGATTATATTATCATTTTTATTTTTGTGATTTCAAATAAGCTTAATCTAATAAAATAGACGATCTTTCTGACATATTGATGTCACCAAAGGCAATTTACTGTCGCTAAAAATATCTAACCTGTAGATTAGATGACTCACAATAATCTTCAAAGGATGTAGTTTCTCCTAGATGACATTTTCAATCTTTATAACAGGTTTTGTACTGATAGGTTTAGCGATTTTTAATGAATGGTGTTGCATAGCATATCGAATTTGTAAATTGCTAAAGAAAGAAAAAACATATAGAATTATGATATACTTGAAGCAGCGAGAGAAAGTAGATAGTAAATGACAGATGACATTTTATCGAAACATATACAGTATGTCCACGGACGGGGTGGACAAGAGCACATATGAACCTAATTTTCAAAGATACGAAAAAAAGTGATTCTTAATAAAAGCTTTTTTTCCAAACAAACTTAAGGTACGTTTACATCTGATACTTTTGTCAGGATATAAGTGTCGAGTGTCTGACATAAAATCTCACTGGTTGTTTACATTACTATAGAAATTTGTTGTTATTTATTACACACAATATTTCTATGTACCTCTCGGTAGGCAATAAATATAAGAACAGTTTACATTTACGTGTGTGTCGTACAAGATGAGAATATCGAAAAGAAAAGTTGCTGCAAGTGTGATTATTTTAAAACTGCAAAAACGAAATCAGAAAAAACGTTCTGTATGGGTTCGAGACTGGATTTTGCGAAATCCAAAATAGAAAATAAAAGTTAATAATAAATAAAGTTTTTTGTTCTTACCGTTACTATATTTCCTACTGCTGACCTGCGTACCAAACCACTTTGTAAAAACAAAAGGGACTTAAAATAAGGCCATTTTAAATTATACAGTTCGTCCGTGCCCTGTCCTGATATTTTCTTTGTAACTTTTTTTATTTCGCTATTGAACTGATTTCTCAAGTTATGAATTTTTCTGCTTATTTCTTCTATTGTAGTCTTAAATTTCGCTGCTATTTGTGTTAATGCATCCCGTTTCTTCACCCTATCTCTGTAAACTTTGCTTTTCACATCCCAGAGTTCGGGTTTATTGTGATATATATTAATTAAATCGTCAATTTCACTTTTCAGCCATTCTTTTTTGTCACCCATTGTACTACGAAATTACTGCCCGACACTCTCAAAAGTAGACGACTATTTAACTAATGCAATTTCTTTCCCGCAAGTAGGAACTTGTTGCACACAACTGTTTACATTTATTCGTACAGAAATGTCGATATAAATCGCCGGAGACCCATACATATATCTCAGACATAAATTCTTGGTCGTTTACATTGGCTAACATTTTTGTCCGACATAAATATCATGCAATAAGTATCAGATGTAAACGTACCTTTAGATTCACCATAAGAAAATTTTAATTTTTTGTACGGGGTGCTCAACAATACAAACATGGGATATTGCGACAAGAATAAACATGAATTATTTATCATTTTAACACAAAATTTTAAACAAGAAAGATGTTTTAAATCTTATAATTGATCTGAATCACAAATTGTAAGTGAATAAAGGTGCAAACGGGTAAAAAAGTAACAGTATAAAACGGGACTTGGGCAATAATGTGCTTTAAGTCTTAATTTATAAGGTTTAAATTTTCTCTGGCAAATTTGGATTTTGATTAATAATAGGCTTTAAAACAACTTTCCTATTGAACATTTTGCGTTAAAATGATAAATAATGCACGTTTATTCTTTACACAATTTCATGTTTTTGTGTTTTTTATGCACCCTGTACAAAAAAAAATTATCATTGTGAATCTTATTTTTTCGACACGCAAAATTCTTTATTGGGATTGCTTGAGTTTTTCTTCGTATTTTTGAAAATTTGGCCCATTTGTCGTCTTGACCCCATTCGTGGACATACTGTACATTTCTGTTTTGTTTCTTAAACACTGAATCGAGAGTTTTATGAAAACACACCTAGCTTCATAAATTAATAGTAACAACATAATTTTACAAAATACGAAATAAGTAATATTTGGGTCATATTAGCGCAATAAAAACTAGCAACTGTTTAAGAAAAATAACTACACTCGCCGGAACAAAATTCCGCCACCCTGAAATTTTGGCCAAGTTTGATGTTTTATAACTTATTTATTTTTTATCCGATTTTCATGATTTTGTTATCCGTTTGTAGATCCATTTATTCTGTTTTTCTTTAATTATTTTATAAAGTATCATTTTTCGATTAGGCTATATTATACAGGACGAAATCAAAATGTTGTTTTTCGTCGTAATTTCAAAACACCCTGTAGGGAAATTGAGGTGGATAATTTTGTTTACATACTGTTTCTTGTAATCTCTGATGTATTCTAAACATTTCTTTTTCTTGATTCATTCCATTATCTCATTTGTGCTGAGAGCTGCAAAATTTTAAATGAAACGCTGATTTGAAGCCTATTTTTATTAAGAAAAACAAACACTAGGTATATCATAAAGTTAATTAACAAAAACAATTTAATAATGTGTATTTCCTCCTCTCGCAGCAATGACAGCTTGCAGTCTTCGTGGCATCGAATGAATAAGGTCACTTATTCTTTCTTGAGGAATAGCTTGATATTCTTCGGTCAGCGCCAGTCGTAAGTTTTGCAAGGTTTGTGGTTGTACAGGACGACGACGAACGGCTCTTTTAAGTTGATCCCAAAGATGTTCGATTGGGTTAAGATCCGGGCTACATGCAGGCAGTGGCGTGCCGTCGAGGGGGCTAGGGGGGCACAAGCCCCCCCGCCCTCGTTTTAACGGCGCCCTCGGGCCCCTACGGAGATTCACTGCCTACTATGACCACATACTCTCCAATACAAGGAAAATAATTTACGGCGCCCCCTGGAGATTCACTGCCTACTATGACCACATATTCTCCAATAAAAGGAAAAAAATTTGGCGCCCCTAAATCATTGTGCCCCCTCCGCCTCTAAAGGCACGGCACGCCACTGCATGCAGGCCATTCCAATCTTGGAAGTCCAACTTCATCCAGATATTCGCTTACTACATGTGTAACGTGAGGTCTAGCATTAACATGCATTAATGTAAATTGGTTCCCAATAAAAGAAGCAAATGGAACAACAACTTCTTGGAGGATTTCCTCAATGTAACGGTGGGCGGTTAGAGCTCCATTTTCAACAAATACAAGTTTGGTGCGTGCTTCGGTAGAAATACCCGCCCAAATCATGACTGAACCGCCATGATATGAGATTCGTTCTGATATGGTGCAGTCAGCATATCTTTCATTTCTACGTCTGTATACCCGCTCACGACCATCCGGCGACCTTAAACAAACCCTGGATTCATCTGTGAATAGTACGTTTCCCCACTGTTCTAGAGTCCAGTCAGAATGCGATCTTGCAAACCTCAGTCGGTGTTGAGGAAGTAATCGTGGACATATTGTTGGCCTTCGTGAATGAAGCCCAGCTTCTGCCAATCTTCTACGTATCGTTCTTTCAGTTACATTTACTCGACGAATCATTTGCAAGTCATTTTTTAGACACACAGCAGTAGATCTTCGATCGCTTAAAGAACTAATGGTGACAAAGTGATCATCAGCTGCAGTGGTCATTCTCCTTCTGCCAGAGCCTTGCCGTCTAGTAAAAATTCCCGTCTGTAAATACCTATTCCAGGCATCTCGAACTGTAGACCGTGGAATTCTCAGAGTACGGGCGACATAACTTTTGCTACGGCCATCCTCTATTAACGCAACAATTCTACCCACGTCTGCTGGAGTTAATACCATATTGACACACAACAAATTATAATATTGTCACTGTCAAACATTCTGCCACAATAATCGCGTCCTTAGCCAACGTCGATAATTTTTAACCGAAAGCTTGACATACATTTTCAAAAAATAACATCGTTTCGTTTAAAATTTTGCAGCTCTCAGCACAAATGAGATACTGGAATGAATCAAAAAAGGAAATGTTTAGAATACATCAGAGATTACAAGAAACAGTATGTAAACAAAATTATCCACCTCAATTTCCCTACAGGGTGTTTTGAAATTACGACAAAAAACAACATTTTGATTTCGTCCTGTATAATATAGCCTAATCCAAAAATGATACTTTATAAAATAATTAAAGAAAAACAGAATAAATGGATCTACAAACGGAAAACAAAATCATGAAAATCGGATAAAAAATAAATAAGTTATAAAACATCAAACTTGGCCAAAATTTCAGGGTGGCGGAATTTTGTGCCGGCGAGTGTATATTAGAAGAATTGTATAAAGCTAGCGTATACAAAAAAGTGAGAAAAAACTAACTTTTGTACTTTTAGTACCTAAAAGTAACCAAAATCTAAACAAATAAGAGGTTAGGTTAACAACTTATCACCCTTATTAATCCGCTTCTCAACCTTTTGACATAGACCAAAGGATAATATCTATTCTTATCAGCTTAATATCACTCTGGTTATATTTCATTACAGTTAAAAAAGTAATACCTAATAACTAAACTCATAATAAAAGCCTAAAGAAAAGAAGAACATCATACGCCACGAAAAATAGTACCAACCTATTTTAAACTGGTAAAATCATGGATTTATTATATAAAAGGATACGGGATGATGTAACATTCTTTGAAGCCAAAACAAATCATTCTAAATGACACTGTAAACACAATTTGTAAACATTGGCCACATCTTATTTTACCTTGTATTTTTGTATAAAAAATACGTTAGAAGCATCACAAGATTTACTAAAAGTAATAAAAGCCCTAAAATATTTTATTTTTATGCTAAATAATAATAAATTTAAGTTAAAAAGGTTTTATTATTTATAGGGTATGATATTTCTAAAGGTGTTTATTTAAAGTCGCTCCGAGTCATTTATAAATCTATAAGTCGCACTTTTTCTTTTCTAGTTCATTAGACAAAGACGTACGTGTAACCGAGTGTTCAGACCGAGGTTTAGCCGTTTTCCTAAACAACCAGCACCGACAACAACGCTTCTGAGCTCCAACTCTCCAATGCTATTTTATGTCTTTCTACTTCCATTCTTGATTCAATTACGTAGTAATTCGTAGTCTTGTCTATGTTCGTAGTTGGTAAACTGCTCCCCCAAGAGAATACCAAACAACAAAATATAGGGCTTCACGTTCGATACGCTCACAGTATACGGATATCGAATCCTTTTATATAATAAATCCATGGGTAAAATGATATTAAAAATTGCAAAAAATGAAATAATCCGCTATTTTTTCGATATAAATTATTAGAAAAAACTGTCTTATCTTGTTAAATATTATTTTTGGAGAAAATTAGGCATTGCCTTAAAGTGTTTAAGAATCTAATATTTTTCTAAGATAAAATAGTGTTCCAATTAGAGCAAAAATAAACAAAATTTAATAATTTTTTAACAGCCTATCGTATATTGGCACTTCAAAAGGGCATTTATTTATATCAACGGTAAAAACTTTGCTCTACACAAAATACAATTTTTGTAACATGAACATTATTTATCTTGAGGAACCCAAAATATAAGTTAAGTTTTTTAAGTACTCATCCTATATCTTGAGTAGGTAAAGCCTAATCTACAGAGTTATTTTTTTTTAAAACCTAACATGGACTAACTTTTTTATTTAAAGAGATACACCTATAGTTCCAGCAAAATTTTAGAGAATAGTCCAACTAAGAAAAATACGAAAACAAATTTTCCCCAGTGTTGCCAGTTTGTAAGTTATTTCAGAAAAACATATTTTCTTAAATGACAACAAGGCATTTTTTTACAAATTTTGATACATCTCGTGATTCTAAAAAAAAAACACAAAGAGTAAAATTTTTTGATTAGAAAAGCAGTTTAAGAGCTATTGGTGTAATGCTAAAATGGCCAAATTTAAAATGCGTTTGTAAGAATAACTTTTTTTCGATCTCCTTAGGTTAGAAACAAAATAACTATAAATAACAAATTTTTCTGCAACTGCTCTGAAAATACTTAAAAAATTTAAATTTATTTAGTTCATTTAATTGAAATTTAAACGCCAATAGGTTGTAAACTGCTATTCTAATAAAAGAAATTTACTTTTTCTGATTTTTTTTAGAATCATAAGATGTGTCAAAATTTGTAAAATGCATTGTTGCCACTTAAGAAAATATGTTTTTTGAAATAACTTACAAACTGGCAGCACTGCGGAAAATTTGTTTTCGTATCTTTCTTAGTTGGACTATTCTCCAAAATTTTGCTTTTGGAATTATAGGTCTATCTATTTAAATAAAAAAGTTAGCATATGTCAGGTTTTAAAAAAGAACCCTGTATATGCAAAATTTTATTTTTTAAACAAGCCCTTTTCAAGATTTCGCGCCAAAAGACAAACCGATAAAAAGGTGATAATATGTTACTCGTGATATAGAGTCTCCAGAGCATGAAGATTAGAAAAAATTTCAATAGGTGATGATTATTGTTTAAATTTTTCACCCTGTATAATAATTCAGAAATGCATTTGCCACATAAAATTGCCAGCTGTGTATAACTATATAATTTTTTTGAACTAATGTAGAGTTATTGCAAAACTAAACAGATATTTGTTTCATCCTGTATTGTATGACAAATCTAAATTAGCAGTGGCGTGCCGTGCCTTTAGAGGCGGAGGAGGCACAATGATTTGGGGGCGTCAAATTATTTTCCTTTTATTGGAGAGTATGTGGTCATAGTAGGTAGTGAATCTCCGTGGGGGCGCGGGGGCGCCGTTGTAAATTAGTACTGAAAGCTTTGGGTTCATCCAAATACTTTTTTACCCTTACGTTTTTGAGTTAAAGCGATAATAAAAATATACTACTTAAAATTGAACACCCTCTACAACAGTGCATCTAATTTCATAAAAAATAGTAACAACCTACTGATGTAAAATTCAACCAGTGAATAAGTAATATTTATCTGAGATAAAAAAGTGCTTTATTTAGAGGAAAAATAGACAAAACGTTAATTTTTTAAGTTGTCCACCCTGTATCTGAGAGATTCAAAGTGGCTTCATTTATATCAGCGGTGAAAGCCTTAGCAATATAAAAATTATAATTTTTAAAAATTAATCGTCTTCGTGATTCCCAAGTGGCCGATATCGACCCCTAGGGGTCGATTACGACTTGCAGGGGGTCCATGTCAAGGGCCAATAAATTTGGGGATCCACGAGATGTAAATGGAGGTTCACTCAGTCATGATGAATTTGGGCGTTCCGTAAATGACGGATGAGAAAACATATTGGGTGATTGTATAATGTACAATTAATTACTTATTATAAGTAGGTAAATTTTTTATTGTGACTGTGCCTTTATGTTTTATTTTATGTAAATTGTAAGAATTTTACTAAGTTTTGATTTATTTCGCCCAGAATCCAAATATTCGCTTGCTTTTTGTGTTGAATTTTAAGAAGAAATTTAATTTTATAATTTTATTAGTGATTGTTTAAAATTTTGAGCTATATTACGTTTGATTTTATTAGAATCTCATTACTGGTTTATGTTATTGTGCTTTAGTTTTTGTAATAAACATAAAATTAAGATTTTCGATTCGATAGTTTCAATAAAGGTCTGAAGTAAAATTTTAAATACTGGTTTTTCTTTTTTTACAACAGTCCACTCTATAAAGAAACCTATCAAAGTGAGCAGCACTGTGTCAGCTGTGAAAAACATATTTGGCGAGTCATGGTGAAGCTTCATCTATATGCAAAATGTGTATTGTTTTTGTCAAGTAGTTTTTAAGTTGTCGTGCCAACAGACAGACCGACCGAGAGGGGATACCACATGTTTTTCGTGATCTAGGCACGAAAAAACGTGAAGATCTGAGAGAATCTCAAAAGGTGATTTTTTACGATCGATGTATAGGGTCTTCCAACGAGGACTGAACAGGGGCTCATTTTTGAGCTTCCTTGTATTTAAAGAAAAATCTAAAATAGCCAATCGATGTACTTTTTCCTGCAGAATTCAAAAATGAAACCAAAAATTTATTTGAACCAGAAACAAAAGAGTTACGCTATGGATAAGGTGTTTTTTAAATGGAACATAGCTGTTTTTATACGATTTTCGGAACGAGTGATTTTTTTATGTCCGTTCTGATTAAAATATTTTATATTGTGACAGCTATTTTTATTAAAGTTTAATGTTTTATCCAGTATAATTTAACTTTAACCTGTTTGAAACATACACTAGGTAATAAAGGTAAAATCACCTTGAAATCCTTCAAAGTCAAAAAATTTGACAAATTTACTATAATATTGCCGAAATGAAATAAATCTTCTCCTTGCTTGTCTTGCATTTTCTTGGCATTTGTAGAACAAGATAACAATCTGCAATCTCTCATCTAATGAATATTTCATTTCGGCAATATTATAGTAAATTTGTCAAATTTTTTGACTTTGAAGGATTTCAAGGTGATTTTACCTTTATTACCTAGTGTATGTTTCAAACAGGTTAAAGTTAAATTATACTGGATAAAACATTAAAATTTAATAAAAATAGCTGTCACAATATTAAATATTTTAATCAGAACGGACATAAAAAAAATCACTCGTTCCGAAAATCGTATAAAAAAAGCTATGTTCCATCTAAAAAACACCTTATCCATAGCGTAACCCTTTTGTTTCTGGTTCAAATAAATTTTTGGTTTCATTTTTGAATTCTGCAGGAAAAAGTACATCGATTGGCCATTTTAGATTTTTCTTTAAATACAAGGAAGCTCAAAAATGAGCCCCTGTTCAGTCCTCGTTGGAAGACCCTGTACAACGGGTATAAGCAGATTAGAAAAATGAAACACCATATTTCAGCGATGAAAATTTGTGGTTTAAAATGCTGCCTAACTTAACTTATTGTAGTATCTCTTTTTAAATATTTCATTGGTATTCGTAAAAAAGTGAAAATCATACTAACGATGATAAGCTATTCAATTTATTTACCCAAATTTATTAATGAATGTTAGCACTAACCAATCGACATGAAAGAAACCGGTCAGGAATCTGTCTTTAAAATAAGTAGTTTATATGTAAATCGTAACTAATTAAAATAAATTAGGCTTAAAAAAATCTTCATGTGTAAATGTTCCTCAAAAGTTTGTTGCAACTAAAAAGGTCTTGCGACATATCTAACCAAGTTAATTAAAAATAAACCTTATTTTTTTATTGTTTTTCGCATTAGGCAATCCGACGATGTGTCAAAATTAATTCAATATGGCGGCTGTGGGCAAACATTGCAAGGAACACGTTTGTTTACATTGAAGCGTGCGCATCCCGAATCCCGATAAAATTAATTTATATTCATCAAGGGATCATCAGGTTGTTGTAGTTTGTTGCAGTGTACGCTCAACTGTTTATCATGGTATCTCTGTTTTTATAGTGGAAATTAAATAAGGATAGAGCATAACCGATATGTTTCTAGATGTATTTAATGGATTGTTTGGAAACGTTATAAAATTACTCTACTTGTTTGAAAAAGTACTATTATTTTAGTACTATTAGTTATTTCTAAAGTACAGTACAAGAAGAAGTACAAGTACTTCGTCATATTGACGTTTGATCTGAGGCACTAAGGCAGTTAGTGGATTCCACTGTTTTATTTAACTGCACCGCATTATCATTATCAACACTAATGTTCTTACTACACATCATCTTTTCATAACACATCTTTTAACCTTCTTCGAAAAGCTCCACTTTTTTAAATTTTTTTCCATTGCCCCATATTCGGCATTTTTAATTTTTATATTTAGTTTAGACCCAAAACTGAAAAAAACCTGTACTACGTTACCTAATCTAAAATGGACATCAGCTGGCTCAGGGAAGGTACAAAATTAATTATCTCAAATATGCTTTATTATGGTATTAACGACAGCAGATTCACGAAAACACTTTAATTTTACAACAAATGTACTTGTGTTTTTATATTATAATGGAATTGCCATACTATAAAATAATTCTATAGTGATCAATAAAACAACAATTTACTTTTAAAGGCAAAATTATTTTTAAAGGAACGTCAATATAACTGTTTTTTAAAGTTACAGGAAGCAACATTAAAATAATTTTATAAGGGAATTAAAAATATCGCCGAAATGTACTAAATATCACTATAAAATAATTTTATTTTATTGGCTGAAAAGTTTTATAAGTTATTTCTAGAAACGTTTATACAATAATTTTGTGACTGTTTTATAAGATATTTTATAATTCTATTGTATAAACGTTATAATGATAAATTTATAAAACACTTTAGCTGCCTACAACAGAATAGTGTTTATTGCAGGTCTTATGTAATCAATCAGCATTTTGGAAGAATTAATAAAATACCAATAAAATAAAATAATTGTAGAGCCATCAAATTATAACATAACTTTGCTGGTTGGGTAAATTTCATAACACCCTAGAAGATTAATAGGTACTATTAAAAACAAATAGACACGTAAGAATAAGCAATGACCAAAGTGTTGATGAAAATATTTAGTTTTCATTTAAGTAAATACTGACAGTATCATCTAAGGTGGCCCTGAGTATTTAACTTTAGGCTAAACGTATATTTGGAGATCTATCTGCCTACCGTAAAGCAAGGGAGTCTATATTTTTTTTGTTAGGGGGGGGTCTATATTTGGTTGTTCGGGGGGGGGGGGGGGGCGGATTTCAGTGTGGGTTGAACAGGCCCTTATTTTAGCATGAAAAACTGATGGAGAATGCTGTCTCTGTCTAGCGGATCGTCATTCTTGGGGACGGGGTAATTGCCCCCATTACCCCTCCCATATAGACGCTCTTGCCCTAAAGTTGCCTCAAGCACACATATTTAAACCTAGAACTATTAATTTATTTATGCCATTTTTCTATAATAAGCAAGCCCATTAGAGATTCCAGATGAAAATACTTTGTAGTTAGAAATTAATTTAAATCTATATAGCCATGCCTAGGAATAGTTACAAAGGCCAAAAAATTGTAACCTAAGCATTAAGAACTTCGCGAGCTTAACCTATAGATCCTTGTTCTTTGACAGTAAAATTAGTTATTATTTATGATATAACTGTTAAAAGTGTTTGTGATAGCAAAATAAACCTCACACTTTTAACACGTACCTATATCATACAGTATTTTTTTCTACAAATGCTCTTTCATAAAGGGAGCTTTAGTCCTCACAAGAAAACTCTCTTTTCTCGCTCATCGCCTCATGCTGTTGGGCATGATTCAATAAAAGGAATATATGATACTACACCGTGTCAAATTCGTCCGGGTTCGCGCATGACGTCACGCCGTGAGTTATTTTTGAAATTTATAACGCGCAATATAGAGTTTAAGCTAGTTATAGGCGATTTTATATAAATTCTATTGGCAATATATTTTGCCTCCTGTTCATAATACAAATTCAAGTATATGACTTAAAATAATCATGTAAATAAAGGGATAAATTAACTTAAAATAATAGATATTGGTAAATTGCCTGCCAATTGCGTTCTATGTATTTATTTACGTGAAAAGAAAATGTAGATAATTATATAAAATAAAACTATGCCTAATAATTAGGATAATTATTTTTATTTAGAGGCATATTCTTATTAAAATATATATACTTACCTACAGAGTCTTCGGACAATATGTTATAAATAAGAATTTTGTTTGTTCCTATAATTTGTCAAATATTTTTGCGGTGTATTTGTATGTTTGTGAGGGAAACATGTTTTTAGGGTAGTTTTTTTTTGTTTTTTTACACTTTAAATAGTAAATTATTAAAAATTATTGTTTTTTTGTATTCTTTGATTTTTCAAATTTAAAAAAATCTTAAAATGCCAAAAAATTTTCTAATCAAGACAAAAATATCTAAATTTATGAAATTAGGTGAAACAAAAAATGATTTTTTAAGAAAATAGCCTTTTTTCAGTCTTTTTTCGTTACCGTGGAGATTTTCAGCGATTTTATTGTTTGTCGCGGTAAACTTTTTTTATTGAAGCGGATCTGTAAAAGCATTAAAGACATTTAATATTCATGACATGACACAATTCATGCTTTAAATTATCTTCATAATCACGTTCGTTAAAATGTCTAGAACAAATTCTAGCATTTTTCACATTAAACTTATCTCCTCGTTTGCACAGCCGCTTCCAAACACTTTGTGTTTCTTTGTCTTTGGCGGAGCTAAAAACTTTAATATCGGGCATACATAAAGCCCTTATATTGATTATCCACATCACAACCATACGCAACACACCTCATTTTCACTTTTAAACTCTTAAAAGTGATATGAAAACATCAAAAAATAACTTTAAATCACAAAGCAATCTTAACAAAGACGTGTTTCGTTTACAAAATATGGCGGAATTACTCACAGCGTGACGTTCATGGCCACGCCTACCTGCACGGTGTCCTATCTTCTTTTATTTGTATCATGGCTGTTGTGGAGCTGTCCCTTTTCTACCGATATTTCCACGGATTTTGCTCAGAAGAACTTACCGCTATCATTCTCCGATTGACTTGATATTTTTTCTTTCTGTCTTTACCAAAACATTCCTAGTAGGCTCACTATTAAAAAATCTAAACTTGGCATGGGCCCCATAAGTAGCAACAGAGATATACAACTTTAAAATTTCACGGGCCGCGTCTGAGTCAATAGATTGCATCTCCCTTCCCTTCAGATGCCCAAGGTACGTTAGTACTTAGGCTTGAAGTCTTCGTGGGCAGTCCCAGATAAAAAAAATAAAAATAGTAAAAAATTATCAAAAATTAAACTCCTATCTACCTCTAAAAATAATTTTAACAATCGCCCCTTTCATGAACTTGACACTTACTTAGCAACCTTTCTTTTGTTGTTCATAGTAACAGAAAATCTGTTCTGTACCAGAATTTTTTATGATAGAAAATGAAGACAATACGCCTATTTCAGAAATCGACAAAGCAGCAAATAGGCTACGTTCGAATATACGAAGTACTGTACTTTTAACACCAGTTTCAAAATTAACACTAGTGTTAAAAATACAGTTATTATCCCAACTAGTGCGGAAATATACATTCCCGCACGCGATTGCGGTTGTCCCGAACGACGCGAAGCGGGTTCGGGGCAAGCAGTCGAGTGCGGGAAAGATACTTTTCCTCATGCGCTAGGATCAAAATTTTGTCTACGACCGTATTTTATTTTAAAAGACCAATCTAAATATCTAAATTTTTATTTTATATAAAAATTGTTAACATTAAAACTACTTATTTATTATTGGTAATATTGATTGTAAACGTACAGTTTGTAGCATTTTGCAAATTAATCGCAGATGTCAATAATGTGGATCCATCAGCACGGCAAGTCGATGTCAACTGATTATTTGCCAAGGTAGACATTGAAGAAGCAGTTAAGTTGTATCCAGATGAAGTTGATGATCTGGTCGTGGTTCACACTCGGGTTCACACTGCTGATCACGAGGATTAATTGCAAAAATTATATTGCACATTTTTCTCTTTTGTTGTTCTGACTTCTCAAGGCACCCTTTGATCACCGAAGTTACTTCCAGCCTCCTAATCTTTAATGTTTGTGATTCCTTCGCCAGAATCCGCTAAAAATGTTGCAGCGGAACGTGCCTAAGGTAACGCTAAAACTCTGTCCGGTATAGCGTTCCGGATTAGGTATAGGTAGGCTTAAGGCTGCTATTTCGGCTGGCATTTTTCCAAAAGTATTTACGCCCACACACTGGACGGTACATTTTCCTTTTTTTAAAATTTAAAAAGAAACGACGATATGAAGTATTCTTGGGTCGCATTTCTACGTACTACTACTACGTACGTCGCGTTTCATCCGATATCACAAATGGTCGTGCTCAGTGATTCTTTGAATCCGTAATTTTTATAATAAGGTTTCCTTTGTCTTCAATATTATCCAGCGTAATTTTTGTAAGTTCCGCTCTGCGGCAAGCTCCGGCTAAAGCAAAAATGGTAGATATTTTTATCATCTGGGGCTAAGAACATAAATTTGGATGCCTTCTTCCGTGAAAACTTGTGCTTTTGTTGGGCGAAAACCAACACTTTTTTTTTTAAATAGGTTGTTAATTTAAAAAACTTGCCTATATCGACATTTTGCTTGATCTTAACCAGGCATTTTATCATCGAATAACGCGACCAAAGTATGTTTAGCTTAAGAACTTTACTCAAGTCTAAAAAGTAAGCTACTAAAAGTAAAAATACCCTCCTCTCTGAAGCTTCTTACAGGTTTTTCTTTTGTCCAGTCCAAAAAATGGGCGATTTGGCGTTCATACCTTTGCCTTGATATGTGTAGCAACAGGTCTAAATTTGCCTTTTCAGCGGCTTCCAAAACTGACTGGGGTAGCTCTTTATCTGAAGAATCCATTTTTAAAAATTTTTCCTTCCAACTTTTTATTTCGATAAAGTATGACATAGTGACAGATAAATCAATTGGTTGTCATGGCGTAAATCGAAACAAAAACTGTCAGAGGTTGACGGACGCATAGTCCTATTGTTACCTGACATTATTTTGAAAAATTAAATAGAGTGCTAATAATAGCACGGTACGCATCGATCGACTGGCCAGTCTCTTCCCAATCCTCCCGTTTTGACGTCACCTCGAGGGATTTTGCATTCAAGCGACCTAGTCTCTTTGATTTTCCCTAGAAGTAACGTCACCTGCGCGATCAGGACGTGTTTTGATTCATGTATGTAAGTGCATGGTGGTTAATTTAATAGGATATCTAATAATAATTTAAATTTGAAGAAATGGTCCATGCTTGAAGTGGAGTGGTAAGTTAATAATAATTTGCATATTTACAAGACGGATTCACACTTCTTCCCTTCCAACTTATACACTCTCTATGTTTCCCAAATAAGACCTAATCTAGAGTACTGCTCCCACATCTGGGGAGCGGCATCATCTTCGACACTTAAGATCCTTGATTCTATCCAAAAGAGAGCCATTCGACTTATCAATGACCCAGCCCTCACGAGAAAACTCCCTTCTTTCGCTCATCGTCGCGCTGTTGGAGATTTATCCCTTTTCTACCGCTACTTCCACGGATTCTGCTCTGAAGAACTAGCCGGTATTATTCCCCCCTTGGCTCTTCCTAACAGAACAAGAGGCGCGTTCCCTTTACTGTCCAGCTACAAAAAGACTAGAACAGACCACTTCTCTCGCTCATTCATACCTAGGGTCTCCAGATTATGGAACAAATTGCCTGCTGATGTTTTCCCTTCCCGTCCCAACCTCCACTCCTTCAAATCCCGTGTCAACAGACTACATTTACCTTCTCTTCAGACGTCCACGGTACGTTAGTACCGAGGTTAGTACTTAGGCTTGCAAATTTCAAAACCGGTGAAAATGTCTCTTGTGACACTAAAATGGCACGTTAAAAAGTCTACTTTTAATAGCATCCGTAAAATTATTTTTTTCTGCAAATATTATTAAAAGAAGGCCTTTAACTACTTGCTGTCAGTGTCAAAAGTGTAATTTTTCGACCCCAGTTTATTTTTAACACTGGGTGTTAATAGTATATTACACTCCGAGGTGGAAAGTGAAAGTGTTTTATTACTGTCGAGAGATAAGATAGTCGACCAAGGCGAGAACAGCGGGCGAGAAGCGCCGAGGTCAACTAAATCTCGAGACGGGAATGAAACTTTTCACCGAGGTTTGTATACTGTTTTATTTTGAACCAAATTTTTTAAATTTTATCTTTGTTTTTGATGAACACAATTGAGTCAACCATGCCATTTATTTGTTAGGGACCGATGTTACAGATATGTTTTGTCAAGAATATCAATAAGGAATATGCAGAAATTTTTTTTATTGCATAAATCGTTTAAGGAAGTCATTACAAACCAAAAAAATATATTTTAAAGAAAAATACTAGGATAATTTAGCTACAAAAAATGTTTACTTTTCGGTATAATTTATTACAATTTAAAATGCAGCCATTTGTCCTTGGTGAAAAGTGACGTCAGGAGATCAGCAAAAATCTACAGGTTAACGTAAAGCTTAACTTAAATTCGAACAGGTTTGATTTTCTCGGAAACAGTCGGAGGGAGAGAAATCGAATTTTTTGGTTTGATAGAGGAATAGTTCAACTAGCTTCGGTAAAAAAATCAGTTATACAGGATGTTTCGTTTCGGAGCTATTAAACGTCAAAGTCGAAATTTCCGCGATTGCCGTTGAAATCGGGTACATGTCGAAAATGTAAATTAAATATATGTAAAGTTTCGGAAGTTGTAGGGGACCCGGAGCTTCAGAACTCCACTGAAACTGGTGAGGATGAGAAAATGGCAAGTAATCCTTTTTGAATTTTTTTAGGTCGAAAAATTCCATTTCCAGACCCCTCTTTGATACCTAATAACTCGAAAACAAAACGTCAGATCGAAAAACGGACTAATAAGTGAAACTTTAAAATCTCAAATACTTTTTTTGCAATATATTTTCCTAAACCTAAATTCACTGGAAAATGGAAATATTTGGAAAAAACTGGAAATTTAGATTTTTGACCCAAATATTTTACGGTTTTAAATTTTTTGTGGGGTGTGTGTCGGAAATATAACGAAATTCAAAATGTATGTGATATATTTAATGTCAATGTAGCCCAAATTAAGAGCATAATATTAGATAATTAGTTTAATTATGGATTAAGTGCATTTAGAAATTTAGTGTATTCCTACTCTGTAATAGGGTTGTTTGTAGCAGCCTGTTGAGTTTGTATTAAATTAAATAAATAAATAAAAATGGTTCAAATTAAAATTACATATACGTCATCGGCAAGAGCTCGTCAAAGTATGTGTTATCCATATTTCTTAGTTTCTTCATTCTCCGTAGGAAGGGAGCAATCGCCGATTAAATTTCGATTTTCTTACTTTTTTTTGCCCTCGACATCGGTATATTTGAATCACTCTGTATTTTTTCCTATCTATTTTTTTCCCAATTTTTCACCACTATCTTATAAAGAGATAATCGCACTGTAAAATGAATACCGAATGGGTCATCCAGGAGCGTATTTAAGGGGTAAAATTAGGATTCCTATTTTTAACCGACAGTATTCCACACTATTTACCCTATTTGGTGATTCTTTTTGGGTTTATTTTATCCGTTAATTATTTAGGAATACCTCCCACTAATTTAAATCGCTTAGTTTTTCGTTAAAGTTATAAATAAATAGGTTTATTTGCATCGGGGACATCTAAAATTTGAAAGTTTTTGAATTTTCGAAGATTGCCATGAAAATAAAGAATTGCAGTTTATTTACTCGAAATTATTAAGATAATAGGTATGTCAAAATTTCGCAGATGTGCCAATTTTTGTTGCAAAATTGAAAGGTTCCTGGACCGATTTCGGTTTGAAGTACACATGAATAAGATTTTAGGAACCTTCTACTTTAAGTGCAGGGATATTTCATTGGATGAGTTACGCATTAAATACCATTTTTATTAAGTTGTCGATGACTCTACAACATTGGAATTCGCCATATACTCATGATGAGTCATAGTTCAGTTTTGACAACACAGCCAATGGGATCGCGTTTTACAAGTTTCCAAATTCGCGCGAAAATTTGCAGTTTTCAATTCTTTTTTTTTTGTTAATAAAGACCAAAATAAATGAATAACATCAACCGCCATAAACATTTAATTTATGTAGGGAATATAAAAAAATATATTTCAGATTTATTTGGGTTATATGCATATTCCCTATTAGACAAATAGTCAAGTTGACAAATTTTTGGAGCTATGTGATGGTTGCTAGGGGGTAAATAAAAGTTGTTAGAAATAAACACTTAAGGCTCCCACAGACGCTCCGGTTTTTTGCACAGGCTGACTGTGCCGGTCAATTTGCGCAAATTAACCTGTATCTGTACCTGTCGCACACACGCTAAGTTTTTAGCACAGATTTTAACACAGTTTTTTTCTACAGTGAACACACGATGACAAACGCAGTTTAGGCATATTTTTTGTACAGTGAAAATGGCTCGCGATACAGCTTTGTCTTGTATTCTGCTTGCTTGTACAATAAAGAAAAAGCAAAAAAAACAACGGTTAGTTAATAGAAGCAAATGGACGAAAGATTGGTTACTTAAAAGAAATAATTATTCCCATGTGAATTTACTTGCCGATTTAAAGCTTGAAAAACAGGACTGGTTTCACTACTTAAGAATGGACGAGGAAACTTGTTTACTAATACTTCATAAGCTGCGGATTTTTTATTTCTATCACTGTACTCTTTACTTTTTATTTTCCATAAACATGGAAAGCTTTTGTATAGCTCAATAAAATCATATAAAAATTGTTTATTTGGGTTCGACATTTTTTTTACTTACTTTCTGTTATTAAAGAGACTGATCAAATGAACTGAACACGCACACACACGCTCAGGCTTGTTGGTTTGTGCAGGCAAATTTCAAGGAGGACTTGAATTTACTCAGGCCAGGCCAACACAACGGTCTGCACAGTCGGTCGGATATATCCACAGACGTTACGATATGCCTATTCAAACCGGGATTGCACAGTTGGCCTGTGTTCAAAACCGGAGCGTCTGTGGGGGCCTTTACTTTCCACCCCGGTTGGAAAGTAAACTTTCCACCCGTCGCGTGGGCCGGTGGTAAAAGTAAAAAAAGTCACACTTTCAAACTTTGAAAAAGTCAGACGTGTCAGTATTACCTACATGGTTGAAAATAAAAATAAATTACTTTTAACACTGGCTTTTAACATCAATATCAATTAAACATTGGCTGCCAGTGGTTGCTAGGGTAACGCATTTTCACATTTTCGAATGATTTAAAGTTTTATCTTTTTTGACCTCCCTTAACTGAGGTTTAATAGTGTTTGCAGAAAACATTGTGTATGACACCTATAAGTGTTAAAAGTTATTTTATGTCGTTCGAAGAAATGAATTTCGCTTCTCACAACATAAAATGTCACTTTTAACAGTTACGTCGTAAATAGCTATTTATTTGTGAATACACGAAAAAATGTCATTATTTATAAAAACATTTGCTTTTGTTGAAATGTCCAAAGAGAACAACAAGAAATGTTATATAGAAGGCGTCAATAAATGACTAAGAATAAAGTATACTTATTTTAAAAGTTACTTAAAAAGGTTATAGGTAAAAGATAATATAATATAAATATAAATTCTTGGTCTGTATATTTAAAAATTAATTCTTTGGACTATTATCATTTTTTCTCCATTTATTTATTTATTGGAAAATCGCTCTTAAAACTCCCAAAATTATACTATTTTCCGAGATTTTTATACAAGGTATTTAATAACTGCTAATATGAAAACTTTGACAGCTGTGTTTGAGTAGTTTTTTCTAATTATTTTAAAAATTCGTTGTTGTCTATAACTTTCTACTTAACATATTATATGAACTTGGTAACAAATTTTTCTTTACAAATATGACTGGATGAAATTATATTTACAAAAATAATACAATAATTTTTATTGCAGAATATGAAAATATTTCGAAATCGTCGACATGAAAAAATTAATTTTCAATTGGCAGGCCATAAATTTACGTTTAGATATAATTCGCAATTATTGTAAATATGTTTTACCACTAACCTTTTGTGTATTTCAAAAAAAGCTATTTTACTCTTAACCATTGTTTATATTTTCGTAAACTTTGGGCACCTTGTATATAACATTTAAATAATAATAAATAATTATTTTTTGGCATTCCAAGGCTACCAGGCAATCTATATATTTAAAACACAAATATCATTTTGTCTCCCTTATTTTGAAGCTTCTACAAAACATAGCTTGATGATTCTTTTTTTAATAGAAAGGACTTTTCTTCCCATTGGGCCATCACTAAGAATTTTGTGTCCACAAAGTACCAAATAAGTTCAATTAATTTTGACATAATATATAGTTCTTGACATTGGCTGACATACTGTAAACTGTATAGGTATTTTGTATGTTAAGATTTTCATTTTTTCTAATAAAGTTTTAAAGTATAATATGTTAATTTATGCTACCTTTTTCTTTGCAGGTGTAACATTAACTGCAACTCATTCATACATTCATTGTCGGAATTTTCACAACCTAAGTTATAAGAGACATCTTCCAAAATGATCCAAAGCAGTTACAAAGCAATGTATCGTCCGAATTTTTATGAAAGCACTTGTTTGCGATGTAACGAAACCGTTTATCAAGTGGATCGCGTGGGACCTCTAAAAGATTTTACCTTTTTTCATAGTGGGTGTTTTAAGTGCGCGATTTGTGGTACCAAACTGACTCTAAAAACTTATTACAATAACCAACATAGACAAGAAGACAAAGAAGTGTATTGCAGTGGTCATGTGCCCAAAATTGGACCTGGGCATTTGGACGGGTCTGCAGTGGGTATTAGGAGTGCGCTAAATGTACCGAAGTCATCAAAATTTGTAAACGAACAAATTAGGGGACCCGGTAGAAGCAGTTTAGATGGAGAAGGTAAGTTGAAAATATAGTTTCTTTTCTTTTTAAAACATTTATTTACATAAAAATATTTCACATTTCATTTGCCCCACTTAAATTATATGTTATACAATTGCCCATCATACAATACATAAAATAATAAGGTTTTTGACTAACAATATCGTATATATCCAACTCTAATTTGTTGTCGTAGTTTTCTTTACATAAATGAAGTAAGTTTCTTAAGCAGTGGAGTAGTTGTAAAAACTTGAGGGTTTCCCCATAAAGTTTGGTCTGATGGGCCTCTTGTTAAAGTGTTAAACATTTTATGTAGCCCTTAATATTGTCTGTATAAAATTTACTTTATTGACTTTGGGCAGGATACAAAACTGCAAGTTGTAGCTTTTCAAATCAAAATCAGAATATCCAACTATAATTTTTTTTAGCCATTTCTTATTACAAGCGACGATTTAAAATTACTCTTTTAAAAAACAGTTTTTTACCTCTGGGGGCTATTCTTTAATTCAAAAGTGAGTTTTTTAAAAGGATTTTTTATGTATTTCAACTAAAATTATTGTATGGATGTAAGCATATACATAGGTACTAGGTTTGGAGATCCTTTCAAAGCACATTTTTATGGTTAACTAGCTTGCGCCAGCGACTTCGTCCACGGAATCACAATTTGACTCCATTACAAACTGAACGAACCCCCATTTCACCCCTTAGGGGTTAATTTATTAAAAATTGTAAAACACGTGTTTAAACATTTATTTTTTAGAGTACTTCTATGAAGTTTCGAGTTAATAGAACCATCTAATTTTTTTTCTCCATAAAAAGTTTGAACCCCTGTGTCACCCCCTTAGGAATTGAATTTTAAAAAATCCCTTCTTAGTGAGTCTTCACATTAATTTCATATTGATAGTCAGTCGGCCAGGACATGTTATTTTAATATCTGGTACATAGATTAGTAACAAACCGGTAAACTTGCTAACGTATCTGAAACCTGAAACAATAATAAAATGCATTAATTATATTGTTGTACACCTCATTTAATAATTATATAGAAAGTTAATTCGACATGACGGTGTCCAGTAACCAATAAATGAAAGAGGACTGAAAATTGGAATGTAGTAGTAATTATAACCCTATTTTTATATAATACATATTTAATATCTGCTTTACTGGTAATTAAGAACTATAGTTTTTTTAGTAGCAAGGTTTTGTAACCGGTTAGGTCGTGCAGAAAACCTTTTTCGCTTTTGGTAGAGTAGGGTCACATTCACCATAATCTCTATTTAAATAAAGACGGTTTTGGTAGTATTTACACTCAAAATGATAAACATGTTTACAATATTACATTTAGGTAGGTTTCTTTTACAAAACACAGGCTCTTTCACTGCCAGTATAAAAATCTGTGTTTGGTAAAAGAAACATAGGTACTCGTTGTTTGAAATAAAATCAGAAAGTGTGTTATTTCCCGTAAGCTTTTCCTCTCAACTTCTTAGTCTCAAATCTTACCAAAGCATAAACAAGTATTCAATTATGCTAATAAGTCTTTCACTCATACTAAATGATGAGAAATAATTATATTACCCAATTTTTGGAGCAACACTTTATCGTATATCTATGTATATACCCGTGGAAAAATCGGGTTTCTAATAATTAAACTAGTCTAAATGAAAAGAGCTCATACCATACAGATCTCATCTGTTTATACTATAGCTTAGAATCGCGATATTTTACTAGGACCGCGAGTATTAATTTAATCATTGTTAACGTCATTGATTACAGAAAGTTTCCAAAGTATACATACGTGCTGTATATACCAATTATTGAAACATTTAAATGTCATGACCTTATTACCGACACAGTTATGTAGGTACCAATTGTCGACACTGCATCGCACACATTATCGACACTGACTATTGACAGTTGTTTGAAGTTTTTGACAGTTGAAAGGTGGTAGCTTTTTGATTGGTCCACGGTTGTTGTTGGATGTAAAATAATAAATAGTAAATAAGACGAAGTCGCTCTTTGTTATCGCACTAGTGCGGTAAAACCGCATTTACTTTACAAAACTTGTTAAGTATGATAAATGCCAAAAAATGCAAGAACTTTGTTATGATTACCAAGTAGGTAAATATACAAAATAATAGTGCACAATCTTCATTTTATATCACCCGTGATCTATCCTTGTGCTAAATTTCAAATTTTTACGAACAATAGTTTCAGAGAAAATCGCCTGTGACAGACGGACGGACGGACACCGAAGTTCCGTTTCACGGAACACTGAAAAGGTGTAACATCGATTTCCCAAACCCAATTTGCTTACCCCTATGTACGCCCATGGCAAAGGCAAAAAGTTTTAAATAGTCGTAAAATCTATCACTTTTTAGTTGTAGCAAATTTCAATAAATACTTACCTAATATTTAAGATTTTAAAAATATTAACAAAAATCAATTTTTAACACCATCTTAAAATTGAAGCATTTGCAGATATAGATTTATAGGAACTTTTTTTCTTAGAATGTCCTAGACCTAGAGAACCGCCCCCTACCATTCCTAGTAGTGGGCAGTGGGCCTACTAGGAATGTTTTGGCGAAGAAAAAAAGTATTTTGTAATTTGCGAAAAAAAGTTGCATTTTTGAATCGACCCACCTGGGTAAAAAATTAACACGCTTAGATATTTTATTTATTATTTTTTCTAAACAAATTTTACATCATTTTGTCGGCAATTTTTAAATTTTAAGAGAAAAAAAAATGTTAGTAGAAAGTTATAGTCATTTGAATTTTTTTAAACCTAAAATATAATTTAACAAAAAATTCAAATGACTATAACTTTCTACTAACATTTTTTTCTATTAAAATTTAAGAATTGTCGACAAAATGATTTAAAATTTGTTTAGAAAAAATAATAAATAAAATACCTAAGCGTGTTCATCTCTTTGCCAGGAGGGTCAATTCAAAACTTCAACTTTTTTTCGCAAATTGCAAAATATTTTTTTTCTTTACCAAAATATTCCTAGTAGGCTCACTATTAAAAAACCTGAATTTGGCATGGGTCCCATAAGTAGCAACAGAGATAATAATATACAACTTTGAAATTTCACGGGCCGCGCCTGGTGCTATGAACCAAATTTCTTCCATCTTGACTTGACGAATGACTATTTGAATTTTACAGAGTTTGTTTTGAATTTTAATCAAATTATTATCGATAATTCGATTTATCCTAAAAAAAGATGTTCTTTTTTAGCAGAAACCATGATTTTTTTTTAAATATGCAAGACAAACATGTGTTACAGCTTTTATGAAGTTTTATGATAAAATTGATCATAAAATAAAGGGCTTAAAACTTAACCCTTCCCTCTAGCAATTTTCTGATGAGTGTCAACTTGTTACTTTCACATAGAAAACTTTGGGCGAGTTTTTAAATTCAGCGCTTAAATCTATCAATGGGTTCTCTCCCTTTCTAATACATTCATAAGAAAAATGACAAAACACAACTGATGCCATCGAATGCAAAATGCGCTGAATATAAAAACTCGCTCTTATTTTATTTGAAGTTAGTTGGAACAAGAAAAAAGGAATCTTTTACAGGGGTAAAGTAAATAAAAAAGAATTATTTAAAAATTTGTTAAGTATATTTTGGTGCAATGTGATTATTATTATTTAAAAATACAGGACAACCGTCGATAATTGAAACAACTACCTTATGTCGTAAAATCCCAGTACACATAGTTTTGCAGTTTCTCAGTTCACATTTCTTTTCCCAAAGAATTTTTACACTTTAATAATTATATTAATATATTTTAACTTTAATGTCATAAATTAATATGATAATTGATAATATTAGCATTCTTATGCCAATGACATTAAAAAAATCGTCACATTTGTATTTTTTACTTTATTGAAAATGTAATGAAAATGTATGTTAATTTTTACTAATTAGCCACAAATATTTAGTTCCTAGTATTAAAATATTTCTTCTGTAAAATTATACCGTTTATATCTTTAGTCTTTGTTGAGTCCTTTGAATCGCATTTATAATTTATATATATATGTGAGTGATTTTTTCAACTTTCAGTAAAAATTTTTCCCATATGGCACGAACTCCGTGGGACACGCTGTATATATATATATATATATATATATATATATATATATATATATATATATATATATATATATATATATATATATATATATATATATATATATATATATATATATATATATATATATATATACAGGGTGTCTAAAATAGGTGATACCACTATTGCTATCTCCGAATTGGTAAAAGATAAGAGGTCGGTTAAATTAGAGAAAATGTGCCATTTCTAGTCCCTATTCATATTCCGTTTACGGAGTTGCCAAATTCTCTATAGTTTCTTATCTACAGGAGATTTTTTAAAAATAGTCAAAAACTTAATTCTTAAATATCTCGAAAACTATTATAGTTAGAAAAAAGTTGTTTTTACAAAAATCACACGATTTTTCACCTTCTCTAAAGTAACGTTATCGTTTTGTTTATACCATTTGTTTTTACTGAGTTACTGATACTAACTTGTTTTTTTCAAATACGGACCTGGATTTTTTGCTGCATTTTTTGAAAGAATACTTCATACTCTTTACAACTGTGTATCACTTGATTATGTTTTTCGATGTTTTGGTGAAGAATAGTATCATCATCAGGATATTCTGCCAGTACGGACCTGGCATTTTTCAAGTTAATGCTCCATTTCACGACCTATTATGGAGACAATTAGGTCAGAATCAGTAACTATGGATTAAATTGTTTTAACTGGTAAATTGTAATTATAATCATGATTACTAACCAGGGCCCTCAAGTTTGTAAAATTGGTCAAACGCCTGAAAAGAGCATAAGCTTAGTTTTAATTATAACAAATCCTAATAATTAATTCTTAGAGGCGTGATTGGCTTCGTGTGGTCAGTCCAATCGCGTCCATCAACCTGTTCGTCCGCCCGTCCATATGTTATACTTATAATTCAACGCAACGTCCAAAAATAAAGCAGAAAACGGATTTTAGATTCGAATATTCGAATTCCTTATAATCCGAACCCAGTAAATATGACAATGGTTTTATGCTAGAGTATAGTTAAAGGTCTTTAATTTGAGATAATATGGTTTGTTTTCAAAGCCAGTAAATAGTAATTCAACTGTACCAGCAGAATGAGTTGCAGCAGAAATGAAACCATTAGGTAAAATAGGATTATTTCTTATTATCTTTTGAACTGAAAGGTGATTTTTGGATACGAAAATATTAAAAACGTAAATAATGAAGACGTATCATCAAGGGTGCCTTTTACAATATGTAGTAAACTTAACCATTAACCACTAGTTGTCTGATCTGAGTCTGCTAAACTTTTGCGTTCAATAACTCATTGGCTTAAGTGCAATTTGACAAACTTTAATGACCAAAGGGTTCTGGTTAGTAATCATGAACATAGTTTAAAATTAATCAGTTGAATAATTCAAACCACAGCGATAGGTTGTGAAATTGTGCCTTAACCTGGAAAATTCCGGGTCCGTATCGATAGAAAATCCTGATGATGTTGTTATTCTTGATCAAAACGTCGAAACCTATAATCAAGTGATACATAGTTGTAAAGGGTATGAAGTATTCTTTCAAAAAATGCAGCAAAAAATCTAGGTCCGTATTTGAAAAAAAACAAGTTGGTATCAGTAACTCAGTAAAAACAAATGGTATAAACAAAACAATAACGTTACTTTAGAGAAGGTAAAAAATCGTGTGATTTCTGTAAAAACAACTTTTTCTAACTATAATAGTTTTCGAGATATTTAAGAATTAAATTTTTGACTATTTTTAAAAAATCCCCTGTAGATAAGAAACTATAGAGAATTTGGCAACTGCGTAAACGGAATATGAATAGGGACTAGAAATGGCACATTTTCTCTAATTTAACTGACCTCGTATCTTGTACCATTTCGGAGATAGCAATAGTGGTATCACCTATTTTAGACACCCTGTATATATATATATATATATATATATATATATATATATATATATATATATATATATATATATATATATATATATACAGCGTGTCCCACGGAGTTCGTGCCATATGGGAAAAATTTTTACTGAAAGTTGAAAAAATCACTCTGCTGTGGAAAAATTCTGCATATCAATCAACTAAGAATTCCTATGGAAAAAGGCTAAGAAGACCCATAGTGTACAGGGTGTCCGGATTTCGTTGTAATTGCAGGGGGGTAGGTATCTCGGTTGTTATTGGAGATAGAGGGTTGCGGTTTTCGCGGTGTTGCTACTTTTTGATGAAACGAAAGATGGCATAAAAATATTTTTCATGGCCCCCTTCGTTTTTGACATACAGGACGAAATTGATTTTTTCCATTTTCGGACCTCCCTTGCATTTCAGTTATCTTGTAACTTATAAAAAAAGTAAAAATTGATCTTATTAGCGTTTTTCACTTAGAATCGAGTGGAGTGGTTAGATTTTCATTCGATGTGATATTTTTCGAGATAATAACCAAACATATGTTTTTTAAATGGAACACCCTGTGTTGATATAAAGTAGTAAATAATAAAACCACACAATCTTTTAAATCGTTAAATCATTTTCACTTTTACTTCTTACAAGTAAATTAATATTTTATTATATTAATTTTTTTCAACGGACTACGCCACTGATCTTGGCCGACAATTTTAAAGTGAGATAGAACACGTTGTCCTTTTTCACGCTGATGACGCTCCTGTACCATTCCAGTTTGAATTAATGTTTACCATCGCAGCCAACAGCTAATAATAAAGACAGGTGTATAGATCTATAGTGTAAATATTTGACAATGGAGTCCTTTAGGACCTCATCTGCTTCAGAGTGAATACTCCTATCGTGAACGTCAAATTGACGGTCGCTGGAATCGGTCGGTTATTGGCGACTCAAATTAAGAACGTGGCGTCCTCTTCAGCTTATTTGCAGCTACTATAACGGGGAACCTTTTTTTCGTCTTTGTCTTCATTATCGTGTTATTTGGCATCTTCATCAATTTTGTCGTCTAGTGAGCCCTTCTTCCCCGTTAAAAATCAGCTGATTGTAGCTGGCTTCCTTAATTTGAGTCGCCAATAGTGTAAAAATACACCAACAAGCGGTTAAGAAAGAATCCTCAGGTGACAAGTTTTTACGACTGAATTTTCTTGTTTGTATTAAATTTAACACCTCTTTATTCATATAAATAAGTTTTATTAGCAATAATATAAGAACTAATAATAACTAGGCTGTAATTTAATTGCATTTTTTTGGAGATGTTTCCAAAAAAAAAAGTTGTTTAGTGTATTTTCTGAAAAAATATAGCAAATTATTCAAAACTTGTAAGAAACAAACAGTTTTTAGATGTCCATTATTATAAATCTTATTTAGTATGTTGTTCGTAGTACCTAATAATTCTTATGTAGAAAATTGATTGCATACATGGATTTATTAGGACTGGATACGGGATGAGTTCACATTCTTTGAAGCCAAAACAACCCATTCTAAACGACACTGTAAACACAATTTGTAAACATTGGCCACATCTTATTTTACCTTGTATTTTTGTACAAAAAATACGTTAGAAGCATCACAAGATTTACTAAAAGTAATAAAAGCCCTAAAATATTTTATTTTTCTGCTAAATAATAATAAATTTAAGTTAAAAAGGTTTTATTATTTATAGGTTATGTTATTTCTAAAGGTGTTTATTTAAAGTCGCTCCGAGTCATTTATAAATCTATATAAATCTATACGTCGCACTTTTCCTTTTCTAGTTCATTAGACAAAGACGTACGTGTAACCGAGTGTTCAGACCGAGGTTCAGCCGTTTTCCTAAACAACCAGCCAGACAGCAACACTTTTGGGCTGCGTTCGATATCATCGGCGGGTGACACACCGGTGTGATTTTTCAACCTGAGCTCCAACACTCCAATGCTATTTTATCTCTTTCTACTACCATTCTTGATTCAATTACGTGGTAATTCGTAGTCTTGTCTATGTCCGTAGTTCGTAAACTGCTCCCCCAAGAGAATAACAAAAACAAAAACAAACAACAAAATATAAGGCTTCACGTTCGATACGCTCACAGTATACAGATATCGAATCCTTATTATAATTAAAGGGCGGAATATATGCACTCAAATTCAATGAAAATATGCGCATATATATGCATCGTTTTCTTTTGAAATATGCATAATTTTGTGTCAGATATGCAAAAATATGCCGTAATTTTTATATGTCAAATGGTGAAAGAAACACAAGGATTTTTAAAAAACTTTTTATTTTGAGAAAAATGAAAAAACGCTATAAAATATGGTAAAATAAAACTATGCTAAAAAACATTTTAACTTATGGTATAAAATGAATTAATAACTAAATATTTCTCAAAATTTTCCAATAAAAATGTTTGCCTTCTGTCTGTAAAAATATGCTTATATAAAGAAAAACTTCTTTCAACATCTACTGATGTAATTGGGCAGTACTGTAATTTAGGTATTAAAGTATAAGGCCAAGGCATAACTTCGTTTGATGGGTTACTATCATAAATGCTCTTCACTGCTTGTAAATATTTGAAGCCCTCATTCTCTTCTACAACGGCATTCAATTTTTTTTTAACTATGCTCCCTACATTTCCGGGAACCTCCTTACATTTCTCGCAAAAAGTATCAACAATATTTATAGATTCTCTTAAAGTTAAATTTCTATTTTCTAAGGAAGTTATTAAATTTGGTATAAATCCAAAATTGACTTTAATAAAAACCAGATCTTTACCTACACTTACATTTTTAAACATGGTTTGGCTTTCAACTACACACTGAGAATTATTGTCCTCTAAACTTAAAACTATTTCTTTAATAGCTTCGAAATGTTCTGCATAGAATATTGCCGCCTTAATCCATGTTCCCCACCGAGTAATTACAGGTTCTGGAGGCAAACTAACTCCTGGCAATCTGTCCTTATACAACTGCACTCTTAAAGGTGCCTTCAAAAACACTTTTTTCACATTTGAAATTAACTTGTTCACTAAAGGATATCCATTTCTAATAGTCTCTGCTACTCTGTTTATTCCGTGTAAAACGCATGTTAAGTGTGTCATATGCGGGTAAAATAATTTCAAGTTTTGGCCTACTTTAACCATATACGGTGCTGCATCAGACAAAAATACTAAAAATTTTTCTACTGGGACCGCGTTTGGCAAGAAAAAACTTGAGAGAGACTGTTGAATAAATCGGGTTACGGTCACATTATTTGTTTTGTCTAATTGTTTGGAAGATATTAAATAGGGTCTACTTGGCTCATCTTCTTGAAGTGCTCCGATCATTAGATGTGCAATATATCGACCACTTGCTTGCTTTCATCAACAATTATATAAAAATATTCATCGCCAAGTGAAACCTTAATTTCTTCTATTACGGTCTCGTATACTGCACTAACATTCTTTTTTCTAAGCGTAGATTCGTCTGGGATGTTCTGGTTACAATATTTTTGCAAAAATTCTCTGAATTGTGTATTTTGAAGTTTTTTCAAAGGTATGTTCGCTGCGACTAAAGCTTTGCATAAGTCTTGATGAAACACAACCCTTTCAGATTTTGATTTGTCCTCAACATTTTGAAATGCGGTTTTCACACATTGCTGAATAGGCCGAGTTTTCATTTTTTCTGACTTTGCTATATGCATTGCTGTTTTCAAGTGTTGATTAATTTGAAACTTCTTTTCACAAACGATAATTTTTGCACAAGCTTTGCAAAATACTTTATCTCCACTAAACTGAAACTCCGGAAAATTTTTAATCCATAAAGAAATTTTCAGCATTTTAGACATTTTGAAATAATATTTACACACTGACAGACCAACATTTACTGAACAACTAAACTAACCAATATTAGGGCCCATTTAGTTTTATTAGGGATAAATATAATAATTGGTTCAAGTATCATGTCTGCTTAATAATAGTTGGGAATTCCTGAAACCCCTATACCTGACCTACAATAAAAATATAAATACCAGATTGTTCACCATCTGGGTAAACTACCTGAACTTGTGACCTAAAATATCCTTTGGCCAAAAGATCGACCGCATGTGCTATTAATTTTTGCATAAAAGAACACGGAAAAATATAAAAATATGCCTAAAAACGCGTTTTTTACCGAAATATGCAGTTTGTCATAAAAATGACAAATATATGCAAAATATGCATTTATATGCATTTTGCATATATTCCGCCCTTTAATTATAATAAATCCATGATTGCATATCTGAACCTCCTTTTTCAACATTATAAATTATAAGTATTATATTATAATGTTTATTCGAATACGTACTATTATTACATTGGTTTATTAATGAAAATGAAGTAATACAACCTTGAGTGGACTCGGCTAAAACGGTAAATAAACATTGTTATTTCTAATTGCATACATTGAAAAATATCAACAAATATTTATCTACCTCGGAAACCTTTACCGCCTTTTGTAATACGGTTTTTACATCTGCGCAGTTCAAATGACAAGTAGGTATGTATGTATATTTTATTTTAAACTAAGTAGTATCAAAATGGTATGTAATTGTACTTGTTCATTGTAGGAAATTCTTTTATATAAATTTTATATCGAGACTAGGTCGAGCAATAGGAGAATTTAACATTGCAATCTTTGAACATATTTATGTATATGAAATGCGGTGTTAAGAATTCTATAGGTACTACCCAAAAAAATTATAGCTACGCATTAGATATAATTTTCTTTGGTACTACCTTTTTGTTTTTGTCTTGAGGAGAGGTTTGATATGGAGACTCTGGAACTTATTTCAAAATGAAGTAATAAAGCAAAATAACGTAAAGAATTTAATGGTTATTTACATTACTAGTCCGGTAACTGACTAGTTACAGTACGGGTTATTTACGGACGAGGCGATGGAGAAGTCAAGTCTGGAATTTCTAAACGAGCACTAATAACCAATGGATTACCAATGGATTGTACATTTCATTTCATTGAATGCTTTTGATATTTCGTGGTTTTTCTTTTATTACAAATTATTGGTTACAGAGAGTATTGTTACTTGGGTAGAAAACAATTTTAAGTAGTATAAAATAAGAAGGCTAATGTGGCTGCGCTGACACTATTTTTGCTTAATAAAAATGAGATTTTTGCAAATGCTGTTTGTGTTCAGTAAAAACAAAGGTATTTTGCTATAAAATCATAAAACTTACGTAAGTATTTTGTCAGGTTAGAAATTTATTTTTTATGGCAATTCCGATTAAACTTTCACAGTAGACAACCAGAAATACTTGCACAAACAAAGCCCACTGTGATAAAATGTTTGATTATTCTTTTTTATTGGCAACGACATCGTTTTTATTTATCTTTTACTAATGCCCCTTTTGCTAACAAAGATAGAAAGAAATCGAATTCCGATTTTATCAGGAAAAAAAAAAGAACTTTGTGATGACTAATCTTTCGAAGTATATAACCAACAAAACTTCCACAAGCAAAGAAGGTACGATAAAAATTTGAATAAATTATTTTTTTATTTGTCTTTGTCTAATGCACTTTCGCCAACAGGGATAGAAAGAAATCTCAGTCCTCCGTGATTGAATGAAAAATGAATTAATTATCATTGAGTTGTTATTTTAATTAGTGTATTTTATTTTGATCTGCGTCCTTTAGGGGCCAGCGCCCTGGAGTGATTACCCCGTCTGAGCCCCCCCCCCCCCCCGTAGCTACCCCCCTGCGGCGGTCACAAAAGTCTTCCGTCATCGAGTAAAATCATAAACGTATATTCAAAACAAGGAATAATTAATATAGAATAATATAGCGCCCTTAGGATGCCTAGCTAGAGCAGGCCGCGATATCGCGACATTACCTCACTTCCAGTCTTTTTTACCGGCTGGGTGCATTAAAAACGAAAACTCCAAAATATAGCGATTAATGAGTTTTACTTACTGTTTACTTACGATCGAATACAGTCAAATCCTACGGTGACAATAGCGCAGTGGTAATATGGTTGGCTATCAGATGAGGAGTCATGGGTTCATTTCCAGATGGGCTAGAACTTTTTTGGCTTTTGTGCCGTGACTAGCCTGTGATGCATCCGGTGCAAATAATTTACTTTACAGATATAAGAGTTTCAAAAACCCCTCCTCACTCTTTTGAGGGTTGACATTTAAAAACGCGCGTATTATATATTTTTTGTTTATTTCCAGTTACGAGTTTTAATACTGAAGTTATTACCCCCTACTTTAACGATTTGTGAGATGTGCTTATTTCTCAAAAAATTCTACGCTTTCTTTACCAGTTCCTTAGAGGTTGAATTTTTCAAAATTATCATAGACTAAATAATACCTAGATGAACACTGCCGTGCAACGAAAGGCGGGTCTCCTTTGAAGCATTTGGTAGGTTTACTGGTTTATTGGTTTAAAAGTTTGTTTTTCTACCATTATATAAATATGTATACTATGTATCTATATGTATATATAATGGTGGACAAACTTTTAAACCATAAACCAGTAAACCCACCAAATGTCTCAAGGGAGACCGGCTTTTCGGTGTATTTGAGTGTCTGTCTATATTCTTTATAATCTCTGGTACTATGCACCGTGGGTGTACTGGGAAAGTCCGACTCATATTCAGAGCGGGAAACATCCCCAGGGATTTTACCAGCTCCTTAAGTGAATGAAAAAAGTGGAAATGTATCCATTGTAAAAGTACATACCCCCCCCCCCCCCCCAAGAAAACACACTCCTTATTACCTTATTTTTACGACACAAAATTATCTTTAGAAATTATTACCCCTATTTTTGTACAAAAATATCAAAAATAATATTTTTTACATGGTTACAATGCAAAAATGCAATATTACAACGTTAAGTTAAAAATATAAGTATTTTTCAAAGGAATTTGTAAAATGTGGAAAACTGTATGTTAATATATTATTTTAATACCAAAAAACGTAATATGTATTACTTACGGTGTGTTTTTTACAACACATTTGAAAATGCTTTAAAAATATATTTATACAATGTCAAAATACAACTAAAATGTAAAATTACAATTTACTAGTGTTAAAATAGAAATAAATGGTTTTTAACTAAATGTTAATTCACAAATAAATTTCAAAAATAGTAACGCAAAATCACCAATTAAAAAAATACATGGTATATTCACAAATACAAAGTAATTTTACAAAAGAATTGTAAAAATAATGCTAACTTTATGGTAAATTTACATTACACAGCGTTTGTAAAATTTACAAAGTTGGTTCTGGCAACCCATACCCAATGATTTTTACTGTAATTTTACATAAAATTGGTTTTACCTCATCGGTCGAGGAGAAGCTCCTGCATCAGATTCATTTTTTTTTAAAGCGATGATTTGCACGGTGTTCACACGCGTTTACCCATCTACCGACCTTCGTGGTCAGACGGAAAATGGTACAATCAGTGAAGTTAACGTTGCTTATATGTTATCTTTGTAACAATTTCTAAAATAATTTGTAAAATAGATAAAAATAATTTCAATTTCATTTATACCTCACAAAAAATGGAAAAATTGCGATATTCTTGGTTTGCTCCTTATATTATTTGCCCCTGATTATTAGAAACTTTTTGTTTAACGTTTATAGTTGTTTTAACTTACTGTTCCGCTAATTAATATTATATCTCAAATAAACGATAAAATTAAACCAATTCGGAATGCTTGACTCGCATGATTTTTTCAGCTTGCTAAAATTAATTATTGCCAAGGTAGATTATTAGTAAAGAATTGGTTTAATGGTAGGTACTTTCACTTGACAAAATTATTAAATTTTCACACGAAATAAAAATTATTTTACTAAAAAACTTTTACTAATAAAACGAAAGACATGTGGACAGTGTCCACATGTCTGCCAACTGTCCCGATTTAGGCGGGATTGTCTCGATTTTAGTTGAGGTGTCCCGATTTATTCGGCGTCCCGATTTCATGGCACAAGATGCCGCAAAAGTTGTGTTATTTAGTTGTTTATTTGCAACTATGTCGTTAAAACAAAATCGTGTTCACGAATTAATTTTGCGCCACTGGACAGAAAATCCTAAAATTCGTTCTTTAGATCTCGCCAAATTATGTAAAACGACAGAAAGAGCAGTCTAAAGGTATCTTAAAAAATCAAGTAAACTGGAACTGTTGACAGAAAGCCACGTGATGGCCAGCCTACCCGAAAACGTAACCGAAAATTAGAGGCAAAGGTTTGTAAGCTGTACGATAACAATCCTTCGATATCATCTCGAGATGTGGCAAAAAAAGTTGGTACAAGTTAACCAAACGTTCAAAAAATTAAACAGAGATATGGAATTATGACATAAAAAGAAAAAAGCACCAAAGCGAACTGTGGATCAGTATAATCGTGCAATTAGAGCCTCCGAACTGCTGTACAACCTGCTGGAAGAAAAAACTGGGTATTGTCTTGTTATGGATGATGAAAAATATGTTAAAGCAGATTTGAAATTTCTACCAGGAAATCAGTTTTATTCATTTATTCACCCAAACAAAAAATACCTAGTGTGGCAAACGAAGCATCCCTTTCGTGAGCATGGATACAATTAATACGGAGGTTTATATTTTGGAATGTTTGCAAAACAATTATTACCATTTTTAAAGAGACACGCTTTATCGACGTTGTTTTGGCCCGATTTGACAAGCTGTAACTATTCAACAAGAACACTGGAATGGTACAACGCAAATTTTGTCAATGTAGTACCTAAACACAGTAATCCACCAAACTGTCCTGAACTACGTCCAATTGAAAAATATTGGGTCCACATCAAATCCAAGCTTCGAAAAGCATGTAAAACTGCCCCTTCTATGACAGATTTTAAAACCAAGTGGAATGAGTGCTCAAATTTAATACCACAAGATTCTGTGCAGAAATCAATGAACAGCGTTAAACGTAAAGTTAGGGAATTTAGTGGGAGACCACTAAAGAAATAAGTTATTGTATTCATATGTGTTAACTGTATTATAAGCTCTACTAAAATACATACTTTTCGTTAATTCACGATTGTTTTTAATTTTTGTGGACATTCTGGTAAGCAACAGTTTAGTAGTAATCAGGCTTTATATAGCTATAAAAAAGCAATTTAATAATGGAAATCTGTATTGACCTGCAGCAGCGGTAGGTGGTAGAGGAGGAGGAGGAGGAGGTACCACCACACGCACCCTTATAAAGTGCAGCCCTGGGTGCGTGAGTCGGGTTTCTGTTCCCTTTCCTCTCCCCACTCTCATTCTTTCTCTTCTCTCTTCTTTCTCTGTCACTTCTAATTCTATTCTCTTTTAACTATCCACCTCTTCAAAACAAAAAACAAATTTCAAAATGATGATGGCGCTCCCAGGGCTAAAAAATTCCGGAGGTAAACTACCTCCCCATTGGGATCTCCGGGCGAGGGGTGCTCGAAGAATTCCAGAAGTATAATAACCTTTGCCAACATCTGCGGACTTAATTCCAATTTGGACTCTGTCCACCACTACCTCCAATCATGCAAACCCCACATTCTTTTTCTGACCGAAACCCAAATCAGTCCCGAATCCTTAATTAATCATCTCCTGTTTCCAGGCTATAAACTCATCATTTCGTCTTCATAGTGGAGTATGTGCCTACGCACCGAGCAGTCTATCTTGCACCAGACTCCCGAATCTGAAATCAGGCAAACCCGATGTTATCTGGCTCAAACCCGTAAATCTTCCAATAAATTTACCTGTCGCATCTACCGCTCCCCATTACACAACTTCTACAATGAGTTCTTTGACTATCTCTCGGCAAAAATTAATCATCTTATCTCTGAATTTACCTCCGCTGAAGCTATCGTCCTAGGTGACTTTAAAGTCCACAGCAAGGAATGGCTAGGATCCACAAAAACCGATCCAGAAGGCAGAGCGGCAGATTCGCAATCAGCAACTCGCTCACCAATTTAATCAAGGAGCCAACATACTTTTCCCGCGTTTATACCCATAATCTAAACCCACTAGATCTATTCCTTATCATACATCCTGAGCCATACTGAACATCTGTATGAGCTCCCCTGGTTATTCAGATCATGGCCTCATTACCGTCTCTTGTCCCATACATCCAGAGTTTGCCGAAATCATGCCAGAATGCACGATATGGCACCACAATTCTGCCGACTGGGATGGTCTTCGAAACTTCTTTTCTGCATTTCCTTGGAGCCCTGTCTATTTTTCCACCCCCGATCCCTCCGAAATTTGCTCTCATATCACAGATATCATTCAAGTAGGCATTGAAAGTTTCATTCCACATATCCGCAAGAAACCTAAACTCCGCCATCAAAAGCCCTAGTTCTCCAAGGTTTGTGGTAAAGTCAAGCTCATAAAAGGTGTCTTCAAAATTCTACACCCGAAAATCGTGAAATTTCACTGAGGCTATAAATCAGTACAATCAAACTATCTTAGAGTCCAAAAATGCTTTTAACAACCGCATAAAAGATAAAGTGCTTTCCTGCTCCAACGGTAGCAAATCTTTCTGGTCACTTGCCAAAAACATTAGTTCAAACTTCTGTAGAAGCGCTTTTCCTCCCTTGACCTCTGAAGTATTTGCCAAATAATTCGCTGCCATATTCTACCCTTATTCCTCCTGCCAATTTCGCTCTTCCAGCCGCTACGTCTATACCCCACAAAATGCCAAACAATAAGTTCAAAAAATTGACACCAAAAAGTCCTCCGGTCTGGATGGCATACCAGCAATTGTTCTAAAAAAATGCGCTCCAGAGCTCGCACCCATCTTAACTCGCCTCTTCCAGATCTCCTATGACAAGGGCATCTTTCCAGACAACTGGAAGAGTGCTTGTGTGCAGCCTGTCCCGAAGAAAGGTTCCAAGTCCCTTCCATCCAATTATAGACCTATCTCTCTTCTCTCCATTGTCAGCACAGTTATGGAGAAAGTTATCAACTTACAAATTCTAAAATATATAGAAAAATACAAAATCATCCCTGACAGACAGTACGGATTTCGTCACCAAGGATCCATAGCTGATGTTCTTACTTTCGTTACAAATAACTGGGACAATTCTCTTGAATTTCATGGCGAATCCCAGATTGTTGCTCTTGATATTTCCAAGGCCCCTACCCCAAGGTTCAGTCGTAGCAGCAACCCTATTTTTTCTTCACATTCATGACCTGCTCGCTTGAACTACCAATCCCATCCACAGTTACGCTGACGATAGTACTCTTCACTCCAACATTTATTTTCCAGACAAGTCTCGAAACAAGAGCTAGATAATAGATGCAGATCTATGCACCTATCTCTTTCCCAAGATCTTCAATTAATCCTAGCCTGGGGTGCCAAGAACCTTGTTCAGTCCAACGCCTCCGACGCTCCCTGTCACGCAAGAAATCCGGAAACACTTACCCCATCCACATGAATAACCAAGCCCTACAGAACAACGAAACGTTCGATCTTGTTGACATCGCTTTCGAACGTGATCTCAGATGGCACAAACACATTACTTCAATAGCCACATCGGCAGGTAAAAAGCTTACTTTTCTCTTTCGAGCCAGAAAATGCTTTTTCCCTTCCAACTTACACACTCTCTATGTTTCCCAAATAAGACCTAACCTAGAGTATCACTCCCATATCTGGGGAGTGGCATCACTTTCGACACTTAGCATAATTGATTCTATCCAAAAGAGAGCCACTCGACTCTTTAATGTCCTCACAAGAAAACTCCCTTCTCTCGCTCATCGCCGACTCAGCGCTGTTGGGAATTTATTCCTTTTCTACCGATACTTCCACGGATTTCGCTCTGAAGAACTAGCTGCTATAATTCTTCCAATGACTGTTCCTAACAGATCAACAAGATTCGCGTTACGTATGCATCCCGTTGCTGTCCAGCTACAAAAGAGTAGAGCATCCCACTTCTCTCGCTCATTCATACTTAGGGCCCAGTGGCGTGCCGTGCCTTTAGGGGCGGGTGGGACACAATGATTTGGGGGGCGCCAAATTACCTTCTCTTATTTGAGAGTACGTGGTCATAGTAGTCAGTGACTCTCTGAAAAGTTACGACGGGGGGGGGGGGGGGGGCTCACTACTTCCCCCTGAGGCCAGATGTTTTCCCTTCCTCTCCCAACATCCAGTTCTTTAAATCCCCTATCAATAGAATACATTTCCCTTCGCTTCAGACGCCCACGGTACATTATTACTTAGCCTTGAAGCTTACGTGGGCAGTCTCAGATAAAAAAAACAAGAGGAGACGACGCCATTCATTCATAACTAGCTTTTGTTTCATACATTGTGCGTGTGTAGGAAAAAGAAAGAGGAGAGAGAGAGAGAACGCTAAACATTAGACTTCGCCGGCCGTCGCTATAGCTTTCCGAGACGCCTGTATTTCACCGAGCAAACATGTGAAAAGACAGTTCCGGATGACAAAAATCCATTTTCCACACACTTGCCACTGGCGCTCCATTTTTTCAAATATTTGGATGAAGTCCTTTTAAGGAAAACCAAAAATCAGTTAGTATTTCACTACAACATGTGTATTCCGACCTGTCAAAAACTTTACACACAAGATACTACACCTTGACAACTATTTAAGCCATGAATGAACGGAACTACTGCACGTGTTACGGAGAAAAAGCGACGTTGCCACTCTCATTCTTAATTTCGTCACCATGCAATGGTAATAAGCTACTAAAAATTTATCACCACAAAAAATAATGGTACATATTATTGCATATTTTATTAATCCTTAAGCTTTAGCCTGGCGTTTTGACGACTGCAGATATTAACCTACAGTAATTGCGGTATTTTAGTATAGTTTATCAATATAAAAATATGCCATATAACTGGCAACAACCGTTCTCACAAACTAGATAATTGGACCGATTAAGAGTAACCCGAAAATCTCTGATTGGTCTGAAATGTAAATAATGGCACTCCACCTTGTTTCTATGGAAATATGCTATGTTCTAATTGAGTATTACTTATTTGTAGTTCTTCATGTCCGCACACATGTCAATGGCAATTCACATCCACCACATTCCCCTCCCTACGGGGACAGGCCTAGCTACAGTCCCACGTCATACACAGATGGGGGTTCCCCTTCTGGGTATCAGTATGGAAGGTTCGATGCAAGTGCGTTACACATTGCACATGCTCTTAAGCAAACCGAACTACAAAAAAGCTATAAGATCCATAAGGAAAAACCAATCGATGTATATCTGGTGAGTCATTGATTCTTTGTTTTATGTGTTTAACTATACCTAGACTTAATATTAATAAGACATCAGGACCGGTCCTAAGGGGGGCGAAGAGGGCCTAGGCCGAAAGTGTCGCAGAGAGGTGCTGAAGTTCAAACTTTTTTTTAACAGAAAGTACAGACTTGGTTTATTGGGCGCCTTAAATCAATAAACTGACTAACGCATTAATTTATCTACATACGTATGTATATCTTTAAAATACCGCGGCCTTCGAAGCATCCCTGGTTGAAACCTTTGTCTTTGTAGGTAGACACTTAATACAAGCGCCGGCCGCCACCTTTGATTTTTTTATTTTGATTTTTGATTTCCTCGTGCCTAAGTAATTTAAATTTCCTAATAAATCCTAATATCAATTAAATAAAATTGACACGCTGGTGGCTTAAATTACGGCTACTAAGTGAACACTCGGATGGACACTCGCGTGCCCGCAAACCCATGACGAAACATGGACTAAGTATTTGCTGTTTATAATAAAATATGATAATCTACGCAAATATGTAACAGACAATAGTAATATTCCTTTCAGGTGTCTGACGCCCCGGAGCGACTCGCCCCGGAGTCACTCGACACCGTTCCGAAAGGAACAATTGACAAATTTGACATTAAGCTCAAGTCATAAGTAATGCACGAGGGGGTAGGGGGGATAGGGCTCGAACGGTTCAGGTGCTTGATGCCCCAGTTGAATGGAACAACTGTGTGCTGCTCAGGAGCTGCACGGGAGCTCCTCCTTGGGGTGAAAGGAAGACACCTATAGGGTAACTGATTCGTCAAGTTCCCTCCTAAACTGTTAGGACTAGAAACTTGAAATTTGGAAATCTTACGTCCTAAGCAAGAAATAAAATTAACTTATAAACAGCTGACAAGGGTAGAACGTCTTTTTAGATCCTAAATACTTACTAACTTGATTAAATCAAAAATTAATTTTTTACTGGTAGAGCTACACAAATGTTTAAACAATTATTTAATGATTTCTTTCTTATTGCCCCTTAGGGGGAACATTGTTTTTGGGGTGATTTATAGAGCGCAAATAATAGTAGTTTTTAAGATTTTCTAAAATTTCACTTCTGGGTTAAAACTATCTGGGTGTGAAGTGTGTGATATCCGAATATTATACCACATTGCGTATGCATATAAGAATAAGTATTGCTGTACGTCGGCTCTTTGGCAATTTGTACCTATTGTTAGTGTTTAAAAAACTACTTGTTATCTCCTAAGAAAACTGAATACGTGCAGTTTAATAAAGGAAACGTAAAGAATTTTAAATATCTAGGTTCCACCATCACAGAAGATCAATGCGACTTCTTAATTTTATTACGTGTATAGATGTATACTTGCTACAAGAATACTTTTAGCTTCGTACAAACTAAAGTAAGCAATAGGTACTATTCATTTAGCGGCATTTTTACCGTAAATAAAAAAATTATTACATTAATTTAAGCTTAAGTTGTTATGGTATAGGCGATATAATAATAAGTAATTAAAATGAATTACCTGCTTACAATTACTGTTTCAAAGTGCAGTTATCCATATTTAATGAATATTGTTGGCTGCTAGGTATAGAATAGTAATACCTTGTTTTGCATTAAAATGTATATTAAGTTAAAAATATGTGAAAATTATTAGCAACGTAACTAAAACGTTATTTATAACATTAATGTCAAATTCCTTTAAAGTACCAGTTGAATGTAAAAGCAGATTTGCTTAAGAAAATAGAAGTGCATATTATCTAGTTCTAACATACCTACTTGTAACGCGAGTGCCAAATGGTGTGAGTGTTACAAAGTACCTACTTTTAAAATGCAGTGGACGATTTTTGCATTTTTTGCAAAAATAGAAACAAAAATAATTAAAAAAGTAATTTATTTTTTACAATGCATTTAAAGAGTGCGCATTCCACCAAAAGTAGCTCAAGCAGTGGCAGTGTGTGCTGTGAATTGAAAATAATTCAGTCTATTCAAAAGTTCTGAGATTGAAATAAATTATAATCTATAGAATAACTTAAGATATTTTTTGCCCTATTACCGTTGAGCTCCTTTTTTTTTTTGGTCTACAGTTTTCACAACTTAATGAAGTATGCTTTTTCCTATAACCGTTGATGTTCCTTTTTGTCCAAGTTTTGTTCTCTTGTCAGTACCTGACTAGTCAATCAGAAGTCAGTCTAAATTTAAAACCGTACTCAGCTTTGTGAATTAGGCGGAAAAGGTTTAAGTTAACAGATAACAGATACCAAAACAAGTTTTATGCTGTAAGATCTTCCCCACAAAGGCATTTTTATAAACAAAGGCCAAGTACTGCTCATCGTACTACATCAAAAAATTATTGTTTGTGCAATTTGTCCATTCTGCACTTGATACCGTATCAGGAGATATTTGGCTTTTGTTTTTTAGATCACAATATTTTTTTATAAATTCACAATTAGTGAAGCTGAAGCTGTCTTTTAGATCTCGCTATTTTTTACGGCCAAGCAGGACTTGCTTCTTTTAGAGAAATGCTTTTAGTGGAATTTTACTATTTACTGTAGCTCATCTTTATTTTTTTAATTTTTTTTGGTTGTTGTGTTTTCATTTCTCGTCTTCAGCTTTCTTTCTGCAACTTGGACATCCGCTACACTTGATTGCATGGCCGATAAAGAATATGTACATATTTTTTTTGCATAAATCGTTTAAGGAATTCAATATTCATTCAAGAAATGAAGTTTTGAGAAAAAATAATTACGAGTTTTTTTATCTTCTGACAGCCCACGAAGACCGAAGTCTAAGTATCATATACCGTGGGTGTACTGGGGAAGTCCGACTCACACATCCAGAGCTGGAAACATCCGTAGGGATTTCACCAGCCTTTTGGCGTCTGGGGTGGTACTACACCTTCCTTGCGTTTTAATTTACATTTTTCATGATTACATAATATTTATAAATTGGAGAATACTATCTTATAACGAAAAAAAATCATCGGAAGGCAACAAAAAGTTTGTTTAACGAAGTAACTATTTAACCTTTTATCGATGACGCGAAATAAGGTGACCTGAAAGCTTATTTGCTTTAAAACCTCATTCCTTCAGTTATTCATTATATTTTATCTTTAAAATAAAGACCACACCTACCCATTTAAATAATTTGCTTTTCATTACTCATTAGATAATTATGAAAAAGTGTAAGTAAAATTACTAGTAATTTTTATCTGTAGATGTATGTACATACATGCGTCGTCATTTATTACTCATACTCATATTGTTAAGACAGATAAAAAATTTTTAAAATGAAGTCAAGCTGTGTTTTGCATCATTAAAATTGGAACTGGTAGAAATTCGACTTGGAATTTCAGCTTTTTCCCAGCATGTAGCAGGAAATATTTAAATAAAAATTGCCAATGAAGACGTGTGGTATGCGACAGTATTGCGTAAATCCTAGGTAACATATATGTACCTACTTTATTGACGGCGTTGTATAAGAGAAAATTATAATATGTCAAGTGTTTCTAATAGTATCGTTTTTAAAATGATGATAACGCATTGATTTAACAAAAATGTATTATATCAGTGGATTTCGTTAAATTATACCAAACACCGTTAGTTAGTTTTGTGGGATATCCGCTTGAACGAACAGCGCAGCGGTAATTAACATTTAGAAACGACAATGAGCGCTTGATACCGAACAGTGCAACACTTTAAACAAATACTAAAAGCAATTTTTTCAGCTTTCTTGAAAAAAAGTAATTTTTCTAAAAAAAATCGATAATGACTGACCTCAAAATAAGACTGGCTCATAAATGAATTGTCCAAACTTATGGCGTCCTGTTTCAGATATACAGATTAATAGACAACGGGAATGAGATAGTGGAACTTGAGCTCTTCTTATGGAACAGATATCTGTTGCCTACTAAACTCGTATTATACGTTCTTAATATCAAATGAGGCCCCTAGAAATCAAGGATATAAGTACACTATTTTTAATTTTGATATAATCGAGTTTAAAGTTTAACATCTTTTGTAAATTTGAGAATCTTTGTGTTAAAGCGCTGGACCATTGTTTATCATTTTTTTTATTCTTCCAACAACTATTTGACATTAAAGTTATGCCCGGTTTTCACGGTGCAGCTTTGTTGCGACAATTCGTAAATTGCAGCATTTTAAAGCGTACACACTATGCAATTAGTAATGGCAACACAGTTGCATGGAAATAGAACATGTTCTAATTTGGTGCAACTAGTTGCTGCAATTTAATAACTTCTTTAGTGACTTTTCTCTTGCCAACTTATGTTTGTGTGTTAGTCATGTTGCTGAACCCTGAAATGATTTTTTTTCTTTTAGTGTAACCTCTTTTGTGGTTTATATTTTTGCCATACATACAACACAAGCACAAAAGAAAATATTTGAGGTTAAACGTCACTAATATCAAGTGATTTTACTCTCATGTTGGTAGCAGACAAGCTTTTGACTAGAAAATAGCTACATCTACATTGTATCCATGTGTGAACGCATATGCAACCACTTAAGATAACAAAAAATTGCTGCAACTTTGTCGCCGCGACTAGTTGCATCGTCGGAACCGGGCATTATAATTATTTCTTAAAGCCTAAGCAATTTACAAGAAGTTTTAAAAAAAACCGTTGCACTTGTACCTATTGTTCTCCAAACAAAATTACTAAATTTCACTTGTACCATTGAGCGTTGTGTAAAGAAGCTTTGTAATACTAAGACACTCATAAATTTAAAAAAAACAATATCAAGGATCTACAAAAAAATTTCGCAAAACAATTAATACACTTTTTCGAAAGCTACAATTATTTCTCGAAAATACTTTCTCAAAATTTCTTTTTCGATATTTCGGGAAAATGGATATTCAGAAAAGATGTTTTCTAAAGAAAAAACCTTTGGAGAAAACATATTCTCGATAAAAGATAGTTCGAAAATATTTATTTGCCAAATAAAATTTTTCGAAAAACTGGTTTTTGAGAAAAAGTTCCAAAAAATATTTCTTAATCCAATTTAATCATCGTCGCTATCGTAAAGGGTGTTAGGCCGGCCAATATATAAAAGTTAAACTTTGTGAGACTCTGGGTTACAAATGCACTTATATCCACTGGCAATTAGTCTACGTAAACTGCTCGCAGAGGTTAAATGATATTCCTGAAATAGGTCCTAGCCTACCTGTTGCCCTAAATAGGAACACAGTATACATCCAGTTGCTCACACAATTTACCGTACATAATAATCCAAAATGTATTAATTGAAATAATACCAGCTCTATGATATGATTCTTTCTATATTTTAACAAATAAATGACAACAAATAAAACAATAACTACAGAACTATAAGAATCATAGCTAAAGTCAAACAAAAACAGTTTGTTTTTGAAGAAAAAAACTAAAATTAATGGAACAGTCAACATATCAACTGTAAAGATATACACAAAATTAACTGTACAAGACGAAAATTAATTCTTAAATCTATTTTATATTTATTTTTTCAAAAAATTAATATTTAGTGGCACCTCCACTAACTTTAATTACGGCCGTTAAACGATGTGGCATGGATTCCAGCAACTTTCTGGTAATGTTTGGCGATATATTTTGCCATGTAGAAAAAATAGTGTTTCTGAATTCTTGACGATTACTAGGATTGCAACTTTGAAGTTCTTTTTTTAAAATTTGCCACAGACTCTCAATCGGATTGAGACTGCTGTGGAGTATTTAACAATTTTGGTACACTATGAAGCAGCCACAATTTCACCGTATATGCGGTGTTTTTAGGATCGTTATCCTTTTGGAAATAAAATATAAGCGCCATATTTAATTTTTCGGCTGATGATCTCAAATCTTGTTTTAGAATATCTGAGTACATATTTTTATCCATTATACTTTGAATTTCATGTAAGTTTCCAACGCCGTTAGCTCCCATATCAGCCCATAATAATATGGAACCTCCACCGTGTTTAACAGTTTTTATAGTATTTTTAGTTTGAAGCTCTGTTTTTTTTTGTTTGGTCAATCCTGAGCAAACCTAAACAAATTATTTGGCGGACAAAAATACCGAGCTTCAAACTAAAAATACCGTAAAAACTGTTAAACACGGAGGAGGTTCCATATTAGTATGGGTGCTATGGGAGCTAACGGTGTTGGAAATTTACATGAAATTCAAGGTATAATGGATAAAAATATATACTTAGATATTCTAAAACAATATTTGAGATAATCAGCCGAAAAATTAAATATGCCGCGTATATTTTATCTCCATCAGTACAACGATCCTAAACACACCGTATATACGGTGAAGCTGTGGCGGTTGCATAATGTACCAAAATTGTTAAATACTCCACCGCTGTCACCCGGTCTCAATCCGATTGAGAATCTACGGAAAATTTTAAAAAAAGAACTTAAAAGTTGCAGCCCTAGTAACCGCAAAAAATTAAGAAACACTATTTTTTCTACATGGCAAAATATATCGCCAAACATTACCAGAAAGTTGGTGGAATCCATGCCACGTCGTTTAAGGGTCATAATTAAAGCTAGAGGAGGTGGCACTTAATATTAATTTTTTGAGAAAATAAAATATATATAAGAATTAATTCTCGCCTTGTACGGTTAATTTTGTGTATATCTTTATATATTTCATTTATTTTAAAATTTTGTCTTCAAAAACAGACTGTTTTTGTTTGGCTTTTGTTACGTTTCTTATAGTTCTATAGATATTCTTTTATGTGCTGTCATTTTTTTGTTAAAATAGAGAAAGAATCATATCATAGAGTTGGTATTATTTCAATTAATACATTTTGGATTATTATGTACGGTCAATTGTGTGAGCAACTGTCTTAGGGCTACCAGATTCGAAAGACTAATTTCCGGGACGTTCTGTCAACCAAAAAAAAAAAAAAAACGGTCCATCAAAAAATTTACCTATGTGCGTGGCCAAAAGAACGATCCTAACATCGTTTACAAATACTACTTATATTTATTATATTATATTTATCGCTAGGATTGGCAAGTTTTAACAATTTTTCGTCTTCAGGCACTTTTGAAAAGGACAAAAATTCTAAGCAAGTCTAACTGGAATTAATTCGAAGGTGCAGCTCAGCTGCAAGTTGTTTATTTTTGTTGATTAAAGATTTCCGGGATAGTACAGTAAAATTCCGGGATACGGGACAACCTAACAAATTCCGGGATTTTCCCGGAATTCCCGGACGTCTGGCAACCCTAAACTGTACGTAATTGACGCTGTGTTAAATGGTTGTCTTTGAATCTGTAAACCTGTCTTAAAAGCATAATAAAATATTGTATAGGCCTATCCAGATATTATTTACCTACATTACACAATGTATATAAATTATCTGAAACTGAAAAGAATTACTTTTAAAGTATCTGTAGGTCCAATAAAATGTGAGCCAACTCTTGGCCACAGCGAGTGAATTTAAGATTTAAGCAATAATTTATTCATTTATCGTACCGCAAGCCGCAAGCTGCAAATTCTTAAATATTTTTTATGCACACAACCATATCTTTACAAGGTGTGTATAGTTGTTCAACTTATATCATTCAGTAACAACTGAAAATAATGTTATTATATTTAGAAATTGGATACCTATATGGATTTACATTTATTTTCTCTTTTATATGCGTTGTCATTTTTTTTTCGTATCGACGCTATCACACAGTTAAAGTGATGTTCGTTTGAATGTGATTGGGACTGCTCTGCTTGCTTTAGTTCCAATTGGCTCAATCAAATGGATTTTTTCAAAATTATTCTTAGTGGCTTAAATGATACTGCTTATTGTTAAAAATAAAGCCAGCTATTTTTATAGTATTTAGGATAGAATCAACAAGTATAGAGTTGCGTTCAATGAATCTCAGGATTGAAGACTCCAAGAAGAAGAATTTTATATTTGAAATATTTCGTAATCAATTTTTCATTTCTACAAAAAGAATAGGCCAAATTAACATTCCTAAAATCTTACAATTTGGTATTATTTATATTGTTGATATTATGGGGTGGCTAAGTTTTTGATCGCCGTTCACAAGCAGCGACGATTAGACTGTTGTCAGCTTTGATTTTAAGACCTTTCTAAAGGTGTAAAACGAAAACACTCAAATATAAAATTTTAAATAATTGGAGGTTAAGTTAGCTAATAGGTCGTTTGTGCTACATAGTTTAAATCGCGCTACTCATTCCATAAACACGAATACAGGATTATAGGACATGGGTAGATTAAAATGAGGACATTTGCTTAAAAACAATAAAGCGGAGAAGACAAAAAAACGGACGGATGGCAACCCTATATTTTCTAAAAAAAATGTGTTACAGTGATTGGATGGCATTTTAAAATTAATTCTTTAGCATCCTTTGAAATCGAACGATTAAAATCAATTGCATTCATAGACGCCGACAGGGTAGCTCGGGGTCAGAGCCCCCCCCCCCCCCAATAAAAATAGTGGGGGCTCAGTTTAGTGTGGCCTAACGAAATAAAAGTTGTAATATTTTTTTAATATAATTATTCCAATATTATAAACGCGAACATCTATTGTTTGTTACTCAATCACGTCTCAAAGGAGCAGCGGATTGCAATGAAACTTTGCCCAGCTGAAGTTTACATCATGGAATTAAATATAGGCTACTTTTTTATCCCGGCAGGGAAGGTAGCTTCTCAGGGGTATACAAGCCGAGATGAACACACTGTCCACTCTTCCGGCGCCTCTACCAAATGTCACGCAAGCAAGTCTTGGATTAACTTGACTTTTGTTCATTGTATGAAAATAGTAATGGTTTTAACTGTTTTTGTGTATTAGTCATATACAAGGTGTGTAACGGTTTTATGTTGTGCGATGGATCCAAAAATCATTAAACCGATATAAATTTCCTTTACTAAAAGAAATCTCATAACTTCCGTGTAACTACGTTTAATCGTAGGCTAATTTTGATGATATGTCATATACAGGATACGCCACAAATGCCGGTATTATTAGGGATATAACTTATTCGCGAGCGACGCCGCTGGTATTAGCTAGTATTTGAATAATATTCTCATTAAATTGAACTACTGCAATTTTTATACCCAATCTTAGCTGCTCACTGCCCATATTAAAAAAAATGATATGTAGGATACCATTTTATTTTCATTTTGTGTGGGAAACTGTGGCTATCTTGCATACACTACACTTGCATAGCGTATTCTTTAGTTTATGATAGTTGTGTCCACATGAGCGCCTAAGAGGGGTACCTCGTGCTTTACTATTAATGAGATAAAAAACTAGGTCAGTAATACAAAAGTTAAGGTTTTTTATGTTAAAATATTTCTTTAAAACATTTACCATTTCTCTTCGGCGGACACATGAGCCCTCCCACTAGGTATTCACGATCTAAATCGATTTTTTGGAAAGATCGATTTTTTCCAAATGAAAATCGATTTTTCAGAATCGATCTTTAACCCTTCGATCCTGCAAGGGGATCGGCGATTTTACATAGAATCGATTTTTCTGGTATTTTCATGTCTGCGACTTTAAGACTTAATTAATATTGGAAATTAATATTTAGATGTTGTAATTCTTTACAAACGATAGGGTCGTTGCGCCACGATCAAAACGATCCTAGTAAGAATTAGGAAAGGAATAAGGAAATAGTTAAACTGCGCCATCTAACATTTTCTAGAAAAAAACTCAAATCTGTAATCGTACAAAACATCGATGCAGGTCATGTCGATCGGTACCTATGGACAGTTACAGTTTGTTATTTTACAGTTGTCATTTTTTCATTTAATTGTCATTTTTTCGTTCAAATGTTTTCGCTTTTATTAGTTTTCAATAAATTAGTATGTTTTTCATGATAGCATTTTAAATCAAATATTTCCATCTTCATACCCTTCCATAACTTAAAAATAAACATAAAAACTATATAATTTAAATATTTTTCTTTTTTTTTAACCACAACTGTACAACTTATACTGAGTTTTAAATAGCATGGGTTTGGAATGGACACTGTTTATTCTCCCGGCTCCCCTCTCCTACGCCCAAATTTTTCTAAAGGTCGATTTTTTAAAAGATCGATCTCTTAAGGCGATCTAAACAGTGAATCGATCTCCATGATCACGAACTAAGATCGATTCGAGATATCGATTTTTTTGAGATTTGGTGAATCCCTACCTCCCACTAACTTCTTGCAAACTCGACGCCTATGATTGCATTAATCATATGTATCACATTCTTTTCATAGGCTTTAAACAAAACTGCAAATAAATTCACTACTTGCTATATAATTGATCTTGAATTGAAAAAAATTAAATAGTTTCATGAAAGTAAAATATAGTAACAGCAATACGCTTGTTACATATAGTACAACTAATTACAGAATTGATTGGTACTTTCTCTGTGCAGCTCCACGTCCTTATCAATATAACATCAATTACTTTTTTACGCGAATAATAGGATTAATAACAAATAAGTTATATTAATTTATATATTTCATATAAAATGCCCTGACTCAGATAAAAAGTGACCAGCCAAATATGATTTTAAAATTTAATAACATTTGAATGGCATGTTAGAGTTTGTTCAAATTTTTATTGGTGTATTGCAATGTTTTTTACAATAATATTATGCTAAAAATGCGCACTACGATTTATTGTCGTTTAACAACATACTTCAACAAATAAGGACATATTATGTGTTTTCTTACTTTTTTTAGACATCCTGTAGAGTGACTTATCTGTAAAATGGAATCCGTGGAGACGTTATCTTGTACCTGATAGTTATAAATCTGTGTTTTTTTTAAATTTCTTGTTTTATCTCTTTATAGCAAATACAGCCGTATTAGTAAAGAAATGTGCAACCGAAAACCTAGGGTAATTTGAGGCCCATGTTGAAGAATCAAACAGTATTCCTCAACAGTCAATATTACGGTTGATATTGGGCTCCGCCAGGAAGGGGCAGGGGTAGTAATTTTCTAAAATCAATTTTTAGAAAATATTTTCTTCGAAATCACAGTGCCTAGTATTATAAACAATAAAAAAATCGTAGTGTGCATTTATAGCATAAAATAATTGTGAAAAGGCATGGCTACACATCAATAAAAAAGTGAACAAAATCTAACATCCCATCTAATAGTTATAACTTTTGTTAATTGTTAAATATTTTGGACTCCTCACTTTTTATGTAAGTCCGTGTACAATAACAGATTCTTTAGGCTTATAATATCGGACCCCCATATTATTAATTTACTTAGTGACTTCAAAACGAGTTGTAAAGAATTGACGTGATTAGTTGCAAACTATTAAACAAATAATAAAGGCATCGTGCTTGTGATTAGAGTTTCCATGAGTCTTACCTTACAATTGGACACTTTTCGTAAAAATACTGTAATAAATAAACTGAAGTTATTCTGGGATGGCGATATTAATTTTAAATTTCTGAAGTTGGATTGTCATTTAAAAAGTCATCACCAATCATACACTTTATATGTTGTAGAGTTGTCAGATCCAACATCTTCAAAATCGGGTATCAGCATTTAAAAGCTGCTTAGAAATTGGGACTTGGGGCAAAAAATCGGGACGCTATTTTTTTGCACTAGTATTTAATAAACGAACAGAATATAATAAAGCAAATATATAAACTTTTTATGAAATTCAAACGTAAGAAATATGGTATATAATGATCTAAAAACTATACATCTTAAATTAATGATTAAATATGATTATTGAGTTTAAAAATACGTTTTTTAAAAAATTTTAAAATCGGGACAAATCGCCGTTCAGATTTGAAGTGTGTCGGGGCTCACGACATACCCTTTGAAATCGGGAAGTCTAAAATCGGGACGTCTGGCAACCCTAGTTGATCGGTCATTGTCCACAAAAATAACTATACACCAACACTGAAAAATTGTCACTCAACGAATGAATCTCTAAATAATATCAAAAGCTCGCAAATAAACACAACCAAATACTACTTCATTTTCACCCACAAGTGCAAAATTCAAATGGTGTCGGCCCGGTTCTGATCGCTGAGTTGCCGTCCACCCACTTTTGCTAGACGTCCCGCGTGCACGTGCCTCACCGAGGCCGACTTTGAAAAACCTGACTGGCGCCAAATGCGTACAAATCCACTTTTTCGCCCATGCATTGGACGGATTCAGCTGGTGTAGGGAATACGCTGTGCGAGTCTAATATATGTAATGTCTATGGAACACCCTAAGAATGGTAATAAAATTCCATAAAATGATAAAATTGCTCAACGGTAAATAGGGATATTCGGTATATATGATTATTTGGTTTTCATTCTCCCTGCTACTAAGTATTTTAAATTTATTTTTAGGCGAATTTTCATAAGAACGAAGTTACTTTGCTAAACACATTTTAAACAGACAGAATAAAATTCGTTAATTCATAAACTTTTCTATTCACTATTAACCGGTTTACTTTGATGCTTTTTTGATTAGAGGTTCATAGGCGTACTTCAGTATATAAAACGTTCATAACCTAAACCTACAAGATAATAGAATGTATTTTCTGGAAAACGTTTTATTTAAAAGGGATGAAAGAACAGAAAATGCCATTCGAATACAAGATTCCAATAACTGAATCGCCAAAAATTAAGTAAGATCCATCCAAATTGTACAAGTTGTCAATAAGAATTTTAAACATATCGATACTTTTATTGTCCTATATATGCTGTGTTTAGCTCAGGTTGCATGTTACCTAAGACTAGAAATTTTGTATTTATTGTATTTTAAAATATTTAAAAAAGTTCTTTAATATGTTTGTGTGTGTGTGTTGTTTTGAGTGCCTCATATTTTGTTTGTCCTTTAATTGAATAGCATGCAAAATATCTTACTGGATCGCAAGCTTTGACACACTCTGTATAAATAGTTTGCTATCCATATTTTATGGTGTCAGACCGACTAATTGGCAATGTAATCGGAACAGAGCTCAGCGTGACTGTGGGGAATAATTTGCTTTTGGTTCTTATAATTTCAGATGTAAATCATCTAATTTATGTTATACGCATGTATGGGTACGTACATTATTTTTTAATTCTTTTATTTTTTAAATTGCAAATTAGTAGGCATAACAAAATAAACGTTAAAGCAATAGAAAAAGTGAAATATTAATAATAAGTGTTTTACGTTACATCGATTAAAAATAGAAAGGAAAAAGTTGGTATTACAGGATTAATACGTTCTTTAGATTCGTAAATCTATGGCTAAGACAAAAATAATAATTAAAAATTGCAATGCCTAAATCAGGTTAATATTTGTTTTTCATCTAATAGCATAAATGCCTTAAACACGTGCACTTTTCAACGTTTCTTGAATTTTTCATATCTCATTCATAAATTCACAAGTGGGTCTTCTACAGCGCGCTGTTGGCGTAGTTATCGACGCGACGGCTTCATGTTTTTGGATCTTTATTTGGGAGGACATCTTTTTTTGGTAATATTGCTGTGTTCTAGGGTCTAGAACTATATATGTGGCAATAAAAAGACGTTAGAAGAAATATTTATGACTTCGTGCAATAAAAAAGCTGGTGTGGTCTGTTCTTCAAACGATGAAGTATGGGGAATCCAAGAATAACAGAACAACTCCAGGCAGTTTGGTTGGTGTTATTGGGACTTGTTAGATACCTAATAACCTTATCGGCCTAAGAAAATATATATCACTAGGCACTAGTGGCATACCCATTGAGGATGGTAGTTTTCCCCCCATAATCGATCAAGTTGGAAAATAAGGAATATGCACATCTTTTTTTTATTGCATAAATCGTTTAAGGAAGTCATTACAAATCCAAAAAAAAATATTTTGAAGAAACTTAATAGGATAATTTAGCTACAAAAAATGTTTACTTTTTGGTATAATTTATTTCAATTTAAAAAGCAGCCATTTGTCCTTACTGAAAAATGACGTCAGGAGATCAGCAAAAATCTACAAGTTAACGAAAAGCTTAACCCAAAGTCGAGCAGGTTTGATTTTCTCGGAAACAGTCAGAGGAAGAGAAATCGAGTTTTTTGGGTTGATAGAGGAATGGTTGAACTAGCTTCGGTAAAAAATTCAGTTATACAGGATGTTTCGTTTCGGAGCCATTAAATGTCAAAGTCGAAATTTCCGCGATTTTCGTTGAAATCGGGTACAGGTCTCCAATGTGAATTAAATCGATGTAAATTTTTGGAGGTTGTAGGGGACCCGGAGCTTCAGAACTTTACTGAAACTGGTGAGGATCAGAAAATAGCAAATAATTCTTTTTAATTTTTTTAGGTCGAAAAATGCCATTTCCAGACCCCTCGTTGGTACCTAATAACTCGAAAACAAAACGTCAGATCGAAAAACGGATTCATAAGTGAAACTTTAAAATCTCAAATACTTTTTTTGCAATACATTTGCCTAAACCTAAAATCACTGGAAAATGGAAATATTTGGAAAAAACTGGAAATTTAGATTTTTGACCCAAATATTTCACGGCTTTTAATTTTTTGTGGGGTCAAAATGGTTCAAATTAAAATTCCATATACGTCATCGGAAAGAGCTCGTCATGTTTTATCCATATTTTTTAGTTTCTTCATTCTCTATAGGAAGGGAGCAATCGCCGATTAAATTTCGATTTTTTTACTTTTTTGCCCTCGACATCGGTACATTTGAATCACTCTGTATTTTTTCCTACCTATTTTTTCCCAATTTTCAACACCATCTTATAAAGGGATAATCACGCTGTAAAATGAATACCTAATGGGCGATCCAGGAGCGTATTTAAGGGGTAAAAATCGGATTTCCTTGATTTTTTCCGACAAATCTTATTTTTAACCGACATTTATTCCGCACTATTTGCCTTATTTAGTGATTCTTTTTGGGTTTATTTTATCCGTTAATTATCTAAGAATACCTCCCACTAATTTAAATTGCTTATTGTTTCGTTCAAGTTATAAATAAATAGGTTTATTTGCATCGGGGACATCTAAAATTTGAAAATTTTTGCATTTTCGAAGATTGCCATGAAAATAAAGAGTTGCAGTTTATTTACTCGAAATTATTAAGATGATATGTTAAAATTTCGCAGATATGCCAATTTTTTTTGGAAAATTGAAAGGTTCCTGGACCGATTTCGGCTTGAAGTATACATACATAAGATTTTAGGAACCTTCTACTTTAAGTGCAGGGATATTTCATTGGATGAGTTACGCGTTAAATGCCATTTTTATTGAGTTTTAGATGATTCTACACACTGCCCTCGTGAAGGAGTCTCCTTCACGAGGGCAGTGTTCTACAACACTGGAATTCGCCATCTACTCATGATGAGTCATAAGTTTAGTTTTGACGACACAGCCAATGGGATCACGTTTTACAAGTTTCGAAATTCGCGCTCAAATTTGCAGTTTGAAATCCTTTTTTTTGTTAATAAAGACCAACATAAATGAATAACAGCAACCGCCATAAACATTTAATTTATTTATGTATATATAGAATATAAAAAAAATATTTCAGATTTATTTGGGTTATATGCATATTCCCTATTGAGTAAGGGTTAGCTATTGGACCCTTCTGCAAAAATAACGCCGATCGTTTAGTTTCTGGAGAACTTGCAGAAGCGTTTGCAAAAAAAGGTCGACATTTTTCTCTGGGAGCTGAAATTTTTATCTGTATGTACATATGTATGTATCTATAGTTGAAAACTTGTCTCATCATTCCACCAAACGTAGTGCTTCCGGTACCACCCTGTTGGCAACATACCAAAAATACTAAATCTATTTACAAGTATAACATATAAAATGTCGCGCAACTCAGCACAATGCATTTCTTTAGACTAACCTAGATTAAACGATGTTAATAAATGAATTGTTTAACAATATACAACCTGTTTGCTCAGAGATTTAAAAACTGTGTCGTCACTAGCTTCAGACGAGACACCTGTTTAAATTATTGCGGGACTATCGTATTTTGCTAAACAATGGACTTAAGAACGGAATCCGATCACTTACGCTACATCCATACGAATGAGTGAAATCGTCTTACAGCTCTCGGTTGGCAACAAGAAAAAAATGGTTTCTCTCAAGATTTATTTAATAAATAAAACACCTATATATTTTTTTAACGCGGTAGAAGAAGGTGCTTTGTGTGACTCTATCATGCGCACATTTTTTGACGTCCACGTTATTAACGCAAACAGTATTTAATTAAATAAGAGACACATGATGTCTCTCCCCAATCAAAATTACATTCAATATCTCAATTTATTTTACTGTGAAGTTAAGAGGGCCAAATATTTTATATTAAGTAGGTGTTTGTTACAAAAATTGTTAACACCTAGAAATAATGCATCAATCACAATATGTTGCGGTCAAATTCCCCAGACTGGGTATTGCTAATATTGCCTATGTCCTGCCCGGACAAAATTCGCAATGCTGTGCAGGGTTGTTTAGGTTTGTTAGGTTGGGTTGGGTTGGTTTGCTCAGAATATTTCTTTGCCTTTTTTGGTACGGAGAAGAACAGAAAAATATTCTCAGCAAACCCGCACATCATTCAAATTCAAACTTTATTAAAGGTAAGGGTTACAGTGTAACTTACTTACATCACAAAACTGTTTCTTAAGTAAAATGTGTGAGCACACACACAAATCTTATTTAAATAAAAAAGCCCGCAAAGCTTAAAATTATAATATTTAGAAACAAGTATAAAATAAAACACTTTAAATTCATAAAAAAAAACTCTAAAATCACTAAATTTATTAACTTCGTGCCTTTAGGGCGGAGGGGGCACACTGATTTGGGGGCGCCAAATTATTTTCCTTTTATTGCGCAGGGGCGCCGTAAATAACTTTCCTTTTATTGGAGAGCATGTGGTCATAGTAGGCAGTGAATATCCGTGGGGGCGCCGTTACGACGAGTGCGGGGGAGGCTTTGCGCCCCTTAGCCGCCCCGACAGCAGGCCACTGCTTCGCGGCTCTGGAAGGCAAAGAAACACGCACGTCAAAATTGCTGTTTAAGTTCCAGTAACAGGAACAGTTCTCGAGCTGTAAAATATACAGTGCTTTTTTTAACTCGGGACATGGGATTTGCGTGGTAAATTTTTCACCCCATGTTAACTTTTGTTCTATTCGGAACTAAAAGACGACACTTGCAACAGAAGATATTTAAATCCTGAGAAGACGGCTCAGTGACTTACTTTTACCAGTAAGGGTATCAATATCAAAGATGTTAGAAATGACCTCTTTTTTTGGTAAAACGCAATTTTTTTAACCTCTTTATGTCAGGTATTTGATTTTGACAGTTCCATGCATTGTTTAAATTAATTTGTCGCTGGTAACTAAATAAATGAGGACTAAAAAACTTTAATTTATTTGCTGTAAAAATAAAGTACCTACCTACAGTCGGGAGATTAATTTAATCGTCCACTTATAAAATTCTTAAAAAATTGGAATAAAATTAAAGCTACTTAAGTTTATTTGCTTTTCATTACAAAAATAAAAACAACAATTCATGCACTAAAAGCAGTAATATAAAGTCCAATCTAAACAATACCTTTCAAAAATAAAACATAATGTCTTAAAAACCAAGGGAGAAAAATTATTTGTCCACCAACATTTTTTTCGAAATTCGTCCAATCATTTCAAAACTAATAACGTGTGGGGTAACCTTTTGATTTTATAATTTGTTGTAACCTGTTAGGCGTTGACTCTACCAGATTTATAACAAAACCGATTTCAATTTTTGACCATTATTCTGGACATCTTGCTTTTAACGCCTCTTTGTTGGAAATTTTATGTTCTTTGGGTTCCCACCATAGATGTTCATTCGGGCTAACGTCTGGGGATTGCGATGGCGTTTCCAACACTTTTGGTATGTTATATAGTATCCACTCTTTAACGAGCCGCGCTGTATGCTTTGGATCGTTGACTTGTTGAAATATAAAATTGTTTCCAATTCACATTTTCTCCGCACTTTCTCTTAAATTATTTTTTAAAATGTTCATGAAGACGAACCGATCCGATAGGAGTTTTTGACGTAGACACCTACACCGCCACCCCTACCGGATGCACGATCATTGGGGAAAAACCTGTATCCGTTAAATGAGACCAAATCAGTAGATACATTAGCGTTTAACCATGTCTCCGTGACCGCAATGACATCGAAATCATTATCCTTTACCATATCTGCAAATTCCTGAAAGCCAGTAAATATTGATCTAAGGTTTATATGAGAAATTTTAAATTTCGAAGATTTATGTCTATTATTGCTCATGATTATTTATTTAGTGTATTAGGTATCGCAGAAATAAGCAATTCTTTTATTTTAAAAAGCAACTAATAGCAGCAATGAAGGACAGTCTCTGCTTAATGCTTCATGATTAGTATAAACATCTAGATTTTTGTTTCTTTTATTTTGTTTACAGTTAGCACACTTTATACACTTTGACTTACAGTCCTTGTATGAGTGACCTCCAGAACATTTGGAACATATTTTTTCTTTGGTACAGTCTTTTGTAAAGTGATTAAAGCCCATACACTTATAACACTGCAGAATAAATACTAACGTGATTAAAAATGCGACATCTCGACCATCCTATTTTTACTCTCTCTTCTGTTGATAATAGGCTGTGGGTTTTGGAATTCAATTCTACAATCAAATTCATGTTTTTATACTGGCCTTCTTTACTACTTTCATGTGAAAATCGCCTGATTTACTTAAGTTTTGATATCAAGAAGTTTTGATATTAAATTCGTCCGTATTCTTCCATGAAAATATCCTCGCCTGCTCATATTGATTCATTTTGCAAAGTATCAACATCTTTCTTATGTACAACCAATAACGAGGCCTCCTTTGTGATTTGCCGGAACTTCGTGACGTGACTGGGTCAATTTTTTGCCTAATATTCTGCTTATTTTTCGGTTTTATAAATACTACTGATTCTGGGGCACTTTTTTACACTACCTCAGAGAACAGAACCGCAGAATGTGTGTTAGTCCTCTTGTTTTTTAATAGCTGACTTTCAAGATTGGCAATTTTCGCACGCAATTCATTGTTGCTCTCCTCTAGAAGCTTCTTGGTTTTGTTCTTAGCTTCAATTGTTCTGTTCTTTTCTTCAATAACCGACTGATATAATATATCGTGACACTTCTGACAGTAGAACTTGACATGTCTTTTGCCTCGCATTTGCAAAATCTTAGCCTCAGAAGCAGATACCACGTTAAAAACTTCGTTTTTACACCGTCTCGTTTTGCAGTCATCACAGCTAAATATTTCGATTTTATCGCTTGTCTTTTTGCAAATATCTTACCGAATTAGAAGAATTTAGGTTTGTTCGTTTGTGTTGCACGAAACGGCAATAACCTGCACTGATTTTTTTCAAATGGCTGTCTCCTCCAAATAAGAAATGTAGTTTAGTGCAGTTTCGTGCAAAACAAACAGACTTTTTATATTTCGGTTACTGACACTAGCATTGCACGCGATCATACACAGCGTTTTAAGTTTATGGGTGACTCGGAAATTAATACGTGCTGCTTGAAAGAATATGTATCTTTAAATCATCCTTATTGTTTTGCAACCTTAAAACTAAATTGCGCAGCATTATCTGTTAAAGAACTATGTTTTATGGTTGTATATGCTCCAAGTACAATAGCTTTAGTTTATCGGCAGCTATTTTTGTAACCGTACATGACAAACCTGATAATTTTTGCTCGTTACCTAATTATACAGGATTATTCACAGTGAGTGACCTATTAAAAATCTCAGAAACTAATATAGATCTTTTTTGGAAAGTTTGGTCAGAGCCGTATGAGATTGTAATCTAAAGATGAAAAGTTTCCAGCTCTACCACTAACTGAGAGCAACTTTCGAATCTTAAAAATAAGCATCTGTATATTTTTAAATTACTGAATCCTATCTCATATATTTTTGTGATTTCATTCCCCTTTCTTAGTTTTTCATTCCCTTATTCAAAAATGTTAGCTTACGGTTCAGGGATAGTATGTAATATACAGTGCGGTCCTAAAGTCCGCCCCCCTCCTCCCATTCTAACTTTTGCTACGAAAGGAATATTGAAATGAAATGTTGTGAGATTAAATACGATTAAAATAATTCTCTCAACTAAAAAATTTTAAATTATCTTTCAAAATGGCGACCAGCCGCCATCTTGTATAACTTTTTTAAATGGCGATAGGTGTCATGTGACACATCGTTTGAAAGGTATTTGAAAGTTCTATTCAACTTCCAAATTTGAGAAAATAATTTTAACTTATGTCAAAATGGCGGCCATTTAAGTTTTAAAAACTGAAATGTTCGCTGTTTGGAAAGTAAATGATATTATAGTCGTTTCAAACTCCGAATAAAAAAGAAGTTTTAAAGACTTCGAGTAATGCAGCAATAATACTATCCTTATCAAGTAATATTTTTAAAAATGGCGACTGCCGCCATTTTAAATATTTTGTTTTTAATGGCAAGAGGGACGAGTGAGACATCGTTTTAAAGGCCTTTGAATGTTCTATTTGTTCCCAAATTAAAAAATGATAAAGTTAATTTATTTTAAAATGGCGACCATTTCAATTTTAAGCATTTAAATCGACTCATATAGCTTTATTATTTACCAACTTGGTAACAAATGGAACTTTCAAATGCCTTTAAAACGATGTGTCACTCGTCCCTCTTTCCATTAAAAATAAAATATTTAAAATGGCGGCAGTAGCCATTTTGAAAAAGTTACTTAGAAAGGATAGTATTATTGCTGCATTACTTGAAGCCTTTTAAACTTCTTTTTATTCGGAGTTTGAAATGAATATATCATATATTTTCCAAACAGCGACCATTTCAATTTTAAAAATTAAAATGGCCGCCATTTTGACATATTATAAGTTAAAATTATTTTTTCAATTTTTTTTTCAAACGACACCTATCGCCATTTAAAAAAGTTCTACAAGATGGCTGCTGGTCGCCATTTTGAAAGATAATTTAAAATTTTTTAGTCAAAAGAAAGTTATTTTGTTCCTCATATTTAATCTCACAAAATTTCATTTCAATATTCCTATCGTAGCAAAAGTTAGAATGGGGTGGGGGGGGGGGGGGGGGAGGACTTTAGGACCGCCCTGTATAATAATACATGGTATTATGGAAATGGTTTAATATATTGAAATGGGTGACTCCTGGAGACACACTCAATATTTTTTTTTGGTTTAACCGAACAACTGTAAAATTTTCTCTAACATCCGACAACCAGACCAAACGCGCGCCCGCAGGTCTCATTCCGGGCGACGTTGCCAACATTTTGTTTTTGAGGGGAATATTATGCTTTAAATTTGTTCTACTTAAAGAAATAAATAAATTAAGCTAGAATTGTTCAACAGTAACCTATTAATAATTTATAATTGCCAAAAACACATTATAATTTAAAAAAATTATTTACGTGAAATGTGATATTACTTTCCTACGTATTTAAAAATGTATTAGGTACAGGATGTATTTTTGCAAAAAAACGTAATTTCTGCATGGCTTCTTTTTTTAATATCCTACACCTCTTAACATTTTTAAGGAAACTAAATCCAAAACCGAGTTCAAAACATAAAATTCGTGAAAGTTCTGCTACCAGCGACGCTTTAAAATTTGACCGCATCACATAAACACAGTAAAAGCACCCAGCACTAATTTATTACAAAACATTGCCCACTGTGGTGGTTAGCAAATCGGCAGATGAGGGCGCAACGTTCTTAATTTGAATCGCCAATAAGAAAATACATGTTATCTCGCTCTTGCTTCTCTGTCCCTATCCCCCATCTCTTTTTTCTTGTAAAATTACAAAAACAAGTTATTTTAGATATTATGTAATAACGAATCATTTATATATTAATTTAGATCCAAATCAACTCAAAACTATACCTACATATTAGATACGTTCTCTATATGCAAAACCTATTTTCTATAATTCGTTTATCAGGTATTTGATCAAAAAATGCATTGATTTTCATTTCTCACATAAGGAGAAAGTGATGTGAAGCTCGGTAACCGAGGCCGGTATTCCATTCTGTGTCGAGTGACTCAACATAAAGTCGATCATTAATATTTGTTATTCCATCTCTCCAGCCACTAAATTACCTACTTATTAATTTGTAAATTTGATGTTAAATGAAAGAGTTTCCTCTCGATCTAAGCTCAACGATTTAGCCCAGTTTTTGACAAACAAATACAAAATACAATTTTATTTATCGGTAAAATATGGCTGATTCGACTCGAGTCCGGTAATGGGATCCCGGCCCAGCTTTTCTCATAGAATATTCTTTGCAAAGGAATCGTGTATCCGTTTATGGCCATTTAATAAATTGATAGTTAAAAAAGTGTCTAAATTGACTAACAGCAGTTAACAATAAATTTTAAATATTCAAATAAGTCGTTTTGCTTTAAATATGTGAGGCAGTAACTAAGAAAACGATAAAAACTCACACGACATGACAATTAACGTTTAATTTAATTTATTGTTCATCTCTTAAGGGTTTAATAAAGATATTGTCAATTTGGGAATTTACCACTATGTTGGGTAAATGAAAATCTGACTGCTCCAATTTAATATGCAATTGAGACCTATTATCACTTATTCGTATTTATCTTCATTGGTACTTCTTAAGGTTTTTGTACTTATGAACTATTAGAATAAGAATAGTATCGTTATTAATAAATGTAAAGGATTAAAAATTAGTGGCCTAGCGGACCAAAAAATAATGTGTTCCGTTCTTACATTAAAGTACGGGGCCTCCAAAAACTAATGGAAACCCTGAGACAGGTATAACAGTAAGTTTTTACCCTTGTTGGGGATCATCAGACTGCCGTAACTTTTAGGCAACTCCCTCAGTAACAATATCGCACATTCATTACAATTTCTTATACAGAAACGGTTCAGATTATATGTAATACCGGCACTGATGTTTTTAACCCCTTCAACAATGTAGAGAGATTATGTTTAAAATGGGCAAGAATATCCCGCCCCGCCCTAGAAAAGCGTTTCAGAACCGTCCTTGGATTGTGCAGAGGCAACATTGCATGGACAATGTCGGTATTGCACATGAATTACGGCGCTGGGCAAACTCCTTAGTGAACGTATTATGCAGAAACGCCGCTGATTTTATTCTCGATAATTGTAACTATATAACTACATATATACCTAGGTATAATTTTAACAAAAGAAAATATAATTAAGTAACACTGATATATTTCTTTGTTCAATAAATAATTCATATATTTTAATCATAATGCACTTCCGGAAGATCTACCTATGTTATATGTGATTTTTATGTAACGCGGATGTATATAAGTGCAGCGTGTTCCTGTCGAATGCATGGTATCACGTAAATAAAAATTAAAGTGACTCCGCTGCCGGCGCCAGTTCCCAAAATATTGATGCATGGATACCGGCGCCGGCACCCGAGTACCAAATTTCTCGGGTGCCGGCAGTTCTAACCTAAAATAAAAATAGATACGCCTTTTAAATGATATGTAAACATTGTGTTGATTTACTTTTGCGTAAAAACTATAAAACATGAAAATAGGGGATTAATTTTCTATATGAAAATTTTATTGCGTTTTGATGGACTACAGCCACAAACAATTAGTTTTGGTTGCGTAATAGCAGAACAATCAAAGACAACAAAATCCTAATACTGTGGTGGATATTAATCCGGCTCTGAAATACTATTTCTGCGGTTAGCCTGTGTTAAAGGTGGAAGACCATTCAAGACAAAAAATGAAAAGTCAACAAGGAAGTGTTCCACGTATAAGCAAGGCTGCTAGGCTAGCATTTTCTTGAAAGTAAGTGAACATAAACAATTTCTATGCATCATCCAAACCTTATTTCAATTTTCTAGCAAGACAAAGACAAAATTTGCCAGAAAATGTCAAACTTTACTACTCAAGAAGCCTTGAAGGCTGGGGCAAATAAAAAAATCATTTTAGATAATTTAATTAGAGAAACAGGTTGTAAAATGACATTGAAGGACCTCACTAATCTTGGAAATCGTAGCAAGACTGAGGCAAAGAATTTTGAAGAATGCATGCATATTTTAAGAAATTCATACGCATTGTATTGATATTGGGATTTTAGTTAATTAAAATGGGCTTTTCAAGGGTTTATTTTTCCAAGATGACGGAATCAAAAAATAAATGGAATGTTTTCCAAAGATTATTTTTGTTGATGGTACTATCCTTTATAGTCTCTGATGGTACCTATTGCCTGGTACATAAATCTAAGGTTTGCGACTTACATAATAATGGTAGAAGATGGAAGCGGCCTGAGTGAGATTGTAGCTATTTGCTTGTTGGCGAACGAGGATGAAGATTATTATATTATTCGCAGAATAATAATTGTTATATTTTTGAAACAAGATTTAAGCTTCGTTAAAGTTTACACTATGATAAATTATTGTTTTTTTGATTGAATTAAGGTATTTTGACTTTAATTTTCTGGCACCCAGCTCGGCTGCCGGCATCCATGTTGGCTGCCGGCGCCGGCATCCATAATGGCTGCCGGCGCCGGCAGCGGAGTCACTTCTGCCGGCACCCAGCTCGGCTGCCGGCGCCGGCATCCATAATGGCTGGCGGCACCGGCGTCACTTCCAATAAAAAAATTTGAGTGTTGGCCTGTCAACCTAATTAATATTTTTTCAACTGCTGGTGCAGAAAAAATTTACAGTTCCGCAAGTATATCTACTAAATTCAAGGCCCAGTATCATATAATTAAGTTCTATCATACCCTAACTACCTCCCAACTACAGTTATTCATCAAGCTGTCTATACTAACAACAAAATCATAAGGATGTGTGTGTCTGTATTAGTCAAACAAGGCATCGCAAGATGGTTGACAAATTACTTGTCACTATAGTTTCGAAGGAATTGTAATTATTTTCTAATTTATGTTTTAACAAAATAAATATAATGCCACCAACGTCCAAGAGTAAAATACCCAATATGATTTTACTGAATAAGGACGAATGGCAAAACACGCTGGAAAGTTACTGGAAACATCAAAATTACAAGATCTGAAATGGGAAGTTTTCGAGTTAAACTAAACAGTAATACTATCCATCACAATTCGGTTTTCAGATACCCTCATAGAAAAAATCACATTGGTTGAGGTCTAGGAAACTCGCAAGCCATTTACTTGCCTACCCACTGTCCTGGCTTTAAACTTTAGCGTCTGGCCGGTGCCAAGAATATCTATCCCGAAGGCAAAAAGCTGAATCATTCAAATGCGTTAGCATATCTGTATAGTGTTTGCTCAGGTTTGCTGAGGTTTGTTCAAGTTTTACCCACTTTTACTTAGTTTTTTTTTATATTGCATTGTTTTGGTAGCGCAGTTGATTCTTTGTTTCGTAATTTATGAATAGTCACTACCGACTCATCAAATCAACAATCGTTCAGCAAAATTCGGGACAGATATTCTCGGTACCGGCTAGACGCTAGTGCTTTAAACGACTACTGAGTTCTCATCCGATCCTCATACCTAACAGTCATCAAGATGTCAATTCTTTTCTTTTTTGAGAGCATAACAATTTTCAAAGAGTTATAATGCAAACCAAGTAAAATATATTTAACATTCTTGGCACTGGCATTGAGTTATAGAAAAAATTGTATATTACCATTTTAAAAAAATAGTAGTGTCTTCATACGTCAAACTGGCAGCCTGTATTATACCTTTTTTTTCTGCAACGCCTAATAAACGCTGTAGAACCATGGTTCCATCCATTTTGGGAACCCTGTATTCACAAAATTTAAATTTTTAAATGCATCTTGTTTGATGTTAGACAGAATACTGTTATCCATTCAGTGTGTGGCCTTAATTATTTTTATTCTCCAAGAACGAAGTTTTTGGTGCATGAAGAAGATTAGCTTAGTTTCTTATTATTTGAAATTAATTACAACGTACATTTTTAATTTGAAATTATCTACTTCTGCCGTTAGTAATGTTTATGTTCAGTCTAATAAAAAATGTTTTGTTTCTTTATTACAATGACAGCACGCAATGGTGAAATCTGTTTAGACGTTAACAACCTATGTTTATAAGTCCAATCCCTTAACCGCGCAGGATTCGTCCTAGAACAGATTTAAATATTTTCGATGTTAGTTTTGCGAGTGACGCATGACGTAGGCGTATCACAAAATGAGTGGCTTAGGCCTAGGCCTCCCAACAGTTCAACCTACCTAGATCTTTCCTGGGGGCTATACTGCCCACTTAGTAAGTTATTAGGGTGATCCTTCCTAGGTATTTTGGTCTCAGAATGCTATGTCATGCAGTAACCTAGTAGGTGTTCTGTTGTTTCCGCAACATCACCACAATACCGGCAACTGTCTTCTTTGTGCCGTGTCCAGTAAGAAGACCTGTAGCAAATCTTAAGTCGTTTCTATTTAGGTCAAGAAGCTCCTTGGCTTTGTGAGGCGAAGGGTTTATAAACCTCTTCTCCTTGCCTTTAAGCTGGGATGGTTCTCCATTAGGATTCTAGTTGATCCTTTTCCCATTTATGGACATCTCCTAATAAGAGGCTTTTCGTCACTCCAAAAGGGATTCTTGGCACCCTCTTTCGCGAGGAAGCCGGTTGCACGTGTTATGGCTATGCTTAGATACTTTGGCACTCACATCAACGTAATATTGTTGTTGTCACCAGTTGGAATATATAAGTGCTGAAAACTTTATTTCGAAATTTAAGATAATTGTATATCTTAGAAATCATGAAAATTTTGTATTACTAATTATTGTTAAATATTTGTCATTGATGTAAGTCTGAAATAATTGGATCTAAAACAGTTAACAGACTTACATTTTGAGTAGGTATTTTCAAACTGTACTGATTAATAATAATTTAAATCAAAATAAGGGAGGCATTTTACAAAAGCTACACACAAAGCTATTACTGATCAAACGGAAACAATATTATTGCATAGAACCAGAGACTATAAAGAATATAGATAGACACTCGATTACACCGAAAAGCCGGTCCCCCTTGAGACATTTGGTGGGTTTACTGGTTTATGGTTTAAAAGTTTGTTTGTCCACCATTATACAGGGTGTTTTCTAATTGAATGTCAATATTTAAGGGGGCGATTTTTGGGTCCATTTTAAAAAGAAAACTTTATATGAACGTATGTCCTAAACGTCTTAACTTTTGAGATACAGGGTGGTAAAGTTTTCAAAAATAAATAGTTTTTTATTAATATCTGTAATACCACTTTAGATATTTTAATTAAATTTGGCATACCTGTACTATGTATCAAGAGGCATTATTTAGTTTACCACAATTTCTTTTATTTCCACCAGTGGCGTTCATACGGAATTTCACCTGCCTATTTTGGCAGACATTGATGGTACGCCACTGATTTCTCGTAAAATTAAAATTATTCCTGAAATCCCCAATTATTTCTAAGCTAATTTGATCTCTTGAATTTTTTCAATCAGATGCACGGTTTTCGCTTAAAAAAATAAAAATCTTTTCTCTGCATGATCATAACAATATCGTTAATATGACAATATCACAGAGAAATATATTTTATTTTTTAGATCAAATTTGCTTAGAAATGAATAAGGATCTCAAAAATTAACTTCCTTATTCATTTCTAAGCAACTTTGATCTAAAAAATAAAATATATTGTTATGATCATGCAGAGAAAAGGTTTTTAATTTTTTAAGCGAACACCGTGCATCTGATTGAAAAAATTCAAGAGATCAAATTTGCTTAAAAATGATTGGGGATTTCAGGAATAATTTTAATATTACGAGAAATCAGTGGCGTACCATCAATGTCTGTCAAAATAGGCACGTGAAATTCCGTACGAACGCCACTGGTGGAAATAAAAAAAATTGTGGTACACTAAATAATGCTTCTTGATACATAGTATGCCAACTTTAATTAAAATATCTAAAGTGGTATTACAGATATTAATAAAAAACTATTTATTTTTGAAAACTTTACCATCCTGTATCTCAAACGTTAAGACGTTTAGGACATACGTTCATATGAAGTTTTCTTTTAAAAATGGACCCAAAAATCGCCCCCTTAAATATTGACATTCAATTAGGAAACACCCTGTATATACATTACATGTAGATACTTAGTATACATATTCATATGATTGTAGACAAACAAACTTTTAAACCATAAACCACCAAATAATGTCTCAAGGGACACCCGCTTTTCGTTGCACGGCAGTGTTCGTCTAGGTATTATTTAGTCTATGATAAAACTTATTCACAATTTTCCTAAAAATATTATTAGGGGAAACTATTATTGGCAAAAATTTGTATCGTATTAGGCAAATTAATTAATATTTTATTGATTGTCTATAGAAATGTTTATATTTTGGCCTACGTATTAACGCCGACGAAGATGCCCAAGTATAAGGTTAGTATGCATGAATTCAGTGGCGCTACCAAGCTTCATGTTGCAGTAGTAGTAGTAGTAGTAACAACATTTATTTAGAAAAAAAATGCTACAAATTTGCATTTTTAATATAATTTTAATAACTTTACCATTAACATCTTTTAAATCAATTAAAAAATTATATTGTTTCATGGATTTATTAGGACTGGATACGGGATGAGTTCACATTCTTTGAAGCCAAAACAAACCATTCTAAACGACACTGTAAACACAATTTGTAAACATTGGCCACATCTTATTTTACCTTGTATTTTTGTACAAAAATACGTTAGAAGCATCACAACATTTACTAAAAGTAATAAAAGCCCCAAAATATTTTATTTTTCTGCTAAATAGTAATAAATTTAAGTTAAAAAGGTTTTATTATTTATAGGTTATGTTATGTTAGGTTATTTCTAAAGGCGATTATTTAAAGTCGCTCTGAGTCATTTATAAATCTATATAAATCTATACGTCGCACTTTTTCTTTTCTAGTTCATTAGACAAAGACGTACGTGTAACCGAGCGTTCCCAGACGTTTTTCCTAAGCACCCAGCGGACAACAACACTTCTGAGCTCCAACACTCCAATGCTATTTTATCTCTTTCTACTACCATTCTTGATTCAATTACGTAGTAATTCGTAGTCTTGTCTATGTTCGTAGTTCGTAAACTGCTCTCTCAAGAGAATAACAAACAACAAAATATTTATATTATATAAGGCTTCACGTTCGATGCGCTCACAGTATACGGATATCGAATCCATATTATAATAGATCCATGTATTGTTTCACTTTGTTTATTTAACAAATATGTTTTTATTAATTTTTTAAATTTATTTACAGAATTTTGCGATTAAATATTTATATTTAAAATGTTATATTCACAAAACACCGGTTTGTATGTTAAATGTTTTGTCACTTTATCTAAACAAAAAATTTCGTATATTGGATTGAGTAGTCCGTTACTTTGTGATATTGCATTTAAACAGAGTAGAGATGTAAACAAACAATTCACTTTGTTTAATATCACTTTATTTTTACAAAAGAGTGACTGCAGTTTCGTAGTACTACGAAACTGCAGTCACTATTGTGTGTTACAAAATTATTTAAATGAGATGGCACTAAATCATGTTTAATTTTATAAATAAAAACACATATAAGAAAAAATATTAAATTTTTAACATTAAGCCATTTAAGTTTATTTAATATGTACTTAACTTATTTTGTTATATTTATCTATATTTAAAATTATTCGCATTGACTTATTATGTCTGTCAAATATTCCTTCATCCGCAGTATAAAGACTAGCTGAACAGTATAAAAAATGTGGCAAAATTATAGTATTGTAGAATGTTTTTCTTAAAAATAAACTTAAATTTTGACTGATTCTTTTAAAATATCTTACTTTTTTGCGATTTCTGATATAATAAGTGATTATCTAGCTTAAATTTATAATCAACTGTTATCCCCAAATATTTAAACGATGGAACTATTTCTAATGTTTTACTATCAATATAAATATTTAATATCTATGTTTTCGCTGTTTATATTATTTCCAACTATCATACATTTTTTTGAAATATTTAATTTTAGTCTATTTACTTTTAGCCAGTTTGATATAGCTCTTAACTCATCATTTAGAATTTCCATTGAATTAAATATATTTTTACCCTTAGCGTAAATTATAGTATTATCTGCAAACATTTAAACACAGCATTTCGACAAAACATTTGGCATATCATTTATATAAAAAATAAATAATAAAAGTCCTAAAATACTTCCTTGAGGTACACCTATATTAGTATATTCCTTGTCTGAAAAAATTTCATTAATTTTTATTATTTGTTGTCTGTTACTTAATTTATTTTGGAACCATTTACTCGTATATACAATACCCCTAATACCATATTTATTTAATTTATTTAATAATTTATCCCTATCAATGGTTTCAAATGCACGTTTGAAATCCAAAAATTCTGCCAGTACTACTTCATTCTTGCCAATTTTTGCATTCGTTAATTTGCTAATCAAAGGTGAATTTTTTAAAGGTAACTGTTGCAGAAAATTTCTGCCTTTGCACTTCGCATACAAAATGCTCGTCAAAAATATGGGCAAAAAGTTTTCTTCCATCATTTTAAATGTTTGTGTTTCAGTTAGTTCCAATAATGTTATTAAACAGTAGATATGTTTCAATGTAATACAAATAATAAAGTAAGATATGAAGAATATTTTTGTAACAAATTATCTTTACAGTACCTTCGTAGGAAAAGAAAAACCACAGCTGTTTCTGAGCAGGGTGAGCGGAGCGACTGCAACTGCCCTGGGCGCCATCACGAACCATTACCACATTTGGGGCGAATCGATTCAGATGTCCCGGCGCGGCCCGCGAGCCTGAAAACTTGCCATGTTAAACTCATGATCCCGCAATGAAAATGCCATTAAAAAACTAACTGAAATATAGTTTTCGATGTATTTTTTCCTCAGCTTTCCGATGGTGTAATTTGTTTTTCAAAATTACGCCTCCTTAACCTCAAAAAACACTAAACATGCTGTATCTCGAAAAACGCCATTTTTTTTTTGAGTACGCTAGATCGAAAGATCAGGGTTTTTTACGTCGAAAAAGCTATTTTCCAAACAGGACTTTTTTTTCTTACGAGGAATTACTCGAGAAACAGTTCGGCAAGCCGGCAGACCGAGTGCTACGCGACAAAATTAAGCAGTAAAAGTTTAATTAATGTTGTTTTATGCAATAGATGGTTCACAGCAATATTTCCGACTCTAAAGAGAGTTGTTGAGATTTGATCACAAATATAACTCAAGTTTTTGAGGGTGTGCTTTATTTAAAAAGTTCCCAATCTTGCGATTTGACTTTTTTCCGAAAATCAAAGAACCCAAAAACTATTATTAAAAAAAAGTCACAAAACACGCTAGCAACGAATAAAACATTGTCAAATAGCGATGGGTCATTCGTTCATTTTTAAGAGAGCCCGCTCACTAGTTCAGCTCACTTGGAAGAGTCGTTCGCAAGGAGTCGTTCGATTGAACGAATCGCGGAGCTCTTTACTTTAACGTGACACCTGCACTTGTTCGTGTAGAAAAATAATATACATAACATAAATAAATTAAATAAAATTAATTAAAATATTGGAATGATTAAAATTTTTATTTGTTAAATGTTCAAAATAAAAGTAAATACATATTAACAAAAATGGTTTTATTGTAGATTAGATAATGATTATGTAATATGGCTTTCAAAGTTATAAACTACCCGCAGTATACGCCGTTAAAAAACGTTTTTGCAGATTTCCGGCAAAGTAATTAATCGTTAATCGTAAAATAATAGTAATACGAAAGACGTACAAACTCTGTAATGTATTATCATAGGCCACTAGATGCCCCACCACTCTCGTTCATATAGTATACGTCTGAGCCGCTCGCGCTCTCTGAGTTGTCCGAAACTCGCGAAGGAGTGGAATTTCTACGAAGGGACGAGAGCGAGCCAATAGTCATAGTCGCCTATAATGCAGATATTTTAACGAGCGGTGAACGTATCGTTCAGTTGATGGGAGTGGCTCATTCGCGACTCTTTGAAAAGAGTCATTTAGATTGAACGACTCGTTCGCGAACGACCCATCGCTATTGTCAAACCACAGAGCCTGAGCCCACGCGTCGCTGCCTCACCGCGCGGTTTGTCTCTCGGTTAATTCCGCGAAAATAAAAAAAAGTCCTCTCTGGAAAAAAAACCTTTTCGACGTAAGAAATCCTGATCTTTCGATCTAGCGTATTAAAAATAGATAAAAATGGCGTTTTTCAAGATACAGCAAGTTTAGTATTTCTTTGAAGTTAAGGAGGCGGAATTTTGAAAAACAAGTTACATCATCGGACAGCTGAGGAAAAATCCATCGATAACCATATTTCAGTAATTTTTTAATGGCGTTTTCATTGCGAGATGATGAGTTTAAAGGTGCATTTCCTATGGGGCGGCTGACGCTCGCGGCTGCCGCTCAGCGGCCGGCTGACGCCAGTAATCCATTGACGTTGAAGCTTGCGTCTGACGCTCGAAAAGAAACGGATACATTAAATTGTCACATGAGCAGTACTAGGCGTCAGACGCTGTGCGGCAGCCGCGAGCGTCAGCCGCTCCATAGGAAACGCACCTTAAAATGGCATGTTTTTAAAGCCGCGTACAGACCAAGTCCCAATCCAAACCAACGCCAACTCCAACGAATGTGCCAGTAGGCGTTGGGATTGGAAAGCATTACGATGTCGTCCACACCGCGTTTGTAGTTTCGGATACCGTTGGATACGGTTCGGTCATTTTCTATGGAAACAGGTATTTTAATATGTCATCTAGCAGTGGCGGCTCGCGACTTTTTTGTTTAGGGGGGCACAAATACAAATCAATAATACCTATACTTAAAAAATTGTGAAACAGTCTTTTGTAATAAATATTGCACTGAGTTTATTAATGATTCCATTTTTTGGAAACGGCGGATCGGGAAAACCCAAAAGTAAGAACAAAACAAAATACACAGTACTAGAATTACTAGTAATACTACGCACTACTAATAATTAATAAACTAATTAAATAAAAAAAAATATCCCTGAACTGATCACAAAAAAAAATTATTAGGCCTTCACGTGTTAATATATCAAGACTAAACTAAACATAAAATTGTGCAATAATCTCTTCCGCCCGCCGCCGCCGCGCCAAGGACAACGCCGCTCGAAATATAAACAATAAACAAGTGCCAGGAGACAGGAAATATTGTGCCCATCCAGATGCCGATAGCACGCGATTTTAACCCTAATTCTCCAATGCATAGACCGGCGCGGCGTCGCCACCAAAATTGATGATGAAATTGGGACAAATCTGCTGTGTCCCCGGAGATAAGTTTTGATCGCCGGCGGTCGCGTTCGCCGTGGTGTGTCATGCAAGGAAAGAGGTATTGAGGCGCGGCGGTGTATTATTTCATTTTTACTTTTGATAAAAGATTTTTTATTTGTCGAAAATCTAGAGTGGGCACGTGCCCTTGTGCCCTTTAGGACCAGCAGTCACTGTCATCTAGTGATGATGAGTGATGAGTCATTATGTAAAAGTGCCGCATTTTTAATTGTAAATTCTTTACTTAACAATAAGAAAAAGAAACGTCGACCAAGACGCTGGTGGATGACAACACCATATAAAAACAGAAAAGTATTAATAACACAAGTAAGTTGCTGGAGGAATTTCGTAGTGATTACAGTGATCATTTCAGAACCTTCTCTCTATTTTTTTCTTTATTTCAGCAACCTTGCACCTAAATTCAGTAGCAATGCTTTGCCAAATATCTATCTTCTTTTTGGAGAGTTTATAATTTATATTGCTAGGATCCCATAATATAGGGTTATCCCGGTATAGTTCAATTAGTTTAAGGCTAAATCATCTGTCCATTTCATATCAAAAGGCGAAATAAACAAAATATTTGTCAAAAACAAAACGCACAGACCCGAGGAATACTTGCCAACGACTGAAAACATTCAAATCTCGTCCACACCAAATCAAACATCTCTTTGAAGTACCGCTCAAAGACCGAACGCAAGCCAACGCCAACGATCGCCTTGGAAACCGTTGGAATGCGTTGGGATATGTTCGCCAACGCCGTACACACCAATTTACATGCTTCCGAATTTCTAGTCACATGTGCCTTGGTGTGCGTTGGAACTTCGGTCTGTACGCGGCTTGGCTCGCGTGCCACGCTGGGACATCTGAGGCGATTCGCCTCATTTACGTTCAGATTCACTAAGAAGGTTTAGGATTTAGTACTGGTTTAAATTAAGATCTTATAGTTGATTAGCTATGTTTTGACAGGTTTTTGTCCTGTAATTGTTAATAAGTCGTCATTAAAAACGTATGAATTATTCTGATATTTCAGCGATTTGCTTGGTTTCCCAAGCCCCCCCCCCCCTCCCCCCATCTTGGAACGGGTTGCTGGAATGAATTTAGTTCTATTATAGTGAAAAATACTTAATAAAATTGACATTTTTTTTATAAATTTGCGAAAAAACTCAGAAACAGATTCATAGTATAAAACTTAGTTGTCTTATTCTTACACTTATCAGTTTAAAACTTTTGGTTGTCAAATCAGACCGGACCAGCGTTGGAGAATCTGGCTGTAAATGTTTAAATGCATGCTTTAAAAAAAAGACAAGACCTCAGTATTTTTTTTTCTGATAGGTAGTTTTGAGATCGTTGAACATTTATTCAAATAGTGATTGGAGGTAGAGTGGTTCAAATCATTGATAGGTCTTGTATAGCAAATAACTGGTGCTTAGTTATTTGTTATAAAAATGACTTGGATGTGCTTAAGTAAAATATAAAATAAAATAAAAAAGTCATAATGTGTCATTAAAGAAATCAAAATTGTATTTTATACTGTTCCTTTTAAACAGCGCCCAGCTAATATTACATAAGTCTGTCGAATTTTTGCTGCTTAATAAATCAGTCAATATTGTTTTAAACTCTAATAAAACAACTAATTTTTTTTTCGAAAACATATCTTTCGAAAAACATCTTTTTCGAAACTAAATTATTTCGATAGATATTTTTTTTTTTCGAAAATATTTCTTTTACCAACCAGTTTTTCGGAACAAATTTTTTGGAAAAAGATTTTTCAACAAATTTTCTCTATTTTTATGTTAAACTTTGGAAAAATAATTTTTTCGAAAAACGAATTCGAAAAAATATTGTTCGAAAAAAATATTATACAAAAATTGTACCTAGATACTTTTAAAAAATATATTTTTGGAAAAAGATATTTTCGAAAAATTGAACTTAGATTTTTCTTAGATCTTATCATAAATACAGTTGTTCATATTCAGTAGGTAAGCCCGTGGCATCTAAAATTTTTGGCGAATGCGCCTATACAATCATAGTTGTAAATTCAAGGTGTCCGTTATTTTTGTTCTAAAAATATGGCAACCCTACCCTGTGCCGATACCCAAATGGAGGGCTCAAATACTCTACGTAATATGTTTATTATGTTTATGATTAATGTTATGTTCACCGGGTCCCAATTCGTTTGAATACTCTTACTATGCCCCAATATAAAAAATCAGTTTTTCAGCGTGGCTTTGTTTATAACGCTGTAACACATTATAATGAGTATATAACTTATTTTCCCTTGCACTGTTTCGTAGGGGGGTCAGGACTGATTTGTTTAGTAAGCAGCGAAGCGTTGCTGTAGATTGAGTGATTTTATTGTATCTTTTCTTTTTATTCCATTTTTTTCTATTGTGTGTTAAAAGGGTTAATGTTGAGTAGCCGACATCTGTCGGCTAGACTTCGCCCTTTGAGAGGTATGATTTTGTCTTTGTAATTTAGGTCTCTTTATTTTTGTAATTTCATTTCTCTCAGTAAAGACTATTTATTATTATTATTATTATTATTATGTTTGTATACGAATTTATATTTTGTACATATTTCATAATTAGAAATTACGAATTACGCCATATTATTGTTAAGGTAAAGATTAAAATAATTGTATTTTATTACTTTACGTGCAGAGGGCTTATCCAAATATATATCTTATAACAATACAGGAACAATACATATACTATTATTAAAAGCTAATAACTTAAATTTTATACAATAATAACTAGGTAGCCATTTCAATTATGCTGGATACATGTTCATATTATGTAATGAATTCTACTTCGAACGCCACTGTACCGATTTTTATTAAAATGCGCTTCATGGCCGAATGCGCACCTACGACTATAATTTTTTGAATGTAACAGAAACAGAAAAACATTGTTACTTATTAATAATAATACGTATACATATTATTAAGGCAGCCATATATGGCTCAACAAGCAAACGAGGAGCACCGCTATATGTGACGTCACACCGAGTTGTATGGATGGGCAGCCAAGACGTCATAATTGCGTGGACTGCGTGGACCTACGTGGGTTACCATTTATTATGCGACAAATATTTGAATATTATGGTTAGGTTTACGCCAACTAGTTATAAATGTATGTCACTTACATTGTAAGCTCATTTTCTTAACGTTAAGTAGAGTTGCAGAATTATTCTATACGAATTAGTTAACACTCCAGATGCAGATCAGAAATAAAGTAGATTCAAATATTTTTAGCCTATATAATAATAAGAGCTGTGATCACTGATCATCACGATCAGTTGAGCCTGGATTACAATCGTGCGATAAGGATAAGTCATAAAACAGGGGCGGAATCAGGATCGCAATGCTAACGCTTGGGTTTGATTGGCATAAGAGGGTATAATAAAATTATATCTTATCTTGTAAATATAAATCAGGCGATTTTACGATATCTAACAGAACATGCGGAAAGAAACCTGTCACAAAATCACACTACTCTACTGCAGCTCTTTATTTGGAAAGGCACTAGAGTGGAAATAAATAAAATAACTGTTCTAAATGCGTAGGAGTAAGACTTCTGCGCCTGTCACTAAGAATCCATTTTTGAAAGAAAATGCCATTTCTACATCCACAGATACAACGGGTGCGTATTTAAAATAATTTTAATAATTATATGTAATAATAATGTTAATAATTTGTTAAAAAATATGCCACAATTAACTCCCCGGCAACAGTCTGTTGCGAGATGGTGTTTTTATTAGGGATATTGCAGACGAACTGGGAGTAAACACGAATACCGTGTTGTTGGAAAAACAAAAAATAGCAAGGCATGGGACTATTATTAGAAAAGCAGGTTCAGGTCCCCCTTTCTACTGAAGATCAAGATCGAAGACTGCTTAATTATCTAAGGGATCATCCATTCAAAACTGCAATAAAGGCGAAAGAAGAGACGAACTTTCCAGGTTTTGCAAATACTGCTAGAGGCTGGGTTCGAAATCCCGATATACGAAGTCGTTGTGCTGCTAATAAAATATTTTTAACGGAAAGAAATAAACAGGGCAGGTTAGAATTTAGACATGAATATTTAAATCTGAATAATTTGGGGGAAATAGTTATATTTTCTGACGAGAAAACTTTTCAATCATGTAATAATGGGAGAATTCGGGTGTATAGGCATTCAGTATGATGAGATATACACCCACAAAACCAACCAAAGTGAGCGTCTCTCTATAAATGTTTGCGGTTGAATTAGCTCTAGAGGGCCAGGAGGCAATCCCGAGTTAACGAGTACTCGTCTAGACGTATAGTTTATTTCCGAAGTGAAGATCGACGTTTTTTGGATGTGCTTTGCATCTCTGATGTGATTGGTTGAAGCAAGATGGCGGCCTTTTTGCCTTTAAGTTTTGCATTCTGACATTTTACCGCTACAAGGTTTCAAATAATAACAGTTTCGTGTACCAATACGAAAAAATGTTCACTTGCCGGACTATAACATAACTGACATAAGTTGTCAATTTTTATTCGTTTGTATGTAACACCCCCACGTCAACCTTCGGAAATAAATGTATACGTCTTGGCGAGTACACGTTAACGTTCAGCCTTCCAGGAGTTTGCCAAATCGTGGAAGGAAGACTAACTGAAGCCGTATACGTTAATATACTAAATGAAGTGATAATATCATCGATAAGCGCTGTATATGGTAAAAATTTTACATTTCAGCATGATAATGCTTCAATACACACAGCACGCATTGTGCAAAATTTTCTCCAAGAAAATAATATAGCAGTTCTGGCCTACGAAGAGTCCCGATTTGAACCCGATCGAAAGCATTTGGGGTAAAATGGTCAAATTCATGTATAAACATGATTTTCGATTAAGAAACAGGGATGAATTACGCTACAGGATAAATCAAGCTTGAGATGAAGTATCAGGCGAATTATGCAGAAACCTAGTTTTAAGTATGCCGCAAAGGCTTCAAGAAGTAATAAACAGAAATGCTTTTATGACCAAATATTAAAAATTTTGTGTTGCTTTGACAAATTTTGTGTTTGTATTTTTTTTATCTTTTATGGAATTTATTTTATTATTGGGTTTTATTTTTCATTTTCAGGCGATGTTAAATGTACTTTAAATAAAATATTTGACTTTTCTCTAAATAAAAAATGTCTAATAAATTTAGTTTCTCCATATAAACTGTCCTTAAAATTTATACAAGAAATATATTTTGATGCCACCTCGTATCGCAAAATAAAAAACGTTAAATTATGTAACCTAGGATACTTTTTAAAAGTTAGGTGTTTGTATCTTTCCAGCTCTAGAGCACCTTTTAAAGTCTAGGAGATATGTATTTCCTTTCCCAGTTTTGTGATTTTGCTGTCCTAGTTTTTTATTGGCACCAATGGTACGTCACTTTCCTTTCACTGAATGGGAGGGGATTTAATCGCACGATCCATTAGGCCGTTCATAAAATCTTCCCCATCTGAAATCTATTTAATTAACCGTGACTTCAATGACATAATGCGAATAAATTAATTGATATTTTTCATTAAGAATTTAAAAACTCGTTCTATATAGCCTGGAAAATATTTATAATAAAAATGTTGCCAACATAATATATAAAGAAAAGGTAACGTTGCCAACTTGATTTGACCTATTTCGACTTTTTTTATAGAATAATTATGTGTTTCATTGTGTCAAAATAAGTAAAGAATCTGTTTTTTGCAGCAAAAAGTCCAAATTACTTAAAATTTATTTTGAGTTTTTCATAGTTGTCAGAATTAGTTATGCTGGTTAAGTTATAACTCATCTTTTAGGTTTTATGCAGTTTTACCACAACAAGTATACCAAATTATCATGCGCATGATATGTTTCTGAATCACAGGATGAGCAACAGGGCCCTGAAACTTTAAATACGAATTCTCGCAGCTGCCACTTGTCACTTGCTTGTCACATTTAGTTAGCGAACTTCCCATAGAGGCCCTTGCTTCCATTCGACAGACAACGGATACGTCAAAATTAGACCAATCAGGTATTCTCGATTGTCTCGCCCTCCCTTGTCTTTATCGTATTCATTCATCTGCCTTGTGTGTTGTGTGATCTGTCATTTTAATTTTTAATGTCGAGCTGATGAAAATTATTTTCTGTGTGATTTTAATCACAAATCATCGGCTTAGAAATGTAAATTAAGGCTTTGTTACTGTTTCAGGTAAGTGATGTTTTATGTATTAAAGAAAAATCATTAGCCTATTGTCAATACCAGTCCTGAAACATGGTATTCTGTTACGTTTTAATCCATTTTATAGTTCAGTAAACAGAAACATTTTTCTGGGAATTTTTTATCTTAATTTTACGTGTAGTTTGTTCTAGAATGTGCAGTTTTTTGCTATTTTTAAGTGCAGATATATAAAAGGCTTGATCAGCAAGTCTGTGAACAAAATATGTTTTAAGCATTCAAAAGTAATACCTACACACCCTAATGTATTTCCAATACCAATATATTCCAAAGAGTAGACTAATAATAATAAAATAACAAGTTTCGTATTAATAAATGATAAAAGTTGGCAATAGTGAATTTGACCATTTCTGTTTTGTTGTCTGTGCATAAAGAGTGATTTTAATCAAACTTTTTTTTATTGTAGATGTAAATAAACAAATCAGATATTGTAGTTTGGTAAGTACCATTTTCTTAATCATATTTAAAACATATTTCGTGCTAGGTGTAACTATTTAGATGATTTTAGTTCCAGAACATTCAATATAATTTATATTTTTTTTAACATATTTTTTGTGCTTGTCGGAAAAATTCATTTTGTAGTTTGCCACCCATACCTACATCTTACTGTCTCTGTATTTTATCTAACATGGCTGCAGTCATAGCAGCTTCTTCCTTTGGCAGAGTTAAGTACTCGTGTAAGAATTCCTGTTACACTAATTTTCCAAAGGATTATAAAAACAAAGTTTTTTTTTTATTTTCCCTAAACTTTTGCGACATTAGAAGCTTGAAAAACAGCTTACTGAATACAAGTTCTCAGTTGGTACACATAACGTTTGTACGTAGCATCCCTGCGTTAAGCTTCGGAAATAAACATATATGTCTTGACTTGACGAGTACACTTTAACTCTGGATTGCCCTACTGGACACTGTAGAAAGCACAACATTTTTACTGACAGCAAAATAAATAGCAGTAATAAAAAGGTGAAACTTAACCAGAGTTTTTTTTATGTACCATTCACTTATTGAGTAAAGTTAAATAGTGCACCTGATTTGTGTAATATAAATAACTATTAGGTACTTAGTGTACAAGATGATTCTGCCGAAGTTTTCGTTTTGTTTCATGTTAAATGCTCGATGGAATTGGACCTCCACACAAGCCCAACGTGATGTTAACGGAACTGAAGAAATCTGATTAGAACCTTCACCCGATTGTGACTTTTACCTTGCGTTAACATTCTCACGTGAGCCATGTTGTTATGAGATGACTTGATAAACATTTCGTTATGCTTTATATTGATTAAATGAAGAAATTAGTAAAAATAGGACCTTGTTGTTTTACTTTTAAATACGTTACAATTTTGTATCGACTTTAAAGGTAAATTGATGTTTTGATATTTTATGCCTTGTTTTTATATGTTTGTTTTAGATTGTCATTTTTTTATATTTTATCTGAAAATTCTTTTATAAACGTCCAATAAAAACATTATGTAAATACAAGGTTATAAAATGTCAAAACATTAATTTGGCCATTAACTGATCATATGGTGGCTTCGCACCGCGTCCCGCTTCCGCCTTAATTACTTCCGGACTCGCCATAGGGGACGCCACCATTGAAATCAACGTCACGAATGTTGCGACCAATTAGCACGCTCTTAACGTTTCTAACCTGTTCTGTGATGAGCAACAATACAGAGGTTATTCTAACGTGCAATTGGACACAAAATGTGCAGTGGGAAATTAAAGTAGAAAAATACTTTTTTATTCATGACGAACATACAAAAACAAATGAAATACATTTCTTAAAAAAAAACATAAAAACGACAAAAACAGAACAAACTAAAACTTATTAATATTATATTATACGCAGACTACACTAAAATTTCTTTGTGTTGAATTTTTCCTCAGCCTCGTCTTTAGACTCATCGCTTGTTTCATCATGGGCACTGGCCTCAGCAAAAATACCTTTACACCATTTTTGTTGGTTGGTTTTTGCGGTTGTCTTGACTCTGATGTGATGACGCTTATTTTTCCAAATCATTGTATCTTGTTGGGGATCCCACTCTGACAAAGAAGGCATGTTGTGATATATGTACAAATAATCATTTTCTGAGTCGCTTTTTTAAAGTACTGCTGGTATTTATATGTTTTTCCACATTCGCACTATGCAGTTTAGCTGCCAAAATTAATGCAAAAATTTTAGTGGCAGTAAGGAATTCTGACGAACTTGCTAAAAACTTAACTAACCCAGAAAGCTCCAGTTTGCACAAATTTTCGATTTGCGGATGTTCTAATATTTCGTCATATTCCAACTTGAGTTGAGTTAAACAGAAATCTTTTCCTAAAATACAGTGAACACCTTCAATATCAACTGCGCTTGACGATTCTAAATTTGTGAATGGTTTTAACACTGATAGCTTATCTGTATCTATTTCAAACCTTTAAGTAAGGAACTCTACCAGAGAATCGATTACTTTAACAAGGCTTCATAGCTTCGCTTCTCCGAAGAGTATTCATGATGCTCTTTTAAACGCTTCTCTTTATTTTTCTGAAGCCGGAAATCTTTAACTTGCGTTCTCCATCTAAGTCTGTAACCTGTTTGCTTAAGGCTTCTGACCATCCCCCTAACAAACTTTGTTTTTTTTTATTGAATAGGTTTATTCTTGACAGAATTTTTTGCCCTGTCCATATCTAGAATGGTCGTTTTGCCCCTTTCCAATTTTTTCTGATATCTGGTAAATAATGTCAGTACGTCTGCCAGAAAAGCGAGTAGACGCAAATTGTCTTTATTTAATAAGAATAAAAGAAATCCCTTAGTTTCTTTTTCTGAAGATTTTTGCGTGTAAAGAACTAATTCGTGCCAAAAAATAAGAACTGAATTTATAAGTGCAAAAGTGAATTCGGTCCATCTTACTTTATATAACCCGGGAGTCTGAGAAGCTTGCAACCATGAGAGTTAGCTAGATTCCGAAGTTCTTTCGTCGTCAAACCAGATGAATGAAAAAATGTGCTTAGCCCCAATAATTCTTGAAAAAATAATTTTATATCGGGCACCCAATGACTTGTTGATTTCCATGCTAGGTTTGCACGGTGCGCTGCATACCAAATTTTTAAGAGAGGTAACAAGTGATCATGAAATGATTATTTTGATCTCTTTTGTTTTCAAAAAGGTCCCATGGTCCACCTTTTTCTCCACTATTTACAGACGCACCATCTGTAAAGAGGCTAAAAATATTATTTGCAGCATCAGCTCCAATAGTTCGGAATACAAGAATTTTCAACAGCTCCCAAAATTCCCTAAGTTAGTTCGCTGACTCCCAGAAAGTCTTTTTGTTCCCAGATTTTGTTACCACATTACCACATATATTTTGTATATTTGCGTCCGGTCAACGCTGCCGTCACACCTCAGTGACAAAGCCAAAATATTGCTTACTGTCACACTGTAAAAATTCGATATGTGCTGTGGGAGTTAGGTACTGGGCGTTAGATCTTATCTTCTTTTGCAGGCTACTTTTACAAAATCACTCATGAGTAAAATAAATGAATGTATATGAGTAACACTTAGCTACAGAGATATATGTCCTCTATGTGCAGTCGAAAAGAATCCTTAGAATAACCTCTGCAACAATAGTGGTGATGCCGCCAATCTCTTTGCAGATTTGTTCTGAACTGTGTATACAGATTCAGATTCAAATTCAGCGATTCTAGGTTACTACAGTAATCTGGACGAACGCATTAAAATTAATGGTTTAAGTGTGAGTCCAGCGGAGGTATTTAACGGTTTAACTAATTGTAACTCAAAAACATCCTACGGTTCTGATGGAATTCCTTCGTACTTACTTCATAAAAATACTTTCGGTTTCGAAAATTCTTGATAGTGTGTACACCTTGTTACTAATTTGATATTGTGGCCTTTCCAGAAAATTACTACTGCAGTAATACATGCGGAGAACATTTTGATCAAAACGCTTCTATTGTAGTATTGAAACACGATGCCAAAGAAAATGGGATCTCTCAGCACGGGGACTTCGTCGACTTTACGTAAAGATACCTATGAATTTATATTAATATTGTCTTAGAAGATAGTTTAAAATTAAATTAAAAATTAAAATTTGATTACTGTCTTTCGTTGCCACATCACTTTATGCCAAAGAAACAAAACTAAAAATACTGGTTGTCCAGCGTAATTAGTAATAAACAGGGAACATGTGCAAATGATATTTAAAAAAACTGTCATTGTAAATAAAGCTTAGACAAAAAGTAAATGAGGACATAAAGAATATGCACATATTTTTTTATTGCATAAATCGTTTAAGGAAGTCATTATTACAAACTCGAAAAAAAATATTTTGAAGAAAATTACTAGAATAATTTAGCTACAAAAAATGTTTACTTTTCGGTATAATTTATTACAATTTAAAAAGCAGCCATGTCTCCTTAGTGAAAAGTGACGTCAGGAGATCAGCAAAAATCTACAGGTTAACGTAAAGCTTAATTTAAAGTCGAACTGGTTTGATTTTCTCGGAAACAGTAAGAGGGGGAGAAATCGAATTTTTTGGGTTGATAGAGGAATAGTTCAACTAGCTTCGGTAAAAAAATCAGTTATACAGGATGTTTCGTTTCGGAGCTATTAAACGTCAAAGTCGAAATTTCCGCGATTTCCGTTGAAATCGGGTACAGGTCGCAAATGTGAATTAAATCGATGTAAATTTTCGGAAGTTGTAGGGGACCCGGAGCTTCAGAACTCCACTGAAACTGGTGAGGATCAGAAAATGGCAAGTAATTCTTTTGAATTTTTTTAGGTCGAAAAATGCCATTTCCAGACCCCTCTATGGTACCTAATAACTCGAAAACAAAACGTCAGATCGATCATAAGGGAAACTTTAAAATCCCAAATACATTTTTTGCAATACACTTACCTAAACCTAAAATCATTGGAAAATGGAAATGTTTGGAAAAACTGAAAATTTAGATTTTTGACCCAAATATTTCATGGTTTTTAATTTTTTGTGGGGTCAAAATGGTTCAAATTAAAATCCCATATACGTCATCGGAAAGATCTCGTTAAAGTTTGTGTTATCCATATTTTTTATTTTCTTCATTCTCTATAGGAAGGGAGCAATCGTCGATTAAATTTCGATTTTTTTACTTTTTTTGCCCTCGACATCGATACATTTGAATCACTCTGTATTTTTTCCTATCTACTTTTTCCTCAATTTTTCAACACTATCTTATAAACGGATACTCACACTGTACAATTAATACCGAATGGATCATCCACGAACGTATTTAAGGGGTAAAAATAGGATTTTCTTGATTTTTTCCGACAAATCCTATTTTTAACCGACATTATTTCACACTATTTACCCTATTTAGTGATTCTTTTTGGGTTTATTTTATCCGTTAATTATATCTAAGAATACCTCTCACTAATTTAAATCGCTTGTTTTTTCGGTAAAGTTATAAATAAATAGGTTTACTAATTTGCATCGGGGACATCTAAAATTTGAAAATTTTTGAATTTTCGAAGATTGCCATGAAAATAAAGAATCGCGGTTTATTTACTCGAAATTATTAAGATGATATGTAAACTTCGCCGAAATGCCAATTTCGCGGTTCCTGGACCGATTTCGACTTGAAGTATACATAAATAAGATTTCAGCAACCTTCTACTTTAACTGCAGGGATATTTCATTGGATGAGTTTCGCATTAAATACCATTTTTATTGAGTTTTTGATGACTCTACAACACTGGAATTCGTCATGTACCCATGATGAGTCATAAGTTCAGTTTTGACGACACAGCCAATGGGATCACGTTTTACAAGTTTCGAAATTCGCGCGAAAATTTGCAGTTTTAAATCCTTTTTTTTTGTTAATAAAGACCAAAATATGTGGATAACAGCAACCGCCATAAACATTTAATTAATGCAGAGAATATAAAAAAATATTTCAGATTTATTTGGGTTATATGCATATTCCTTATTATATAAACAGTTAGTATCCATTCCTTCTGTGACGTAGTTAAAAAATAATTTCCACTTACAAAACTAGGTTATGTCACATTGCGGTTACTGGTTACGTTAAAAATCCTATTTATTCTGATGACTTTGAGAATCTGCCTTTTGTTATAAAGCGTGAGACTAACAAGCAGGAAATACAAAATAATAATACGAATGAAGAATGCACAATTAAAATTATTATAATATAATAGCATTCTGTTATATAATTATAATTGTTTTACGATTTTTAACTAAAAGATTTTTGGTTAGCTCCCATATTAGTTTTGACGCTATTGCAAAATGTGAATTTGGTTCGAAAGATTCCAGGCAAAGTGGGTTAAGTTATAATATAATACAAAAACAAAGCTTGTTGTTGTTTTCTTCAGTCTATGAAGGTCGACAATAACAATAAGCTATACTTACATATGACAATACAGCATATAATATACATAGTAATAATTACCAATTACTGTGTATACATTATAGGATGAGGAGTTTTCCGTAACGCCACAGGGACGGCATTTTCATTATAATTTTTTAGGAAAATAATAATTTTTATGATATAAGAAAAGTTTTAAAATTTTATTGTTTTTTTACAAAGGCATGTGACTTTTTTTACTAAACGACTTTAAACGAGATAAGTTCTCAATTCGACCAATCTGTATTTTTTGTTTGTTTTCAAAATACTTCTTCTGCCTGCACCAATTTTGATGAATCTTGTTTTATTTCATAACGGTACATTGGTAATCCTGAAGAAAATTTATGACTAACTTAACAGGATAAAACAAGAAAGCTTAGTAGTAATAGTCCATTTTTAAAGTGCTATGCATATACAGAGTGAGCTTTTTAAGGTGTTACAAGGCGATATCTCAAAAACAGTTTACAATATTTTCATGAAATTTTGGTCAGTTAATAGGAAGATGGGGGGACATATTTAAACATATTTTTGACATTTACCCCCTCTCTCTATTTTGAGGGGTGGACCCCCACCCCTCCCCACTTTGGAATTTTAAATGGACTGATGTTGTGACAAAACGTGTACCTACACATATATTAAAATATTAGATATCTTTCGAGACTAACATATTTTAAGGAAAGCTATAAAATCAAGGGTAAAAGGTTTGCTTTGAAATCATTTTAGGGGGCTATTTCTTGGGAACCTTGCACATGTGTTTGTCAACACAGATGCCACAAAAGTAAAAATGGGCTTAAAACCGAGTATTGAAAATGAGAACCAATATTTATTGTAAAAAGGGTCAGTTTACGGCAAATAGAAACGTTGCAATAAAACCTCGTTTCTCGATTAGGTAAACGAATATACCTGAGGAGTACAGGGACGTATCTAGAAACGTTTTGTCGATTTATTAATTATCGCGAGATAACGAATATTCTTCTTTATAGAAAAGGATGGAATGACAATACGGATATAAGTAACTGCTAGATTTAGAAAATTCGAACTCCTTATGTATAGGCTTTTTGGATGTAATTTTTTTACCTTTAGAAAGTGACAATAATGGATTTTTTTTCGATCACGTATTCGAGAGCCTTAGCGTTGATTAGTATAGTGTTTTGACCTGTATATAATGGATAAATTGTTCATTAAATAAAGAACAATTTATTTTATTTGTTTTGTATAAAATTCGGCGTACTCCGGCTCTGTAACGTGCTATGGGCTAAAATAGACCCTAGTCTGTAGGTACTACGAGGGAAAACTATCAAAAGGGAGTCCCCAGCCGGGTTTTGAAGGGGACAGTCGAAATGATAGTCCTCAATTAGTCCTTCGAAGTGATGTAGTTTGTATAAGAAATTGGGAGTTCGGTGGTAATTTCCTTTAAAGACGCGTTCGCGTGTGTCGCGCCGGGGGGAGAAATTAATTAACATGTAGTCAGGGAACTTGTGTAACTTAACGGGGTTAACGGTTATAGGGGTAAATTTTTAACGTTATTTTTATGAGTAATTGGGGGAATTAATAGATCACACAACAGTGATTTTTATTTTTATATCTTTTGTAATTCGAGTCTTATTGTGTTAGTAAACGTTTGTTCAGACCATTGTCCAGTTCATTATTTAACATTCGTTAAATTGTTCTTTGTTGTTTTATATCTTAATTATTATTATAATTTTTGTCAATTGTTATATCTTTCACTGTACAGTAAATTTTCATTTATTCCGATAATATATGTATATCTATGTGTTACAAAGTCAGGGGTTTTATTTAATGGCAAGATTGACATTAATTATTAAGTTCAAACTTCGTTGGCCGTCCGTGTCAAGAGGGAGAATCGTTGTAGATGGCGACCACTTCCAGAACTTCTCTTCAAATGGCGACAACTTGAGTCTAGTAGAGCCACTACAAGATTTAGGGTTGAGTAACGTAGAGTCATGTACTAATATTCACTAACTTTAGCTTCCTTTCATTCGAATATTACTGTGACTACAAGAAAGCGTCTTTGTCAAATGCGTAACTAAACTAGATAATTTATAAGAACCCCATGATAGGAATATTGTCATCGGTTCATTTGGCTTTATCTGACATAGATAAGAAAAATAATTCAATCTAGGTATGACAATGTACTTCTGTTTATAAAATTCATACGTGAAAAACCACGTACCTATGTGTACAGATTTTTTTTGATTTGTTCTTTCGGTTACGGAATTATGGTTAACTAAATTTTGATTGAATTTAGAAAATATATAAATCTTGCCAATAAATATTATTCGTTTCCATGGAAACGTTCCGCTATTTTTACTTAGGTCAGTTGAGAATTTTGACGTTTTAATGATTATTTCTTAGTTTATTGCTCAACTGGCCTGCTAGGTCCCAGCATTTGACCACACTTGACTTTTCTTGTGGGGTTTTATAAAGGACAAAGTGATGGAGACAATTTTAAATAATATGAAAGATCGAATCCGCTTTGCCTGATTATATTAGTGACACCTGAAATGTTACAGCGGGTACGAAATTTATTTAGAAAAAGAGCGAGAAAGTGTTTGGAAGTTAAATGGGGACATTTCGAACAACTTCTCAAACATGACGGTCGGTAAATATATTTTTTATTTTATAACCTAATAAATTATACTTCCGGAGCATATCACAAGAAATTTTGTATACATACGAAGTTTTTTACATAGGTTCGAATTTTATAAACAAAACATCATCTCATTTAAAATTCCAAAGTTACCCTCACCCCTCAATATAGAGAGAAGAGGTAACTGTCAAAAATATGTTAAATATGTCCTCCCATCTCACCACTCTTAACTCAACCAAAATTTCACGAAAACATTTGAAACCGTTTTCGAGATATCGCCTTATAACACTTTAAAAAACTCACCCTGTATAAGTTAGGTACATATTAGAAGAATACGATCTCGATAATTTGTTTTTTTCCGGAAATACGAGAATTTACGATCTTTTATCATCAATTAAAATTTTCTCTTTCACGAAAATGATATTGATATGTCATATCGGTGTTAGAAATAAAGTATGAAGTATTCATGGGCGCCCGCAGACTTTTTTCTCAGGGGGGGGGGGGTAAAACAAAACAAAAAAAATTGATATATTTTTAAAGATTTTATTTGTAGTGATTTATACAAATTCACTAATAATTAAAACAGAAAAAATTCGGTCAAGTGCAAGCTATCCTTATTATTATTCCGTGCCATCAGCCCCCCACTTAACCTGAGAAAACCTCGGCCGCCCGATCTCCGCCCATCTGCCGCGCTACCCGCTGTCGACAGCACCAACACCGTATCACATCGCGTATGCACGGAGGTGAGTGGTGAGCATTTCGACTGAGCCAAATTAAAAATTTTGAGAAACGTGTAAGAACAAAAGTTGTTCCTATTATTGTTCGTGAGAAATATTTTTTGTCGAAAAACTTTTTCTCTAAAACCAATGGTTCAGCAGTTATAAGGAAATAAAAAATTAAATTGTTTATAACAATTGATCGCGCTAGAATTTTTCAATCCTGATAATTTTGGCTTAATCTACACCTAACTCTCAATATTCATGATTTTTTTCAGAATTTTCTGAGCGATTCTTTTGGTGATGATGATGGGGGACAGCAATTAAATTCGTGCTTCAGTAAGCTTTCATTTGACACTCTACACGATGCCCTTGATTTTTTTTTTCATTTCCCAATTTACCCCCTAAAATTAATCCCCAGAATCAAAATTCAACTTTTATACTTCACGTCTATAATTGGGCCACCACACTATCTCTGTGCTAAATTTCAAATTTTTACGTTGACTACTTCCAGAGAAAATCGCCTGTGACAGACGGACGGACGGACGGACGAACAGACACCGAAGTAATTCCGTTTTGCTAATTTTAGCAAGGAACACTAAAAAAACATGTTAAAAACTTCTTCATAAAATAAACATGCAGGCTGCAGAAAATTCATAGTAATTTGGTTGTCGGTTGCATTGAGTTAAGACTGGGTTTAAATAATATTCCTAATCCTAATTGAATTTTTTGTACGTGGCTTTATAAAGATGTTCAAACATCAGAAAAATATACGACATTTATCATAAAACAAAATGATTTTTATTATAAAAATAATATATATACAGGGTGTTTCAAAAAACATGTGCCATCGCTTAAAGGGAGATTCTTTGAAAGAAATTAAGGCAAAAAGTTCTTATGAACATGGGTCCGCAGATGCTTTGGTTCAAAGATACAGGACGTTCAATTTTTAAATGGTCTTTACATGTTAAAACCGATCGCGATGGTTGGGAAAACTAAACCAGTAAGACGGTTAATAAAATTACATTTATCTCCTAAACGAAATGAAAATTGAAAAAATATGAAGAGACAAGTTTTGTTAAGAATTCAACATACTAGTTGACCGATATACGAAAATGTGAAGAAATCAGTGGCGTACATGTTTTTACTGGAAAAATATTGTACCGTCTTCTCATATGTACGCCCCTGGAGGACCTGTCAAAGTCTTTTCATGGTAAGAATTATGCTTAATTTAATTACTTTACACAACGTAAATTTCATCAAAATTGATGAAGCCATTTTGAAAATATTTTGGAAAAACTGAAAAAAATTAAAAAATTTAACACCATGTATCTTTGAAACGAAGCATCTGCGGACCCATGTTTATATGAACTTTTTGCCTTAGTTTCTTACAAGGAACCTCCCTTTAAGCGATGGCACATGTTTTTTGAAACACCCTATATACCGGGTGTCAACGAGATCACTTTCCGGCTGCCATTTCTTTAGTATTTAATCGAACAAGATGAAACTTGGCAGGAGTCATAGGCTAGTAAAAAGTCACTTTTCTAGGTACTTGTCGAATTTCGACGACTTCCGGTTTAGCCGGAAATGACACCAACTTTAGATTTTCAAATGAGACACCCTGTATATTTCTTGATTTTTGGAATCTAGAGATCATTTTACGTACAACTGTATTATTCTTATTACTTTTTGTGTCAATTTGCCATTTTTAAAACAAATTTTTTGTTTTAATCTAGAGTGCCATGACCCACCTTAAATCATTCTAATAGACGTGTACATCTACACAAAAATACCTACACAATTTTATCACCTTTCATTTGTCTTACCAGAGCGTTCAAAGTTGACTAAATCACTTTTTTGATAATAACTTAAAAAAATTAAATACAACTATAACACTTTCATAGTATAACTAGATGTAGTTTTTTATTACGAATCCAACGGTGCATCACAACATCAAAATTCTCAAACCATTTTATATGGTTTGATCAAACATGCAACTGCACGACCATCAAATATTATATCCACTTAGCCATGACAAAACTGAATAATAATAATGGGTGGCTGTAAACAATTCGCCACAAACCAGAAATATAATATTAAACACCAGAATTGTTTACAAATTTGTAAAATTCTATCATTTATCCTGAATTCAATTGTTTTCCATGGCAAATTTAACAATATTTTGAGGCTTCATTCCGATATTTTTTAAACAGCTATAATAATTTAATTGTTTGTCATGGCTAACTGGATATAATATTTGATCGTCGTCGTGCAGTTACATGTTTGATCAAACCATAACAAATGGCTATGGCAATAAAATGCAGATTTCTTTAGAAAATCCAAGGGAAATTTGATGTTGTGATGCACCGTTGGATTCGTAATAAAAAACTACATCTAATTATACTATGAAAGTGTTATAGTTGTATTTAATTTTTTTAAGTTATTATCAAAAAAGTGATTTAGTCAACTTTGAACGCTCTGGTAAGACAAATGAAAGGTGATAAAATTGTGTAGGTATTTTTGTGCAGATGTACACGTCTATTAGAACGATTTAAGGTGGGTCATGGCACTCTGGATTAAAACAAAAAAAATGTTTTAAAAATGGTAAATTGACACAAAAAGTAATAACTATTATACAGTTGTACGTAAAATGATCTCTAGATTCCAGAAATCAAGAAATATATAGGGTGTCTCATTTGAAAATTCAAAGTTGGGGTCACTTCCGGCTAAACCGGAAGTCGCCGAAATTTGACAAGTACCTCGAAAAGTGACTTTTTATTAGCCTATGACTCCTGCCAAGTTTCATCTTGTTCGATTAAAAACTAAATAAATGGCAGCCGGAAAGTGATCTCGTTGACACCCGGTATATATATATATATATATATATATATATATATATATATATATATATATATATATATATATATATATATATATATATATATATATATATATATATATATATAAAGGGGGAAAGATTTTGGCTAATCGGACAAAACCAGTAAGTTCCGTTCTTGCATTAAAGTACGGGGAGTCCAAGACCTTATGGATAACCCCGGGCTAGGGATGCGCGATACGATACGATATTTTTGAGTATCGATACTTTACCTTTCGATACTCGATATTTTGTATCGATATTTTTAATTCGATATATATCGAGTATCGATACATTTTACTGAGTATCGATCAAACAGTATCGGTATATCACGAACCGGACTACTTGGAAAAAATCCCAAATCCCATAATTTTACTTTATGCGGTTTGCAAAACTGAAGCGGAATGCCCGGCCCGACATTGGAGAAGGCGATTTTAAATCAGTGACCTAGTCATGAGTACGTCACCTTGGCAACGTTGCTCCATATACTCGATGTTTAACCTAAAAAATTAAAATATTAAGATTAAATGAGACAGTGTTGCCCAATGGCCTGACTAGGTCATGACTTGGTCACTGATTTAAAAATGGCTTTAGTAATATAAAATATAATAGCGTTTTCGATTGGTAAAATTAGTTAAGCACAAATGTATCTCTATTGTCTTCCTTTTCTCATGTTAAAAAAGAATGCAAATACACTCGTAGTTCGTGATGCACTCACTGCAAAATGTATTTAAATAGTCCCACGATACTCCTTAACTCAGACCCTTTTCTAACCTGGAACCCAATCAAACCCTTTTATCTTCTTTGCCTGGAGCAGCCACGGTTGCTCACCTATGTTAAGAGAGCTTGCAAACAAATATTTGTCTGTTGTTGGGACATCAGTTCCCTCGGAAAGATTATTTTCTGAAGCAGAAAATGGGTCCGGAACGCTTTCCGGACACCCGAATTAAGAATTTTTTCATATGTCATTGAAAAATAGGTATTTCAAATTGTATTTTTTCGAAAAAAAAATTTGCGGAATATTCAGTATTTTTCTTAAAAAACATATTGAAATTTGAAAAATTGCATAATAAATAGCGTTTTTTGGCGATTTAAAACCATCAAAACCAAAACCATGTGCTCTCTTTGTTTATCCAACTTTATTAAACGTAAACAAACAAAGATGGTGCCACAAAAATCAAAACCATATTGTTATCCTTATTTGTATAATGCAGTCAAATGTAAATAAATAAAGACAACAATGGTAAACCCTTGGGTTTGGCTTTGATGGTTTTGAATCGCCAAAAAACGTCTAAAATGTCAGTTGTATGCAGTGTTGCCAAAGTTGACTGAGTTTCCTATAGATATTCTGTGCTCGATATTGCGGCATTGCGGCTTGAAACAAGTTAAGAGGAAATCTAAAGGATTATTAAGAATTTCAACGTATGTATATAAATATATACCCATATCGATGAAAACTGAGCAAACCTGAGCAATCGATCCGCAAGCAACGCAATAGAAAATAATATTACAATATTATTATTTATTTCCATTTTTAAACGACGACAGTAATCACAACTTACAACTAATAAGTATATTTTTGCTTTAATGCCAAAATTTTACAAAAAAAAAATAAAAACACCAAAAAAAACAATAATAAATGTGACAACACGGTGTTTCCATAATTCACGTCAATCAAAATCGTTTTTCACCGTAACCTCAAATATGTTGCAAAACCATAAAATAGTTGACAAAAATCATGTTTTTTACTAATAAAGTAATTTCTGAGTAAAAATATTGTATTTCCATATCAAAGGACATTTATAAACGTAAGTTATATCAATATTAACAAAAAAATGTGTTAAAATTCCAAATTCAAAGGTGTCCGGATAGTAGGGATGCGCGATACGATCCGATATTTTTGAGTATCGATACTTTACCTTTCGATACCCGATATTTTGTATCGATATTTTTGATTCGATATATAATGAGTATCGATACATTTTACTGAGTATCGATCAAATAGTATCGGTACATCACGAACCGGACTACTTGGAAAAAATCCCAAATCCCATAATTTTATTTATTTTATGCGGTTTGCAAAACTGGATCGGAATGCCCGGCCCGACCTTGGAGACAGTTAAAGGCGATTTTAAATCAGTGACATACTCATGACTACGTCACCTTATTTGGCAACGTTGCTCCATATCCTCAATGTTTAACCTATAAAATCAAAGTATTAAGATTAAGTGAGACAGTGTTGCCCAATGGTCTGACTTGGTCACTGATTTAAAAATGGCTTTATTAAGTAATATAAAATATAATAGCGTTTTCGATTGGTAAAATTAGTTAAGCACAAATGTATCTCTATTGTCTTCCTTTTCTCATGTTAAAAAAGAATGAAAATACACTCGTAGTTCGTGATGCACTCACTGCAAAATGTATTTAAATAGTCTCACGATACCCCTTAACTCAGACCCTTTTCTAAACTGGAGCAGCCACGGTTGCCCACCTATGTTAAGAGAGGGACACCCGAATTAAGAATTTTTTCATATGTCATCGAAAAATAGGTATTTCAAATTGTATTTTTTTGAAAAAAAAATTTTCGGAATATTCAGTATTCTTCTTAAAAAAATATTGAAATTTGAGAAATTGCATAATAAAATGTCAGTTGTATGCAGTGTTGCCAAAGTTGACTGAGTTTCCTATAGATATTCTCTGCTCGATATTGCGGCATTGCGGCTTGAAACAAGTGGAAATCTAAAGGATTATTAAGAATTTCAACGTATGTATATAAATATATACCGATATCGATGAAAACTGAGCAAACCTGAGCAATCGATCCGCAAGCAACGCAATAGAAAATAACAATATTGCAATATTATTATTTATTTCCATTTTTAAACGACGACAGTAATCACAACTTACAACTAATAGTATATTTTTGCTTTAATGCCAACATTTTACAAAAAAGAATAAAAACACCAAAAAAACAATAATAAATGTGGCAACACGGTGTTTCCATAATCGTCAATCAAAGGGCGTGTACCGTTGTCAACTTCGGTTACGGTTTTGTGTCCCGTAAGTATCGGTAATCTGAAAAGTTGACAGATTGGAAACGCAATATCTGTCATTAATGTCACCGAAGAAACCGATGCGGTTAACCAGGTTTGACAACGGTACACGGCCAAAATTGATTTTCACCGTAACCCCAAATATGTTGGAAAACCATAAAATAGTTGATAAAAATAATGTTTTTTACTAATAAAGTAATTTCTGAGTAAAAATATTGCATTTTCCACATCAAAGGTCATTTATAAACGTAAGTTATATCAATATTAACAAAAAAATGAGTTAACATTCCAAATTTGAAGGTGTCCGGATAGTGTTATGAAACCCAGAAAAGATTACTCAAAGTCGAAATAGATTAGGTTGGGATTGGTTATCAAAATTATTATTTTTACATTTGTTAGGCTTGGTTACTAGCTCTGTTTACTGCCCCAATATTTGGGTCAAAAATTAAACGATAACTTTTTTAATTTCAGATTTTATTTAAAATTTTTACTAGTACCAGTACCTACCTAAAGAAAAATAAAATTACCACAAACCCTTTTTTTTAGAAAGCAAAGTTAAAATTCTTATAAAAAATAACATAATTCGAATCGAAAAAGTATCGATATTATTCGATATTTGGAGTATCGATATTTTTCGAACCGATATTTTATTGTATCGATACTGTATGATACGATCCGGATCGATACAGAGTATCGATACTTTCGGCGTATCGGAACATCCCTACCCCGGGCCGGTAGACAGTTAGCTTTCGTCCTTATTAGGACTCATCAGACTGACTTAACCCTTTGGCACCTTTCCACACATAGAACCCTCGCATATTATGTCGTCCGCTTTGGATAAAGACGGTACACAATACACGTGAGCGCCATCTATGGGAAGTCACTGAAATGCAAGCACAGATCTTACTAGAGTAAAGCTGCTACTGTAGGCAACCAGTAAAACAATAATACGTACGGAAACATGACCCCCGGTACCCGGTACCGATTTTGAGCATCACTCCAGCAATCCACAATTTTGCGGTTTATACTATGAGTCGCACACTCAGACCCACCGAGAGCCGTGCAACTCCGTCTAAAAGCCATAGAATAAGAATAAGAAAAAAATGATTTAGCGTCCGTCATAATATAAAAAGAACGGAACTTACTGGTTTTGTCCGATTAGCCAAAATCTTTCCCCCTTTTTATATTATGACGGACGCTAAATCATTTTTTTCTTATATATATATATATATATATATATATATATATATATATATATATATATATATATATATACAGGGTGGTGCAACCAAGATGGGGTGGACGATTGTGAGTAAACGGTGAGGAATTTCGAAAAAATTTGTTTTGGATATTATCGATAGTCAGACACGCTATGTTTTAAAATTATAGCCATAATACAGGGTGGTCCGAAAAACTCGTGGCGAACCAAACTTGTATTTTTTTAAATGGGACACCCGGTATATTATTGTTCCAATTGATTCTCCTGTTCGTTACGATCATTTTGATATAGGGTTTATTGGGTCTAAAACTTATAGTAAGGGAATGGGAGACGGTTAAAGTTGAAAAAATGCTCACAGTTCGGCCATTTTTTAAAGAAATTTGAAACAGGTATGGAAAAACCAAATATTCCATAAAACGTTACATATCCTTGAATACATTAATCACTTGCAATTTGTTTAAAATTATTCACTGTTATACAGGGTGGTCAAGTTTTGCAAATACGTCCTGGACTCATTTTTTTTAAATGGAACACCCTGTATATTTTATTTTCATGTTAAAGATAACATTACTAGCTTTCAAAAAATACCATACATGATGCCTTTCTGACCAACAGTTTTTTAGTAATCTAGCCGTGAAAGCAAAGTTTCTTCATTCTAATACGATTATACTGAATTTACGTTGTTTATTATTGAAATAAAACAAAAGACTGACGAACTTGTCAAAGCTACTGCCGCATAATCCATTATTTACAAGTTAAGTGTACGTGGCCCAATAATTATGAGGTAAGAAAACTGAGACCCAAAACTTTTACATATTTATTAGAGATATTTCAAAAAACAGAAAATATTGTTTTTAGGAAATGTAAAGTAATTAATAAACAAAGATAATCAGTTATCAGTATTATTAATAGTGTAAGGAAATTAATTAAGCAAAAACAGAACATCTTTTAAAATTATTTAGGTATGTACTTACTTGTAAACCTAATTTAATATAAACAAGTAAGTACATACCTAAATAATTTTAAAAGATGTTCTGGTTTTGCTTAATTAATTTCCTTACACTATTAATAATACTGATAACTGATTATCTTTGTTTATTAATTACTTTGCATTTCCTAAAAACAATATTTTCTGTTTTTTGAAATATCTCTAATAAACATGTAAAAGTTTCGGGTCTCAGTTTTCTTACCTCATAATTATTGGGCCACGTACACTTAACTTGTAAATAATGGATTATGCGGCAGTAGCTTTGACAAGTTCGTCAGTCTTTTGTTTCATTTCAATAATAAACAACGTAAATTCAGTATAATCGTATTAGAATGAAGAAACTTTGCTTTCACGGCTAGATTACTAAAAAACTGTTGGTCAGAAAGGCATCATGTATGGTATTTTTTGAAAGCTAGTAATGTTATCTTTAACATGAAAAATAAAATATACAGGGTGTTCCATTTAAAAAAAATGAGTCCAGGACGTATTTGCAAAACTTGACCACCCTGTATAACAGTGAATAATTTTAAACAAATTGCAAGTGATTAATGTATTCAAGGATATGTAACGTTTTATGGAATATTTGGTTTTTCCATACCTGTTTCAAATTTCTTTAAAAAATGGCCGAACTGTGAGCATTTTTTCAACTTTAACCGCCTCTCATTCCCTTACTGTAAGTTTTAGACCCAATAAACCCTATATCAAAATGATCGTAACGAACAGGAGAATCAATTGGAACAATAATATACCGGGTGTCCCATTTAAAAAAATACAAGTTTGGTTCGCCACGAGTTTTTCGGACCACCCTGTATTATGGCTATAATTTTAAAACATAGCGTGTCTGACTATCGATAATATCCAAAACAAATTTTTTCGAAATTCCTCACCGTTTACTCACAATCGTCCACCCCATCTTGGTTGCACCACCCTGTATATATATATATATATATATATATATATATATATATATATACACACATATATGTATGTATATATATATATATATATATATATATATATATATATATATATATATATTATATATATATATATATATATATATATATATATATATATATATATGTATATATATATATATATATATATATATATATATATATATATATATATATATATATATATATATTAATATATATAATATATGGTTTTATTTTTCCATGGGGTTGCGGTCAAAATGTTTACATTAAAACAATAGTCATCTTTGACGTTTCGGTTTATTGACTGACTAAACCATCATCAGAAAGTTAACTACAAATTTTTAAAAAGAACTTATTTTATCAGGTTTACTAATAATAACACAAATAAACATACCTGTTAACTATGATGAACAAACTTAGCACTAATACTACTACATTTTAACAACCATGTACTCTCTACGAGACACAGAGTTAAACTATTATTTACTAACTTGCCTTAACAACCAAATTTGCATCGTACCTTTTAGAAGGTATAATGGATGGAAAGTCCACTATAGGTACAAAATGTTTTGTGAATAATGCAAAAATTTTATTTTTATGACATAATTAGGCCTCCATAAACTGAACTTAAATTTTCGGTATCTGACCTGAAATTGATGGTGTTATTGGTTTTTTTAATATGAATCATTTCTTTAATATTCCTTTTTTTGTTATTCGATTCAAACTCTAATATTTGAACATTATTGAAATTGAAATTATGTAGTTCGTCAAGAGCATGTTTAGATAGGGCTGTGGGGTTATGGTTGGTATTACGCAGGCTATTCTTATGTTCTTTTATTCGGTTTTTTAAATATTGTTTTGTTTGTCCTATATGTTTTTGGACAATCAGAACAGTCAATTTTGTATATTAGATTTGTCTGAAATTCTTTAGGTGTTTTTGGTTTTAAATGTGTAAATAATTTATTAGTACTATTGTTTGGTTTTTCGGCGATATTTATGTTATATGGTTTAAGGACTTTTTTAATTTTTTGATTTATATGGGGTATGTGTGGTAATGAAATATAATTACTTTCGGTGTTCTGAGTTTCGCGATTTGTGGAGTTATTGTATATTTTATTAATCCCAATATCCCAATTGAATTAGCAATTAGTAGCATTAAAGAAAAATGGAATAAAATAAAAAACTTTGCAACCATTCCTGAAAAAGAGTTTATTGAAGCAACGAAACTATGTTTAAATTCAACCTTCTTTAAATACAACAACCAGTTTTACTCCCAGATATATGGCGTTGCGATGGGCTCACCTATTTCCGCTACCATAGCCAATCTTGTGATGGAATATGTTGAGTCAAATGTAATAAAATCCCTCGATTACAAACCTTCATTCTTTAAAAGGTTCGTCGATGACTGTATCCTTTGTATACCGGAAAATAAAATTCAATACACCCTGGATAAATTTAACAACTTCCATAACAGACTCAAATTCACTCATGAAAAGGAAAAAAACAAATCTATAAATTTTTTAGACATTAATATTTCTTACGACATAGAAGGCAACATCGAGACAAACTGGTACACAAAACCTGTATGGTCAGGCAGATATTTCAATTTTAATTCATACACACCTATTAAATATAAAAAAAGCGTAGTCAATTCGCTAGTTGATAGGGCTGTCATATTAACTAATCCGATAAATAGACCACAAAATCTTAGAAAAGTTAGAGACGTGTTACAAAAAAATAATTACCCCAAACACTTCTGTGAACCGATCATTAAAAACCGGATTAATAAAATATACAATAACTCCACAAATCGCGAAACTCAGAACACCGAAAGTAATTATATTTCATTACCACACATACCCCATATAAATAAAAAAATTAAAAAAGTCCTTAAACCATATAACATAAATATCGCCGAAAAACCAAACAATAGTACTAATAAATTATTTACACATTTAAAACCAAAAACACCTAAAGAATTTCAGACAAATCTAATATACAAAATTGACTGTTCTGATTGTCCAAAAACATATATAGGACAAACAAAACAATATTTAAAAAACCGAATAAAAGAACATAAGAATAGCCTGCGTAATACCAACCATAACCCCACAGCCCTATCTAAACATGCTGTTGACGAACTACATAATTTCAATTTCAATAATGTTCAAATATTAGAGTTTGAATCGAATAACAAAAAAAGGAATATTAAAGAAATGATTCATATTAAAAAAACCAATAACACCATCAATTTCAGGTCAGATACCGAAAATTTAAGTTCAGTTTATGGAGGCCTAATTATGTCATAAAAATAAAATTTTTGCATTATTCACAAAACATTTTGTACCTATAGTGGACTTTCCATCCATTATACCTTCTAAAAGGTACGATGCAAATTTGGTTGTTAAGGCAAGTTAGTAAATAATAGTTTAACTCTGTGTCTCGTAGAGAGTACATGGTTGTTAAAATGTAGTAGTATTAGTGCTAAGTTTGTTCATCATAGTTAACAGGTATGTTTATTTGTGTTATTATTAGTAAACCTGATAAAATAAGTTCTTTTTAAAAATTTGTAGTTAACTTTCTGATGATGGTTTAGTCAGTCAATAAACCGAAACGTCAAAGATGACTATTGTTTTAATGTAAACATTTTGACCGCAACCCCATGGAAAAATAAAACCATATATTATATATATTAATATATATATATATATATATATATATATATATATATATATATATATATATATATATATATATATATATATATATATATATATATCTGAAAATTCGTCCAACAAACAGTACGAAGTGAATCTACAGGGGGCCATAAATTACTTTCCTTTTATTGAGTGAATATCCCCTGCGCCCCTAGCCCCCCCCCCCTCCCCGGACGGCACGCCACTGGGCATAGTGGTTGCTTCACTAAGCTATTAACCAGTTGGTCAAAACTTTTCTGTTTTTAGTCTCATGTCTTGCGGATTTAAATACCGTTTGAAGTAAGAAACCGTAACCTACAGACATGCGGTAATTTAAAGGTATATAATTCTAAGGCAAAAAGTTACACATGACGTAACATAGACCCTATTGATATTTATAACGGCGTTGTCAGTTATGGAAGGTTTTTATGTAAATATATAATGTCCAACACAATTCACGCACCACCAGAAATTTGCTACAACTCTGATGTTATTTATTGTCTGAACCTGTGGTCCGATTTGAAGAAACTGTTTTTTGAATTGCCGGTTCACTGCACAAAAATGCCATTGTGGTCCTAATTTTTGTGTTAAGAGTTTTTAATTTGTAGATAGTGGGTGTAATAAAAAAGTGTTTTTTTTTCTAAATTTGGTAAATAGAGTATACCTGAGCAATCATACCATAATGCAGTTGGAATTAAACTCTAGCCTAATGCTTCCTTAACATTTTCATTTTTTATTCATTTTTCATTTTCTCTTATTTAATGAGATATGCCGTTTTATAGCTCAACATGTTTTTATGAACTTGTTATTTAACTTACGCTTTTATGAAAACTTAAACCCAACTTAACTAACACCATTTAATTAATTAGTAGCGCGTATTTCCGAATTTGGCAAATCGGCCGGGCACACTAGAAATTAACGTTCAGATTCACTAAGAAGGTTTAAGATTTAGTACCTACTGGTTTAAATTAAGATCTTATAGTTGATCAGTTATGTTTTGACGGGTTTTTGTGCTGTCATTGTTAATAAGTCGTCATTAAAAACCTATGAATTATTCTAATATTTCAGCGATTTGCTAGGTTTCCAAATGATTTTCATCTTGGAACGAGTTGCTGATATGAATTTAGTTCTATTATTATCAGAAGTACATACTAACATTGCCCTTACCTTTATAAATTTGCGAAAAAGCTCAGATATAAATTCATAGTATAAAACTTAGTTGTCTTATTCTTACATTTGTCAGTTTAAAACTTTTGGTTGTCAAATTAGACTGGACTAGCGTTGGAGAATCTGGCTGTAAATTACTAATTTGGTTTGGATCAGTTTAATTTTTTATCAACCATTACTTCTATGTCTGAGGAGGCTGCTGAAGTCTATATTGAAACCGTGAATTAGCCATTGCATAGCCCAGATCTCAACCCAACAAAGCCTATGTGGGATATTCTTCGCGCTATATTAAGAGAGCGGCAGTTTCCCTCCTGTCACTCTTCGTGACATAGAAGTAACGATTGTTGAAACTTGGAATGAAATTGATCAAAACCAAATTAGAAATTATATTTCAAGTGCCCCCCGCCGATGTTAAGTTTATTAGAAGCATAGCCGGAAAGTCCCGCTCCTGATTGATTCATTAAATTGTGTTAATTTAATAGTACTTAAGTAGCCATAAAGTTAATAAAATAAAAATTTATTTTTACAGCGCAACAAAAACATAACCCATATCTCATTAAATAGCGGAGACAAAAAAATAAATGGGAAAGAAAAATATTACGGAAACATGAAGCTAGAATCTAGAGTTTGATTTCAACTGCGTTATAATATGATTGCCGGTATACTCCACAAGGTGTTACGAATTCTGAAAAAAAAAACACATTTTTATTACATCCAGTATGAAAATGAACTTCTTGAAAAAAATTGCGACCAGAGTATCATTCTTGAGTTTATAGCCTGCGCGCTGTAAAAAAGTTCATGCAAATTGGACCGCAGGCTCAGAAAATAAATAACATAAATCATAAAAAGCAATTTTAAAGCCTGGTAGATAAGGGTTTCTCAATAATTAAAGCTAATTATAATTGCAAACACCTAACTTGAAACAAACGGAAAAGTTAAAGCTTGTCTTTAAAAAAAATTATAATGGCGTCGTATCTCTCAAATAACAACCGATGGACCTAGTGTTGCTAGAAAATTTGGCTTATTCAAGAAAAAAAAATATACACACGGTTTTATATTTGGCTTTTTATTGTGGTTAGTAGAAAAATCGCAACTCGAGTGGGATACTTAAAAAGTTCCCGTTCACATCTGATAGTGATTAGTTTTTTAATAATTAACAAGGTAAACAAAATTTGTTATTGCCCCCTTGTAAACTTTATCTTATTTGTTTACAGGACAGAGACGAACAAAGAAGACTTGAGATGATACATCGAAAAGAAGAAGACGACCTGTATCGAAACTTTGCAAAACAAAGAGAAGAAGAAGAACGTCGAATAAGGGACGAAATAAAGGTAAGTACATAATATGTTATGTAGTTTAATAGCAAGTATCAGTCACGGATCCAGGTTTTTGCTGAGGGGTGGGGAGCGACTCGACCCCCCTCCTGAATCCGCGCCCCTCCTAATGACGCTAAGTAGAATAAAGTTAAGGTTGATAATTATTTGAGACTACAAAAAATTTTCAACTAATTTTTAGAATGGGGTTTCAAAAATCTTGTTCCGTTTAATGCTACCAAAAACTCTCTTGTTCACTGTTAGGCAAAAATCCCTAATTCTCATCAGATAACACGGAAATAGCATAGCCTTTCAAAATAAAAACTCATTCGATCTGCTTGGTATTGCTTACGATTATGATCGTAGCTATCATCAGGCGCGGCCCGTGAAATTTCAAAGTTGCATATCTCTGTTGCTACTTATGGGACCCGTACCAAATTCAGGTTTTTTAATAGTGAGCCTACTAGAAATGTTTTGGGAAAGAAAAAAAATATTTTGCAATTTGCGAAAAAAAGTTGATTTTTTGAATTGACCCACCATGGTAAAAAATTAACACGCTTAGATATTTTATTTATTATTTTTTCTAAACAAATTTTACATCATTTTGTCGACTATTCTTAAATTTTAAGAGAAAAAAATGTGTTAGTAGAAAGTTATAGTCATTTGAATTTTTTCAACCGAAAAATAATTTAAATTTTCGGTTGCAAAAAATTCAAATGACTATAACTTTCTACTAAAACATTTTTTTCTCTTAAAATTTAAGAATTGTCGACAAAATGATGTAAAATTTGTTTAGAAAAAATAATAAATAAAATATCTAAGCGTGTTAATTTTTTACCCAGGTGGGTCAATTCAAAAAATCTTTTTTTTTTCGCAAATTGCAAAATATTTTTTTTCTTTACCAATACATTCCTAGTAGGCTCACTATTAAAAAACCTGAATTTGGTATGGGTCCCATAAGTAGCAATAGAGATATGCAACTTTGAAATTTCACGGGCCGCGCCTGGCTATCATGCACACAGAAACCTCTCATCATAGAATGCATCTCTTTTCTCCAGACTCCCACGCCACGGTGGATTAATATTTCGCAAACCTACGTGGGTTGTATTACCAAATCTGTTTTTGTGTGTTTTTCTTTTTTCGACCCTTTCTGAGGATTAATTAAGCTAAATCGTTATAAGTTATATCTTAATTTAAAAAATAATAAGATGATATATTGTCAGTATAATCCTTCAGAAACATTCGATCTTGTTGGCGTCGCTTTCGAACATGATCTCAGCTGGCACAAACACATTTCTTCAGTAGCCACATCGGCAGCTAAAAAGCATGGTTTCCTCTTTCGAGCCAGAAAATGCTTCTACCCTTCCAACTTATACAATCTCTGTTTCCCAAATAAGACCTAACCTAGAGTACCGCTCCCACATCTGGGGAGCGGCATCACCTTCGACACTGAACATCCTTGATTCTATCCAAAAGAGAGTCATTCGACTTATCAATGACCCAGCCCTCATGAGAAAACACCCTTCTCTCGCTCATCGCCGCGCTGTTGGGGATTTATCCCTTTTCTACCGGTACTTCCACGGATTTTGCTCTGAAGAACTAGCCGGTATTATTCCCCCCTTGACTGTTCCTAACAGAACAACAAGAGGCGCGTTACGTATTCATCCCTTTACTGTTCAGCTGCAAAAGCCTAGAACAGACCACTTCTCTCGCTCATTCATACCTAGGGTCTCCAGATTATGGAACAAATTGCCTGCAGATGTTTTCCCTTCCCGTCCCAACCTCTAATCCTTCAAATCCCGTGTCAATACACTACATTTTCCTTCTCTTCAGACGCCCACGGTGCGTTAGTACTTAGGCTTGACGTGTACGTAGGATGTCTTAGATAAAAAGAATCAATGCGCATTTTATGATAATCTAGAGTGAGGTAGTCACCATTAGGTAGAAGATCTTTACCCAATAGTATTCAAGTAGTTATTGCTTTACCTCCTTGCCTACATTATAAAGGCAAAAATCTGTTTGTTTGTTACTCAATTAGGTCTCAACAGATCGCGATGAAACTTGTCATAAGTCACAGAAAATAATACTGGCTACTTTTTATCCTCACTGACCGGACAGGTAGTTCCTCCGGGATATACAATCCGGGATAAATCCTAGCGCATCCACCAAATGTCACGAAAGTGGGCCTCGGCTTTATTACCTACTTAACAACTATATTAAAAATTATTAAATAATAAGGACCTACGCTACTATTCCGGGTGTCAACAAGATCAATTTCCGGCTGCCATTTCTTTAGTTTTTAATCGAACAAGATGAAACATGGCAGGAGTCATAGGCTAATAAAAAGTCACTTTTCGAAGTACTTGTCAAATTTCGACGACTTCCGGTTTAGCCGGAACTTTGGATTTTCAAATGAGACACCCTCTACTTCTATGATGATTTTTGGAATCTAGAGATCATTTTACGTACTACTGTATTATTTTTATTACTTTTTGTGTCAATTTAACATTTTTAGAGCAATTTTTTTCTTTTAATCTAATGTCATGACCCACCTTAAATCGTTATAATAGAAGTTTACCTCTGCACAAAAATACCTACACAATTTTATTACATACCTTTCATTTGTCGTATCAGAGCGTTTAAAGTTGGCTAAATCAATGGTATTTATTTTTTTAAAGATATCATCGAATAAGACTATACCACTTTCATAGTATAATTAGATGTAGTTTTTTAATACAAATCCAACGGTGCATCACAACATTAAAATTCTCTTGGATTTTCTAAAGAAAACTGCATTTTATTGCAATAACCATTTTTTATGGTTTGATTAAACGTGCAACTGCACGACGATCAAAATGATCAAATATTATATCCAGGTAGCCATGACAAACAATAAAATAAATTTAATAATAGCTGTTTAAAAAGAAACGGGATAACGCCTCAAAATATTGTTAAGTTTGCCATGGAAAACAATTGAATTCAGGATAAATGATGGAATTTTACAAATTTGTAAACAATTATTTTTTTCTGTTGGTTTGTGTCAATTATTTTGGTAATAACTAAATTAAAAGTATGTTTACCAAAAGCAAACAAGTGATTTTTTAATTTACTTATGGACAATGTGGGAAAAACGCGGCCAAACCTGAGAGAGTGTATCAAGAAGAGTATCCTGATTGGATTAACCACCAAAGAAGGCAATACATCATTTATTTAATTAGAAAAATGCAACGTGAGCCCGATGTTCCTCGGGAATTTATAACGAGCGAGCATATTGAAATAGCACTTTTTTTAAGGACGTTTAACCGGTGAGAGATATTTGGGATTCTTAGAAAATGAATGAGTATTTGGACGATCTACCCCTGGCGGTAACACAACAAATGTATTTTTAGCAGGATGCGGCTCCACCCCATAATGCCCATGTGGTAAGAAATTATTTGGACGAGAAATTTGGGGGTCGGGTTATGGCCACCCAAGGGAATTAAATGGCCACCTCGTTCGCTGGACCTAACCTCATTTAATTTTTAATGGGTGCATAGCATGGGTTTCTTTAGAAAATCCAAGAGAATTTTGATGTTGTAATGCACCTTCGAATTCGTATTAAAAAACTACGCCTAATTGTTATACTGTGAAAGTGGTATAGTTGTATTTAATTTTTTTAAGTTATTACCAAAAAAGTGATTTAGGCAACTTTGAACGCTCTGGTAAGACAAATGAAAGGTGATAAAATTGTGCAGAAATTTTTATGCAGATGTAAACTTCTATTAGAACAATTTAAGGTGGGTCATGGCCGGCACTCTAGATTAAAAGAAAAAAATTGCTTTAAAAATGTTAAATTGACACAAAAAGTAATAAAAATCATACAGTTGTACGTAAAATGATTTCTTGATTCAAAAAATCAAGAAATATACAGGGTGTCTCATTTGAAAATCCAAATCCGGCTATGACTCGCGCCGAGTTTCATCTTATTCTATTAAAAACTAAAGAAATGGCAGCCGGAAAGTGATCTCGTTGACACCCGGTATATATTTCTCGTGGTTAAAAGAGAGTATGAATTTTCTTAGCACCAGTCCCTACTAATCTTGACTAAATGGGTATTTCTGAACGAGATGAAAAAGGTCGAATACCGACTCTTATTTTTCGTACACCTAGTATGAGTATATTTATTAACAGTGGCGACTGTCTTCGGAATTTACATACCAAACCTTATGTTAATAAGTTTTAAAAATTACACAATATTAGACCAAAACATGATGCGCGTGGCTGACTAAATTAACACTAGCCATGAACGGTGTAAAACTACTTTTATTTTTTGCAAGAGTCAACCAGAACAACCAGTGAACATCGGCATTTGCCTAGGGCACACCTGGTTTCATCATTGTTAGGAATTTCTTCTTTTATAGTATGTAATTCTAGAGTTTAACAAATGGGGGTAATTCCAGAGACGGCTTCTAACCTAGTTGGAAATAAAATTAGGATTCGATTTGAAAATAAAATACAAATATTTATTTACCCACATTGTGTTTTTTGAAAGTGCGAGATACGAAAATATCATACAGGGTGTCTGAAAAGTCTTAGCATGGGCAAATATCTTTACTATTAATAAAGATAGCAACACCAAATTTTAGTTGTACCTTATTGGTTAGTAAATCTACTTTTTTACGTAATTTGACTCTTTCAACCCCCTTGGGGGGTTACGCTAGCGAGTTGAGGTCCAAAATTTTGGATGCAAACCTATGCCGTGTGGCCTCTTCGTTTACAAGTCTTCAAAAAAGAAACATTGTTTTAGTATTTTAGTATTTATTTATTATTGTAATTCATTTTTAAATGGCAAGCCTATAAAAATTATAACTCGTAAATCGTATAATCGGGCGGGGCACAAGTCGACCATTAGTCGGCCACTTGTGCCAAACAGTACAAGTCGGCGCTGCTATTTTTTGTTTTGTAGGGCACTTTTTTCTAACTTTTTTCCAACTTTACTTCTTCATTTGTCGTTTTTATATGTTTTGTTTTTTGACATCTGCGCAGTAGACCAAAATGCGTACCACGCGCAAACCGAGCGTGCTAGACATGCGCACGGAATTTCAGGAGTTGGACTTTGGTGTCTACATTTGAACCCATTCATTTTTCAGAATATATCTCCAGTAGTTAAGGTACCACTACGTATTTAACTTTATAACTTTGTTCCCAAGTTTTTTTCGACTTTATTTTTCATTTTTTGCCATGTGCGCAGTAGACCAAAATGCGTACCACGCGCAAACCGAGCGTGCTAGACATGCGCACGGAATTTCAGGAGATGGACTTTGGTGTCTACATTTGAACCCATTCACTTTTAAGAATATAGCTCCAGTAGTTAAGGTACCACTGCGAATTTAGACAACAAAGTACATCCCCTGAAATTTCGTGCGAATGTCTAGCCCTCTTGGTTTGCGCGTGGTACGCATTTTGATCAATGGTAAAACTTTTTCCCCAAGCTTTTTTCGACTGTATTTTTCGTTATTTGCCACCGCGCAGATAGCAAAAAAAGAAAAATAAAATCGAAAAAACTTGGGAAAAACGTTATAAAGTTAAATACGCAGTGGTACCTTAACTACTGGAGATAGATTCTTAAAAGTGAATGGGTTCAAATGTAGACACCAAAGTCCATCTCCTGAAATTCCGTGCGCATGTCTAGCACGCTCGGTTTGCGCGTGGTACGCATTTTGGTCTACTGCGCAGATGTCAAAAAACAAAACATATAACAACGACAAATGAAGAAGTAAAGTTGGAGAAAAGTTAGAAAAAAGTGCCCCACAAAACAAAAAATAGCAGCGCCGACTTGTGCTGTATGGCACAAGAGGTCGACTAATGGTCGACTTTTGCCCCGACCGATTATACGATTTACGAGTTATAATTTTTATAGGCTTGCCATTTAAAAATGAATTACAATAATAAATAAATACTAAAATACTAAAACAATGTTTCTTTTTTGAAGATTTTTAAACGAAGAGGCCACACGGCATAGGTTTGCATTCAAAATTTTCGACCTCAACTCCCTAGCGTAACCCCCCAAGGGGGTTGAAAAAGTCAAATTACATAAAAACGTAGATTTATCAACCAATAAGGTACAACTAAAATTTGGTGTCGCTATCTTTATTAATAGTAAAGATATTTGCCCATGCTAAGACTTTTCAGACACTCTGTATGATATTTTCGTATCTCGCACTTTCAAATAACACAATGTGGGTAAATAAATATTTGTATTTTATTTTCAAATCGAATCCTAATTTTATTTCCAACTAGGTTAGAAGCCGTCTCTGGAATTACCCCCATTTGTTAAACTCTAAATAACATCAACAACCTTTCGGGTATTTTTTTTTAATTCTTTAAAATATCCTAAAAAATCAATAATTCAGAGATGAAAATTTGAACAGAAGGTTTCTTTAGAAATAGTATTGCTCTTTAAAAAGAAGATAACAGAGTGTTTAGCTTTTTTTAACCGTCCAACGTTTTTAATATTGTGTACACATGCAATTACGGTAAAATAATAGGGTAATACTAGCAATAGCACTTCGGGGCTACAATTTCTCGACTAAAACGTTAAAACGTTTTACTAAATCATTTTGATTGTTAAATGTAAAATGATATATTTATTAATCAGGAGAATAATCAATAGCTGTTTGATTGTTATTATACGTGTGCTCTAGTACATACAAACTGACTACGTATGCCGATTGACAATTTAATTTTTCAGGTCTAAATGGAAATACAATGCTTATCTGAAAGTTTAAATTGTCAATAGCTGTACAGTGTGTCACAACGAGTTTGAATTGCAAGTTTATGGGAAGAACTTTATATTAAATTTTAATATTTGGGAAGTTTATGTCTCTTGATGCGGGACTTGAAATAAAATATAATCATTTTTCTAACTTTTTTTGATTACCATGGCAACCAACATAAACTTGGTAATTTCCCTCTTCTCTCTCTTTCTGTTTTCGAGATGATTGGTTTTACTCAGAAATGTTACAATGTTACTACCTTTATTAACAATAATTTATTTGAGTGCTAGAAACCCATGATAAAGAAGTAAATTAATTAAACACAATAATTAAATTGTTGCCAACGGGAACATTTTTTAATTTTTAACATTTCTGGATTATACAGAAAAGTTCAGTATAATGTTATATAGGAAACCTTATACCAAATCTAACAGATTTTTTAAATAAAAATAATTTCCACCTCATAATGTTTACTGATTACATACTAGTCTTTCCGCAGTCTAAATTTACGTATATAGGGTGTTTGATAACGAATGGGCCATAACCGTAACAGTGGCAATTTATGATTGTTAGGCTAACTTCTCTTATACAAAAGTTGATAATAAGAGACACAGGGTGTTAAAGTTAAAATTTTATTTTTATCGCTATGTTTCGAGAGATACTAAATAAAGGGTCTAGCCGGTTAACTATGAAAAGTGCCCCAACGTCGTTTCCATGTTCTTACCTCGTAAATTATTGTTCTTTGACAGAAACATTTTTACACCAAATTTCGAACCCCTCCTCTCAGTAATGAGGGAGATATGGGGGTGGCAACCCTTAACTTAAAAATTAATTATCTTTAAAACTATTTGAGATATCTCAATGAAATTATAACTGTGCATAGTTATTTATAAGGTTTATATAACATAATTTTTTCAGATTTTTATCTCATTAATAAATGGTAAAAAACAAGATGTTTAATTTTTAGGGGTGGTTTATTATGCTTACCCCCGAAGTGACACCAACTAAAAAAAATTAGTATAATCGTATATTCTCTAGTAATAGATAACATAAAAAAATTACACAAAGCTCGAGTAGGTGGAACATTATTCAAAAAAAAATCAATGTGTTATTCCCGATTCCTTCATTTGTACGACTTATTACATTAATTCGCCAAAATATATGCTTCATTTTATATGTCATATTGATTTTTTTTAACAATGTTCCACCTATTCGAGCTCTGTGTAATTTTTTTCTGTTACTACTAGAGAATATACGATTATACTAATTTTTTTTAGTTGGTGTCACTCCGGGGGTAAGTATGACAAACCACCCCTAAAAAGTAAACATCTTGTTTTTTACCATTTATTAATGAGATAAAAATCTGAAAAAATTATATTATATAAACCTTGTAAATAACTATGCACAGTTTTCATTTCATTGAGATATCGCAAATAGTTTTAAAGATAATGAATTTTTAAGTTAAGGGTTGCCACCCCCATATCTCCCTCATTACTGAGAGGAGGGGTTTGAAATTTGGTGTAAAAATGTTTCTGTCAAAGAACAATAATTTACGAGGTAAGAACATGGAAACGACATTCGGGCACTTTTCATATAGTTAACCGGCTAGACCCTTTACAAAATTTGGTAGGCCGGGTGTTTTTTGGATGGGAAAAGCAAATCCGTTCTCAAATTTGTAGGCATTAAATGCCATTTTAAAACGTCTCAACTTTTTGTCCGTCAGTGTACACAATTTCTAAGTAGAAATTCTCATTCCCATGCCATTTTACTTAAAAAAGTGTTCTTTACCAACGTCGCTAGAAGCAAGTGTTTTAAAGAAAAATACATTTGAATTCGATGTTGCACAAAATACATAGGAAATAAAAATAATAATAAAAAATAATAATAGACAGGATCCCGCTTTTGCCTCCAAATGAGGATGTTTACAGATGAGGCGACATTCACAAGACGAGGTGTAATCAACCGAAAAAACTGCCACATACGGTCAGATGAAAACCCAAATGCCACATGGATTCAGGATTTTCAATATAAATTTAAAATTAATGTTTTGTTTGGGATAATCGTTGACCATTTCGTGGGCCCAGTGCAGTTGCCTGAATGGCTTAACGCACAAAACTAGTTAGATTTTCTCAGGAACGACTTGTTTCAATTATTAAAAGGTGTCCCCTTACACGTTCGTCTTGACATGTACTTACATGATGGCGCTCCACCTCATTATCCCCACGTAGTACAAAATCACCTAAATACGGTCGTTCCTCTCCCCCCCCCCCCCCCCCCCCCCCGATTTAGCGAGGCAGTGAACATCCATGGACTCCCCGTAGCCCTGACTTGAATCCACTGTATTTTACTTCTGGGGATACATAAAACATCTTGTGTATTCAGCTGCAGTCATCAATACACGAGATGAGGTAGCTGCAGCAAACGCCGTTCGAAATTTACATCCAACTTTTTTTACAGTTAGAAGCAATTTTCTAAAACGATGTCGCAAATGTATCGAGGCAAACGGAACATTTACTGAAAAGTAATTTTATTTACCTTGCATCTTGTCAATTATTTTATTTTTAAGCAAGTCTTTAAAATGTCATGAGTTCATTTTTAGTAGTTTATTTTTCCATTGTTCATTCGTGTTTTATTTGATTCTTATTATTTTTACTTAATGTTTTCATTCCCTTAGTAAAAAGGTTTATTTTTTGCTGATACTAAAATTTTTTATTTCCTATTTATTCTTTGCAACACCGAATTCAAATGCATTTTCTCAAAAACAATTGCTTCTAGCGACATTTTTAAAGTATATAAAGTAAGAATAGGTAGAGGAATAATAATTTCTAATCAGAAATTGTGCGCACTGACGCACAAAAAAGTTTTAAAATAGCATTTAATGCCGTATGTGGCGCCATCTACAAAATACAGCAAATTTGAAAATGAATTTGCTTTTCCCATCCCAAAATACCCCCATCTACTAAATTTTGCGAATTTATTTAGTATCTTTCAAAACATATCGATTAAAATTTAAAATAAAATTTTATTACCCTGTATTCCGTTTACTATCAACTTTTGTACTAAGATAAGTTAGGTTAAATCGATCTAAATTGAGCTAGGGAAGCTCCTTCTAAAGGCCCATTTGTTACCAAACACCCTGTATATAGTGAGCTTGAACTTTCTCTTTTATACAAGTAGGGTATTTTTCATTTGTTTAAAATCGTATAAAGCAAAGGCTACTAAGTATATAAAGTTCGAATACGGCAAGTTGGTAGTAAAGCAAAATTATGAATAAAAATTGTCCCAATTAAAAAAGCACTATTAGATTTTGGTATATTTTCTGTAGAATCTGGAAATGTGAAAAATAAGCATGTTTCCATTTTAAAAAATTAAAATATTGTTTTTTCTTATGGGTTAAAAAATACTAAATTTTAAACACCCCGTATAGAATGTTGTGGTTATTTATATATTTTTAGATAATAAGATGCCTCTTATCATGAATTTTTAGTATATACTTAATAAATATAATTGTTAATAAAACTTGTAACATATGCACGAAAATTCAAGAAAATTAGGGTGAATTAAACAAGCTTCTGGATACAGCCAATTATCGTGAAAACAAAGAGAGGTAGGCATAGACGTAACTAGGGGTGCTTGGGAGGGCTAAACCCCCAAAACTAAAATTAGCATTGCCGTTGGTCCACAATAACATTTATGTCTAGTAATATAGCAGTGTATAATATAAAATGGAAAAAAATTAAAACTACTTACATTAGTTAGATAAGGAGTGGCACATTTATAATCAATAGCCCTGTACCTACTTTAACTTCTAATACTAACCCACAGGGCCACAGGGTCTTTTCAAATTAAGCTACTGTTAATAAAGTTGGAAAGAAGTAAGACAGAACAGAAATCATAGAAATATGTTAATACGTAATTCATTGTTTCTTTTTTTTGTCGTTGCTTTTCAATGGGTAAAACCACGTGCCAGTTTAACCTTTTTTTGATTATTTAAAAAAACCACTTACCAGCCCAATTGCCCCGGAGTAGCCCCCTCTAAAAAATCGAAGCTAGTGACGCCTATGGTTAGGCATAGGGTATGTTGACTAAAAAATGTCTAATTTTTAACAGGGTATCTAAAAATTAAACAATATTTAGGCTGTTCCATGCCAAGTTCAGGGTTTTTAATAGTGAGGCTACCAGGAATGTTTTGGTAAAGAAAAAAATATTTTGTAATTTGCGAAAAAAGTTGTATTTTTGCGTGAACCCCCCAACTGTACCTGGTACATTTCATATCGTTTTTTGGTGAATTACTCTATCGAATCGATAGGATAAGATCTTTATGGACTCCATAATAAAATGTAGGTACTTTACAAATATGGTGGTACAAATTATTATAGACTACTAAAAATATTGGAAGTACGGGGAAGTACCAGGCGCGGCCCGTGAATTTTTTTACAGGTGGGTCAAAATTTTGTGGGCAACTAGTGATATCAATGCAACAAGCAAAATACGCTTTTTTAATTAAGGGAGGTTTTTAATATTGTGCCTAGTTTTGCCAAGAAATTATTTACCTACAAATAAACACCACAAAAATCATAAAATAGGTACTGCAGTATATTGAACATTACTACTCTAGATGTTTATGGCTTTTTTCTAAGTAATAATAATAATAATACTCTAGATTAGTAGATTGTTAGCGGCTTCCCGTTGTGATACGTTTTGCACATCCTCAATAGAGGTCGCGCGTTGTACTAAAAGCCAAGAATAGGTCTATTTATGGTCTGAGCTAAAAGTATGATTATACGTAAAATAAAATTAGGAATGCTGCCGAAACTCCGTTTTATTTAATAAATACAATACTGGCGACTAGACATAGTAATACGATCTTTGTCTACGCATGTGCAGGCTGCAAGTGGTAGTTGATATGAGATTGCCAACAATTTTAAAAATATTTTATCGAAGAACAACTGGTTGCCAATACACCTTTTAGAGCCGATCTAATCTTTTAAATAACAAAAATTTAAAAAAAGCTTACCCCAACACAGACTTGAACCCTCGACCTTCTAGTCAATTCGCTGAGATTCTAACCTCTGGACTACGCTGGTAATGTCAGAAAACTGGTCCGATGCCGTTATATTTGATGCCTAGCGCTGGCCTGACAGAGATCGTTTTTATAATTTTTTATGTTTAACCGCTAATTAATAATACATTAATACAACGCAAATACAACGCGCATATTAGATACCTAATTACTTTTTCTTTTTCCGAACCAAATGTTTTAAAAGAGAGTATTTTACGGGGCGGTTTGAGTGTATTTCCATAGTGGGAGTGGCCCGATATTAGTGGATTAGTCGTGGACCGTCGACCAATTGTGTCTCTTTTTAACTTCCTAAAGGGCGTAGGTATGTCTGTTTCTCCCTTAGTTTTAATGAATTTGTATTATCCATATAAACCTATGCGATCAATTTAAAATACGACCCAGCCCGGAGCAAGCTTGGATAATCTTTCGACGATGGCTTGGCTTGATTCTTTCTTGAGGAGTTTTCGCATGGAACTTGCACTTTTTTGAAACAAAAGATTCTTTTTTGGTTTTAAAAAATTAAAAAATAAATTATTAGGTAGATCATTAAAAATTTTAGGTGGGTCATTGACCAAATGACCTTATGTAGGTATTACAGAAATATTGAAAACAATTTTTGGTCGTTCCCAATACCAAAATACAACTAAGTATTTGAACTTTAAAATGTTGGCAAAAGAATTGGAGAGGAAAATTATTCTTAAAGAAACTCTAAAGATTCTTATTTTCAAAACTTTATTGTGACATAAAGCATAATAATGTAGAACAAAAGATGCAGAGCAATCGGGAATATGCGTATAATCCAAATAAGTCGATTTGTTTCGTATTCTCTACATAAATTAAATATTTATGATCGTTGTGTTTATCTATTTATTTTAGATTTTATTAACAAAAAAAATTTATATTACAAATTTTCGTACACGTTTTGAAACTTGTAAAACGCGATACTATTGGTTGTGACGTCACATTACATGCAAATAAAAGTTTGATTATGGCTGGTGTTGGTGTACTGTAAATTCGAGTGTTATTTTATTTTATTGATCATTTTCCGAAGATTAGGAGCTTTCGTCAATAGAAACATTACATGTGATTAAAAAGACTGTTCAACAGTGACCACAAGGACAATCAGAGAAATTTGCGGGCTAACAAACCTATTCTATTTTCTTCATTGTTGGCAGTTAATTCATTTACAATGACTGCTTATTTTTCTACAAATCCTAATTTTACCTACATCTGCAGAAATTAAAGAAGTAAAACCATTAAATTATTTGTTTAAGATATTAATGTTATGTGCTAATACCAGAGAAAAATAAGACAGAGAGAATAATATCTCTTCTTCCCGCCAGCTCGACCACGCTATGGCCTTCAAACGGCAGCATCCCGAGATTGGCGCGTAGAATTCTCATAAGACAACCCGACATTAGCCAGTGTGGTAGCAACACGGTAAGAAGAGAGTTTTCTGCGGCGCATCTCAATACTCACTCTCACTGTGCTTTATAATAATCCAAAATCTGCAGTGCACGCCCATGGCAGCTTATTTCGACGTCGGTTTGGAGGTCATAGAAAGCAAATCGTATTTATGAATGAACTCCGTACGAGATATTATCAGAGAATAATATCTCGTACGGAGTTCATTCATAAATACGATTTGCTTTCTATGACCTCCAAACCGACGTCGAAATAAGTTGACATGGGCGTGCACTGCAGATTTTGGGTTATTATAAAGCACAGTGAGAGTGAGTATTGAGACGCGCCGCAGAAAACTCTGTCTGCTTGCCGTGTTGCTACCGCACTGGCTATGTCGGGATGTATTGTGAGAATCCCACGCGCCAATCTCGGGATGTTGCCGTTTGAAGGCCATAGCGTGGTCGAGCTGGCGGGAAGACGAGATATTATTCTCTCTATCTTATTTTTCTCTGATATTATTCTCTCTATCTTATTTTTCTCTGCTAATACGCTCTAAATACCATGTATACGTGATATTTTAAATAATTTTTTACAGGATGAATGGGAAAAAGAGCTGGAAAGGCTGACAAGTAGGTTTGAAAGAGAAATGCAAATGAAGAGAAAACGTGACGATCAGAATATTCTTACCTTAAGGCATCAACAAGAACGAGAAGACTTGGAGAAAAATATGACGTTACGAAGGGATAAGAAAAAAGAGTCACTCACAAGGAAAATGTTGGAACATGAAAGGTACTTATCATTATTCATTATATGTAAAAAATGTTATGGCCCACGGCTGAAATTCCAACTGTATAACTGAGTAGGATAACATGCCAAGCGCATGTCACACATAACATTTTTTTTACCATCCCTGTTATAAGAGAAATGTTAAAATAACTTAAAAAAACTAATTTGATAAAGCATCTATGTCAGGTTGTGTTAGACATTGTTCGTACATATCTTTGGCTGTTGGCAATATGTTAGAAAGCTATTTAAAAATAGCATTATGAAAAACGTGTTATTTCGTTTTAATACCATAGATTTTTATAGTTTCGCCAGAGAAAAACAAGACAGAGAGAATAATATCTCTTCTTCCCGCCAGCTCGACAACGCGATGGCCTTCAAACACCCCGAAATTGGCGCGTACAATTCTCACAATACACCCCGACATTAGCCAGTGCGGTAGCAACACGGCAAGCAGAGAGAGTTTTCTGCGGCGCGTCTCAATACTCACTCTCACTGTGCTTTATAATATCCCAAAATCTGCGGCGCACGCCCGTGGCAGCTTGCTTCAACCTCGGTTTGGAGGTCATAGAAAGCAAATCGTATTTATGAATGAAATCGGTACGAGATATTATTCTCTCTATCTTGTTTTTCTCTGGTTTCGCTACAGATACCTAGGCCCGCGTCGTCTGTAAGGGCAATTGGGATAATGTCCTAGGGCGCCAGAGGCCTAGGACCGCCGCAGATGACCTTGTACCAAAAAAAAGCAGTTTAGTTCCTGGAGAATTCGCAAAGAGATCGATAGCTTACTTCGATAGTTAGAAAATTTGTAGGAAACGTAGGAAAGGCGCCTGACTGCAATTGAGGCGTCGGATTCTAAAACCGGACTTGCGCTCGAAATGCCATAGAAGTTGTCCGGGCAAAAGTGAAAGGCATGAAAAACAAATTTCAGAATTTGAATATTTAAAAAATTCTAGCGTATAAAGCCATAAATTGCACATGTTTTTTTGTAAATAAGATGTTTTTGTAAAGTGAGTATATTTTCCAAAAAAAATTAAAAACCACTTTTTATATCTCGTAATTTTTTCGCCGCGGCGCAAATATAAATTGCGATATGTCGGAAGATTTTTAACGTAAATGGTTTGAAATTCAGCATACAAACTTGAAAAACTCTCCTGAAGACGATAGGATGATTAAAAATCGTTAATTTTGAATTCATTAAATACTAATTAATAAATACTAATTGCGGGTTCGAAATCGTGTTTTTCGAACTTCGAAAGAAAAAAGTCTGCAGCGAAGTTTCAGTCTCAGAAAACTTCCCGCGAAAAAGTTGTTCTGTATGGTTGAAAGAAGTTTTCTGGAAAATTTCAGATTTGTTGGTATTATACTTTTCGAGATAGAGCGAGTTGAACACGCTGCGCGACCCCGTAATGTGCATCTATGCGCTGACATAGGCCAGCGCTACAAAAGTATGTAACAAAAGAAAATTGCGTACATTCCCGTTATTAAACATTTTATTCATAATGTTGGTCATCATATTTTGAACTCATTTACACATCACAAGAGACATTGAATGATAATTTATACAATACGTTAACTAATATAAATGTAATTCACAAAACAAAATATTATACTTTGCTTTTTAAAACGATTTAACAATTCATTGCACAATGTTGCACTTTTGACATGAATTTTTCATAAAAATAAAAATCACGGCATTGTTATTTATTTTAAAAAAAACTACTGCACAGAACACAAAAACAAAAAATCTACACAATCTTCCGAAGACATTTTTAATAAATAGACTTGTTTATTACATTTAAATACTTGTTAAAAATAAAGATTTAGAAGCACAGAAGTGACGTAAGTCAGAAATAGACATGTATGATTTTCTAACATGATCGAACCTGCGCCGATTGTTGCTATCGTGTTTTGTTTCTGCTAATTTCAATGGTATGTCGTGTGAATAACGTTTTACAGTCGAAGAATTGTTGCACATTAGCGGCGTTCGGTAATTCAATTTTTTCCATCGTTTTGCTCAGAATTTTTGACAGGCACATGACTCATTGTTGTAATCGTACGACTGACCACGTGCCTGTCAAAAATTCCGAGCAAAACGATGAAAAAAATTGAATTACCGAACGCCGCTAGTATAGCCAACTGCAACTTTTTTTCGAATACAATTTAAAAATTGCTGTCAAACATCATAAATATACACAATTTTCTTTTGTTACATAGTTTCATAGCGCTGGCCTATGTCAGCGCGTAGATACAAACATATTAGAGGGTCGCGCAGCGTGTTCACCTCGCTCTATCTCGAAAAGTATAATACCAAAAAATCTGAAATTTTCCAGAAAACTTCCTCCAACCATACAGAACAACTTTCTCGCGGGAAGTTTTCTGAGACGGAAACTTCGCCGCAGACTTTTTTCTTTCGAAGTTCGAAAAACACGATTTCGAACGCGCAATTATTATTTATTAATTATTATTTAATGAATTCAAAATTACCGATTTTTAATCACCCCATCGTCTTCGGGAGAGTTTTTCAAGTAAGTATGCTGAATTTTAAACCATTTCGTTAAAAATCTTCCGACATATCGCAATTTATATTTGCGCCGCGGCGAAAAAATTACGAGATATAAAAAGTGGTTTTTAATTTTTTTTGGAAAATATACTCACTTTACAAAAACATCTTATTTACAAAAAACATGTGCAATTTATGGCTCTATACGCTAGAATTTTTTAAATATTCAAATTCTGAAATTTGTTTTTCATGCCTTTCACTTTTGCCCCGACAACAGTTCTACGCTTTTCGAGCGCAATTCCGGTTTTAGAATCCGACGCCTCAATTTTGCCCCAGTCAGACACCTTTGTAGATAGGCCGCACAGCGAGAGCTTGACGCGGCGCTTCTTGTATTAAATCTTGAAGAAAATTTGAACCTTCGTTTGAACAGGAATATCCAAATAAAAGTGAATATGTTTTTTATATAAAGTTACAATAATGCCAACATTCCTGGTTTAAAAGATAATCCGATTGGTACCTACGACAACAATGCTTCGATTTGACATTCAATTATAACGATTTGGTGCCAAAATGTACAAGGTCAATAAAAAGTTACAACACAAGGAGAAACGAAGGTACAGGAATGTCCAAATAAAAGTGAACAGGCCTTATAACTTTTTTATTTTTAAAGATTTGAAAAAATGTTAAATATGGAGGTTTTGAGGTTTTTATGGATCATTCATATATCTTATTAGCAAAATAAGTGAGCATCGAATAAAAAAAATATAGTATAAATCATCGATTTTCTCGCTTATTTTAAGTTGGATGGTATGATTTGTATCATATTTTTAGATTCTAGGAGATGTTCTAGACATATTTTGTATAACATACCTTATGCGGCTTTTCAATCGTTTTTGAAATATTTCAAATTAAAAATTATTTCGCATAAATATACTTTTAACGTAACTATCCAGGTTGCGAACGAAATCCACAGGCGGTTAGGGACCCAAAACTCCACTTTGGCTTCCGCAACACCCGCCTGCACCAACTTTCAAACTCGATTAGTTTTTTGCTCGGGACCTTTAAAAAAAGTAAAAAAAAATTTTTATCGAGGAAGGAGTGCCGATTTTTTCATAATATTTTAAATGACAAAAAAACACAATTCCACACGAGCACGGATTCGCACCAAACACCTGTCGGTCCATAACCTTACTTATAACAGCATTTATTTTTCTCATATATATATATATATATATATATATATATATATATATATATATATATATATATGTATATATATATATATATATATATATATATATATATATATATATATATATATATATATATATATATATATATATATATATAAATGTAAATGCGAAGATTTACTTCTTCGCTAGTGCAGCGAAAAGGCCGTGAATGAAAAATAAAAATAATGAGGACTATCTTTGATTCTGGTCTGGGTGACCTCCTGCTATCGATTTCTGGGCCCTTACCCATCAGCGGGCAGGCTTACACCCAGGGTGGCTGAAGAACAGACCACGGCCTTTTCGCTGCACTAGCGAAGAAGTAAATCTTCGCATTTACATTTATTATATTACCTATAGGCCAAGAAATCTTCCATTTTTCTATATATATGTATATATATATATATATATATATATATATATATATATATATATATATATATATATATATATACATTCTTTTTTTAAATAAACAGTAAATATGATGCAAATAATAATAATAGTATTGTTTTTCCTGACCTTTAAAATTATAATATATGGTTTTTTTTTTCCATGGGGTTGCGGTCAAAATGTTTACATTAAAACAATAGTCATCTTTGACGTTTCGGTTTATTGACTGACTAAACCATCATCAGAAAGTTAACTACAAATTTTTAAAAATAACTTATTTTATCAGGTTTACTAATAATAACACAAATAGACATACCTTTTAACTATGATGAACAAACTTAGCACTAATACTAGTACATTTTAACAACCATGTACTCTCTACGAGACACAGAGTTAAACTATTATTTACTAACTTGCCTTAACAACCAAATTTGCATCGTACCTTTTAGAAGGTATAATGGATGGAAAGTCCACTATAGGTACAAAATGTTTTGTGAATAATGCAAAAATTTTATTTTTATGACATAATTAGGCCTCCATAAACTGAACTTAAATTTTCGGTATCTGACCTGAAATTGATGGTGTTATTGGTTTTTTTAATATGAATCATTTCTTTAATATTCCTTTTTTTGTTATTCGATTCAAACTCTAATATTTGAACATTATTGAAATTGAAATTATGTAGTTCGTCAAGAGCATGTTTAGATAGGGCTGTGGGGTTATGGTTGGTATTACGCAGGCTATTCTTATGTTCTTTTATTCGGTTTTTTAAATATTGTTTTGTTTGTCCTATATATGTTTTTGGACAATCAGAACAGTCAATTTTGTATATTAGATTTGTCTGAAATTCTTTAGGTGTTTTTGGTTTTAAATGTGTAAATAATTTGTTAGTACTATTGTTTGGTTTTTCGGCGATATTTATGTTACATGGTTTAAGGACTTTTTTAATTTTTTGATTTATATGGGGTATGTGTGGTAATGAAATATAATTACTTTCGGTGTTCTGAGTTTCGCGATTTGTGGAGTTATTGTATATTTTATTAATCCGGTTTTTAATGATCGGTTCACAGAAGTGTTTGGGGTAATTATTTTTTTGTAACACGTCTCTAACTTTTCTAAGATTTTGTGGTCTATTTATCGGATTAGTTAATATGAAAGCCCTATCAACTAGTGAATTGACTACGCTTTTTTTATATTTAATAGGTGTGTATGAATTAAAATTGAGATATCTGCCTGACCATACAGGTTTTGTGTACCAGTTTGTCTCGATGTTGCCTTCTATGTCGTAAGAAATATTAATGTCTAAAAAATTTATAGATTTGTTTTTTTCCTTTTCATGAGTGAATTTGAGTCTGTTATGGAAGTTGTTAAATTTATCCAGGGTGTATTGAATTTTATTTTCCGGTATACAAAGGATACAGTCATCGACGAACCTTTTAAAGAATGAAGGTTTGTAATCGAGGGATTTTATTACATTTGACTCAACATATTCCATCACAAGATTGGCTATGGTAGCGGAAATAGGTGAGCCCATCGCAACGCCATATATCTGGGAGTAAAACTGGTTGTTGTATTTAAAGAAGGTTGAATTTAAACATAGTTTCGTTGCTTCAATAAACTCTTTTTCAGGAATGGTTGTAAAGTTTCTTATTTTATTCCATTTTTCTTTAATGCTTCTAATTGCTAATTCAATTGGGATATTAGTATATAAAGAGACAACATCGAAAGAAACAAGTACATGGTTTTTTGGAATTTTTTCATTTTTTATAGTATTATGGAAATCCCATGAGTCTTTTATATGGTAATCAGTGATTACCATATAAAAGGTATATAGGACATATAAATATATATATAACATATATAGGACAAACAAAACAATATTTAAAAAACCGAATAAAAGAACATAAGAATAGCCTGCGTAATACCAACCATAACCCCACAGCCCTATCTAAACATGCTCTTGACGAACTACATAATTTCAATTTCAATAATGTTCAAATATTAGAGTTTGAATCGAATAACAAAAAAAGGAATATTAAAGAAATGATTCATATTAAAAAAACCAATAACACCATCAATTTCAGGTCAGATACCGAAAATTTAAGTTCAGTTTATGGAGGCCTAATTATGTCATAAAAATAAAATTTTTGCATTATTCACAAAACATTTTGTACCTATAGTGGACTTTCCATCCATTATACCTTCTAAAAGGTACGATGCAAATTTGGTTGTTAAGGCAAGTTAGTAAATAATAGTTTAACTCTGTGTCTCGTAGAGAGTACATGGTTGTTAAAATGTACTAGTATTAGTGCTAAGTTTGTTCATCATAGTTAAAAGGTATGTCTATTTGTGTTATTATTAGTAAACCTGATAAAATAAGTTCTTTTTAAAAATTTGTAGTTAACTTTCTGATGATGGTTTAGTCAGTCAATAAACCGAAACGTCAAAGATGACTATTGTTTTAATGTAAACATTTTGACCGCAACCCCATGGAAAAAAAAAGCAAATAATAATAATATACATTAAATACAGACCTTTTGTTATTACAAAGATGTTTATTTAACGAATATACAATAAATGTATCAAAATACTTTGAGAGACATCGCATGCATATACAATGTGAATATCCATCGGCTGTTATGTGGGATAGAAGCAATCTCTTTAATTACTCACGTATTTTTCTAGATGTTTTGAATTACAATCCGTAGGCTAAAAAATAGAACTTTGCTTCTGAATAGGATTTGCTTTTTAAAATGGTAACAAATTTTTACATGAAAAACTATGTGAAAAAACGACCAGAGTAAAAAACCAAATACGCGGCCCTTAAACTATCTTTGACTTTAAAATACGCCGAATGCACAATTCATGCGTTTTAAGGGAGAATTTTAACCTGAATTATCGATAAAACAAAATATATTCGTTGAACATAAATAAACATAACACAATAAACGAATGTATTAGGTATATTTTCGCCGTCCTAACACAGAAAAATTATGTAGGATGTGAGTCAACAATTTATATTAATAGATTTTGATATAATATTAGTACATTTTAATTTGTGTAGGCGTTTTCACCATAAATTTGCATGAAATACGCTCTTTTCCAACGAACAGCGTAATGCATATCCGTAAAATGAAAAGACTTGCCAAATAATTAAGAATATGGAACAAACTTAGTTATCTACTTATTAGTGGGCAGTGAAAAGGTTTTTTAAATATTATGTTGGCGGACTATTCTTGGTTTTTAGCTTACTTACTCGGAAATGTATTTATATGTGGGTTAAATCGTAAAACATTTTTTCTTTTTTCCATTATGATAGTAGTAAATTATAAGTGGCATCAAATATGTTGTGTGTTTAAAATGAATCCAGAAATATTACAAAATATTTCTTTCTCTTAACCTAAAAAATTACTACATCATATTTTTATACAGAATAAAAACAACCAAACGTCGTAAAACAAAGTTTTAGTTCTGGTAATATTTCAGTGTCCTGGTGCAAGAAGGGCCAATGTCTCTTTTTTTATTTATAGTTTTCTCAGTACTAACGTATTAAATAAAGTAGAACTTTAACGACAACTCAACGACTTTTTAATCATACTCGACAACTAACTAAATAAACAGCATATAGGTAGTTTCTATGCGGATTTTTTGTTGGAATTGGCACTGGTAATTGGTACTTTAACACTCCCCCTCAATTGAACAATATAAATTGTAGTAATAAAGTACTTAATTACAAAAAATATTGTAGGCTGGCGTATATCCTTTAATAATAGTCTTATTTTCAAATACTTTTTGGACTTCATTTGATTTATTCAACGGTTATTCACATAAATGTAAAACTACCAGGAATTAATTTTCAGATAGAGTTCTCCAAACAATTGAAACATTTCTTTTATTCTTAGGGCAGCCACGGCAGCTTTAGTAGAAAAGCAAAGTCACGAAATGTTGGAACTAATCAACGAGAAACGCAGCGAATATATGCAGGCTGAATCCTTGTACCTGGATCACAACGATGGCTATTCTGAAGAAGCACAGCCCTATCCCATACATGCACCTCCGCCAGCGCCACCAGCACTAAGCAAGTTCCAAGTATGTATTACCGAGAATGAGTCTGTGCGAGACTGACAATTTTTATGCATGTTCCAAAACAGAAAAGATTTTTACAACGTTTGAAAAATTATATTTGATTAACAAACCAACGAACTTACGAAACGTTAATATGTTTGAATAAAAAATCCCTAATAACACAATAAAGAAGATCAATGATTTTTGATAAGAGTATCTCAAAAATCTATGAAAAATATAGAGAAAAACGTGGTTGTAGTTTTTTTTATATTTCTTAGAATGACCGAGATATAGAGGGGAAGTACGGACGCACCATAAAATTTGATCGTATACCCGGAACGTCATTTTGCAAATATCTTGGGAACCTGCCTACCTTCAAACCAAAATAATACCCAACAAATCGGGTTTAAGTCTTATGGTATACGCGGAAGAGTCAAAAATTCGAGAGTTAAGAGTAAGAGTACCCACATTTTTTACTTTAGAAATATTTTTTATTAAGAAATGTGGTTTTAATTTTAAAGTTATGCCCAAATATCAATTTTCGCTTACTTTGGACAAAAAATAGGATTTAATCGTTTTTTGTGAATTACACTGTATAAAAAGTAGATCGCAATGATACAGGACGCTAATTATATTTTCTGTAGACTTTATTTGAGATAATCGTACATGTTATCTCAGAGTAGTCAGTTTCAAAAATATTATGGCCATTAAAAATAAAAACATAAAAATTTTACATATTTTTGCTGAACACCGTATTTTATTTTTTGGGGAATCAAAAAAATTTCATCTGACTGAAACTGTGTGATACACATTAACTTAAACTATCTTCCAAGGTATATTTATTACTAAAACTACAAAGTTTCTTCTTTATTTAGGTTTTAATCGTGGTCCTCACAAAAAAATCTGAAAAACTTAAAATATTTTATGAAATTCGGGTTTTAAGATCGATTCATATGTATTTTAAATAAAAAATATGCGTTTCAAATTTTGTTTGGGTTTAAAGTGTACAACATTATACTGAGCTTAATTTTTTGTTGCAAATAAAGTATGTTCATAAAATATTTTGGGTTTTTCAGTTTTTTCTTGAGGACCACGATTAAAACCGAAATAAAGAAAAAACTTTGTAGTTTTAGGAATAAATATAACGTTCGGAAGATAGTTTACGTTAAAGTGTAACACACAATTTTAGTTAGATGAAATTCGTATGATTTCCCAAAAAATAAATACGGTGTGCAGCAAAAATATTTAAAATGTTTAAGGTTTTACTGTTAATGGCTATAATATTTTTGAAACTGACTACTCTGACATAAAATTTACGGTTACCTCTAATAAAGTCTACAGAAAATATAATGATTTGTGTACTGTATCATTGCGATCTACTTTTTATACGGCGTAATTCACAAAAAACGATTAAATCCTATTTTTTGTCCAAAGTAAGCGAACATTGATATTTGGGTATAACTTAAAATTAATAACTTAATATATTTGGGTATAATTTAAAATTAAAACAACATTTCCTAATAAAAGATATTTCTAAAGTGAAAATTTGGGGTACTTTACTCTTAACGCAATTGCTCCTGCGCACTTTCTGTCGGTATATGTGGTGGGAAACTTGGAAGTTGAAAAAAACACAAATAGTTCACAGACCAGGGACCTGCTAGCACATTTGTGGTTTTTGTCAGGAGACCCAGAGGTTTCCGGGCAACAACCATCATCACCACTTCAACTTCCAAGTTTCCCACCTAATAACTTAGTTATGTGCTTCTGATGAGTCCTAATAAGCACGAAACACGTGTCTAGCACTACCGTAAAATGGGGTGAATAGGGTCACTTTTCAACTTTACACCGCGATAACTTTGAAACCGTTGTCCGGAAAAATTTGGACATAGGTTACTAGTATGAGTCCCTATTTGTACAATAGAACTACCATATAAGTTTTAAGAAATTCGGTAGGAGTCAGCATATATATATTTTTTTATGCCCTGACCCTATTCACCCCAAAGTCGGGGTCAATAGGGTCACCCATTAAAAATTACTCTAAAATACGAGTAAACCGCTACTGGGTTAAAAAGGGTCAGCTAAACTGTTTGAAAAAGATAATTTTTGGCTTTTTTTGCAAACATAGGTAACAAAAGTTACATATTAAACTTTACATAAAATATTTCGTCCAGATTCACCAAGAAAGTTTAAGATTTTGTACTGGTTTAAATTAAGATCTTATAGTTGATCAGTTATGTTTTGACAGGTTTTTGTCCTGTCCTTGTCATTCAAAACTTATGAATTATTGTAATATTTCGGCGATTTACTTGGTTGCCAAATGATTTTCATCTTGGAACGAGTTGCTGTAATGAATTTAGTTCTATTAGTGTGGAAAGTACGTACTAAAATTGTCCTTTTCCTGATAAATTTGCGAAAAAGCTCAGAAATAAGTTCCTAGAATAAAACTGAGTTGTCTTATTCTTACACTTGGCAGTTTAAAACTTTTGATTGTCAAATTAGACCCGACTAGCATTGGATAATCTGGCTGTTTGTGTTTATCTTGTTTGCTAAAAAAAAGCCAAAAATATTATTGTAAAAATAGGTTAAATAGGTAAATAAAGTACAAATTGGTTTCTAAACGTACCTATATTACGAATCAAGTGTGTTACAATACAGTAATGGCCAATAATCTATATCAAATTTTCGCCAAAAAAAAAACAAATTCGGTTTAACACAAACACCAGGTAACATAATAAAACACTAATTATATATCTTTGTTGCTGGGACACTTACCTTTAAGTTACACAAACACAAAAATCTTTGTCCGTTAATTTTAACAAAAAGACGGGACACGTTTACGGGATAACTTTTTTGCCGCTAAATATTACGAATATTATCGTGGCTAACACGCCGCTACAGGTTGTTTAACAGCACACATAAATATCACGTCCGGTGTTGGCAAGTGTCAACATGTAAAAGTCATGTTCGAAACTCGGCACCATTCGCGCATTTTATTTTTAAACTGGATTAAGGTAACGAACACACTTTGACCCTATTCACCCCCGTGACCCTATTCACCCCATTTTACGGTACCTTAGAGACAGCTTCCCCGGTATTTCCTTCACTTTTTTTTTATAATACTTGTTCCTGTCGGTATTTCTTTACCTCTATATATATATACAGTGACCGGCAAAAAGTTCGCAACATATGGGAAAAACTTTTATTAGGAGAGTATCGGAAAAACTTTCCCAGGGGATCGGTTCTGCATGTCCGATAACCTAAAAATCGATTTTGACATACGTCACGTGACCACTGGTATAGCGTCAAATTAAAAAAAAAATTGTTAATTTACAAAAAGTGAGGTTAGTTGACGAGATATCAAAAAAAGTTATTTGAAAAAATTGCTTAGAATTAAATTCTAGGTCCTTGTGCAAAATTTTAAGATTTTATTTAAAAAAATTGGAAAACTCAATTTTTTTTAAATATTTTTTTATCGATTTACAAATTTCCAGTTTTTTTCGTTTAGATAGCTTGGCTAATGTAAAGCCCATGTATCTGGATGAAAATAAACGAATGTAGTAGTTTTTTCTACAATTGACAGGACAAAATTAAAAAAAACAGGGTTTCGCCGGACGCTAGCTGTTGCAATGATTTGTATCTAGCAGCAGTGTCAAAATTTTAGAGACCTTAATCGTCTTAAATATATCTGAAGTTCGACTTTTTGTAAAGTTAAGGGGATTAAAATAGATAATAAACAAAAAATTACCTGTTTATTTAATCGAAATTTTATAAACGAAAACCAATGTAAGAAAAACTTAAAAGTAGTCAAATTCTGTACTAACAACACAAAAAATCATTGTTTTTCCTTGGGTGCACAAAATTTAAAACTCAGTATGACCACCATTTCTCTCCATACATACTGTTGTTCTCGAGCGCAACTCTCGATTAACATTTCGGAGCATTTTACGATTTATTTGCAATACACAATTTATAATGACATTCTCTAAATTTTGTATATTCCTAAAGGGTCGATGTTTGTACACAGGGTTCTTTAGGTATCCCCACATAAAAAAATCTAACGGAGTCAGATCTACAATTCTACAATTGACAGGACAAAATCGAAAAAATAGGTGTTCGCCGGACGCTCGCTGTTGCAATGGTTTGAATCTAATGAAATGACTGTATCAAGATTTTATTAAGATTTTTCGCACATAAATTTAACAACCAGGTCTATTTAGTTGTACTTAAAACTACCAAAGCAGGCTCTGAAATTAAAACAACCAAATAATCTAGTAGGTTAAAAACAACAGAAAAATGTCAAACAAATTATAATTTGTTTGATTTCAACCTATGTCATTGGTTTATGTCTCGCATCTTACTAAGTTTGATATTTTACATAAGTTTATTAATATTTTATTCCTTAAAATGGCACCCACACTACTTCTTCAGGAAAAGATAGAAATTATTTTAATTTCTGGAGATAATTACAAAAGCCATAGAGAAACAGCAGCAATTTTTAATGAGAGGCACCCCGATAAATCCCTCCATTATTCCACAGTATCTCGTCTAGTCAATAAATTTAAAGAAACGGGATCGGTAGAAAATCAGTATAAAGTTTCCCATGAAAAACCGGTAACAGGTGACGAAGGTTCTCTGGATGTGTGTTTGTCGATCACAGAAACACCCCAATTAGCAGTTAGTCAAATATCGGAGATCACTAACATTCACGAAAGATCTGTGCGGAGGATATTAAAAAGAAACAAATTTCATCCGTACAAACCTAAATTTGTACAAGTATTAAAAGATAGGGATTATGACGCCCGCTTCGATTTTTGTGCCTGGTTCCAGGGTATGATTGAGGAAGATTTTAATTTCCCAAAGAACGTTCTTTTCTCGGATGAAGCTACATTTACCTCTAACGGAACCGTCAGTTCACAAAACTGTAGATGGTGGGCCACCGAAAACCCACACTTTGTAATTCAGAGTAAAGACCAATATAGTTTTAAGGTTAATGTGTGGTGCGGAATTTTCAACCTCAGAATAGTGGGACCTTTTTTCTTTAGAGACAATTTAAATTCAGAACGATATTTAGAATTTCTACAAACTGAGATATCTGACTTTTTAGACAATTTGTCATTAGCCGAAAGAAGAAATTTATACTTTCAACAAGACGGAGCTAGCATTCATTCCACAAATGAGGTGAAGAGATGGCTGGATCAAGAATTTGGAAACCAGTGGATAGGACGGTTTTCTGAAAATCCGTGGCCTGCGAGATCACCAGATCTGACTCCGTTAGATTTCTTTATGTGGGGATACCTAAAGAACTCTGTGTACAAACATCGACCCTTTAGGAATATACAAAATTTAGAGAATGTCATTAGAAATTGTGTATTGCAAATAAATCGTAAAATGCTCCGAAATGTTAATCGAGAGTTGCGCTCGAGAACAATAGTATGTATGGAGAGAAATGGTGGTCATACTGAGTTTTAAATTTTGTGCACCCAAGGAAAAACAATGATTTTTTATGTTGTTAGTACAGAATTTGACTACTTTTAAGTTTTTCTTACATTGGTTTTCGTTTATGAAATTTCGATTAAATAAACAGGTAATTTTTTGTTTATTATTTATTTTACTCCCCTTAACTTTACAAAAAGTCGAACTTCAGATATATTTAAGACGATTAAGGTTTTCTCAATGTAATCTCATTGAAATGTCTCTAAAATTTTGACACTGCTGCTAGATACAAATCATTGCAACAGCTAGCGTCCGGCGAAACCCTGTTTTTTTTAATTTTGTCCTGTCAATTGTAGAAAAAACTACTACATTCGTTTATTTTCATCCAGATACATGGGCTTTACATTAGCCAAGCTATCTAAACGAAAAAAACTGGAAATTTGTAAATCGATAAAAAAATATTTAAAAAAAATTGAGTTTTCCAATTTTTTTAAATAAAATCTTAAAATTTTGCACAAGGACCTAGAATTGAATTCTAAGCAATTTTTTCAAATAACTTTTTTTGATATCTCGTCAACTAACCTCACTTTTTGTAAATTAACAATTTTTTTTTTAATTTGACGCTATACCAGTGGTCACGTGACGTATGTCAAAATCGATTTTTAGGTTATCGGACATGCAGAACCGATCCCCCGGAAAAGTTTTTCCAATACTCACCTAATAAAAATTTTTCCCATATGTTGCGAACTTTTTGCCGGTCACTGTATATATATAACTGTATTTTTTTGCTTTCTTGGGTAGAGGTTTATAAACCTCTACCCAAGAAAGCAAAAAAATACAGTTATAATAGATGATTTAAGAAAAGGAAAAAATTAATATATATATATATATATATATATATATATATATATATATATATATATATATATATATATATATATATATATATATATATACAGGGTGATTGATGGTGAGTGGCCTATTAGAAGTTCTGGCGAACTAGTCAACGGATCACTTTGAAAATTTGGTAGTTTACATAAGTGGACATGACCTTTCTTTTAAAATTATTTTTGGCCTTGCGGTGTTGCCGCTTCTACTGAAAAGTATTAGCACCTATGATAATTTAAATGGAACACCCGGTATATTATATTTTTTTTAGAATCCCTGTTGGTTTGTTAATAAGTTTCGTTAACATATTCCTATGTCTATCTAGTATCGTTGTCGAGATAATAATTATTTTCTTCTTTTTTTCTCGGAAAACATGGTAGTCAATAAGGGCTGATATTTTTGAACTCATGACAGATAGGACACTAGAATTTGGTGGAGAGCTAGGTAATACCACGAGGCTATTCACTCGGTGTCCAAATCGTAGTTATATTTGTACAGGGTGTTTCAAAAATAAACATATTTTGATGGTTTGGAAAAATGATTAAAAGTACATTTTTTTAAATGGAACACCCTGTATTTTAACCGCGGTCCTAAAAGCTCTGTAAATTTCCTATCTTTCAATATATCATGTCCCTATACCTATCTCGAATAGTTTTTGACTTATTAGCATTTATTTGGACAATTTAACTATTACAGATAACATTCACGAGTTTTTAGGAAAATTTGAAAAGTAGCCTTTGGAAACTGTTGTTTTTAAATGGATGACACTTTTCTATTATTTATTCCGTTTCGTTGTCAGTTGGTTGCCGTACTTGAAAATTCTAATTTAAGGTTTTAAGAGAAATGGAAGAAAACAATAATTATTCAAATACAGTACTTATGAATTTATTTGTTTTACATGGTCAGTGTGATAAGATCATTAGTCGTACTTGTAGAAAATTCAATGAAATGTATCCAAATTTGCCATCAATGAACAATAAGAAATTTAGACAAATTTTAAACAATTAGTAAATTCTTAAATGCTTAAAATTACTTAATCATATTTAAGTTGTAGTGTACATAATAATATTTTTTTGACTTCTAACAAAATTACCAAGAAAAAAGTAAAAAACATTTAATTAGTTTTTAATAAATGTTCAAAACGTTGGCCGTTGACATCTAAGCATTTTAAAATTCGCTTGTTTACACCATGTCCAGTAGCAAGTCTAAGTTCACCAGCATCCAAATTTTGAAATGCCCGATTCACCCGATCTTCTAACTCTTCCCTTGAATTTACCGGTGTCTTGTAAATAATATTCTTGAGAGTGCCCCAAAGGTAAAAATCCAGAGGTGTTAAATCTGGGGACCTTGCAGGCCAATTCCAAGGTCCCAAACGCCTGAACCAACGATCTTCAAACATTCTCTGTATTTCCGCACTAACTTCGTCAGTGCAGTGAGCGGGAGCCCCGTCCAATTGGTACCAGCAGCTGCGATACTGGGCGAGAGGAAGGTTGTCCACGAAATTTTCGACAAATGTAGTTAAAATTTCTAAGTATTTTCTGGAAGTTAAATTTTCATCATATATCAAATATTGAATTTTGTTGTCCATCATTACACAAAAAACATTAAATCGAAAATTTTCTTGAAATCCAGTATCTCTCGTTACATGAGGATTTTCCTTCGCCCAATAATGAATATTTTTCCTATTAAAAATTCCTTCGCGAGAAAATTTTGATTCATCAGTCCAAATGATTTTCCTTAAAAATTGTGGATCTTCCTGAATATGAACTAACAAGTTTTCGCAAAATAAAACTCTTTGTGGACAGTCCTCAGGCTTAAGACATTGAACTTTGGTATACTTATAATCATGCATATTATGTTTAGCCAATATTTTTTGCACGCAGAAATAGGTTAAGCCCAAATCTTCTTTGGCACATCTTATTGAAGCCTGCGGATAGGCATGAAAATAAGCCAAAACGTTAATTTCGTTGTCCTCACTAGATGTTACAGGTCTGGGTAAATTTCTGGGAACTTTCAAGGAAGAACCAAAATTTTTGAAATTGCTTTGAATTCGTCTAAATTTCTTATTGTTCATTGATGGCAAATTTGGATACATTTCATTGAATTTTCTACAAGTACGACTAATGATCTTATCACACTGACCATGTAAAACAAATAAATTCATAAGTACTGTATTTGAATAATTATTGTTTTCTTCCATTTCTCTTAAAACCTTAAATTAGAATTTTCAAGTACGGCAACCAACTGACAACGAAACGGAATAAATAATAGAAAAGTGTCATCCATTTAAAAACAACAGTTTCCAAAGGCTACTTTTCAAATTTTCCTAAAAACTCGTGAATGTTATCTGTAATAGTTAAATTGTCCAAATAAATGCTAATAAGTCAAAAACTATTCGAGATAGGTATAGGGACATGATATATTGAAAGATAGGAAATTTACAGAGCTTTTAGGACCGCGGTTAAAATACAGGGTGTTCCATTTAAAAAAATGTACTTTTAATCATTTTTCCAAACCATCAAAATATGTTTATTTTTGAAACACCCTGTACAAATATAACTACGATTTGGACACCGAGTGAATAGCCTCGTGGTATTACCTAGCTCTCCACCAAATTCTAGTGTCCTATCTGTCATGAGTTCAAAAATATCAGCCCTTATTGACTACCATGTTTTCCGAGAAAAAAAGAAGAAAATAATTATTATCTCGACAACGATACTAGATAGACATAGGAATATGTTAACGAAACTTATTAACAAACCAACAGGGATTCTAAAAAAAATATAATATACCGGGTGTTCCATTTAAATTATCATAGGTGCTAATACTTTTCAGTAGAAGCGGCAACACCGCAAGGCCAAAAATAATTTTAAAAGAAAGGTCATGTCCACTTATGTAAACTACCAAATTTTCAAAGTGATCCGTTGACTAGTTCGCCAGAACTTCTAATAGGCCACTCACCATCAATCACCCTGTATATATATATATATAGAAAGTAATTTTGTTCAATAATAAAAATAGTCTTGCCTCATTTCATAAGACTCCGACCTAAACTAAATAAAATACTTGTTGCAGGTTTATAACGATCCAGTTGAGTTTTCAAATGTTGACCAAATTGCTATTTCAGTTGCTCAAGAAGACCAAAAGTCCTTTACCGATCTTGTACGACTGTTAGTAGGTAGATGCGGATCAGATATTGAAAAAGCTAGGTAAGGACTAATAAAATTTAAATCGGTAAGAGCACAAGAATACTTAATAATTGTTGAGTATTCTTGTGGTAAAAGTACCTATTCATGATGCTAATAATGTGTGTGGTGTGGACACATTATATTTCCAGTTATGCAGCGTGTCCAAAAAAGTATGCAAAAATGGGACTTTTTTATTGATTTCTCAAATTTTTTTATTCTTATGAGAAGTTGGTGCTCATTGCCAAACTAAGGCTTATATATCACATCTTATGTAGTTATTAAGGGATAATATAAAAAATATTCAAATTCAATATAAATCTGAGATTTCATATTTGGTTTAAGTTTTTAATTTAAAACAACTCTTTTCTATAACTTTTTTTGATATTTTGAAAAATAAAGGCGAGTTGGTGAATTTAAAAAAAAACGTCATTAATACTCTTATTAACTTTACGTAAGATGTGATATGTGTGTTTAATTTGACAATAAGCACCAACCTCTTCAAGAATATTTTTTTTTAGAAATTAATAATAAAAGCTTCCCATATGTTGCATATACAGCATATTATTTATAGAATAAATTATTGGATGATTTACAGTATCGAAAGCTTTTCATAAATCCGAGGAAAGAAGACGAATTTTCATCCTTACTAGATCGCTTGTTCCTTGTGAAAAAATTCACAAATGAACTTGAAAATGAGTCCGCCTTCATTGCAAAAATGGTGATTTTCTAAAAAATAACTTTCGTTATTTCTTGTTATTTAGTTTAAATAAAGCTTTTCCAGTTAATCAGTTATGTTATGACAAGTTTTTGTTCTGTCACTGTTAATAAGTCGTCATTACAAACTTATTTTATTCTTGTTTCAGCGATTTGCTGGGTTTGCAAATAATTTTTATTTGTTTTAAATTTATTACTAAAATATATTTAGTTCTATTATTGCGGAAAATACATAGGTACCTACTTAAATTGTTCGATTCTTTATAAATTTGCAAAAACAATTCATAAAACAAAACTTAATTTTCTTATTCTTACACTTGTCAGTTTAAAACCTCCATTGTCAAATTAGATCGGTCTTAGCGATAGTGAAACCCGGAGTAAATATCAATGTGTCGATGTCATGTAAGCGGTAAATAAGAAGTATATAATCCTATTTTTTTGTTTATAAATAAATGATGTTTTAATGTTATTAAGTTTGCCAATCCGAAAAATTCATACCTGCCAAATTATGCAATTATTAACATAATCATTCCATTGGCCCAGATAAAGCGACACCAGATGAGAAAGTGTACATTTAACACGTTAACTCGAATTTATTTAAAGCTCCGCCACCGACTGTTGGCCAGACACCAGAGAATATAGTAAAATATAGTTGTTCAGTTGTATTTTAGATTCGTGTGCTGTGATGTCGGATGTAGTATTTGGTGCGGGCCATCCACATCTCTCGCGTCAAGGTCAAAGTAAGCGGGCGAGCAGTTTCTCATCTGGTGTGGCTTTATCTGGGCCATTGGCGAAGTTGAAAATAATAAAGCTGGCTAATATTTTGTTTTCTTTTTAGAACAATATTTAGGTGGATTACAGTAAAAAATTTAAATACCATTACATTTGACGACAATCTTCGAGGGGATACACCAATGGGATTGCTTAGAGGCATTAAAAATGGAACAGAAAGTTATCATGTATTATTTAAAAGACTGTGCAGGTAAGTGTTCGGTTAATAAAACATTAATTGGCTACTCAAATTAAGGAAGCCAGCTGCAATCAGCTCATTTTTAACGGGTTAGAAGGGCTCACTTGACAAAATTCACAAAGATGCTAAATAACACGATAATGAAGACAAAGACGAAACGAAAACATTCCCCGTTATAGTGTTCGCAAATCGGCTGAAGAGGACGTCACTTTCTTAATTTGAGTCGCCAATATATCACTAGAATTGTTTTGGTCGGTTTCTCAATAATAATTATCCACTTGTAACGTAACAGCACATAATATGTTAATGTCCTTGCCCAAGGTAACTCTTAGCGTCAATTTCAGTTACTGCTTAATTAAATGCTTTAAGAAACCCACCATCTTCGGAGCAAAACCTGGAAGTTGGGCATTTTGGCTAAAGCTCTGGTACAAGTACGCTGCGATTGAGCTCGTTTTCCCATTGACCATATCTTTAGCTTATTTCACTGGAAAAGAAGTACCGTAAAAGTTTTTGCTATTATTGGAATGGATATTTCCAGGACCATGTTAAAAGTCATATTGTGAAAATATTAATAATATTAATTCCATTTATTTCTACTTTTGACAATGACTTCCAGAGTAAGTGACAGGCGACGTTATGTTCGACAACAGGATCTTCAGGACAGGTCGACAAAATTTTAATTTAACTTTCCTTTACTAATATTGCAGTTCTTATACTAAGTCCAGGCCTGCTTTAAGAATTTTCCTATTACCTCTTTTTAATTAATTAACAAGCACTTACATTTTGCAAAATGACATATTTTTTGTTGATTAATAACACTGTAGGTACGTAATAGTAAATCGAAATAGTGTGGTTTTGCGCTGTATATAACAATCATAAACATACGGGCCAAATTTATAAAGATTATGAAGTTTTTAAATTAGTCCTTTTAGTTGACCAGTTAGATTTAAACAATATCTGGTTGTAAAATTGTCCATATGTGTCATTCAAAATTTGTGTTATTCTATTTTCTATAATTTGATTGTTGGCTAAATTAATTTTTGTATTAGCACTGGTGTATTAATGGGAAAAGTAAATTCATAAATACCTTTTACTTCCCTCGCCAGTGTTACCAGATTAGGCGCTTTCTCGCAAATTGGGCGATTTTTGAGAAATGGTTTGGGGAAATGCGCAAACCGCATTTTCGGCGATTTTGCGTTTTGCCATTTAACAATTATATAATTATTATTTTTTTAGAGAGTTCCGACCAAAATAAAGATTGTGACCTCGATGTTAATGGATTAAAATAGAATTACGATTATTGGATAGTCACAATAAGTGACTAAAAACACTAAAGTAAATATTAATTTAAAAATTTATAATGAACAAAGACTATACATAACAAATCTAAAAACATTTTTTTAAATTGCAATGCTACATATTTACACATTAAAATTACACAGGACCACAAATGGGAACCGAAAAAAGTCCTTTGGCGAGATTGATATCCTATATGTATTTTGGTGCGCTGATTACGAATCCGAGGTCCATATAACCCCAGCACATCACGTTCAAGGTCACGTGAAGGCCAAATGCATATATTACAGAAAAACAGAAAATCTGACCACGGATTCGGAAAGAGCGGGAAATTTTACGTCCAAATATGTAGTTTTTAGTTTTTCCAACATGACCCTCCAAGGTCCTCTGGGGGTGAAATGACTCACCGATAGACCAAATTCTTATTTCCCATATATGTACATCATCACCTTAAAAGTGACGTGCTGGGATTATATGGACCTCGGAGTCGTAATCAGCGCGTCAAAAAACCTAAAGATACCTGACTAAGTTGTACGTAAAAGTCTGTAGTTGTGATGATGTACCTATATGGGAAATAAGAATTTGGTCTATCGGTGAGTCATTTCACCCCCAGATGACCTTGGAGGGTCATGTTGGAAAAATAAAAACTACATATTTGGACATAAAATTTCCCGCTCTTTCCGAATCCGTGGTCAGATTTTCTGTTTTTTCGTAATACATGCATTTGACCTTCACGTGACCTTGAACGTGATGTGCTGGGGTTATATGGACCTCGGATTCGTAATCAGCGCACCAAAATACATATAGGATATCAATCTCGCCAAAGGACTTTTTTCGGTTCCCATTTGTGGTCCTGTGTTATTAAAACTTTCCTATTTGGTCCTGATAAAAATATTCCTGGAAAATTAAATGTAGATAAATTAAATTCTTGTCCAAAACAATAGAATGAATTTAGTTCTATTATTGTTGAAAGTACGTACTAAAATCGCCCTTTTCTATTATAAATTTGCGAAAAAACTGAGAAAGAAATTCATAGCATAAAACTTGGTTGTCTTATTCTTACACTTGTCAGTTTAAAACTTTTGATTGTCAAATTAGACCGGACTAGCGTTGGAGAATCTGGCCGTTAATTTTTTGTACAAGGTGGGAAATTTAAAAACAAAATAATTTTTCTCGTTTTTACGATAAATGTTTGATCCTAATGGAATTTTGCGTACATAGTCCTTTTTATTCGCCAAACCAGGTCCCTATTTTATGTTACATACAGGGTGACCAAATATTATTTTCCTCGCAAGAGAAAGTACTGCATCCGTGAAAAATCATCACTCGAGATTTTTTCAGATCTTCATATTTTGGGGTTCCTAGATCACGAAAAGACATGGTTTCCCATTTCTGTCGGTCTGTCTATCGATTTATCTGTCTGTCTATTGGCGCGCACTGCATGACCAAAAAAATGAAATCTTGTACATAAATTGGGCTTCACCCTGGCTCGAAACGGGCCACACTTCCAGTGAAATATACATATACAGGGTGAGCACCTTAAAAATTAATTTCTAGTTTTGTTACTTTAACTTAAATGCGATTTTGTAAAAAATATTTATATTTTTGTACAGCTAAGGAATTTACTGATATAAATAAAGACACTTTTAATGCCCCAGGCAGAGGGTGAGCAACTTAAAATGTAATTTTTGTTGATTTCTGCTCTAATTGAAGCAATATTTATTTACTTACATAATACTAAATATTATTTATTTAGTAGTACCTACTTTGAATAAGTAGGTTGCTATTACCCATGAAATTAGGTGTACGTGCGCAATTTTAAATTTTTTTTTATTTTTGTTTTGTCGGGAATGTAAGTTTGAAAAAGAATTTAGCTTTCAGTTACGATTTAAAGATTATATGCAATACAAGATGAAAAAAGATCTGTTCAATTTTGCTACCTTTCTGGACCATTAGCTTAAAAGAGATAATATTTTTATAGATTGCGAAGCGGTCTATATTATACCCCCCCCCCCCCCCCCCGCCGTCAGTCAAATATGTTCGTTCGTTGTCGTGGATTTTGACATGTTCACCTTTTCATTTTTTTTCTCGAAAACGGTTAGTGCGGGAGCGATTAAATTTTCTGGGTTAATAAGAGGGATAGTGCAGCTAGCTTCGAGAAAAAATTCAGTTATACGGGGTGTCGCGTTTCGGAGTTATTAAACGTCAGTCGAAATTTCCGCGATTTCGTATGATATCGATTACAGGTCGCAAAAGTTAATCAAATCGATTTTAATTTTCGGAGGTCGTAGAAGACCGGGAGCTTCCGAACCCTATTGAAATTGGCGATATTCGGAAAATGGGAAGTCATACTTTTGAATTTTTTTATGTCGAAAAATACCGTTTGCAGACCCATCTTTGGCACTTAATAACTCGAAAACGGATCGTCGCAGCGAAAAACTATTTTCCCCATGGAAATTTAGAATCTCAAATACTTTCTTTTTGCATTACCAATACCTAAAACGACCGGAAATTGAAAAAATTTGGGAAAAACCGAAAATTACGACTTTTGATGAAAATTTTTGACGGTTTTAAATTTTTTCGGGGTCAAAACTGATCCAAATCAAAATCCCATATATCTGGTTGAAAAGAGCTCCCCGAAATACATGCTTTCCATATTTTTTGTTACTTCGTTTTTTATAGAAACGGAGAAATCGACGATTGAATTTCGATTTTTAACCTATTTTTCGATGACATCTCTACATTCGAATCAGTCTATCTCTTTTCCTATCGAAGTTTTTCAAGACCTTTTCAACGCTATTCCGTGGGGATATAATTAGGGGGTAAAAACTCATTTTTTCTATTTTTTTCCACCAAAACTCATCTTATTCCATATTATTATTTAATAGTTCTTTTTTGATTTTTTCCTTCCCTCGTTATGTGAGAACACTCCACACTAATTAAAATTGCTTATTTTTTCGTTAAAGTTATAAATAAATAGGTTTTTTTGCATCGCAGCCCGAACATTTTCTAAAAATTACGAACTTTAAACCAAGCCGTGGAAAGCAGTTGAACAGCAGACGAGAGACGTCGCGTTACATCGAAGCACAGTGGCATGGAAGAATTTGTCAAAAATATGCATTTTATTTTCTAACCATGAACGTGTATACCTTTGGGCCAATATATTAATTATTATTAAATAATTTTAATTTAATTTTAGGGAAATGAATTGATTCGGATTGTTTTAAAGTAACCAGAACGATTCGAAAATACATTTTATACCTTTCGGCATGTGGGTGATTGTATATATTATGTCTACAGGGTGTCCGAAAAGTCTTTGTATGCGCAAATATCTTTGTCATTAGCACGAAGATAAACTTAATTGAGTCTTATTTCAAGGAAATCGTAAATTTTGTATTCCTTTGTGTGGTTGTTTATATGTTTGTATGTACACAAAATGTCCAAAAAGTCTTTGTATGCGCCATTAGTACGAAGATAAACTTAATTGAGCCGGTTTTCAAGAAATCGAAAATATTTAAATTACTATGTCGGGTTGTGTTGTGTTTGTATGTATGTATACAGGGTGTCCGACAAGTCTTTGTATGGGCAAATACCTTTGCTATTTGTACAAAGTAGGGCTGAAAAAAAGCGTGATTTTTCTGTCACAGTTCCGATCTGTGACTGTTCCATGTGTATCACTGTGACTAAAACCTGTGATTTTGTCACACCAAAAGAGAATCGCAATTTGGCTCGGCTCGGTACAACTGCATTCAGCGCTACCGGTTGATTTGTTATTTTACTGGCGACAAAGGCACCTCTGTCGGCGTGGCACTAATAGGCGGCCGCGCTTACAAAATGAGTTTTTTTGAACGAGTTTGCCGAAATATTATGTTTTGTCTATGCGACTGGTATTTTTATTTTATTTTTACTTTTGATTTACCATTAAGACTTCCTAGTGGATTGCGCTTTTATGTTAGATTTGGTATTTTTTTTTTAAGTTTTTACTTTTTATTAAAATGTCTAAATCTCGGGTTGCATCATTAAAAAGAAAAACTAGTGTAATATGGGACTTTTTTACCCCTATAGACGGCGAAATGGCTAAGTGTATTATATTTAAAACAATTACTTGCACTCAAAAACTTTATAGCAAGCCTACAACTAAGTATTTACTTGACTCCGCCTGCTCTCGATTATCCTTGAACCGGTGATTGCTCATATTTACTCGTCGCCGTCGTATCTGTCCCGTCGCCCGCAAAGCGTGGCGCATAAAACGAAAGCGTGATGTAGATGTGATCGGTCACCGTTCGGCATCTTCTTGCGATATGCCGGACCGGACCCGAGAACAACTTTTAATCGAACCTAGTTGCCCGTGGTGTCGGTGTTACCCCGTCACAGCTTCTTTAGTCGAAGCGGAGCAGGTCGTGACTGTGACAGCCCCGGAGCTGTGACAAAATCACAAGTTGTGAAATCACACCACAGCCCTAGTTCAAAGATAAACTTAATTGTCGGATTTAAAGCAAATCGTATATATTTGCATTTATATGTGTAGGTACGGATTTATATGTTTGTATACAGGCTGTCCAAAAAGTCTTGGTTTGAGCAAATACTCCTATTAGGACCAAGATAAACTTAATTAAACCGGATTTCAAGCAAATCGATTATATTTGTTTTTATGTGTTGTATATATGTATACAGGGTGTCCGAAAAGTCTTAGTATGGGCAAATACTTCTACTAGTGCCAAGATAAACTTAATTAATTCGGATTTTAAGTAAATCGACTATATTCCCATTTAAACGTGTGGGTGTTGGTGAGAATGTATACAGGGTGTCCAAAAAGTCTTGGGATGGGCAAATACTCCTATTAGTACTTAGATAAAGTTAATTAGGTCGTATTTCAAGCAAATCGAATATATTTGTACTAATGTGTTTATGTTTGTATGTATGTATACAGGGTGTCCGAAAAGTCTTTTTGTGGACAAAAATCCGTCTGCGGAGCGGAAGACCTTGAAAAAATTTTCGCGTCTGGGAAGCGGACGACCTTGGGGAAATACGTGCCTGGGGAGCAGACGACCTTGAAAAAATGTTTGTGTAGATGTTTGTATCTATGTAGCGTTATGGTTACAAAGGGCGGTTTATTCTGCATCATCAGTCCGAAGGAGTGTGATATCTTCCTTAATACCTGCTCTAGGAACACGAAATTTTCAGGGCATGACAATGATGATATTACCGACCTTATAGAGCCCCTCGGGGGACGATTAGGCGGTCTACGCATACAGTTGTGAGCCGAGGATTCTGCGTGGAAAATACTGGGTGGAAAAATATTTTGTCTATTTTACTATGATTGTGTTTGAATATTGTAATAGTACCTAAATATACAACTTGACTTATTAGAATTGACTAGTTAAGGTAACTTACCTGTTACGTGTTGACGAAAGACTAAATAGTGTGCATTGTCGAATTTTATTATACTTAACTTCATTTCACGAGGAACTTGTGCAGATTTTTCGTTACAAATTTGAGAAAAAATACTCAAAAATTGGCTTAGGGTACAAAACATATTTTTCTTACTATTACATTTGTCAGTTTAAACACTTAGTTGTCAAATTAGACCCGTTTTAGGGATAATACTCGATAGTAAATTTCCTCGATATTTTTTTGGTGCAAAACTGAAATCCTCTCTAAGTGACAAGAACTGCTAATTGCCTCGCACTGGTCTTTAACGTGTATTAATATCCTTATGTTTGTAAACCATCATATTATTATATATTAATATGTATAAGTGGACATTTAAATTAATGCGTATAATTCAGATACCTTTACGGTTTGTCAAGCTTTATGCTGATGAGTTATATACTTTGACAAATACAGGCAGAAATACATACATCCCTCAGTTTTGCTCTAGTTTAATTGACGGTAGTCCAGTGTATTAAGTACCTAAAAATTAAGTCTACTCATTTCTGTTCTGGAGCAAAAATCAGTCGACCAAGAAATAAAAATTATTTAATGTGTCCCTTTATTTTTCTCATTTAAATCAAGAAACAGCTAAACTAATACTATAAAATGGAAAACATCAAAACTTTAATGATTTGTTCTTGTCAATAACGGCATATTTGTTTTTAGTTATGCTGGCTTACATTGTGTAGTCATCAAGGGCTATTCAAAATCAGCTGGTTATCAACCTGGAGTACGTTTTGAAGATAACAGATTTAGGAACTCATGGAATGCAGTGTATGTTGCAGGAGCATGGCGATTTGTACAGTGTAATTGGGGCGCCAGACACTTAGTAAACGCTAAGGAAGCTCCTAAGGCCGGAAATAAAACAAAGTCTGACAGTTTAAGGTAAATTTTTAACATTGTGGTTTGTTTCTTGTTCACGAGCAAGAAAAAATAACAACTATCATCCAATAGGTTCATGATTTAACGGTAATTATATAATAATATAGTAGATTTTCAACTACTCACACTACTAAGGTCATATAAATTTTAATGTTAATTGTATAATACCTAGTAAATATAATACAATTAATAAGAACTTTTTGCAACTAGGACATTGTACTGGAAATGTTTGAAAGAAAATAACTCCAAACAACTACAGTTAGGAGAAATTAGTAAAAATGTATCATAATCAGCGATAAAACTTTGCAAGTTAACTAGTAATGGAAGGGGTCATGTGACAGTAACCATAGCTAGTGTTACCACGTCCAGAAATTTTCAGCGTGACCCTCGTAGTAATGGGTTTAGTTCCCTTTAACACCAAACGCTATGTGTTAAAAGGAACATGAACACATTTTTGTTTTGTATTTTCAGAGACGGGACACCAGCCAAAAAAAACGAAACAATATAAATCTGACTTATAGGTTAAACTTATTAAACAATGTTATTCGGTCTACTTAATAGAAAAAATAACCAACTCCGGGGCTTAGGTTTATCCATAACAATCGTGTTATGGGCAGATAATGAAAATAAATTCGCTTCACCGCTCTTCAATCAACACTGTTGAAAACGTAATAAAACAATATTTAGTTAGTTCCCTTTAACTCCTGACATAATCATAACGCATCAAGTTTGTTTTATAATTATTCATTTGTCAGCAGTCCTTTCTAGAAAGTCAATGATTGGGGAAACACAAGTGGCAAACAGAAAGTAGTGATCAAAATTAGAAAATGAAACTCATTTTTTTTTATTTTCAGGTATGAATATGATGACCACTATTTCCTAACTGACCCTAAGGAATTCATTTACGAGTTTTTCCCACTACAAGCCGAATGGCAACTTCTGAAGAATCCTATAACACTGCAAGAGTTTGAAGAGCTTCCGTTTGTTAGATCATTATTCTTCAGATATGGTTTATATTTTTCCGATCCAAAGACCAAGGCAGTTATGTTTACCGATTCAACAGGTAAAGCTTTAATTTGACAACAACACAATAATCGTTTTGACATATTTACAGGATAAGTGTTTGATTAGCTAAAATAATTTCCCTAGTAAATACAACAAAACAGGTCTTCTTATAAAAAAAAAATCGCAAAAGGTTATGCCACGTCACAAGACTATTTCGGCTTTTTATTAAACTCTAAAAGTATATTACAAGATGGAACCAACCTAATTACCGAAACGAATAATAAAGTCATAAATATTAGTAATTCTTTCGACTGTTTGGAATATAAGACAATCATTATCTACTAAAAATCAAGTGTAAATTTTCTCGCTACCAATAATTACTTAATTTTGTTGACTAACCTAAACAAAACTATAAACAACTGACGCTGGCACAATAAGGGAGGGATAGCCACAAATGGCCTAAAGTTCATCTGGCCTAATCCCGAAGCTCACTTCGTATCGAATCGGATTCTGCAATTGGCCTAACACTCGAGAAGTTGACAAACAAGGATGGAATACGCATACTTTCTTTATTGTACTCGTGTAAGTGTTGTATGGAAACAATTATTCGGTTTAGTATGTAGTGACGCAGTGGCAAGACTGGCAAGTGATATTGATTATTTTATTCTCGGATATTGGCGCCAAATTTTATTTCGGATTAGTTGCTGGTTAGATTTGTCTCAAGCAGCTTCCCTAGCATCAGCGTCTTTTTAAAGATCTGAAGTGACCTATTATTTGTTTGAGATCTCATTTGTGTGTTGTGATTACAACAGTATTACAATTACAAAGCATACAAAGAAAATTACACTAACTTCAATAATTTTCAATTCAATTTTCAAATCAAATATTTTTTCTCTTAAAATTTAAGAATTGTCGACAAAATGATGTACCTACAATTTGTTTAGAAAAAATAAGAAATAAAATAGCTAAGCGTGTTAATTAATAAGGTGGGTTAATTCAAAAATTCAACTTTTATCGTAAATTACAAAAAAAAATCTTTACCAAAATATTCCTAGTAGGACTGTTAACAAACCTGACCTTACCATGGGTCTCATAAGTAGAACAGAGATATACAACTTTAAAGTTTTACGGGTCACGCCTGAAAAGCAGTGCTAAATGCAAATAATAAATAATACACATTGTTTTATTTGAAATTTTTTATTTTAAATGTTTAGTGTTATTTTAGTACTACGCACAGACAACCGTTGTTACATGTCTTTATGTAGGTGGCTGCCTATGGGTAGTAGGACACCTTTGAAGGCATGGATTCTTAATAAATCCATGTTTGAAGGCCTACTAAAAAGTTGCTAGGAGCAAGGAGAGGATTATAAGTTATATAAAAAAGAACAGTAGTAAAAACTGTTTAGTAAAAGAAGTCAATGATTCAGTGTTGCCGATTTGCGGGTAGTTAGGTACCCGAAAATCGTTTTTTTAACTGTTATGCGGGTAAAATGGTCATGCGGATAAAACCGGGTATTTCAAAATTGATATAAAGTTATACAAAGGTAAAATGGATGTCTAGCAACCGCTAAAGCAGCAAAATAACTGCTGTAGCAGTTAAAAATTACGAGCATTTTTCAAAATGGTAATGTAACCATTTTAAATCTCCCGCCTATTTTAAAATTTTGTTAGGTTAGGATTTCTTGACAAACATGATTTTTACATGATGTATGAAAGAGCAGGAAAGCAAAAAGAAGCGTCTTGTATTTTTTAGATTATCACACAAATTATAATTACAATTCTAGATCATTTCACACTTAAAAAGCAAAGAACTACCCATTATAAAACCGTACGATATGAGGTACGCTGACAGTAAAAGTTCTTCGCTTCGGAGTTAGTACTGTGGCAACAATTTTCCAAAGTATCCAGTTGCATAAGATGCTAGAAAATATTAGAATTGTTCGGCGATTTTCTCCTGGAAATAAGTGAAATAACTAATAATAGCAGTTTCTTTTAGTTCTTCCACAGATGTGTCCTGTATGACATAAGTATTAACTGCTAAACTTTAGTTTTTGATTACCTATTTAATAAGTTCAACCTCTAAAAACACTTATATTCAAGTACTTAAATGCAATTTTAAAGTAACAAAATATTAGGTACTCGGAAACTGATGAAAATGAAGTAAAAACGCACTACAAATAGACCTGACCTCTTCGTTTTATCCCAAAAAAATCAATAAAACAGTTAATAGTATTCACCATTAATTAAACCACTAAAAACTATTCTTAAAACGTAAGCTAATTAAACAAAATAAGAAAAACAACTTATTATCCATAAAATACTGAGAAAGGTGCAAATAAATTAGTACACACTCTTTTATGGGACGACGCTAATTTGAAATTTCGTCTACGATCAGCTGTTCAGCCATTCTAACCAAAATCCAAAATAGCCTGTATTAATTTAATTAGTATTCGTTGCAAAATAGTTTGCTGCACGTCAAGATTTAGGCCAAATGGGTGTAAAACGGATTATGCCATACGAGCTGAACCGAACGCCCGCCGGATACACTCGGGTTTAGGCCAGTTGAACTTTAGGCCCGATGGGTTTTAGGCCCGATGGAGCCATCTCGCACAATAACACGTGGCGCAAAATGCCGGTCGCACACGAATGCGCTAGCCAATCGGTTGCTCCCGCACGAAAGAGCAGACGCAGCCGTCACTAACTGGCAACAAATATCCGACGTAATATTCTAGATGTTTTAAATTCAATTTGGTTTTTCATAGATTTATTAAGAAAGGATTCGATGTCCGTATACTGTGAGCGTATCGAACGTGAAGCCTGTTTATTTGTTGTTTGTTATGAAAACATTTCCCCTAGAGGTAGAGTTTACGAACTTTAAGGAAATACGTACTTTAATCAAGAATGGTAGTAGAAAGAGATAAAATAGCATTGGAGTGTTGGAGCTCAGAAGTGTTGCGGTCTTTGCTGGTTGCTTAGGAAATACGTCTGAACACTCGGTTACACGTACGTTTTTGTCTAATGAACTAGAAAAGAAAAAGTGCGACTTATAGATTTATAAATGACTCGGAGCGACTTTAAATAAACCTTTAGACATAATATCCCCTATAAATAATAAAACCCTTTTAACTTTAATTTATTATTATTTAGCAGAAAAATAAAATATTTTAGGGCTTTTATTACTTTTGGTAAATCTTGTGATGCTTCTAACGTATTTTTTGTACAAAAATACAAGGTAAAATATGATGTGGCCAATGTTTACAAATTGTGTTTACAGTGTCGCTTAGAATGGCTTGTTGTGGCTTCAAAGAATGTTAAATCATCCCGTATCCATTCTTAATAAATCCATGGGTTTTTATATCTTAATATAAGAATTATGGAACAACTCGAGATTCCTTTTTATCGTAAAGCACATATACTATATCATAAGATGGTAATATTAAAATCATGAAATTGAAGTTTAGTGAAACAGCCCATTACAGTAAAACTATATTTTATTTATGTAAGAAGGGCTAGGCAATTGCCAGCGAAAATAATAGTGATACATGACTTAATTTTGGTTCTTCGGGCAGCCTTTTCCCAAAAACAGCTACCATGACAAAATGGCCCATGAAATACGTTTATACGCGAGAAAAAAAAATTGAAAATAATTGTAACAACATTTTTCTGGCGCATTCTTTGACAAAAACCTAAAAATTGGTATTGAAGCTTCAGCATAATTAAAAACCTCGATACACAGCGAGTCCATTCTTAAACCAAAATAGGTTATCACAATGAAGGTCTGTTGTATTTTAACAGAATTATTGATTGATTAAAAATTAACTTACACTGACAAATTTTAGATTTCGAGTTTGTCGCGGTAAAAGACGGAACTGGCATTTTAAGAACAAATAAAAAACTAAAGTAGACCTTATGATGAGATGTACCACGATTTACATTACCGTTTTTTCTTAAACAAAACCTGAACGAAATGTAGGTGTTGATCCTTTAGTCTCCTACAACTGTTTAAAATAGAAACCTGAGCCGACAACCTTTATAAATATTACTTTATAGCTCAATACGAGCCCAACTCAACACAAATGAATATCTAGGTTTTGACGATTATCTACCAGACATAACGTATTAGCAAACAAAAAACTAATCCAAACTGACCCGAACTAATTAAAACTAACCTAAGCTATCCAATATCTTCTTATTTTTTTTTTCGATACTGACTTTTGGATAACATGACATAAATAATTTCAACAAAATATACTTAAATAAATTTGACTTTTAATGTCGTAGGTAAAAAATTAAAACAGAAATTTGGAGTAAACAAAAGGTTATGTTAATAGGTGATCCCGAGACTTCCATTACACAAGCCTTAATTTTTGGTTAACGTCATGCAGAGTCAGATTGATTTTAACTTTTACAAGGCAATATCTGAAAAAGAAATGTCTATAAAACGTGTGTGTGGGTCTTTTAGATCTCTGTAACACTCACTTAAACATTTAACAAAAACACATATACAAACACACCCACAAGACCACGTTTCTGATCGTGATTTTTTTACTTTTTATTAGATTTATAATCCGTTTTTGGGTATGAAGTTTCTTATATTTTTAATTGGCATTTCAGGTGCTGCAACAGTAAAAATAGCAATGCCTGCTCATATGCAGGGCACTTTAATATTCCATTATAACCTCAAATTTTATGATAGCGATGGAGACAGCTTTGAAAGTGTCTCACTAAAAAGATTTGTTATGCAGGTAAACGAGTATAGATAACTATAAACAAGTTTTTTTTTAATTTTAAAAATTATTTTATTATACGACATTTTTTGAGAAAACACCATTTATGATTATTATTTTTTGATTATTTTTTAGTCTGTTGTTGGGAATACCGTAGCATTCAGAGTTCACGCTCCATGTAGCGGTGCCTTTTTATTAGATATATTCGCAAATGCAGTTACCCCCAAAGAATACTTGACTGGTGAACCAATGAAATTTAAAAGTGTTTGTAAATTTAAAATATGTTGTGAAGATTTACAAACCGTTATGGTACCCCTACCTGACTGTGCTAGCGGAGAGTGGGGACCCACTAAAGCTACTAGATTATTTGGTTTAGTTCCAATAACTCATCAAGTAAGTACAGGATGGCATAATAGTATTGTAGTTGTATCTAAAATTCGATGCCTGTAACAGTGCGTCACAAAAATGAATTTTTATAGCGACTTGCCTTGAAAAGCGACGTTTTTACACTGGCTGCGCCATCCTAAGGAAGAAACTACGAGTATTATGATTTTTCACTATCTAGTTTAAAATGCCAAATTACGTTTAACTCGCGATAAATAATAAATTTTGTACTTCCAGTCAGTAATGGTGAAGCCGGAAGTTGATATATTTGGTCAGAGAATCTGTAAATATATTTTGGTCTTGTGGTACGTATCAGGCGCGGCTCGTCCATAAGGTCATTTGGTCAATAACCCACCTAAATTTATTTTCAATGATCAACCTAATAATTTATTTTTTAAAACCAAAAATTAATAATTCTTTTCTTTAAAAAAAATGCAAGTTTCACGCAAAAACTTCCCAATAAAGAATCAAGCCAAGCTTGCTCCGGGCTAGGTCGTATTTTAAATTGATCTCGTATATGGACTATACAGAGTGGTCCATAAGTAATGGGACACAGAGCAACGGCAGATTCCTTATGTAAAAATAATGCGACAGTTGATAATAACCTAGATACAGGCTATCAAAATTTTAATTTTGTTTTCATTTGTTTCCAATAATTTCTCAAACAAATGACATAGCGCCACGAAATTAGGGATTTGGGGGTTATTTGAGGCGAGGAATTCAAATTCGTTCATACTTTTGATGTTACTAGTAGAGGGCGCAATCTATGGCATACCGCACTTCTTTTAAATGACAACTTTTTTTTAAGCATAGTATTTTGATCTGACTATTAAAACAATCGATTATTCTACTTCTTTTACGTCAAAAAGGTATACTTTATTGAAATCGCTAGGAGAAACCGTTTTCGAGATAATCGCATTTGAAATTTCCAATGCAATTTATGTAATGCTACATAGTGCAACAGCAGACTCCCCAGATCAATACAATGCGACTTTGTTAAACTCACCCAATCCAAGGGTTGATAATAACCAAGATACAGGGTGTCAGAATTTAGATTTTATTTTCGATTTTTTCGAATAATTTCTGAATAAATCCAAATAACGGCCCCAAGAAGCCCCTGAATCCGTTATTTCGCGCCGTTATCTGGATTTATTAAGAAATTATTACTTATTTTTATGTTCTGACAGCCCACGAAGACCGAAGTCTAAGTACTATGTACCGCGGGTGTACTGGGGAAATCCGACTCGCACATCCAGAGCTGGAAACATCCCTAAGGACTTCACCAGCCCTTTAAGGGGGTGTGTGAGGTGGTACCACCTCGGTCGAGGAAGAAATCCTCAACCACCTTCCAATTAATCATCACAAAATATCCATGGTCGAAGCGGGATTCGAATCCGCGCCTCTCGGTTGCAAAGCTGGCGCCGTACCAACTCGGCCACCGGAGACCCTGATTTGAAAAATCGAAAACAAAATCAAAATTCCGACACCGTGTATATTGGTTATTATCAACCCTTGGATTGGGTAAGTTTAACAAAATCGCATTGCTTTGACCTGGGGAGTCTGCTGTTGCACCATTGCATACATTGCATAGGGAATTTCAAATGCGATTATCTCGAAAACGGTTATTCCTAGCGACTTCAATAAAGTACACCTTTTTGACGTCAAAGAAGCAGAATAATCGATTTTTTTAATAATCAGACCGATATACTAAGCTCAAAAAAAGTTACGTTATTTAAGGGAAGTGCGATATGCGGTAGGAGGCGCCCTCTACTAGCGACATCAAAAGTATTGGCAAAGATGGTTGTTATCAACTGTGGAATTAGGAAAGTTTGAATAAATCGCATTATTTTGCTGTTGCTCTGTGTACCATTACTTATGGACCATCCTGTATAAATGCATTAAAACTAAGAGAGAAACAAACATACGCGCTTTAGGAAGTTAAAGACGACAAAATTTGTGGACGGCCCACCAATAATATCGCTTTCGGCGAGCGCGTGGCCGTCGTTGCGCCGGTTCTCGGCTTGTTCCGGGCCACTATGGAAATTCACTCGACCCGCTCCGTGGAATATACTATTGCTAAACATTTGGTTAGACAACGGAAACCTAATTACCTAATATGCGCATTGTATTTGCATAAACTTTTGTTTACATCTCATTACGTCGCGCCGGCACTTATTTATTAAAGAGGTGTTTCGGCTTTTCTAATTTTGTTGTGAAATATGTTTTTGGATATTATTTGATATTTGTGTTGTGTCCTTTGTGTAGTAGTGTAGTACTAGTACTTGAGAACTTGTGTTAATAATGGCTTTAACAGTGCAATAAACTGTTTGAATATAATTTTAAAAGTCACAGCAAAAATGCAATTTTAGTATTTTATGTTTTCTGCTTTGTTTATTTGTAGGTATATAATTTCTTGGTAGAACTAGGCACATTATTAAAACACATTCCTTAATTAAAAAAGTGTATTTTGCTTGTTGTGTTGATATTACTAGTTGCCCACAAAATTTGCTCCACCTGTAAAAAAAACTCACGGGCCGGGCCTGGTACGTATGCTTTCTTGCAACAGTGCAAATCAGCAAAAAAATATACATTTTTAAAAAATTTTTAACAATCAACTAAAACGGTATTATTTCGAAAATTATCACTTTTAGTTCGATTGTTTTCCAAAAGCAAGAAAAACATTGAAGTCTGGTCTATTTTACTTTTAGAGGCTGGCTAAAAAGACAGGGCCGGACTTGTACTCAGTGTTCAACTTAAATATTAAACACCAAGAAAATCTAGTCTCTGAAATCTATAAAGTCCAAAAGTAAATTGTTTAAAACACACACTAGACAAAAAACACCCACAGAAACACTTAAAAAATACCAAAACCAAACGAAAATAAAACGGCGCGACCTGTCGTGTCAGCTTGATACGGCCCACTACTCATCTAGGGACTTTTCGAAGGACCCAATATCAGCTTTCGATGTTATCTGTGATTGTCAAATGTCGAAACGCTGAGTTTTATCATAAATTGAACTATATTGTTATATTTTACTAACCCTCAGTGATATATTTTAGCCTGTAATATTTACGATTGCAAATATTAACGCACAGTAATTGCGTTATTTTGGTATAAAGTTCATTAATCTGAAAATATGCCATATAACTAAAAACCTGGCTACAAACGTTCTGAAAAAGTAGGTGGGAAACTTCTCTTTCGATATCTAAATTGGCGTGTTTTTTTTTATTTAAAGCCAGTTTATTGAAATCACGTTTTATTGAGGGTGACTAGTTTTGATTGGGTATATATATATATATATATATATATATATATATATATATATATATATATATATATATATATATATATATATATATATATATATATATATATATATATATGTATAGGGTGTCCCACGACGATTTTCCCAGCACATTGCTCGGAAACGGAATAAGATAGAAAAAAAAGTTTAAGAACAAAAATTGAGGGCTTGAAAGGGAGCATCTAGGAAGGGAAATTTTAGATGTACAGGGTGTTTCAAAAATAGTAATATCGCTGCCAAGTCAATTTTTTAAATGGAACACCCCGTATCTTGTTAGTTTTTTGAATAGCTTGTTTCAAGACAAATTCAACCATACCATACTTGTTACGTTTCTAATTTAAAATGACTGAAATATGAGCGATTAAATGATCAATTACGTAATCATGAACAGATATGCAATAATAACAATAACCACCAGCGAAATATTGAAGAGTATGATGGGGGCTGTCATGTCACGAGTCAGAAGTAGTTTAATTATTAATTATTTCAAGTATTTGTATCTATGAAAAGAAAAAGAGTATTTAAACGGAAATGTACACTTTATTACATTATTTAAAAATCAATCGAAAATAAGATAACTAAACAAAATTAATTACTTCTTCTCAGAATATGTTCAAATTGGTTACCACTCTCATTAATACAACATTCAAATCTGTTTATAAGATTTCTGGTACACGCTACATATCTGGAGTAACAGTTCGACAAGGTGCTATTATTTTGTTTTGCAAATCTTCGAGATCTCTAAGTTGGTTTACATACACAATTTCTTCACGATATCCCCAAAGAAAAAAATCTAAAGAGATTAAATCCGGTGACTGTGGTGGCCACCGAATCACATCATTTCGGCCAGTCCGGCGCGTAGGGAACGTGACATCTAAATAATTTGTAACTTGCCTGGCAAAGTGAGGGGAAGCTCCGTCTTGCTGCCACCACATAGGCCCTTTCATTGATCGGGATATTTTCAAGTAATAAGGGAACTTCGTCTTGAAGAAAATGCCTCGTTGGACTAAAACCTCTCTGAATTTTCTGCCCTGGAAACCGCCTTCCGGCATTACTTCAGGTGTCTCTTCTGTCCATAAGATTTCACCTCAGCGGTCTTCTCTTTCTTTTGTCTCAATTATATTTGTTATTGTTTTATGCTAATTTCCATGTTTCTTCAGAATGTACTAGTCTTTCCATCATGTTTGTCGGATTAAAGACTCTTCCCATCGCTCGTGTGTATAATTGTCTACTTTCCTCCCATCTAGGGCATCGGAACAAAGTATGTTCGGCATCGTCAGCCTCTGGACAGTACTTACACTGTTCTGAATCTGCTCTGTTTCGGTTAAACAAATACTGGCGGGAACAGCCATGTCCCGATAGGGCTTGTGTGAGAAAATAATCAACTTCGCCGTATGAAATAACCTAAGAGCCTAGTTATACAGGGTGTTACAGAAATATGTTAAGAAATTTTAAGGGCAGGTTCTACATCTAAAAATAAGTTTATATAAACATGGATCCTCAAACGCTTCTTTTTCGAGATACAGGGTGCTTAATATTTTCTTTTTTAAATGTTTGTTTTTATTTTCTCGAAAATGCGTTAAGATATTGACATGAATTTTGGTACACGCCAGTATGTAATCAAAGGGGACTTTTGCTTGGGTTTGTTTGGGTTAAAAAATTAATGAAATTGAATCTAAAGAAGTATTTTTAGTTTTTTATTATTAAGGGAGTTTTATTCTTTGATCACAAAAAGTTAATTTTTTCTAATCTTAACATAAAATCAGTCGCTTCTTGGATTATATTTATGTGTACCTATTTTTAGGATGCGCTTATCTTCGCTGGTAGAGAACTAGAGACCCAGTTCAGAATGTCAAGACAACTCACTGATTTTATGGCAACCCTGCATAAAAATGGAGTAGAAGAAAAAAGATTATCGAAATTTGTATCACATAATATTACTGATGACATCGTTACCTTTAATATTAGTTTTCCTGAGGAAGGTCAATATGGACTTGATATTTACACAAGAGAAATGGCGTCCATACAAGACTCGCCTGGAGAAAAACACCTGCTGACACACTGTTGCAAATACCTGATCAATTCATCGAAACGTAATTAGAATATTTTGGTGCTTTTGTTTTTATTAGACATTTTTTTCTTTTTCAGATGTTATCTAGTCCTAAATTAATTTACCTATAAAAAAGTTTAACTGTTATTAATCGAAAATACTATTTAAGACATTTCGTTACTTGCATTAAACAGGACTTATGCAACTAAGGTGCTGATTTTGTGAGAGTAAGAGAAAGTTAATATTTTTAACAGAATTATTTTGAAATTCGTAATAAACAATATAATACAGCCTAACACTTGCCTGAACAGTGTCAATAGATTATTAAAAAAATAGTCTTGTAGCTAAGGATAATAATCATTTTGCTACTTGAGTAATTTGGTGCTCGGTGCCTGAAACCATACTTACAGACATCTTTTACAATTTGTAAATAAGACAACTTCACTTTTAAAGATAAAGCTTAGTGTTAATCTCTAGATGACTCTCCTGCATATTGGCCTTTAAGTTCCAGGTATTTGGTGTTTTGCACTGATAGTTTTCCAACATTTTTTCAATATAGCTGATAAAATGGTGTAAAAATTTGTTACAACTGAAAAGAGCAGATCTAGCTTAAGAGCAAAGTTCTATTTACTCTATATCCATTTGCCAATTGTTCACAGAAAGATACGTGATTAGGTACAAATCGCTTTTATTTTGTTTTTTTTATAGTGACAGAAGGGTATGCAGCTGGCTAGAAATACAGGGTACTTTTATATTACACTAGGTATACTTTTTTAAATCGTAGCAAATTTTTACATAATATATCTGTATTGTTTTTACTGACTATTTCACTCATGCATTTTTCACAGAAAAAATTACAAGGCAACGACCTGTTTTAATAAGTGGAAAAATATCTACCTTGCAGTTTTTTCGCCTGTACCTGAACCAATCATATTAAAAATTCAAAAAACCTACATGGTTTTTCAGCGGCAGAATTTTTTAAATTAAAAAAAGTTTTATTGCATGTCAACAAATCAATACGTATTGTCACTTTAATCTGTCAGCTGAAAGTTTTTGTTAAATAAATAACTGTTTACCTAAAAACGTTTATTTTTTTTTCGTGAAATAGTCATGTCGAATACCATTCGAGGTAAAATTTTGTAGACAAAATTTTTCTCTTGTACCGTGCGTTCAATTTAGCTTGATAACATTTTGATTCGCTGTAACTTTTTTGTTTTTAAAGATATCAAGGTAAACAAAAAAAAACAAAATGTAGGGTTAGTAGTCAAGTTTTTTTTTTGAGTTACACATAAAACAAAACACTAACAATTTTCTGAGATAATAGCCTACCTTATATTTTTTTAAATGGAACTCCCTGTATATTATATATTATGTATTCAATAGATGACGCTATTCTGATTACAATGATATAACACACTTTATATTTTAATCCACTCGTTTTTGACATATCGGCAAAAATATGAAATTTTTGTCCTACTTAATCTCGAATACTCTGGTATGCAGAAAACAAATCTAGTCACGGCACTCTTCCAGATTAATTAGGATAAAAATTTCATATTTTTGCCGGTATGTCAAAAACGAGTGGATTAAAATATAAAGTGTGTTATATCATTGTAATCAGAATAGCGTATTCTATTGAGTACATATATAATATACAGGGTGTTCCATTTAAAAATATATAAGGTAGGCTATTATCTCAGAAAATTGTTAGTGTTTTGTTTTATGTGTAACTCAAAAAAACTTGGCTACTAACCCTACATTTTTTTTGTTTACCTTGATATCTTTAAAAACAAAAAAGTTACAGCGAATCAAAATGTTCTCAGGCTAAATTGAACGCACGGTACATATATTCAAGTTTGTTGCATTTTGGCAATTTCACTCATGACATTTTATTCAAAACCACCCGACTAACGTCTTGTGGCTTTGTTAAAAAAGGCACGAAATTGCCAAACAACAAACTTTTGTAACAATCGAAAAAAATGTTCGACAAATTTTCTCTCATGATATTACATCTGAAAAAATTTTGAAAACTAATACCTGGTTCTTAATACATTTTTCATTTCAACCACCCCTAATTTTTTTATGAAGCCCATTCGACAGTAATTTTAAACAAACAGGATGACCTATTTTGAGTTTTTTAAAGCTGAAATGAATCGTGTCTCTAAATTAGCATCAGAGCAATTCTTGAGTAAGCATAAAATAAGTTAAAATATTCAGGGTGTCACAAATTCGATGTCCACCTTTGGGATCGCGTAAGCGATAAGAGAGCAATGGGTGAATTGGGACAAAGTTGTACAGTTTAGTGCCTAATAATATGATGTTGAGAAATTTGAAAAATTCCTAGTACTTCCGAAGATATTCGTACACAAAACATTTTGGTTTTTATTTTTTAATGCCTTGATTTCTTATTTATAATGTAAAGTAAATTTTACAATTGCATTACCACTTTTCTCCCCTACAATGGTGTCCTTAGATCTTAAAGTCCGATATTTCGTCTCGAATCATTAGGATTTTTTTTAATACGAACCTGTATTTCTTATTACAGTTCTTTAATATCCATGGCTGATTACATTTTAAAACATCTTCAATAATTTTAATGTATTTTGTGCAAGATAATATGTCAATCCACATATATTTTTTAAACATACATTATCGTTTAAATTAAAAAAAAACCTAATATAAAATACAAACAAGTAATAAAAATATCTACAAATACAAATAATTCTTACATTCGTTAACAATACTTATAAGGTTAAATACGTAAAATTGAGAATAATTCTCTAAACCACCTGAAAATTCCTTATACTATAAGGGTTTGAACAAATCATGGTAAAACAGCTATTCTCCGGGGTATATGCCCCTCCGAGCGCTGGATTACATACCAAAATTTGCCGTATTTTGACTAACACTGTTAGACAACAAAATACTTGGTTTGACTGCAAGAAACTACCAGGAAGAAGGAAGCTTTTTCTTTAGTTAGGATGTCGTTACCTGCATACCGGTTTCGAACTCTTAGTTCTTATCAGTACAGGATAACCGAACATACCACCTTCCGAAACAGCATATCCTTAAAGCTAACTCTGTCGAACTGCATAAGCAGTATAACACAGGCAGCGCCATCCATTAGCAGTTTCAAGCAGTCGCAGTAGAATTTTCTACTGCGACTGTCACTTATAAGGTTGTCAAGTCCTTTAAGATCGCTAAAGGGTTTTGCTTTCTCTATATAATCCAACCTGGTCCTGACTTTTAAGTTACGAAGAACTGGATTAACACGTTGACTCCCATGTGTACCATACGGTTACACAGCAATGTTTTATCAGGGACCGCGTGTACCTATTTGGACACAGTAGCGAGGCATGTTCTAATCGGTGTGGCTCGTGTAGGGTCACAGTAATTATGCTTTTTTATGGTGCATTGGATGCGTCCGGTCTGTGGTAAATAAAAATCTAGATTGGTCCGATAAAAATTATCTTGTCAAAGATTTTAGGTTAGATTGTCAGTTGAGTTTCTTCACAATAACTAAGAGCTACTCAGCGTAACGTAAATTCGTTGCGTTACGCTGAATAGCTCTTAGTTATTGTAAAAAGAGTGCGTATTTACTAGAAAAATGTCACAAAAATGGTTAACAGCTTCGCAAAATTCCCGAAGACACTGGCTTTAGTGAACCCGACCCCGACAGTACCTTTTGATTCGGGCGCGGATCCAGCTTTTAAATAAATGACACAAACTCAGACAGTAGCAGTTTTGAAGTTCAAAGACCAAAGAAGAAGGCTAAGAATGCTAAGATATCAACTGAATGTAACAATATGGTACACATGGTCCAAACTAAAGCATATTTTAAAAAATCTATTACACAGACCGTGTGTACCATATATTGACACACTTTTTTTTTACAGAAAAAACTACCAACGTCACTTAATTTAGCTTAGAAGTAAACACTTCTATTGTCTTAATTCGAAATTGTAAAAAAAGTGATTTGGTCTGTGGAAACCCCTGTATGATAATAGCCCGGGGCTTTTAATAGGAAAGTTTACGTTCGGATTCACTAAAAAGGTTTAAGATATGGTACTGGTTTAAATTAAAATCTTCTAGTTGATCAGTTAGGTTCCGACAGATTTTTGCCTTGTTGTTAAAAAGTCTCCAATAAAAACTTATGAGTTATTCTAGTATTTCAGCGATTTGTTTGGTTTCCAAATTATTTTTTGTCTTAGAACATGTTGCTAGAATGAATTTAGTTCTATTATTTGGAAAGTACGTACTAAAATTATCCCTTTCTTTATAAATTTGCGAAACAACTCGGAAACAAATTCATAGTATAAAACTTAATGTCTTATTCTTACACTTTATTTATCTTCTGACAACCCAAGAAAACCGAAGTCTCAGTACTATGTACCGTGGGTGTACTGGGGAATCGACTCACACATCCAGAGCTGGAAACATCCGTAGGGATTTCGCCAGCCCTTTGTTTGTCTGTTTAAAGCTTTTGGTGGTCAAATTAGACTCATCTGGCGTTGAAGTGGCCGTTAATGTTTAAAGATTAATGACATTAAAATTACTAAAAATATTTTTATTGTTCAAAACGTCAAAATCTGATATAAAGTTATATGTTTTTAAGCAGTCATGGAGATTACTGCAATAAAAGATACAGGTCAGTATTTAACAAAAATTTCTGATGGAGGTGGTCCGAAGACGAAATATCGGACTTAAGATCTGAGGACGTCATTTTGTAGAGGGTACGAGGGGCGATACAATTGTAAAATTTATTTTACTATGTCGTATAAAGTCGGGAACAAATAGCAACTAAAATGCCGATTTTCGTTTTTTTTTAAATATCTTCTTTGGTATTTTTCAATTTCTCTACGGCTCATTATTCGGCAGTAAATTCTGCACCTTTGCTCCACTTTAAACTTTGCTGTCTTCGAATTTGTAACACCCTGTACAATGCCAACCCATAAAGAGATAAGCTTATTTACACTGATTCAGAAGTATTAAACAATTATGGAAGGCAAGATTATTCTTTTTGGTCTAATAATCTAAACTCGCAAGATAATTTTTCAACGTAATTTTAACTTCCGCATTGTTTTTAAAACTGTAAGGGTTCTATGAATTGTTACTTAGAAATGTTAATAAATTGGGTACCTTTAAGGAAGTGCAATAACAAATCATTCTAATCATAAAAGAAATGTATAAAAATATATTTTTGTAAGAATATAATTATGCACATGTTATGAATTTATATATTTGTGTTATATACTAGTAATTTAAATAAGAATTAATGAACAATTTTGTAAATTGCTTACATTCACATTCCACATAATGTATTGCATTTAAAAATAATAAAATTTATTTATTTAATATATTGCATTTTCATTTACACTTACAAGCTACACATTTCATACTGTTTTATCAAATTCCGGTTACATTACACTAAAAATGTCCGAGGTTTCAGTATTACATTTGAAAAAAAATTACACATTTTTGCTTTGCTCACTTTTATTGATGTAGGTTTTAATTAGAGATGGAACATTCTCGAGAATTTATTTTTGAGAAATGTTCTCCGAGAACAATGAGAATTTATCGGAAATTTTGGAGAATTTATTTTATATGTTGGAGAGTCTTATGTTTTGACTGCATAAACTGAAAAAATATATTTTTTCTCCAAATGACATTAAAAGCGGCCTTTTAATGCCTAGGCAGAAAAAGTCCAATTTTACTGCCTAGGCAGAAAAAGTTCGTTGCTAGGCAACCTTCCAAGTAATAATTTAAATCAAACTGGTTATTAAAATTGACAATGACATTAAGAAAACTCAAAATGATGCTGATGATAATAAACTGGTTTTATTGCATTAAAACTACAAACTACAACACGAAATTTTTATTTATTAGATATATTTATGGTGATTTGTGAACAATTATTTAATACAATTGAACTCTGTCCACTTCCCTCCTTTCCAGTAAAATTAACAACTTTAGTATCCACACTTGATACTCCGGAAACGCCAGAAATAATTTAGTTATTTGGATATTGATAATGAAACGCAATTTAAATATGGAAAAGTCGATTTTGCGTGGAATTGGAACAAATTTGAAGAAAAAATTATATGTTTCACACGGCAGAAAAGCAGATTTAATGCCTTGGCTGGTTTCATAGCCTCGCTACGCTTGGCTATGAAACACCAGCCGCGGCATTAAATCTTGTGCTTTTATGCCTAGTAAAACAATAGTTATTTGTTTTACTAGGCATAAAAGCACAAGATTTAATGCCGCGGCTGGTGTTTCATAGCCGAGCGTAGCGAGGCTATGAAACCAGCCAAGGCATTAAATCTGCTTTTCTGCCGTGTGAAACATATAATTTTTTCTTCAAATTTGTTCCAATTCCACGCAAAATCGACTTTTCCATATTTAAATTGCGTTTCATTATCAATATCCAAATAACTAAATTATTTTATCAAAGGTAACCGGGCCCTGCGTTACTATGTTTACCGCTGATGATGTTTGTTGAATATGTTTGTTTACTGTTTACTTTGTCATTGTCAATTTTAATAACCATTTTGATTTAAATTATTACTTGGAAGGTTGCCTAGCAACGAACTTTTTCTGCCTAGGCAGTAAAATTGGACTTTTTCTGCCTAGGCATTAAAAGTACAACTTCTAAGCCTGCCAAGTGTCATTAAAAGGCCGCTTTTAATGTCATTTGGAGAAAAATAACTATTTTTCCAAAAGTAGTTTGTACAATATTTTTATCTGAAAAAATAAAGAGATGTAGAGATGGAACATTCTCGAGAATTTATTATTGGGAAATATTCTCCGAGAACAATGAGAATTTATCGGAAATTTTGGAGAATTTATGTTATATGTTGGAGAATTTTATGTTTTGACCGCATAAACTGAAAGAATATATTTTTTTATCAAAAGTAGTTTCTACAATATTTTTATCTGAAAAAATAAAGAGACGTAGAGATGCAACATTCTCGAGAATTTATTATTGGGAAATATTCTCTGAGAAAAATGAGAATTTATCCGAAATTTTGGAGAATTTATTTTATATGTTGGAGAATTTTATGTCTTGTTTGACTGCATAAATTGGAAGAACATATTTTTTTACCCAAAGTAGTTTTTCCAATAATTTTATCTGAAAAAATAAAGAGATAGCACTGCACACACAATACCTAATTTAGAAAATATTTAAATTGTGAATCAACGTAATTACGCATCTTAGTCAAAATAAAGACACATTAAATTTTTATTTCCATTATTTTTAAGTACCTTTATAAATAAAACAAAACTTAGAAACGCATTGTATAAAGTAACATGTCTTAAACAAGTTGTTTAAAACACCACAGAAAAGAAATAAAGATAAATATGCTCTAAGCTCCATCTATGATACAATAGCGGCTTTAAAATAGATTACCTTAAATTTCCGTAAATTCTCATAAATTATTATTTAAAATATTAATTTTCCCGAGAACATTCTCGTTCTTGGAAATATTCTCGGTAATTTTCCAGTAATTTATATTTTTTTCAAAAATCATAAATTCTCGAGAATTTATGCTGGGAAATATTCTCGGTAATTTACCGTTCTCCGGAAATATTCCCTTGAGAAGTTCTCATGGCACATCTCTAGTTTTAATAATAAGTTTAACCATAAATTTGAAGTTTTGAAAGATTATTATAATATAAATGTGTCTACACATTTACCACATTATACCTACTAAACAATATAGAAAAATAAAATGAGAATGTGACTCTCTTAGAAGAAAATTGACTTTTGACGATAATGGGGTCTGAGAGGGTACTTGAGATGAGTACGCGCGAAACTGTTAACTAATTAATCTGAATTTGTAGAGCTTTCAAAGGCACAAAAGCAATAGCTTTGAACGTTCCGTATACTATGAAAGTAATAAATCAATTCGATAAATAAGTCATATCTTGGAAATGAGTAGAACAAACAAGTTTTTTTTTATCTAAGATATCCCACGTAGACTTCAAGCCTAAGTACTAACGTACCGTGGGTGTCTGAAGAGAAGGGAAATGCAGTCTATTGACACGGGATTTGAAGGATTGGAGGTTGGGACGGGAAGGGAAGACATCTGCAGGCAACTTGTTCCATAATTTGGAGACCCTAGGTATGAATGAGCGAGAGAAGTGGTCTGTGCTAGGCTTTTGTAGCTGGACAGTAAAGGGATGCATACGCAATGCGCCTCTTGTTGTTCTGTTGGGAACAGTCAAGGGGGGAATAATACCGGCTAGTTCTTCAGAGCAAAATCCGTGGAAGTAGCGGTAGAAAGGGGATAAATCCCCTACAGCGCGGCGATGAGCGAGAGAAGGGAGTTTTCTCGTGAGGGCTGGGTCATTGATAAGTCGAATGGCTCTCTTTTGGATAGAATCAAGGATCTTAAGTGTCGAAGGTGATGCCGCTCCCCAGATGTGGGAGCAGTACTCTAGGTTAGGTCTTATTTGGGAAACATAGAGAGTGTATAAATTGGAAGGGGAGAAGTATTTTCTGGCTCGAAAGAGAAAACCAAGCTTTTTAGCTGCCGATGTGGCTACTGAAGTAATGTGTTTGTGCCAGCTGAGATCATGTTCGAAAGCGACGCCAACGAGATCGAATGTTTCGTTGTTTTGTAGGGCTTGGCCATTCATGTGGATGGGGTGGGCGTTGCCAGATTTTTTGCGTGAGAGGGAGCATGACTGGGTTTTGGAGGCCTTGAACTGAACAAGGTTCTTGGCACCCCAGTCTAAGATTAATTGAAGATCTTGGGAAAGGGATAGATACATAGATCTGCGTCCACTATCCAAGTCCTGATTCGAAACTTGTCTGGAAAAATGAATATTGGAGTGAAGAGTACTATCGTCATCATAACTGTGGATGGGATTAGTAGTTGAAGAGAGCAGGTCATTAATGTGAAGAAGAAACAGGGTTGGTGCCAGGACTGAACCTTGGGGGACACTAGCATTGATAGGATGGAAGTTAGATGAGTGACCGTCAACCACAACAGATATGCGCCGATTAGAGTGAGTGAGTTCATACAACAAAAAAGGCTTAAAATTAACTGCTCTTTCGAGATTTTACCCTTTTAATGTATCTGCAGTTGATCCGTCCATGGCCCTCTTGATGTGCTACGCGAGAGAGAACTTCTCGGTTGTCTTTTTCGTGTAGCACATTCAGAAGGCTGTGGGACCCATCAAATAAATTTTAAAAATATGATTATGTTTGCTTCGAACTACCAACGCCCAATAATTGGCGTTTGGAGTTTTAAGTGAAACACCCTGTATAGCAAAAAAAATTTTCATACTAATACAAAAATATAAATTAAAAACTGCGAGATATTCTAAAAATGCATTACTGAAACCTAAATTATTTCTTATAGTTAATAAATCAGTCTTTATAGAACTCCCTACCTGGTGGCGCCGAATTACTTCTACTAGATTCTACGTTATCAATAATAGATGTTAACATGCCTTCAACTTCTGTTACTGCAAATTTTAGGTTTGTATTATCTATGGGATTTAAAGAATCCTCCAAGGAAAAATTATTGGCTAATATTTGTTGCAGTCGTGCTAAGGCCTCATCCAAGTCGTTGTGCAAGAGTTTAACCGGCGATTTTATCACGAGTCCGTTGCATTTTTGTTCCAGGTCAGCTGGTTCGGGTAGAGGATAACGGGTTTCTAAAAATATATAAATATATATTACTGCTCTGAAGTCTAAACATAATATAATTTATCCCACCTCCCACAATATACTAAAGAGGTTTAATTAATAACACATAAGAAATTAAATAGGCATGAAAATTTACCCTGAAATTCACCAAAAACATTTAAGATTTGCTTAAATTTAGATCTTCTAGTTGATCAGCTTTGACAAGCGTTTGTCCTGAACCAGCAGAAGCATTTTTGTAATATTTTTTTTTTCTGACAATGCAAGGTTTGCCAAAATTTTACTTTACAGTTTTAAGTTATTGTAGCATGGAAAAGCAGTCTCATGCAGGTTAAAATAGGCACTATGCAAAAATTCTTCCAGATGTCTTATTATATACAAAAAAGATCTTTCAAGATAAGTGTCGTTACATTGGTATCTTTGGTTAGACAGTCAAACCAATTAAGTCAGACTAGTTTGATGTATAATTTCAATTTCTTTGGAAAATACTCCAATCAGCTGTTTCTACGACAAAAATGTGTTCAGCGTAGGATTAGGATGATTCAATACTTTTATGTTAATATTCGGTTGCGGAAGCTCTGCTCGCTAACGGTACTTTTATTTTTCACAATAGAAGTATGATATGCCTAAAGAGACACACAGTTCTGTGTGTAAGTTATTAGTAACTGCCTTCTATCTTCTATCTAGTAAGTATCACAGCTTTCACCAATCAGGGTTGGATGCTCAATGGGTTACCCAAAAACACAGTAGGGCTTTTGGACAAAACCCACTTAAAAAGCCACCTGGGTATCTTTAAACTAGTCTACATTATTAATTTATATTTAATATGTATGTTTCATTCCACATACCCGCAAGAAACCTAAACTCCACCACCAAAAGCCATGGTTCTCCAAGGCCTGTGATAAAGCCAGGGTCAAAAAAGTCCAAGTTCACAAAAGGTGTTTTCAAAATCCTACACCCGAAAATCGTCTAACTTTCACCAAGGCAAGAAATCAACTGCAACCAAACTATCAAAGCAAAAATACTTTTAACAACCGCACAAAAGATAAAGTTCTTTTACTGCTTTCCTGTCCCAACGGCGGCAAATCTTTCTGGTCACTTGCTAAGAACAATAGTCAAAACTTCTGTAGAATCACTTTTCTTCCCCTGACCTCTGACAACGAAATTATCTCCACCTCTAAAGGGAACGCTGAACTATTTTCCAAACAATTCGATAATAATAACCTCTAAAGAGGCAGCTGAACTATTTTCCAAACAATTCGCTGCCAATTCCCCCTAATCCCTCCCGCCAATTTCGCCCCAATCAAAACCGCTACGTCTGTACCCCACAAAATGCCCGACATAATACTTAAGGTCAAATATCTTCAAAAAATTCTTCTATCCCTCGACACCAAAAACGCCTCCGGTCTGGATGACATACCAGCAATTGTTCTAAAAAAATGCGCTCCAGAACTTGCACCCATCTTAACTCGTCTTTTTCAGATCTCTTATGACAGCTGATAGATAGCTCCTAGATAGCTGGAAGACTGCTCATGTGCAGCCTGTCCCAAAGAAAGGTTCCAAGTCCCTTCCATCCAATTATAGACCTATCTCTCTTCTCTCTGTTATTAGCAAAGTTATGGAGAAAAAGCGATCAACTTGCAAATTCTAAAACATCTAATCATTCATGACAGACAGTACGGATTTCGTCACCAAAGATCCACAGCTGATCTCCTTAGCTTTGTCACACATAACTGGAACAAGTCTCTCGAATTTTATGGCGAATCTCAGATTGTTGCTCTTGATATTTCCAAGGCCTTTGACCAAGTATGGCATGCCGCACTCCTCAACAAACTACCTTCTTACGGTCTTCCTACCAAACTATGTACCTGGATCGGTAGCTTCCTCTCTAATCGGCGCATATCTGTTGTGGTTGACGGTCACTCATCTAACTTCCATCCTATCAATGCTGGTGTTCCCCAAGGTTCAGTCCTGGCACCAACCCTATTTCTTCTTCACATTAATGACCTGCTCTCTTCAACTACCAACCCCATCCACAGTTATGCTGACGATAGTACTCTTCACTCCAATATTCATTTTTCCAGACAAGTTTCGAATCAAGAGTTGGATAATAGACGCAGATCCATGTACCTATCCCTTTCCCAAGATCTCCAATTAATCTAAGACTGAGGTGCCAAGAACCTCGTTCAGTTCAACGCCTCCAAAACAGGAGCGACTAATACTGCAAACACTCCGATGTTGCCATGTTTCGGTTTTCCTGGTCTTGCACCGGTAAACTTTTATTTCCTTTGCTGGTAGCATCAGCCACGTAGTCCAGTGGTAAAGAATCCGCTTATTGACCGAGATGTGTTGGTTTGAATCCGTGCTCGGTTTCATCATTTTTTTAAATTTTTGGTATTTAAAAAATTAGGAAATCGGCTCTAAAAGGTGTATTGGAAACGGGTTAGCACTCCTTCCTCGATAAAAATTTTGTTTTGTCTTTTTTTATAAAGGTCCCGAGCAAAAAATTAATCGTGTCTAGGTACCTTAACCTAAAAATTATGTTTTGTTTGAGAAATAAAATACGTTCTTTGACAGGTTTGCTCAGTTCTTTTTTGGTTCTTTTTAAATGTTCCGAGCAAAAAACTAATCGAGTTTGAAAGTTGGTGCATGCTCATTGTCCATTCTCTTCCTTCCTCTGCGCATGCGGAAGCCCGGGATAAAAAGTTGCACCTATCCCCTAGACTCTTGTCACTCAAAGTACGTAGTATTGAGTTCACTGCTCAAAGTAGTATGAATGACAGAAGAAAAAATACCGTTATTTTAAAATCTTCGAGCTATCGCACATGTGGCAACGTCGGAGTGTTTGCAGTATTAGCCGCTCATTCCAAAACCCAGTCTTGCTCCCTGTCACGCAAAAAATCTGGCAACGCTTACCCCATCCACACGAATGGCCATGCCCTACAAAACAATGAAACATTCGATCTTGTTGGCGTCGCTTTTGAACATTATCTCAGCTGGCACAAACACATTACTTCAGTAGCCACATCGGCAGCTAAAAAACTTGGTTTTCTCTTTCGAGCCAGAAAGTACTTCTCCCCTTCCAACTTATACATTCTCTATGTTCCCCAAATAAGACCTAACCTAGAGTACTGCTTCCACATCTGGGGAGAGGCATCACATTCGATACTTAACATCCTTGATTCTATCCAAAAGAGAGCCATTCGACTTATCAATGACCCAGCCCTCACGAGAAAACTCCCTTCTCTCGCTTATCGCCGCGCTGTTGGGGATTTATCCCTTTTCTACCGCTACTTCCACGGATTTTGCTCTGAAGAACTAGCCGGTATTATTCCCCCCTTGACTGTTCCCAACAGAACAACAAGAGGCGCATTGCGTATGCATCCCTTTACTGTCCAGCTACAAAAGCCTAGAACAGACCACTTCTCTCGATCATTCATACCTAGGGTCTCCAGATTATGGAACAAATTGCCTGCAGATGTTTCCCCTTCCCGTCCCAACCTCCAATCCTTCAAATCCCGTGTCAATAGACTCAATTTCCCTTCAGACGCCCACGGTACGTTAGTACTTAGACTTGTTAGACAATATATATATATATATATATATATATATATATATATATATATATATATATATATATATATATATATATATATATATATATATATATATAATGTTTTGCTTACCTTCAGTTTATGTAAGAAAACAAGACTAATTGAACAATCTTTATAAGGACAATACATTTTACATAAATTGCCTTACCTTTATTCCAACAACTGTAGTCGTCATAGTTTTCCGAGTTTATACTGCCTTGCTGTATTTTAAAATTAGTCCCATTTTCCATAATAATATAATCTTTACTTAAACTATCATCAATTTCGGTCATTACTGTAACAGGACTCATATTTTTCTCTAATTCAATGTTTTTACATCTGCCAACGTTATTAAATTGCACCATAGGAGTTGATTGAATATTGAGTATATTGCTCGTTTTACAATTTTCGTATTCTGCTACCTCAGTATCAGTTGGTATATTAATACGACGCTATAAAACAAAAAAGATATCCATAATTTTTGGTAGGTATCTTTATTCAAACAAAAAATTGGATTTACAATACAAAAATTCAGATTACTCAAGGCCTTAGCGACCTCAGGCACACAAAATTGTTTTTTTAAGACCTTATTGGACGAAGACAATATTGAAAGGGAATAAAGTTGCATGTGTGTAGCTAATTTTTTTTTAATAATATTGATTTTCACAATAAAAATTGATACTTTTTCGGAGTATACTTAGTTTTCTATTAACTTTTTATTTAAGTAACAAAATCGGCCCGGAAACGCATGGATCCTATTTTAATAAGTCACAATGGAACCATTTAGATCAATTTGTATTAAACAGCTTTTCTGTTCAACACTTTTGAAATTTCTGAGAAAAAAAAACCTTTTTCAGCATGATACATCTGGCAAAAAATAAATTACGTGATTTTGCGTTAATTTCTACATAAAAACTATAACCGAAATCAAATTTTACTTAAAACAAAAAAAATCTATAGGAATAAATAAAAACGTACCTTTAATATTTTTAACTTTTTAATATTTCCTGCCATAAAAAGCCTATATTCTTCCAAATATTTTCGCATTTCTTTATCACTATAGTTTCCGAATATTAACATTTGCTGAAGTTCTCTGTTTTGTGATTCCAGTTGCCTAATAACGCCCTGTAACTGTGACTGGGGCGACGATAAGGGTTCCACATCACATAAGGGCTCAGTTGATATGTATGGTTTTATATTTTCTGTTGTAAAACATCTGAAATATAGTACGTCCTGTCATGTTTATTTGGTGAAATGATAAAGAAAATTTCTACTTTTTTTATATGACCAATTTTAAAATTATCCCAGTGTGTTTGGAACCCGTGTTATGAAAAGACACAGAAGCCTTGGAAAGAGTTCAAAGAAAAATCACAAAAACTCCTTTAGTACTTAGAAACATTCCATATAAAAAACGACTAAACAGATTAAAATTACCAACTTTAAAGTAAAGAAGATTAAAAGTCGACCTAATACAAACATAAAATTCTTAATGGTTATTCTGTTAAAATTAAAATATATAAGATAAGTTAGTAAAATACAACTTTTAAAATTCAACAACAAGGAAAAGTGTACTGAAGAAGAAATTTTTTAAGTAATCGCATAGCCTATACACGCAATGATTTTTTAGTTCTTAGCTTACTGTATTTAAACTGTAAAAATATTACTATTTCATTAGTTACTCCGCCTACTGTTGAATACAAAAGTTATTTTTGCAATTTAATTTTAGCATGAAAATACCCTTGGTCAAAACCATTCTTGAAGTAAGCATACTATTTCGATGTTCCGCTGTGTTGAAATAATATAAATTTATACCCACTGCGATAACCCCTTGAGATAGCAACGCGAGCTTTCATCGTGAGCGGAGAGCCACCGAGCGAAACGGCATTTAAGTCGGAGAGAGACCGACACCCTCAGCCCAGTGCAGCGATAGAAGCTTCAGTCGACGCCAGTATGGCGGAGGCCACAGTTTCAATCATCCAACAAGGCGTCACTAAACACTGTAAAACAGTCAATCCATGAAAGGGAATAAACAATAGATAAATTCCGGAGCCAGCTAGAACGTGCGACTCAGGAAAATAAACAACTACAGGAAACCGTATAGCAGTACCAGACAGAGATGGAAAAAATCAGCCAAATCGTCGCTGACAACCTGTCACTAAAAGCAGCTCTTCAGGCACTGAAATCTGAAATCAACGAAATGAAAAAGCAACGCCGAAGATCCAATGGAAATAATCGACAACACCGCCAATGACGACGAAGAAAATTTCACCGTAGTCAAAAACAGGAAAACGCGGAAGAGAGCTAACGACTATACACATTATATACAGCTCGTATGTGGAGGAATCCAATGCGGTGACAGCTTACCGCATGGGAAGCTTGGAAGAAAACTACTGAATCTGATCAAAGGAATCGGACTTTTCTGACAAGACAGAGGTGCACACAGTGCGAAGAAAATTAGGACACACACCTGGCCCCCTCCTTCCAACCAGTCTAAGATTAATTGAGGCCTGCCTTTCTAAAATGTTGTAAGTGTCAATTTGGCCGATATTGACTTTTCACTGATTTCGTGTTGTAAGTGCCATGCTTTACGCTCCCATAAACGCTCATGTTTGTAAGTTGTTAAAGTCAAGGGTTTAAGCGGACGCGAAAGTCAAAACGTTGTATAGTATAACTAAAGGTAAGTGAAACCGCAAAAAAAAGGTAACGAAGCCGACACCTTTGACGCAGTCGTGCCGATCAGGTCCAGCCATAGGCGTCCCAAAATATTATAACCAATTTAAGATGGGACACAATAAAAAGTTTTAACATTTTAACCAAATATTATATATAGGTATATCAAAACCTAACTGAATCTGCAAAAACGATGTTTAACCATAGAAATAATTGTATTCATGGGCGTACCGTCGACCGATAATTAAGACTTTAAAATAATGGCATAAATACGTTGTTATTTTTATGATCGTTTTGTAGTAAGTGTAACTATATTATATTGTATCTATATCTATTGTCATGATCGAGATCAGCTATTCAACTGAGAACCAAGGACAGACATAAGGGCTCGGATGCGTTCCCGAGAATCTTGAAATTATTGGAGTTTCTTACGTGATTTTTACTGACTAAACACCCCCCTAGAGTAGTTGGTTTCGGACCGGAGTCTATAAACCAAGTATCTCTCGATAGATTATAACCGCTCGCATGACCCGTTGTCATGCCGAACTTTTATAACCCTCCCATATTTTCGCATACAAATATGGGGTTTATCTCTGTCCTGAAAGGAAAATTTTTACAATATTGCCTTAAGGTAACAAAAGTCCTACTTAAGATAATATTTGTCTCTAGCCTTAAGATATTTGTATGTTACATACGGTGTTAAGTAACTAAGTGTGCATGACATGCTATTTACCAAAGTAATCTTAAGATGTGGGAACTTAGATATTTGACTTAATTATTGGTATTCAGGCCCGCTCGCACTAGCACTTGCGCTCGCGTTCGCACTCACACTATCGCTAGCATTTGCACTACACTCGCACTAGCACTTCACTTTTGCCTTTTCATTACTCTATTTGATTCCTTGGTCTTTTGTATCACCTATTTTGCCTATATCCTGAAGCAATCGAGACCGTCAGTAGACGCAATGTTGCTGTAAAAGCTCAATAAACGTCTTTTCTTGAAAACTTTCGAAGTTTTCATAAGATCTTTGTCTTCCAAAAGTATATTTATCCGCTTTTGAAAGAATTTCGTGCAAAACTTGAATTTCTATCAAGGTTTCTCTGTATTTTCTGGAGGAGCATTGTGAAAAGCGGTTTTCACAACAAATGCTATATATTTTAGAAACCTGTAAAATCCATTATCAACAATAAGACAAAAATATCTACATGCTGTTGGAATTGTCAGAAGATTCGGAACTAGAATCATTCGCATTTTGAATCACAAGTGGCGCTACTGGCGGTAAAATAGGATATTCGTCTTCTTTTTTTATAACGTGGGCTACACAGTTTCTCCAAATATCACGGCTCAATTCACTTATTACTCGTCGAATATTATCCAGTACCACTGCACTTAATGTTGGTGACTGATTACATTTACGAAGACGTTTTTTTATAGTGCCCCAAATCATTTCAATTGGATTAAATATGCAATAATAAGGAGGTAACCGCAACAGGGTATGGCCGTGTCTAGTGCAAAGATTATCAATTACATATTCATTTTTAAAATTTCGACTCTTTATCATTTTTATCAACTCTTTTTTTACCGGGACCTTTTCAGGAATTTCCATATTTTTATGCCTCATAAAATTTAAAATGTCTTCCTTTTTAGCATTATTATTCGGTATTTTGTTTAATATACGCGAATGATATGGTGCATTGTCCATGACGATTACCGAGTTTGGTGGAATGTTCGGTAAAAGCTGATCAACAAACCACTTTTCAAATAAATCCCCAGTCATGTCCTCATGATAATCGGCAGAAGATTGGGTTATGTTTTTGGCAGACAAAAGCAGTGCATTGGGCACGAAACCATTTTCACCTCCGGCATGAAGTATTATCACGCGCTTTCCTCTTGAACACGGTGCATTTAAACTGCAATTTTGAGTTTCATCTACCCAACCGTACTGAACAACATCATGAGTATCAAACCATGTCTCATCTAGATACACTATATACCTATTTGATTCCCGGTGTTCTTTTATTTTACGCAAATATTCTTGACGATGTTCAACAAGACGGCGCAATTCCATTATAACCATCCGATTATCAATTTTTTTGTGTTTAAATCCGCAATCTAATAAAATTCCTCGAAGAGTTTCCAATGACTAGTAATTGTAATCAGGGTAATCGCGTAACTTATCCCGGATCATTTCTAATGTTGGCACCGTATTTTCCTTATATAGATTGTACACAATTCGTCTAATGACATCTTTTGCTGCATCGACAACTTTCTGAAACTTTTGATTAGTTTTATTTCGCTTTACCGAATGATCTGTAACATCTCTTGTTTTAATTACGCGATAAATTGTAGATATCGAAAGTTGTGTTAATTCGTTAACTCTTTTTATAATGGCTTTATCTGACTGTGCCGGATTTTCTTTTTTTAAACAGCCGTAAATATTTAGAATTATTCGTTGACTTTGAACATGTAAATCTTTATTAAACTCCGGACATGTTTCGACTGGCGATGTCACGGTCGGTACCGAAGGTAATTCAACATGTAATAATTCGCTTTCATCTACCTCAAAAGGTCGCCAAAAAGCCATTATTATAATAAAAATTCACTTACATAAACCAAGTATCTAAAAACAAAAATAATACGCACTTCACTGGTCAAAACCTAAAACTTAACTGTTTCACATAAATCATGATCTAAACGAGCATCTGTCTAGACGTAACGTCTTAATTATAATAAAATGACTCCTTTCACTGCGTGCGCCAATATAATATTACCCTTAGTGGAAAAGAGACAAAACGAATCGTCGCTGCAGGTGCCCCTTCACGAGACAGGCAGCTGCTTTTGCATTATATACCGAAGTTATCACTAACAAATCTGAATGAAATGTGGGATACTTGCTATGGGGAATCGAGCGAGCCCGGTATAAGCGGCAGGCCTTTGTCTAGCTTTTTATACCACTTAAATCTTAATAATTTAGATTTATGAGATTCACTTAGGACTGGCAAAACTATAAGTGACATGTGCAAGTGAATTATTGAGTAGCGCCAACTTGATTCGTTCTATATTAATCATGGCGGAGGCTGAACCGCGATTAGAAAAACGGGATAAAAACGATTGAAGTCGATGAACAACCGACAAAACATAGTATTCCAAAAGAAAAAGGTGCCTGTATTAAAGTCCTTACCCGAGAAGAGCAAACCAGAGAGAAGCGACATAATCGAGTCCGGCCGAAAACATTTAAGTGGGGGATAACTCGGTCATCTGTCATAAACATGTGCTCGCGCTAGCCGGCATTATTAGTCCTATAGTCGAAGAGTTTGTTTTGTGTTTGGAAAACTATTTTTGATGCTAAGTTTTAAGTGCTTAATTTGTTGCTGTGATTTATAAAAATTCTTAAATTATGCTTGGTAATACCTGCACGTTTTGTGGGTGCCATTCAAAAGAGGGGCAAGGATTTAGCATGTTTACGTTTCCAAAGGATCCTGAACGGTAAGTACATATACACCTTTATTACACCAAATTATACTGGCCAACTGTCGATTATTTAGACTCGAGGTCACAAAATTTTATATCCCCAACATCAAAGGTACCGACGTATTTTGTCGCTTCTCTCTGGTTTGCTCTTCTCGGTCCTTACCTTGCAAATGAAGCAAAATAATATTATTCCGAACTTTTGGACAGGAGCGAACAACAGTGACCATCGCTTATAAACTTTTCCCCTTTTTTGACTTTCTTTAGTTTTAATGTTATTAAAGCTGTATACTTTCCTAATAAAAAATATAAATGTTTTGCGTTGCTTTCTTAAAATCTGTCACATTAATTTTTTTTTGCTACAACCATGCAGTGTAGTATATTTTGCGTGTAAAAATAAGAGGTTGACTACAGCAGTGTGTTAAGAGTTCTTAAAAACACTACCTGCACTTCAAGGAGTGCAAACAAATCTATAATGAACTTTGCTTCGCGTGCGAAAAAGTGACACTCTCTACACTTTTTAGGAACAAAAGTATAACAAAATTATATAAAGGAGTTTCTTGCTACGACGTAACTTCACATTAAACTTGTGCCATGGTTTACTACTTATAACGTTTTCACTTGCAAAGTAGGTTAGGACGTACAACGTTTGGAACATTTAGATTTTTTTTCCTGATAACCGATATACCTTTGCTTGATTTACTCCTTGATAAAGTTTATAAATGTGTTGAACTCCTATTTAAAAAAACATAGTGTGATGTTGATAAAGTTGACTAAATAAATCAGTTTTTTGTTTCTCCTGTAAAATCCAAAAAGGGGCACTTACAACATAAAAGGCAGGCTTCAATTAGAAATCTTGCGAGAAGGATATGTGTATAGATTTGCGTCTATTATCCAGTTCCAGATTCGAGATTCCTTTGGGAAAATAAATATTAGAGAGAAGACTAGCGTAACTATGGTTGCCATTGATAGCAGAAGTGCGCAAGTGCTAGGAAGACAATATTTAGAAAGAATATCGAGGTCCTAGTGACAAAAAAATGACCCCATAGATCTCTTAAAATATTAATCTTCTGAATGAAATCATTATACACGTTGAAACATTAAATAACTGACTGAAAATTGCTTGCAGGATATGAATCTATACTTAATATACTCATAATGTTATTGTTAAAAATTTTAAAGCCGAAAAACCCTGTCAAAATGAAATTAAGTTGGCCACCATGGACGCGATTGGAAAATGCCACCTTAACCAGCGCGAAAAAGTAGGTAACGACACAAGACAGAGAATACTGTTGAAGTCTACGTGGGCTTTCCCACCTAAAAATACTTACCTTGTAGGTCTAACAACAGAAAAATTAGTGTCCGCCACTGGACAAAAAAGGCCACAGAATTTTCTTAAAAGGAATCCAGAATTATCCTAAAACATATTTTAGATGTTCATAAGAAGGTTATTTATTTGTGTTTGTTAAATTAAGTAAAACTTTTTGAATATTTAGAAATAACTACACTGATGGACAAAGAATCGGGCAAAGAAAAACAGGTCAGTTTGTTAAAATTTCTTGACTGTGACAAATTTTAATAAACTAAGAATTGCATTTATGGAAAATATAGCCGGATTAGGTTTTTTGTATTTTCTTTTAAAAATACGACAATTTATAATGGTCCACGAGAAAGTACCAGAAAATTGGGTACGATTAGTTGTTGCTTCAAAACCTCTTTATTTTTTCACTTTCTCATTGAAAAATGAGAATGAGAATGTGTGCAAGTATAGCATCCTATTGGCGAGCGCGCCACAATGAAATCTTAAAGATCTACCCTTTAAACGGATAGCACGGGCATTTTTGAATACGTTGGAGCTCAAATATTGGCAGAAAATCAATACTATACTCACTACTCAACTATACTCAATTCTCTATCACTATCTTCCGGACCATAAGCTATATACAAGAGGAATAAAATAATACTGGCTTTTATCTTGAATTTTTAAGCAGAGTGTAAGATAATTAAATAAAGGAGTTTTCAACATTTGTTAATCTCTCTTAATTCATACAGGCATTTTAGATTTAATTAAATATTCTACAGGGTTCTCAGCGATTTTCAATTATTTAATTTTCACTCACTTTTCCAGGTTTTCCATGACTTTCTATTAATGAATTCCAGATCTTTCTTATTTCGCATTCCGCGTCACAATGATAAATAACGCAGGTTCATTCTTAACACAATTTCTTATTTTTGTATTTTTGAGCATACAGTACGAAAAATCAAAAGTTTCTTATCGTGAATCACATTTTCGTGGCAAGCAAAAACTTTTATTATGAATAAATTTTTCCCGTATCTTGAAAAATTTGGTTCATTTCTTCTCTTGTTAACCTCATCCGTGGACATATAGTATATTTAAAATATTTTTTCATACATTGCCGAAAAAGGAAACTTACTTAGATTAATGAGCTGCGAAACATTTTTTATTATATTATATTAATAGGTACAAATGTTTTTTTTTCTGTAGAAAACAGACGAACAAATTTTCTCATCCATTGACTACATAGAGATCAATATAATTTTGGTTATAATAATAAATAGCTATAAATAAATGATATTACTAAGCAGAAAACAAATATTCAGTTAAGAAAAACATTTCCATGCTTAACTACACATGGACAAGAAAAATATGGACGCGGTATTCATCCTCTACTGTCAACCCGTTATAGTGAACGTGGTTACTTATTCAGGTCGATTCTTGAACTAAAGAGAGGCTGCAGTCGAGCAACGTTCTCGAGTGACTGTTCTCTCTGACTTAAGTTTAATTTCCTGAAAATTCCAGGTTTCCCAGGTAGCTAAGAACCCTGTTGTATGTTTCAAAGGAGAGAGTAATCTGAATGTTCACAGAAATGAGATTCATGTTAAATAAGACATACTACTGGAATTATTGGTACATTTTTACCTTGGAAACATTCACACCACTGTATTCACGAACAGAATGGGATAGCTTATGTGAATGGCTAATCCTACCTGTCAAAAAGCACCTTTGGCATTGAGTGTACCGGGAACATTTGATGCAACGATATCGTAAACCCATCAGAGGCCTTGTTTTGCAAGTTGTACATTTTACAGAATGCAATACTACAAAAAATAATTTAGCTTTATGGCTAATATCAAAGTCTACAGTGCATTTTTAAACGAGAGGCATATGGATTTGCATGGTAAATTTTCTACCACATTAGCTTTTGTACTACTGAAAAATTAATGTATTCCAATTTCAGCTTATCATTGAGTAATTGTGGAATTATGGTACAGAATGGTAAAAAGCTTTTCTAATAGGGAAAATACATACGTGCAGGAAACGCCGAAGCTTCTCTGTTGGGTATAAAAATTGCCTGTTTATATAATTGTTTATTATAATATATTTTTTTTTACACGGGAAAAAATTCAGAATATTTTCAAAGACGAAAACTGAATTATAAGTGCATAAAAAATGTCCGGAAAAAATTGGTTGCAGCTATTTTTTTTTTAAATAAAAGCATAAGTAGCACCTGAAAAAAAATTGATTCCCGCGTGAAGTATCTAACACTGAAATTGATATTTTATCACGTACAACATAGAATTTTTTCGCATTTTAGCTTAATAAAAATTGAAACAAATAAAAGTTAGTCGCATTTTATTACCAAGAAAACAACTTTCACATGATAACATAATATGATCAAATTACTGTTCTTAATTAAAATTACAATTAATATAAAAAGAACAATTTTCGTCACGAATAGGGGTATTTAGAGGTATTTTTATTGTATAGCTATTGTCTCAAATCTTGAATCACTAGGCATTTTAAACTACTTTTTTAAACAAAATTTTAACAACTTTTTTGGGCTTCGCTTATCTCTATAATAACGCTTGAAATGTTATGGGGATGTATTGGTGGCTCAAATTAAAGAAGCCAGTTACAATCAGCCGATTTTTAACGGGGAAGAAGGGCTCACTAGATGACAAAATTGACAAAGATGCCAAAATCGGAAGGTGGTAGAGGAATTCTTCCTCGGCCGAGGTGGTTTCACCCCACACATCCTCTCAAAGGGCTGGTGAAATCCCTACGGATGTTTCCAGCTCTGGATATGTGAGTCACATTTCTCCAGTACACCCACGGTACATAGTACTTAGAGGCTTTCGTCTTCGTGTGGGCTGTCAGAAGATAAAAAACACGATAATGAAGACGAAATGAAAACATTCCCCGTTGTAGAAGTTAGCAAATCAGCTGAAGAGGACGCCACGTTCTTAATTTGAGTCGCCAATATGGCCTGCTTTTCTTTAACTGTGTGGTTGACACTGACAGAAATGGAAATACGCCCATTTCGTATTTATTCTGTGAAACATTTCCGATTATCAATAATCGCCGTTACTGTATACTGCACAAAAAATATTGATGTGCTGTGCTAAATTTAACGGAAACTGTTTAGTACAGCTGAATTGCTTCTCCTTTATTCTAATGACATTAGTTTAAAAAAGGTGGCTGCCCTATTTCTTGAATTCAATTACAATAGAAAATAAAAAGTATACAAAAGTTTTTGAAATATTTTGAATATATTTACATAGAAAATAATATTGCTAACTTGTTACGGTTACAGTTGATAATTAAATAATCGATAAAACTTCAATTACTACCAATTTGGTTGACATATGGCCATATCCATAGACGCCAAAATTGACTTGATTTTCTATAAGCAACAGGTTATAATTAAATAAATCTTTACTAGCCAATGCCTAGAACCACTTGAATACAATATTTACCTGTTTCTGCAAATTTTAGTTTGGAAATAAGTGGTACCCAGGATAAAAAGGGTGGGTTGGTTTCCAGCCAATCAATAAAATTGCTTTCTGCAATTCCAACTAAGCCTGGAGTCTAAAAAGTGAGAAATAGTGTGAACAAAATGGATAGGTCTATAAATTTTATTAGGACAAAAACACAATGATTTGAGGATGGCTTCAAAATGACAAGGGGCAGATTAAATATCCTGACAACAATATAACACGATCTGAAAAACAGTTTATATAATTTTTTAGTTAAAGGATTGTTATGGTGTAGGCAACTTAAAAAAAACATGGACCTAAGCAAAGATTTCCTGTCAACAAATAAGACAAAATGTTATTACCAACAGAGCTGGGCAAACTACTTCAAAAAAGTAGTGGAGAGTATAACTACTAACTACTTTATCAAAAAAGTAGTTAACTACTAAGTAGTTAGTAGTTATAAATTTAACTTACTTTTTTAACTACAAACCAAACATTTACCGTTGTGGCTCAAAAAACCAGTGCCATAGCCGTACTTACAAAAATGATTTAAAAAAGGACTTGAACCTATAACATCAAATAAAAAAATTAAAATAAAATTTTTATTATTTAACCTTTATTTTCCACTGACTTAAATTTAAACATAAATTATTATTATTAACACCTTTTTGGTACAAAAATACAAAACTAACATATATTAGGTAATAGGAGGTATTTAAAAAAAATAATAATAAATTTTGATTGCTACAAAATTTTCAAAACCTGCAAATTCTATATTAGGTTTGCTTGTCGCTTACTGGACTGGAAACGCCAGACGAAAAATTTTCGAGAACTTGTTCTAACGAGATTTTTGGCACTCGTCGACGTACACGTCATGTAATGACTAAGGATATGATTTTGGTTTTTTTCCACTCACTTAATCGTGTGAAATACCAACAATAAAAATAACAAGCATCAGTAAGAAATGCCTTGCCATTTCGTATTTATTTTTAGTATTCTTATTCTAGGATAGCTTTTATTCTAGGATCACGTTTCTTGCACCAATAAAAGTGTAAACTACTATTTTTTTATATTCCTATTCCATTGAAATTGACTTAAACTTCATATATATTTAGAAACATTTAATTTATGTAATTGTACTGTTACTGGAGTTCATGTTTGGCGTAATTAAGAATAATTACCTACATAAATACAATGCTTTGGTGCAACTAACTCTCTCTGCAAGTGCAGTGCGAAAACGGTCCAAGCTCGAATTTCAACACAACCCGGGATCAGTTGCGTTACACAGGGAAAACGTATATTTTTTTATGTGCAAACACTGCATAATTAATTATTTGACAATGTTTTCCAAAAGCAAATAAATTGTAGTAAACATGTGAACCCACAAACATCACGGGGTGGCAGGTAAATGATTATTTATTATATCGGAGAAAATTGGTTATGGTTGCCGCGTTTGTAATGATAAAAAACTATATTTTTAAAGTAAATCATTTTACTGGCCTTACAACTTTTTAGCCAAGCTTATACATTAAATTTGGATCACCTAACACAAAAATATTATTAAATTTACAAAAATGCAGGTAATAATAGATTAAACAATAAAATCGTACATAGTAAATACGTAATAAAAATTGGAAAAGGAATTTAACGTCTGTCGTCAAAGTACATCAATGCAAGCCGCGTCGTCGGCGGCATTTGATCTAACGGTGCAAATGCTGAGAAAAGCTCGTAGCGGGTTTAAAAGTATTACACAATTGTTAAATTCGTTTAATGTGTCGTGAGGTAAAGTTCCCCTGCAGGATGCCGTTTAGTTCGTGTATAGACGGACTGTAGTGTCTGTTTAAATTTGTAAGAAAGTAAGTAAAATATTAAAATGAGTGCAAAAAAAGCTGAAGTTAGAATGTTTAATACCTCATTCTGATGTTTTATTTCAAAGTGATACTGAGTAAAGAACGGAATTTGTTTTTTTTTCATTAGCAAATAACTTTAAGTAAACATCTAGACCAAGAGTCGGCAACTAATATCTAGTAGGGTCTGGATACTTTGAAAAATTGTATAGAGGTCCGGAGAAAACAAAAAGAAAAATCTTAAATGGACCTCAGGTAATTGTTGTTTGTCAAAAAGGAACGGAGCTCATAAAAAGTCATATTATTTGTTTTAAACTTTTATTTTTACTCCTAAAAATAATATAAGATAGATAGGTATTTGTTCTTACAAATTAATTCAGATTTTTCGGCGGTCGTTTTCTACCTTCCGCGGTCCGGATCTGGACCGCGGTCCGCCAGTTGTCGATCCCTGATCTAGACTTATAGTCGTCCCACGTAGTGGAAAAGTTAGTTGTTAGTGTTACATTGTGGAAAAAAGTATTTTGCGGATATTTGCATACATAGGGCAGTTCTATCCCCTACAAGCCCTCGGGGCATACCAACTATGTTTTGTGTGGAGATCTTTGTAGTGACATAAAAAAAATGCTCAACTTTAATTTTTTTTTAGTTTTACCCAATATCGGCACAACTTAATTTTTATGTTCTGAGAATGTTATTCTAATACACCCACCTTGACAGGTGTACATAAATTATCAACATTTGTATGTGGACAGAATATATGAAAATATATCCTCAGTCCTCCCCCAAAATTTCTTTGTCGAGGTTATATCCACATTCGGCTAGAATGTTTACACGTAGATTAAATAATTTTCCGAACATACCTATCATTAACTAGGTATAAGTAAAGGTAGGCCATTATGATATTTGAAATGAAAATATACTTAACACAGCACAACCACAATTCTCTGCAAATTAGGTCACTATACCTGTTGGTAATCTCTTAATTACGCAGTACCTACTTGTGGGACCAAAAGGCTGGTCCGATACAATAGCTAAGGAAAAAGAGGTGTGTTGTGCACAGGTACAAGGTTGCCTACAAATTGTGGCATGAGGGTCAATAAATAATAAATGCCTAATTGACATTCCCATACAATTATTCTTTCTTACTCTGAAGTAGAGTTTATTGCTTGTAAATTTAAGTACTTAGTTTTTGAGATATAAAATTGAGGAAGCACTTATTTTTGTGTTCAGTTTCAGTGTAAATAAGTTAGTGGTGTGCTGAAATTATTTCGTTTCATATTATCTGTGACCACTTACAATAACCGCAATGAGTACAAGTAAAAAACTTAAGTTGGAGTGGCTGCTTCCATATTCCACTATCTTATTTGTATGGGAACAACGTGTTTGGTGTACAGTGTGAAACTCTGAATTTATTTGTACACAACGAAATCGCATCGAGCGACATGTTAGAGGTCCAAAGCATTTAGAGAAGATGCAATCTCATCCGGGGCCATCCGCATCTAGAAAACCTGATGTAATACACGTAGAGTTTTGCATGGATTTGTGTGAAGCCTTTGTTGCAGCTGACATTCCTCTCCATAAAATAAATAATCCATCTATGAAGAAATTTTTACAAAAATACGGTCACCGCAGAGTAACAGACGAATCTACTCTTCGTAAAATTTATGTGGATAAGGTATACTCAAAAACTATTGACAAAATACGTCACAATATTGAAGGAAAAAAGTTGTAGTTTAGCATCGATGAAACCACTGACATCAAGGACCGATATGTTGCTAATATTATAGTTGAAAGCTCATATGTAGTTAACAGTAAATTTCTGGCTAAAAGCAACAGAGAGACAATAACTCAAGCTGCAGCAAAGTATCAGGTCGCTCTTTCTACATACGAATATTACTGAAAACGTTGTTTTGCTGCTTTCGGATAGTGCGGCATATATGCTAAAAGCAGGAAGACAGTTAAAAGAACATTTTCCAAATTTGATTTACGTTACATGTCTAGTTCATGCCTTGCATAGAATATGTGAACTGATACGTGACTTCTATCCAGTTATTGATACTTTGGTTAGTGAGGTAAAAAATGTTTTTCTTAAATCACCAGCGCGAATTCTTCTTCTTCTTCTTCTGGTGCCGTCTTCTTACTGAAGGTTGGCGATCATTCTGGCTATTTGTATTTTTGAGACTGCTGCTCGGAATAAAGACCTGGTACTTTTGCCAAACCACTCTCTGAGGTTCTTAAGCCAAGATGTCCTTCTTCGTCCTGGTAGTCTGCGTCACACAATTTTCCCCTGCATGATAAGCTGCAGCAGACGATACCCTTGACCCCTCATAACATGGCCAAAGTATTCCAGCTTTCTTCGCTTTATTGTGTGTAGGACTTCTGTGGTTGCGTTCAGTCTTAGCAGTACTTCGGCATTGCGTACTCTATCTGTCCATGCGATTCTAAGCATATGTCGATAAATCCACATTTCAAAGGCTTCAACCCTCTTACAATGTTGGTCCAGCAAGGTCCATCCCTCCATTCCATACAGTAGGATTGGAAAAATATAACATTTTACAAGGCGTAGTCGCAGATCCAGACTAAGTTGTCGACATGTTAGTAATTGTTTCATTCTTGTGAAAGCATTTCTGGCCTTTTCAATGCGAATTCTTACTTCTTGTCCGATGTTCCAAACAAGCATTCAAACAGCATCCGAGGTTATATAGCGTTCGACGCGTTCTATGGTTTGGCTGCCTAGTGTTATTTGGACGTCAACGACATTCTGCCTACTGACAACCATCCATTTGGTCTTGCTTGCATTCATCTTTAGCCCGTTGTCGTTACTGACTTCGTTGATCTTGCTTAATAGCCACTGCAGATCCTCAACCGATTCGCCCAACAAGACAGTGTCATCAGCATATCGGATATTACTTATCGGTATACCATTGACGTTGATGCCTCTCTCACTATCAACCAATGCCTCTGAGATTATAAATTCAGAATATATGTTGAACAATAACGGTGAGAGAACACAACCCTGTCTAACTCCCCTTTGAATTTCTATCTCCTCGGTTGACTGGTTTTCGATCTGAACCGAGGCGCGTTGGTTTCAATAAAGGTTTGCCATAATCCTGATGTCCCGCTGATCTAGACCAATATTTTGTAGATGTTGTAACATTTTGGCGTGCTGGACTCTATCAAAGGCCTTTTCATAGTCTATGAAGCACATATATACAGGCTTATTCATATCTAGGCATCTCTGAACCAAGACCTGCATACCAAAAAGAGCATCTCTAGTTCCAAGGCCCCTTCTGAATCCAAACTGTGTCTCAGAGATTACCTCCTCACATTTCTTGTAAATTCTATTGTGAATTACTTTAAGGAACAGTTTTAAAACATGGCTCATTAAGCTTATGGTGCGGTATTCTGAACAGCGCTTTGCATTTGGTTTTTTCGGTAAGGTAATAAAAGTAGATTTTAGCCAGTCTCGTGGAATTTTTCCTGAACTATATATGACGTTAAATAGTTCCGTAAGTACTGTGGCGCTTTCGTCTTCTGTTAGTTTGATAAGATCCACATAAACATCGTCCGGTCCTGCAGCTTTACCATTCTTGGACTGTCGAATGGCCTGTACTACCTCCTCTCTTAGGATACTAGGCCCTTCATGTGCGTGCTCGTAGGTATGTGTTTCCGATCTCTCGTCGTGGAATAAGCTACCAATATATTGTTTCCACGTATTTAACTGTTCTTCCATGTCCGTAATAACCGAGCCGTCATCTCTGATTAAAAATCCGTTGTTACGCTTCCTGTTGGTTCCAAGAGTCTCCCTGATTTTCTTGTGTAGGTTAAAAGAGTCATGTTTTCTCTGCAGTTCTTCCATTTCTTGGCATTTATCAGTTAACCACTCTTCTTTAGCGATTCTGCATTTACGCCCAATTTCCTTGTGAAGAGTTTTATATCTATGTTGATTTTGGTGTTTTTGTTCTCTTCGTTGATCCATTAGATTCAGAATTTCGTCGGTCGTCCATTCCTGCTTCTTACGCCTAACCTGGACAAGGTTTTTATCTTCCACCTCGGTGATGGTCTCTTTTAGGGACATCCACATTGCGTCCGACTCTGTTGACAAGTTGATTTTGTTTAACCCTAGTTTTAACTGTTCTTGAACTACATATTTTGTAGTGGGTTCTTTAATTCTACTAAGGTCATGGCGTTTTGTTTGTCTTTTCTTTAACGTCTTCAACGCAACCTTCATCAGACCTATCAGAGGGTTGTGATCAGAGTAAATGTCAGCCCCTGGATATGCCTTCACCGACTTAAAACTATTTCGAAACCTGTGATTAATTAATATAAAATCTATTTGGTTTCTTACTACTCGATCTTGTGAGTCTTGGGGTGATTTTCAGGTGTATAGTCGTCTAGGGGGCCATTTAAAGAAGGTGTTTAGGACCACCAAATTGTTCTCTTGACAGAATTGGACAATTCGATCTCCTCTGTCATTGCGTTCTCCCAGACCAAAACTTCCGACTAGCCCGTCGACCTTGCCTTGACCAATTTTAGCGTTAAAATATCCCATAGTAATGTTCATTTCGTGTCTTTTTAGAGATTTTAAAACCTTCTCAACCTCCCCGTAAAACTCCTCAACCTCATCGTCTGCCTTATCAGCGGTAGGCGCGTAGACCTGAATGATATTTACATTCAGTGGTTTCCCCTGCAACTGCAACAAAGCAATTCGATCCGAGATTGGTGAAAAGTTGATAATGCATTTTTTTATTCTGTGGTGAGGATCGTTGTTTCCGCTGTAATACACTGCATGAGTTGCAGTTGCAATCTGGCCTGAATCTGGCCATCTCGTCTCACTGACTCCCAAGATATCAATCTTCATTCTCTCCATTTCGTGGATGGCGTTTGATAGTTTTTCTCCTTCAAACATGCTTCTAACATTCCATGTAGCAATCCTGATGGCTGACCCGGAGATTCTTAGCACCCCCTGACCATCTAAGGTCTGCCGGGGACTGGGGGCCACGGTTTTATCGTTTTCAGCCATAATGATTATACAAGGAAAAAATATAATACGGTGGTTTTCCGTTGCCTTCCGTATCGCAGTGCTTTGGCCTTTCCGTTGATACAACTCCGCCCAAAGTTATTCAATCCCTGGACCTTGCCGATGTCATTCATCTTCAGCTCCAGTTCGATACTGACACTACTGCTGCCTCGTGTCAGGAATATTTATCGACTTTCCAGTCTAGATCCGTAGTGTTTTGCGTTAACAGGGTCACCTCTGGTCGTTTGTGATTTTTCATCACTGCGCGAATAAACAAAGTTAAAGAAATGTGTCCTAATGTTATTACCTGTTATTACAAGGTGGGGAACATGGTTATCAGCCGTTATACATTACCATACAAATTACCACTTAGTTAAAAATGTTATTAACAGTCTAAAAGATGTGATGAGTGTAAAGATGCTTTGAGTCTAACAAGAAGTAAAGAAGTTATAAGTGCACTGACGCTTAAAAATGATTTAAAGTTTATTTCTAAAAATTTTGGAAATCTTCCAGGTGTAATTGAACAGTTGGAGACACAAAACCTTCCCCCTTGGACTTCTTTTGATTTATTTCAGACAACCATAGACAAGCTCAAAGCATGTCCTACCGAAATTGGTGAAAAATTAAGTGTATATATCGAGTATTGCCGAGCGTATCCGAGAGCAACGAGACAAAAACGGCATCCTAGTATGTTTGGCCCACATTAGATAATAGGATGGAGGTTAGTAAAGTCGGCTTCCGTTCTTAAATTTCCGCTGTACGTGGAGAGCAAAAAGCTTACGATGGCCCGACTTTACGTGCACTTATGCTATTTATTGTTTAAGTAATGCCAATAAACAAAAATAATTCCACTGATATCAAATAAAACTTTAGCAATTTAATAGAAAAAACCATTATATTATAAATATTAGGCAAATACTAAAACTTACATTTTGAAAACAGCCTTCTATCGCAGAGTTAATATTTTTAACTCCCAGTGATACATCTTCATGTAAATATTTAATAAGCTCGAATATTTTTAAAAGTAATCCTTGCAATCGTAATCGGGTTATACAGTTGTTGTGATCAGCACACAATGAAAATATAAATTTGTATAACTCTACCAAACTGCAGTTACTTAGAATTCCAAGTAAAATTTTTGTTGAAAACACTTGAATGTTACCTTCCCTAAATCTGAAATAAAAATCAATCTAAATGGTAAATAAAAATAGAAAATTAAACAAATAAAAACTGGGGAACTTTCAGTCAGTAAACAATGACAGATACGTTTTACCGACTAACCATCAAATTGGACGAGTTTTTAAATTCATGTCTAAATCGGATTAATTACATTTCCATTAAATCGTTTTTAAATTATAAAACGAAAGTTTGCTGAAATTAATTTTAGCGTTGTCAAAATCATCGTATTTTCATCAGGTTGTTCATCGAATAAGGAATATGCACATATTTTTTTATTGCATAAATCGTTTAAGGAAGTCATTACAAACCCAAAAAAAATATTTTGAAGAAAATTACTAGGATAATTTAGCTACAAAAAATGTTTACTTTTCGGTATAATTTATTACAATTTAAAAAGCAGTCACATTTGTCCTTGAAAAATGACGTCAGGAGATCAGCAAAAATCTGAAAGTTAACGTAAAGCTTAACCCAAAGTCGAACAGGTTTGATTTTCTCGAAAACAGTCAGAGGGAGAGAAATCGAATATTTTGGGTTGATAGAGGAATAGTTCAACTAGCTTCGGTAAAAAATTCAGTTATACAGGATGTTTCGTTTCGGAGCTATTAAACGTCAAAGTCGAAATTTCAGCGATTTCCGTTGAAATCGGGTACAGGTCGCAAATGTGAATTAAATCGATGTAAATTTTCGGAGGTTGTAGGGGACCCGGAGTTTCAGAACTCCACTGAAACTGGTGAGGATCAGAAAATGGCCAGTAATTCTTTTGAATTTTATTAGGTCGAAAAATGCCATTTCCAGACCCCTCTTTGGTACCTAATAACTCGAAAACAAAACGTCAGATCGAAAAACGGATTTACAAGGGAAAGTTTAAAATCGCAAATACCATATTTGCAATACACTTGCCTAAACCTAAAATCACTGGAAAATGGAAATATTTGGAAAAACTGGAAATTTAGATTTTTGACCCAAATATTTCACGGTTTTTAATTTTTTGTGGGGTCAAAATGGTTCAAATTAAAATCCCATATACGTCATCGGAAAGAGCTCGTCAAAGTATGTGTTGTTAATATTTTTTAATTTCTTCATTCTCTATAGGATGGGAGCAATCGCCGATTAAATTTAGATTTTTTTACTTTTTGTACCATAGACATCGGTACATTTGAATCACTCTGTATTTTTTCCCCAATTTTTCAACACTATCTTATAAAGGGATAATCACACTGTAAAATGAATACCGAATGGGTCATCCAGGAGAGTATTTAGGGGGTAAAAATCCGATTTTCTTGATTTTTTCCGACAAATCCTATTTCACACTATTTATGTTACTGAAGTTTGCGTCGAAGCAGCAACGAACGGAGCGGGAGCCGTCGACGTACTAACTTCTAGATATCGACAATAATGAATTATATTTGTATACTTTAATTTATGTATTATGACTTAACGTTAAAGCCTTTAATGTATTAAGAAGTTATAAAACAAACTGTAAACAATATTTCCTAAACCTTAAATATGTTATAACGTTTCGAAGCAGGTCCGGGAAGGCGCGAGTGCAGTATTATAGAAAACACGTTACAGATCATATTTTCCCACTTTTCTCAAAAATACGAAAAAAGTACCTCTTTTTTATTTCTTAAAATCAAAGGTAATCCTAAAAGACACAAGAGAAAAAATTTTGAGCCATTTAAAAGTTATGGAACACTTCGAAGCAGGACCGGGAAGGCGCCAATGCAATATTATAGAAAACACGTAACATATCATATTTTCCCACTTTTCTCAAAAATACGAAAAAAGTACCTCTTTTCTATTTCTTAAAATCAAAGGTAATCCTAAAAGACACAAGAGAAAAAAATTTGAGCCATTTAAAAGTTATGGAACACTTCGAAGCAGGACCGGGAAGGCGCGGAGTGCAGTATTATAGAAAACACGTAACAGATAATATTTTCCCACTTTTCTCAAAAATACGAAAAAAGTACCTCTTTTTTATTTCTTAAAATCAAAGGTAATCCTAAAAGACACAAGAGAAAAAATTTTGAGCCATTTAAAAGTTATGGAACACTTCGGAGCAGGGCCGGGAAGGCGCGAGTGCAGTATTATAGAAATCACATAACAGATCATATTTTCCCACTTTTCTGAAAAATACGAAAAAAGTACCTCTTTTTTATTTCTTAAAATCAAAGGTAATCCTAAAAGACAGAAGAGAAAAAATTTTGAGCCATTTAAAAGTTATGGAACACTTCGAAGCAGGACCGGGAAGGCGCCAATGCAATATTATAGAAAACACGTAACATATCATATTTTCCCACTTTTCTCAAAAATACGAAAAAAGTACCTCTTTTTTATTTCTTAAAATCAAAGGTAATCCTAAAAGACACAAGAGAAAAAATTTTGAGCCATTTAAAAGTTATGGAACACTTCGAAGCAGGACCGGGAAGGCGCGAGTGCAGTATTATAGAAAACACGTAACAGATCACAGTTTCCCCCTTTTCTCAAAAATACGAAAAAAGTACCTCTTTTTTATTTCTGAAAATCAAAGGTAATCCTAAAAGACACAAGAGAAAAAATTTTGAGCCTTTTAAAAGTTATGGAACACTTCGAAGCAGGACCGCGAAGGCGTGAATGCAATATTATAGAAAACACGTAAGAGATCACATTTTCCCACTTTCCTCAAAAATAAGGAAAAAGTACCTCTTTTTTATTTCTTAAGAACACCCATCCCTTATTCATGTGTGGGTTTTACTGTCAGACAAATATGTTAAAAATAAAAGGCCTTACCTATAGATGAAATATTTTAACAATCCACAAAATGGGAAACTAGCTTAAAAAAGTAATGTTCACAGGTAACTTTCCAACAAGCTTGCACTTCACTACTATACACAGATAAAAATAAAAAACAGCACCGTAAACGGCAATATACAAGTTCCGCTCTCAACAACAACACAGAGAAAAATATCCATCCACAACAATTTCCCCAAAATGACAACTTTTTCAATACCCTTTTAATAACCAGGTAAGAATTAGGCGGTACCTAACAGGGCTGTCAATACTAAGTGGGAGTAGACGGGTAACGTCCTAATTGCTTACGGTTTATTACCTATCGATAACGATTTTCCCTTGATCATCAGCTAAGTTGGGTAAATTGGTCTTGAAATTGTTTAACTCTTTTCGAAATAAAATACAGGTACTCTTTAAGTATTGTCGCGAAAAATAATAATGTATACCAAACTGGCTCTTTGCCTATATTACTGCACGCACTTATTTCCGGTACAGAATGGGAGGTTCCTTAGCATTAAAATAGCTTAAAATTTTGTTCTCTTGTACCCTTGAGTATTACATTTGATTATGAAAAATTGAAAAGAGGTACTTTTTTCGTATTTTTGAGAAAAGTGGGAAAATATGATGTTACGTGTTTTCTATAATACTGCACTCGCGCCTTCCCGGTCCTGCTTCGAAGTGTTCCATAACTTTTAAATGGCTCAAAATTTTTCCTCTTGTGTCTTTTAGGATTACCTTTGATTTTAAGAAATAACAAAGAGGTACTTTTTTCGTATTTTTGAGAAAAGTGGGAAAATATGATCTGTTACGTGTTTTCTATAATACTGCACTTGCGCCTTCCCGGTCCTGCTTCGAAGTGTTCCATAACTTTTAAATGGCTCAAAATTTTTTTGCCTTGTGTCTTTTAGGATTATCTTTGATTTTAAGAAATAAAAAAGAGGTACTTTTTTCGTATTTTTGAGAAAAGTGGGAAAATATGATATGTTACGTGTTTTCTATAATATTGCATTGGCGCCTTCCCGGTCCTGCTTCGAAGTGTTCCATAACTTTTAAATGGCTCAAAATTTTTTCTCTTGTGTCTTTTAGGATTATCTTTGATTTTAAGAAATAAAAAAGAGGTACTTTTTTCGTATTTTTGAGAAAAGTGGGAAAATATGATCTGTTACGTGTTTTCTATAATACTGCACTCGCGCCTTCCCGGTCCTGCTTCGAAGTGTTCCATAACTTTTAAATGGCTCAAAATTTTTTTGCCTTGTGTCTTTGAGGATTACCTTTGATTTTAAGAAATAAAAAAGAGGTACTTTTTTCGTATTTTTGAGAAAAGTGGGAAAATATGATATGTTACGTGTTTTCTATAATATTGCATTGGCGCCTTCCCGGTCCTGCTTCGAAGTGTTCCATAACTTTTAAATGGCTCAAAATTTTTTCCCTTCTGTCTTTTAGGATTACCTTTGATTTTAAGAAATAAAAAAGAGGTACTTTTTTCGTATTTTTGAGAAAAGTGGGAAAATATGATATGTTACGTGTTTTCTATAATATTGCATTGGCGCCTTCCCGGTCCTGCTTCGAAGTGTTCCATAACTTTTAAATGGCTCAAAATTTTTTCTCTTGTGTCTTTTAGGATTACCTTTGATTTTAAGAAATAAAAAAGAGGTACTTTTTTCGTATTTTTGAGAAAAGTGGGAAAATATGATCTGTTACGTGTATTCTATAATACTGCACTCGCGCCTTCCCGGTCCTGCTTCGAAGTATTCCATAACTTTTAAATGGCTCAAATTTTTTTATCTTGTGTCTTTTAGGATTACCTTTGATTTTCAGAAATAAAAAAGAGGTACTTTTTTCGTATTTTTGAGAACAGTGGGAAAATATGATATGTTACGTGTTTTCTATAATATTGCATTGGCGCTTTCCCGGTCCTGCTTCGAAGTGTTCCATAATTTTTAAATGGCTCAAAATTTTTTCTCTTGTGTCTTTTAGGATTACCTTTGATTTTAAGAAATAAAAAAGAGGTACTTTTTTCGTATTTTTGAGAAAAGTGGGAAAATATGATATGTTACGTGTTTTCTATAATATTGCATTGGCGCCTTCCCGGTCCTGCTTCGAAGTGTTCCATAACTTTTAAATGGCTCAAAATTTTTTCTCTTCTGTCTTTTAGGATTACCTTTGATTTTAAGAAATAAAAAAGAGGTACTTTTTTCGTATTTTTCAGAAAAGTGGGAAAATATGATCTGTTACGTGTTTTCTATAATACTGCACTCGCGCCTTCCCGGACCTGCTTCGAAACGTTATAACATATTTAAGGTTTAGGAAATATTGTTTACAGTTTGTTTTATAACTTCTTAATACATTAAAGGCTTTAACGTTAAGTCATAATACATAAATTAAAGTATACAAATATAATTCATTATTGTCGATATCTAGAAGTTAGTACGTCGACGACTCCCGCTCCGTTCGTTGCTGCTTCGACGCAAACTTCAGTAACATCACTATTTACCCTATTAAGTGATTCTTTTTGGGTTTATTTTATCCACAAATTATCTAAGAATACCTCCCACTAATTTAAATCGCTTATTTTTTCGGTAAAGTTATAAATAAAAAGGTTTATTTGCATCGGGGACATCTAAAATTTGAAATTTTTTTAATTTTCCAAGATTGCCATGAAAATAAAGAATTGCAGTTTATTTACTTAAAATTATTAAGATGATATGTCAAAAATGCCAATGTTCGTTGCAAAATTGAAAGGTTCCTGGACCTATTTCGGCTTAAAGTATACATGAATAAGATTTTAGGAACCTTATACTTTAAGTACAGGGATATTTCATTGTATGAGTTACGCATTAAATGCCATTTTTATTGAGTTTTCGATGACTCTACAACACTGGAATTCGCCATGTACTCATGATGAGTCATAAGTTCAGTTTTGACTACACAGCCAATGGGATCACGTTTTGCAAGTTTCGAAATTCGGGCGAAAATTTGCAGTTTTAAATCCTTTTTTTTTTGTTAATAAAGATCAAAATAAATGGATAACAGCAACCGCCATGAACATTCAAGTTATAATGTAGAGAATATAAAATAATATTTCAGATTTATTTGGGTTATATGCATATTCCCTATCATCATACTTGAAGACCGATGTTTCCGATGGATACGTGACGGGGGAAGTCGGCTATCAGACTGTGAGGATATTAACATAGACAAACTTGTACCATTTTTTGGTTTTAAATATGAGTTATTTTATTTTATTTTAATTTTAAAACAATATTAATTTAAAAAGTATTAAAAGCAAAATAATACATCCTCATAGAGAGAAGTTAAAAAAAAACAGAAACATAAATACAAAAAAGTAGATTTATTAACCATTATGATATAGGTACCTAAAATTTGGTACACACAATTCCATTAATCATGCTTTAATGTAATATGACATCAGTTTTGTTCAGTTCTATAATACTGATTACACTAAATTTTTTTTGTGTCTTGTTTATAATATTTGGAATTATTTAGTAGTACTGATACTCTTCTAAATATAATATTTAAAAAAAACTTTAAATATACATACTTACGTATCAAATACATTAAACAAAAAATTTATCACCATTTCAGTTGCAAAATCAATATCAATGTTGGTATGATTCTTTTTATTTGCAGCAAAAAAGACATCTGAAAGTACAGCTTCTAGATCACATGTTTCTAAAGTGAGTGAACTTTCACTATTGCCCAGTCTATGTCTCTCAAATATAGCTCTTATGACAGATAATGGCACTTCTTCCACTAAAAATAAAACTTTAATTTATGAATAAATGTACACTTATTGTCATTAAAAACCGGCATTCACCTTAATCACTTTTAATGTTTTCTAAGTAAAATTGTACAGGGTTATTGATGTATTTGGACCAATAGATAACTTTTTTATTTGAAGAGATAGAAAAATGTTTAAATTAGAAAAATTGTAGATTTGTACAAGAATCATCAGGAAACGTAACTGGAAAAACAATTAAACAACAAATAAGCGAGTTTTAAACTAATCTTAATTTTTTTCAGAGGGCTTGCCATTTATTTTTTTTTCTTTAAATTCTACTCGCTAAGAGTATTTTATGTTAAGTTACCCTACACCGATTTTCGACTGTTTTCCTATAATATTAAAAAATAAAATGAAACCTAAGTATTTTTCAATATCCTTTGTTTATGAGTTAATGCAAGTTCTATGGAAACATCAACAATCTTTAGTTAAAGGTGCTCTAACCAGGTGCTGCAGTCATTCAAAGAAAGACAGTTTGTTATTAGTTTATTCATTAGGGGCTACAGTCAGCAAGAAAATGTTGATCTATTGTACCATATTCTTTATAAAGGACGGTAGTAAATTGGGAGCAAAAATAATCCCTTTACCTGTATTTCTAAAAGGGTCTGTGATCGTAACATGTAAATTGGGCGCGGGCCTTTCTTTAAGCACCTGTATGAGATAATTACTTAACAATTACTATACTCGATTTGAAATTGGTTGATAGTAATAAATCATTTTTAGCAGCCGATTCCATAGGCGCACCTACCTGACGTGCCGGTTTGAACCCTATTTACTTATCCGAATAATTTAGTAATCATTATTGTCATAACAGGTAAAAATAATTATGCCGAGAATTCAGGGAACAATTAATACACAATGTTACTTTTCAGGTAGTTACGAAAAATTAGGTACCTCTACTTATTGGTATAAAACTGTGAGTCATTTTAAGAGCGAACAAACCTAATGCGAGTATTCTAGGACACACATTTGGGTAATTTTTGAAAATGGAGAGTCTTTCAGGATTTATTCCAGTTAAGCGAGCTGCGAAATCAGCGCTAAGCATTAGTGAAAAGATTATTGTGCTTAATGTATTTAATGCACTTAGATATCAAAAAAGTGCAATAAGTATCGATTCTGCAGTGGAACTTTGTTCAAAGATGACAGGTATTGGAAAAGCAACCATCTACAGGCTGATGCGGGAAGAAAAGACAGGAACCGTGACGCCACCAAAACCATCTCCAGGAAGGCGAACAATACCGATCGATGAGGACGAAAAGGCCATCATAAGACGAAAGGTGCATTCATTCTATTTCAATAAGGAGATCCCTACTTTGGATAGAGTTTTAGGGGCAGTAAAAGAAGACTTTCCTGCAATCAAGAGAGATAAACTATGGAAAGTTCTAAGAGAAATGAATTTTAGATGGGAAAAACATAGTCGGAAGTCTCATTTGCTCGAAAAAGATGAAATAGTATGTTGGAGACGTAATTATTTGAGAAAAATAAGAAAATTTCGCAATGAAAACAAAACAATTTTCTATTTGGACGAAACATGGCTGAACGAAGGCTACACAGTTGGAAAAATATGGACAGACAAAAATGTGACTTCTCACCGGCAAGCATTTTTAGACGGTCTATCAACAGGAATAAATCCGCCCTCTGGAAAAGGAAAACGATTAATTATAACTCACATCGGTAGCTCCAATGGATTTTTAGAAGGTGGACTATTATCATTCCAATCAGTTCGTACAGGCGATTACCACGAGGATATGAATGCTGATGTTTTTGAGGAGTATTTCGAACAAATGATAGAGCTGATTCCACCTGGCTCCGTCATTGTGTTAGATAACGCTCCGTATCACTCCAGAAGATTGGAGAAGATGCCTACAACTGCTTGGCGAAAAGCAAAAATTATCGAGTGGCTTGTGGAGAAACAAATACAATTTGAGGACAATATGGTTAAAAACGAGTTGCTATCAATTGTAAACACCCATAAACATCGGTTTCAAAAATATGTTGTTGACGAAATGGCCAAAAAACAAAATATAATAGTGCTTCGGCTCCCCCCCTACCATTGCGAATTAAATCCGATCGAACTGGTATGGGCTCATGTGAAAGGTTATGTGGCTAGACAAAATACCACTTATAAAATGAGTGATGTTCAAAAACTCTTTGAAGAAGCGCTTCAAGAAGTCAACGCGGGGAAGTGGCAAAGATGTATAGAGCATGTACTAAAGGAGGAGGAAAAAATGTGGCAATTGGATAGTTTACTGGAGAAAACGGTCGAACCACTTATTATCAATTTAGGGGAAGAAGACAGTCCCTCAGATATTTCATTTTCTGATGATGATTAATTTAAAGCGAAGAACTGTAATGACTTACTATAAATTTTATAGAATTTCAAATAGAAACATTTTTCCAAATTTACTTGTTTATTAGTTGCTTTATTGTTATTAGTATTATATTTATTCAAATACAAGGGTAACAAATTATGCCACACATCCGAATGTTCACTAAATTATATAATTATTGTGTTTAATATAAACTTAAACCCACCCGAAAGCACGTGCATGAGTGCAAAACATCACAGGTAGAATACTACCGCTTATTGTTCGAGCCTCGGGTTAAGCTTTGTATTCGACGCCCTTATCAGATCTATAGGAATGGAAAGTTTAATAAATGCAAAAGGGTCTAGACTTTCAATGTATATACTATTTAAAACTTGGCAATTTAGGTGGACCACTCTGTGTACGTGTTTGACGGATTTTAATGATTTATTACTATCAACCAATTTCAAATCGAGTATACTTACATATACCTACAGTGGCGGTTGGTGAAATTTCATAGTTGTTTATCTCTGTTCATACTTACAGGACCCGTACCAAACTTAGGGGTTTTAATAGTGAGCCCACTGGGAATGTTTTGGTAAAGAAAAAAAAACATTTTGTAATTTGCGAAAAAAAGTTAAATTTTTGGTGCGGCCCACCCAAGAAAAAAATGAACACGTCTAGGTATGTGATTTCTTTTTTTTCTAAACAAATTTTACATCATTTTGTCGACAGGTTTTAAATTTTGAGAGAAAAAATGTCTTAGTAGAAAGTTATAGTCATTTGAATTTTTTGAAGCCTAAAATATAATTTTACAAAAAATTCAAATGACTATAACTTTCTCCTAACACATTTTTTTCTCTCAAAATTTAAAACCTGTCGACAAAATGATGTAAAATTTGTTTAGAAAAAAAAGAAAGCAAATACCTAGACGTGTTCATTTTTTTCGTGGGTGGGCCGCACCAAAAATTTAACTTTTTTCGCAAATTACAAAATGTTTTTTCTTTACCAAAACATTCCCAGTGGGCTCACTATTAAAACCCCTAAATTTGGTACGGGTCCTGTAAGTATGAACAGAGATACACAACTTTGAAATTTCACCAATCGCCACTGATTACCTAAATAATCCGAAATTTAATTTACTTTACTGGCTCATGTCAATTTGCTTTATAGTTTAGTTTATTTTTACTTTTGATAGCGCATAGACAAAAGTGGAAAATGTCCGTCTCAGTGATCAAAAGTGAACGTAGGAATGATTTGATTTTGTACGAAAATTTTACATTTTCCAAAGACACAGTGTTAAAAAGTGGTGAGACATCGTAGTGATGTAGCCAAAAAATGCTGCATTGTAAAGCCAAACTTTACACTGTTGGTACAGAGAACCTAATTTCAAGAAAGGATGATGGTCACAATCATTAAGCAGACGAACAAAAGGTAAACAGGAAAGCTGTTTCAAATACGTGCAAAAGAAAGACTGAAGATGTAACTGAAAGGCCTTCAAAAATCATTTGTAATGCATTAACAGCACATTTGCCACCATCTCTCATAACCATTGATGTTAGTAACATTAGAAGGAATATTTATAACTGTCGCCGCAAGAGTACCAGGTCCGCTCTCCCCTAGAAGAAGTGCATGGAGCGAGCTGTCAGCGAATATAGTGAAACACTATTAACAAATAAAAGTGAAAATTTTTTGTTTATTAACAACATAAAAAATAATATTATAGTGTTTACATGTGAAACGAACATAAGTATTTTAACCAAAATCAATATACTGTCTATGGACGGAACATTTTCTTTTTGTACAAAGTTTTTCTCTCAATTTTGTACAATTTATGGACTCCAAAATGGCCACTGTTCCTTTAATTTTTTGTTTGTTACCGAGTAAGACTAGTGAATGTTATAAAACGTGTTTTTCTTTACTAAAATGTAAAATTTATGAAAAGTATTGTCTTATGTCCAATCCAAGACAAGTTTTTGTTGATTTTGAAATGTAGCGTTACTGTATGTGTGGCCTGATGTTGAAATTAGTGGTTGCCGATTTCACTTACACGAAGCATGGTATAGAAAGATAAAGTCAATCGGCTTGAGTTCTGATTATGAATCAAAAACTGAGATCGGCAGCTGGCTTAAAAACACCTTGGAGTTGACTCATTTGAATCCAAAAGAAGTAGAAGACTGTTTTGTTTTCGATTTGATGTAACACAATGAACTTTTGGATAAATATTGTGATTATTTGTTACATATATAGTTGAAAACGCAACATTTCCTCCTGCTGTGTGGGCCAAAGAAAATACTTCGGTTACAAGAATGGCAAATTGTTGAGAGTCGTTTCATGCAAAATTCAATTCCTCTTTTATGCAACGCATCCCTCTATAATATGTCTTCTTGAAAAGTTGAAAGAATGTCAAATTGAAACATAGGTATGTCAACATACAAAGTTTAAATGTAACTGCTCAATTTAAAGACAAAAATGTAAAAGCTAAGTTAGCATCACTTGATAATCTTGTTACTAAATATAAGTTAGGAGCATTATTATAATATACATTATTTATAATGTATATTATGTGCCTTTTTTAATATACATAAAGTAAAGTGCACTATTTGTTTTTTTAATACTGGAATAACGCACACCTCATACCTATATATGAACAATTTACGTTTGCGCCCAATTTACCTATAGGATTAAACGGACCCTAAAATCCATGCGCCCAGTTTACAAGTTCATGTTACGGAGCAGGTAACCTTCGCGCCCAATTTGCCACCGCCGAAATTAAAATACATGGATTAATAAAAAAGTAGAATATAATAGAAAAAATCTTTATTTCAAATTACATCAATTCATACAAAATGCACAAACAAATATAAAACGAAACGACGTCAATATAATAGTCTTAACCTAGCTTGCCAAAAAATGTCTAATAATTATTACTATATTACCCATTCAGAAAATCATCTATACTATATGGTGGCGGCTCGTGAGGTATTAAACTGGGTGTTCAACTCGGTGGTCATACAAGAAAAATACGAAAGGAAATATTGCACAAAAAATGCATAATAATTTAAGCTTATCTATGTAAAAAGTCCATTCTCTTGTTCTCAGTGATGTGAGTCGGTCATATGACCCCGTCATTTTGTGCGGTCATGACGTCATGACCGTCACGTCACATTAATAAATGACCGTCAGGTCATTTAACTTAATCTTAAATTTCATGTTTCGACGCAAGAAAAAGTCACGAGCGTCATAGAAATAGTGATGTAAATGAAAAAAAGTCCATGTAAAAAACGTATTTTTTGTGAAAAAAAACATAGTTTGTGTTTTGTTTTTTCAAAATAGCGTTTTTTTCACAAAGTGACAAATATGCAAGGTTTTAGAGGAAAATAATTCAAAATCCATATGTGATTACATTTGTAACGATAAAGTAAATAATATGCAATAAATTTGTCAATAAGTAAACATATTAACATATATTAAAAAAAACGAACTAAACAATAATAATAAAATAAACTTAAAGCAGATCACCTGTTGGAATTGCACACCAGCGGTTTGTTCTTTTGTGTTGCACGAAACTGCACTGACTTTTTGCTTATGGGCTTCTTCCACGAATAAAAAATGGGCAGGTTAGTGCAGCACAAAAGAACAAACCTTAGGCTTGTACAAAGCACTCTGAAGGATCTCCAATCGCGAGTCGGCTAACAGGATTGGCGACTCAAATTAAGAACGTGGCGTCCTCTTCAGGCGATTTGCTGACTGCTATAACGGGGAATATTTTCGTTTCGTCTTTGTCTTTATTATCGTGTTATTTGGTATCTTCGTCAATTTTGTCGTCTAGTGCCCTTCGCGTCTCCCGTTAAAAATCAGCTGATTGCAGCTGTCTTCCTTCATTTGAGTTGCCAATAGGTGCCCATGTATGACGCTGGTGCCCACATCGCTATCTGGCGCGTTTTTTTAAATGATTAAATTCTTGAAAAAAAAAACGTGAGAAAAATATTAATGATCCTATTAACTCTAAACTTCATAGAAGTAGTCTAAAAAAACAAATGCTTAAACACGTGTTTTACAGTTTTTAATAAATCAACCCCTAAGGGGGTGGAATGAGGGTTCAATAATGGAGTAAAATTGTTATACCGCGGACAAAGTTGCGGGCGCAAGCTAGTTTAATATAAAATGAGTTACTGCAAGTGTTACTTTTATTATCAATCATCCTTGCATAAAATTTTAAAATTTATTTTGTTTATTTTATGTTGTAAAAACGGAGTTATTCTTGATAATAAATAAACTCTGCTTCTTCTTGCCTTTCTATAATCTTATAGAGGGTACAAATTATTAACTTAGAAACTAAGTTGCTTTTTCTAAAAAGATGTAGGTATTATGATTAAGACAATTATGCTCTTTTGAAATTGAATTTAAATTCAACATTTGTTTTATCTCTATAATATATTATTATGACAATCCTTTCTTGAAATTTCAAAAACCGCCATTGTCATAAATCAGTCTACAGTCTACTGAAAAACAAAGAAAATCGGTATAAGGCTAAAAAAGTTATTGAGAAGCAAATTTGAAAAGCAGTTTTTTACACTGGTGAGTTTTTATATCAACATGATAGACGTCCAAATATTGTTCTCCTTATTCTAAATGCATACTTATGCCTTTTTTATTTTCTGATGATTTGCAGGTAACTTGTACTTACAATGTAAACTCCTTTGCAAAATTCTAAATTTTAAAGCAAGTCTGTACAACGGATATATTACATAGTTACAATCATCTATGGCCTGCTTTATATCTATGAACTTGGGATGGTCCCATTGTTTGGTACTGGCATCCATACTAAAAAAGGGATTGAAGCAAAGTAAGATTTTTTGGGAAAACATTTTATGAACAATGTAATATACACTCATCATCAAAAAAAAAAAAAAAACGGGCAAGAAAAATTGAAATCAAGTTTGATGGTAAATAGCTTTGCTAATTTTAGACCGTTTTTACTGAAATTTTCGGTATATTGTAGACGCATTTATCAAAATTATCATCTGCTTTACGATATAAGACAAATTTTAATATGAGTGACATTATATGGGGGCAACCAATAATACTTTTTTTCCTTAAGTTCTGAATACCCTGTGAAGAAAGTAGGCTATCTGATGCTGTTCCAGTGTATTTCGTATGGAAGTCGCATCTTTGCTCAACATTTTGCTTTTTTATTCTTCCCGATAAGTATCTGTTCTTTTTGAGAAGATAGTATAGTGTGTGTTTTCAACATTTTACTATAGATTTCAGAGACTAGATTTTCTTGGTGTTTATTATTTAAGTCGGACGGCGAGTACAAGTCCGGTCCTGTCTTTTAGTCAACCTCTAAACGTAACCGACAATAGAATAAACGCTATTAAAATTCATTAAATTAATTTTTAAATCAGTCAACAGCAATATTTACAATGTTGTTTTCTGTTTTTAGCTGCTATTACTTTTGTTAAGTTTCCGTTTAATTAACAAAAAATGTACGTTTTTCTGTTTATATTGCACCTAAAGGCTAATACAAGATAACTGTTATTTTATTAAGAAAAAATGATGACATATGACCCTGTTAAATTTATTCTAGACATACAAATTCTAAAACTTGCAGGGATTTTCTAAAAGATTTCTATCTTTTTAAAGAGAACATATCGAGATGAATAAAAAAAACAAAATGTTGAGCAAAGATGCGATTCCATATAAAATACACTGGAACATCCTGGCATCACCTACTTTCTCCAGTTTCTCCTGTTTAAAACTTAACAAAAAAAAGTATTTATTTATATCATCATCAAAAAAAAAAAAAAAAACGGGCAAGAAAAATTGAAATCAAGTTTGATGTTAAATAGCTTTGCTAATTTTAGACCGTTTTTACTGAAATTTTCGGTATATTGTAGACGCATTTATCAAAATTATCACCTGCTTTACGATATAAGACAAATTTTAATATGAGTGACATTATATGGGGGCAACCAATAATACTTTTTTTCCTTAAGTTCTGAATACCCTGTGAAGAAAGTAGGCTATCTGATGCTGTTCCAGTGTATTTCGTATGGAAGTCGCATCTTTGCTCAACATTTTGCTTTTTTATTCTTCCCGATAAGTATCTGTTCTTTTTGAGAAGATAGTATAGTGTGTGTTTTCAACATTTTACTATAGATTTCAGAGAGTAGATTTTCTTGGTGTTTATTATTTAAGTCGGACGGCGAGTACAAGTCCGGTCCTGTCTTTTAGTCAACCTCTAAACGTAACCGACAATAGAATAAACGCTATTAAAATTCATTAAATTAATTTTTAAATCAGTCAACAGCAATATTTACAATGTTGTTTTCTGTTTTTAGCTGCTATTACTTTTGTTAAGTTTCCGTTTAATTAACAAAAAAGTACGTTTTTCTGTTTATATTGCACCTAAAGGCTAATACAAGATAACTGTTATTTTATTAAGAAAAAATGATGACATATGACCCTGTTAAATTTATTCTAGACATACAAATTCTAAAACTTGCAGGGATTTTCTAAAAGATTTCTATCTTTTTAAAGAGAACATACCTATTATATATCGAGATGAATAAAAAAAACAAAATGTTGAGCAAAGATGCGATTCCATATAAAATACACTGGAACATCCTGGCATCACCTACTTTCTCCAGTTTCTCCTGTTTAAAACTTAACAAAAAAAAGTATTTATTTATATCTTAAAATTTTTCTTAAATCGAAATGCAGGTGATAATCTTGATAAATGCTACGCTACTATCTAAGGAAAATTTTATTAAAAACGGTCTAAAATTAGCAAAGTTATTTACTTAACATCAAACTTGATCCAAAATTTTTTTATCCGTTTTTTTTGATAATGAGTGCATTTTAAAAATATACCAGGTTGGAACCATTATAATAATAGAGTCAAAAAATTTGGTAAAGTGCAAGCTATACTTGAACAATTAGTTTTCCGTGCCAGCAGCCCCCACTTAACCTGAGCAAACCTCGGCCGCCCTATCTCCGCCCATCTGCCCTGCTCCCCGCCGCTGACGACACCAACGCCGTATCACATCGCGTTTGCGCGGAGCTGAGTGCGCAGCGTTTCAACTGAGCCAAATTAAAAATTTTGAAAATCGTGTGAAGAGAAAACTTGTTCCTTACATAGTGAGAAATATTTTTTGTCAAAAAACTTTTTCTCTAAAACCAATGGTTCAGCAGTTATAAGGAAATAAACAATTACATTGTTTAGAACAACTGATCGCGCTAGAATTTTTCAATCCTGATAATTTTGGCTCAATCTACACCTAATTCTCAATGTTCATGACTTTTTTCAGATTTTAATGAGCGATCCTTTTGGTGATAAGGGTGGGGGATGGGGGACAATAATTTTTAAGCGTTTTTCCCGAAAAATGTTTTAAAAAACTCATAAAAAATGCATCATATATATTGTTGAATTCGTGCTTCAATAAGCTTTCATTTGACACCCTACATCCTACATGATGCCCAGAATTTTTTTTTTCTATTTGCCATTTACTCCCTGAAACTAACCCCCAGAATCAGAATTCCACTTTTTATACTTCAAGTCCATAATTGGGCCACCACACTCTATCTCTGTGCTAAATTTCAAATTTTTACAACAGTTTCAGAGAAAATCGCTTGTGACAGACGAATGGGCGGACAGTCACCTAAGTGATTCCATAGTTTTTTCTTTGGAAATTCCGAAGTGTGATGAATCGTTCACGATCAATAGAAAAAAAAATTATATTTGGGTTTGCTTGGGTATTAGGTACCCATTTAGGAGGTATAATATCCTTTTTTCTGGACAGATTTTAAATGTACCACCCTTTGGAGATTTCTTTAAGTACCTACTTAGTCGGTAGTTTTTAACCTCGGTTTTAACCCAACCCATTGAAGATGTCTCAAGAAACCAAAGCGAGATGTCGAGATCATTTTCATTCTTAGTACTATGGTAACATAAGCATAAGGTTGATTGGGCAAACATAAGTCATTACTCCTGACACCTCACCTCTCTTAAAATTCCCCCTTTTCTAAGTTAATATCTCGGAAGCCCAGCTGCCAGGTAAGACTGTTTTTTAATATTCTAAGGTTCGGACCTTGCATGCAAATAAATACTTTATTTTCTTACTTTATGTAATAAATATAGCCTTTTTCGTTTTCAGTCTTCTTCCAATTTACCATTTTAAAAATAAAAATTACAAATCCAGGGAACAGCTAAGCAAGAAGTTATATCACAAAACCATGTCGATTAAGAAATTATTTCATTTTCAATATTAAATCACTACGAATTATTATAACATTGTAAAGTTCCTTTTCAAGTACTTTTAATCAAAGAAAATAAATGCTTTTAATTTTTAAACAGACAAATAACGGTTGTATTTCATTGTTTATATTTTGGGCGTGTACCGTTGTCAACTTCGGTTACGGTTTTGTGTCCCGTAAGTATCGGTAACCTGAAAAGTTGGTAAGATTGGAAACGCGGTTTCTGAAAAATATCTGTCATTAATGTCACCGAAGGAACCGATGCTTCCCGGGCGTGTACCGTTGTCAACTTCGGTTACGGTTTTGTGTCCCGTAAGTATCGGTAACCTGAAAAGTTGGTAAGATTGGAAACGCGGTTTCTGAAAATATCTGTCATTAATGTCACCGAAGGAACCGATGCTTCCCCGCTGGTTTTTCGGTTTGTTATGTCATTTTGTTGTTTATGTTTCAAATTTTATTTTTTCACAATTAAAAATCGTCTTTAGTTTCAAAATGTTTAAAGCAGGAGGAGAGGTATGTTTTTGGGTTGGGTCGATATCTGTAAAAATAAAACAAACATAAGGGTCCGGAACGCTTTCCGGACACCCGAATTAAGAATCTTTTCACATGTCATCGAAAAATATGGATTTCAAATAGTATATTTCTGCAAAAAAATTTGCGGAATATTCAGTATTTTTCTTAAAAAAAATTATTGAAATTTGATAAATTGCACAATAAAATGTCAGTTCTATGCGGTGGTGCCAAAATTTTATACGCACACGTATCACGCAGTCACAGTAAAAACTCAACAAAGATAAAACAAATTAAAAATATACTGATGAAACCTAAAACTGAGCAAACCTGTCCGAGAATGTATTTCACAACTCCTTGGCCACAAGAAGAAATTATATTATTTTTAACAATAGCTTTAATGCCAAATTTTTACAAAAAAGAATTAATACACCAAAAAAATTACAAATGTGGCAACACTGTGTTCCCATAAATCCAAAACGTCATTCAAAATTGATTTTTATCATAACCTCAAATATGTTGGAAAACCATCAGATAGGTGATAAAAATCATGTTTTTTTACTAATAAAGTAATTTCTGAGTTAAAATATTGCATTTTCCACATTAAAGATGATTTATAAACGTAAGTAGCATCGATATCAATAAAGAAAAGTGTTAAAATTCCAAAATTAAAGGTGGCCGGATAGTGTTATGAAACCTTTATTAATATTCATTTTCGATAAAACTGACATTAAAAATACTAAAAACCTAAAAGCCAAAAGGAATTTTAGTTCACCATGCACCTTGTGTTGGTGGCGCTAGTAGTGCAATGTCATTAATGTCTAGTTGTCTTGTATCTCATTTTACATAGGACCCGCTCTTCTCTCTATTTGTGTTTTTTGCATAGGACCTAGTCATGGGTAACACTCTAAATATTCCTGTGTTGATACAACAACACTGACACTGTTTGAAGTGTCAATACAACGTATCAGCACAATTGTGTCATGATACAGTAAAATAATTTTAAACACCGACACCGAAACTACCGAGAGTCATGGACGGATTGGCGCTAGTATCACGGTATCAGCGTTGCCACTTCGCCACAGCTCGCTCGATTGAGCGAGATCACCCTCTTTTTTTTCTGATTCACTCTCTCAACTCTCACTCCTCATTGTCAAATCTAGCTCGTTTTAATGCCTGTCGAGTTTAGCAATTATTGTGTTAGTTTTTTGTGATTATTATTTGTTTTATTTTTTTTTATTTTGTTGTATTTATTTAAAATAATAACAAAGTTGAATTTTGAAATTCTTTGGTCGATTTTGTTTAAAATTGAATAAAAAGTTATTAGCAAAAACTGTAGAACTGTTCCGGATTCCGGAAATATAGTGGAATTTAGCTAGTTTGGTATAGATGGCACCAATTCGAATGATGTTTAGCAAAACAGTCACAGGGAATAATTATTTTCTTTTTTCTTGTGATTTTTTTTCAAATATCTTGACTTCTCATTAACAAGTTATTTATTGAAATATTTCAACCAAAAAAAAATCTCTCTTAATTAAAATCTGTCTCGTTTTTGACGGGACGGCTCGCTCGAATAAATATAGGTCTGTGGCAACACTGTCTAGTATCCGTGTTGAAAAGGCAACATATGATACCTACCATGGATTTATTATTATGATACGATGATTACGATGCCGAGATTCCCGGAACGCAAGAACTACTAAGAGTATACTAAGATTCATTACAAGTTTGTGTTTGTCGTCTCTAGTGAGATTATTTTGTCTACAAGTGTGCTCGGAATAATAAAAATCTAATAATAAAAAATTAGTAGTAAAAGAATGAATATTATTATATTAATTGGTATAATATATGCATAGTTATATAAGTTAATTTTAGATTTAACGTGGGCTCAAATTGAAGAATGACCTGTGTATAAACAAGTATTAAGAAACATCTAATAATTTATAATAACAGTATGCGAGCTTGCGCTGGCGCTATCGCTATCTCCGCAGCCATTGACAGTTGACACTTTCCGTGATACCGCACAGGCACGGTAACTCTCGTAACTCTCTCCCATCTTGAGGGTCATTGCGTCACTGTATCATGTATTCTGCTGTTTCGACACGGGTGACACTGACACACCGAAGTGTGTCAGCACAAAAGCGCCATTCAACGCAGTGTTACACATGTCTAATAGGACCTCGTACTTCAATGTCTTCGTCACTTGAACTCTCAGCAGAGCTCAAAAGCTCTTGCACACAAAAGTCCTCCATTTTGCCTCAATAAAAAAACAAACAACCGATCCTCCTTGCAGACTAACGCGAAAGTCAGAAAAATAAACTCAGAAAATAGAAAAAAGCTAAAAATGCAAATATTCGGAAATCCATACACAATAATTTGCCAGCTATTATCGGAAATTGACAACTGACAGAAACGACCGATCTGCGTTCCGTTGTAAATCCGGGTTTTTCAGGAACCGACGTTACCATTGGTTTACCGCATTGTACCGAATGGTTAACCAGGTTTGACAACGGTACACAGCCTTTGTTTGTCGCCTGTCAATTGCACATGTCATTTGTCAGATCTATGTTAGCGTATTCTTTTGGAATTTAGACCGAGCTGGTTTTTTCGGTGTGCTTTTTCCAGCAGAAAGTAAATAAAGAAACGTTACCATAAAAAGCTGTTTTATTACGTAACCCAAGCAATTAATTGCGGAATTGAATTTATCAATGGCCCTTTGAAGCATTTGCGGAAAGGGTCGGCCATAAAACTAACTTGAGGTCTAAAAATCTACCCAGGGCTAACATCAGCCCCGGCCACTGGCCGCTTGCTCGGGGTGAGCAAATAAATTTTATTTATTTCTGTACCCCTGTAACAATAAATATTGGTAGATTAAGGACTGACATGTAATAATTTATGTAATTAATAAATGCCTTTCAAAGTAAGTACTCTTTCGGAACAGTTGAAATAACTTTCTTGGGACATATCGTTCGTTGCCGCTTATAATTCACCGATTAAACGAACTTACCTGTGAAGTTCGATCGGAATTATATGAGAAGCACCTCGTCTGAAGAATCACTTGATAACTAAGTAGTACCCCTGATTTGTGTCAAAAACATCACAACGTTTAGAGCGCTCCGAGTAATCCGGAGCGAAAAAAATTTATCTCGGAACGCACCCTCATACTGTCGTCTTGGAACGCTGTCAAGCATCCTTCATAAGTTTAGAGTTGATTGAAAAAAGTCAAATTCAAATCAACGGGCGGGAGCGGCGGGAAGTGATTCTTCAGCAGTGGCGGCTCGCCAGGGCCGGCAAGGTCGGCAGTGCCGACCCAACAAAATAGAAAAATGGGCAGTAACGAATCTCTTATTCAATATTTAAAATTTCTATATTTTTAATTTTAACTATTTTTTAAAACTAATGGTTCAATTATTTAGCTTTTAATTCAACTGTTTATTTCTATTTACAAACTTATTTACTCTTTCACCGGTCGGTCATCTCCATATTAGGCAATGACTACGGCCGAAAGTAATAATAGCAGGTCTTCTCACAGCGTAGGGAACGGCCACTGCGGCAAGCCGCCGAGAAAAGCTACCGAAACAGGCAACCAAACATACAATAGTAATACAATTAAAAGATTTAACACGGGGTTTCAAATGTGCTCTGCGGCAGACTTGGATTTGCCGCATGTTGCCGATTTGTGCACTTTTTCATCCATGGAAAATTTATTTGGGTCTTGATACAATACAATCAAGTTAATAAAACTTCTTTGTACTTGTGGAATAATGGCAAATATTAATTTACTTACAATTTAATACGTAGTGTCTATTATTGAATGATTTATTGTGATGTGGTTTAGATTTTTAATGTTTATTTTCTTAAAATTATATTTTCAACGGTCAAAAGAACCAGGATGATGCGATATTGGCAACTGCGGGAATGCGGTTTGATGAGGGTGAAGAGTGACACTCTGACAGTAGGGACTGGGTGAATTGATTAGTATTGAATGATTACTGTTTTTCGCAAATTTTAGGCCTACTTTCAGTACCATTTTCGGCATTTTCCTTAGTACTTGATTAAGTGCCTAAGTAAATTAGATATAGTGTCTTACTGTCTTGTGCTGTGCCGTACTTTGTGTACCTTTCACTTTAAACATTTTAAGTTATTTTTTGCCGGCTCGAAAAATTTGGTAAAGTAACAGCGTACCTAAGTATTTAAAAAATGGAGGGAAATGCTTTGGATGCAGCTCAAATTGTAAGTATTATCAAAAGTAAAGATATTGTCAATGAACTTTTATCTCAAGACTTTGCATTGTTTTATTAAAGTCAACGTAATCTTAATTTAAGATCACTTTTTTTGATTACATTATATGTAGCTAAAAAGCAAAAAAAAAATAAAAGAAAACACAAAATTCATAAACAAAAATTTTAAAAACTTAGACCTTAAAAACCTATTGCTCCTATGATGACACATATGAAAAAAATATTATATACCTATTCTTTCATACTCTCTGAAGGGCAAAAACACAGTAAATCCTCGAGTTTGTTAGATTAAAATTTTGCCGACCCTGTTGAAAAACTCACGAGCCGCCACTGTTCTTCAGACGAGGTGCTTCTCATATAATTCCGATCGAACTTCACAGGTAAGTTCGTTTAATCGGTGAATTATATTTCGAAGCACCTCGTCTTCGAATCACTTGATAACTAAGTAGATGTTCAGAGAACTCTGAATTTGCCTTTTTTCTATCTGGTATTTTTAAGTATAAGCATTGTTTGTTCAGTATATTTATTGGGCCTACAAGGGCAATGCCATAAATATTCTAGGAATTAAAAACAAAAGGAACATTATATTCTCTGAAAATAAGTACAATACTTCTTTAATCCTGAAAACTTACGTAATAAACAACTATGTATACATTTCCAGCAACAACCTACTGGCACAATAACATTAGTTGGATTTTACTATAGCGTTTGCAAAACTTAATTGGTCCTGGAGAGGCTTATTATAAAACTTTGCAAAACATTCCGAGGATCTAGACCACCCTGCTGTTTTCCTTATTGTCTCTAGCAATACTCCATTTCTAAAGGCGGCTGAGGTAGCAGCATGTCGTGTGGAATATGCCGAAAAGATTTTTGTATTAACTCCTGCTTCAGAAAGAGTTGTCTTGATCCATCTACTGACAGTGTCAGTAGATGCGGTATTATGTGGCTTTTTAGTGGTTAGTAACAAATACTCTTGGACTGGATTTCGTAGCTCAGCTGTGACTTGTATATATTCTAGTAACACAGATGCAAGGCAGAGCTTAGGCTGGTCCGGAAAAAACGGTATTTTTATACATGGTTGAAGATTATTTCGTCGAATGCTTGTCTTTATTTCATCCTGAATAAAAATTTGAATAAGTTCTGGCATAATGACAATATTTTCTACTTTTATCAGAACCAGTGTCTGAATACGATGGGCACTTATTAAAGCCAGCAATACTACCAATTTTTTGGTTAGATTTTCTAGAGACAGATTTTCATTGGGATACCAAGTTTCTAAGTGATTTAGAACTACTTGAGGATCCCAAATAAAATCATAGCGTCGTTTCGGAGGTCTTATCCGAGCAATCCCTTTGAGAAATCTAGATATTCTTTGATCTTTACCAATATCTTCTTTTAATATAAGAGAAAGCGCTGAACGGTACGTATTAAATGAACTATATGTTATGGTCTTTTCATCTAACAATTTCTGTAAAAAGGAAATCACTTCTGAAACTCCAGCTTCCAGAATATTTATTTTTTCTACTTCACAGAATTGCCACCAAGCCTTAAATGCTGTGCTATATTGCTTGGTAGTTGACTGTGACAGGGACTCTAAGAGTGTTGGCACTGCACACTCTGGGATTCCTTTTTTACAAAAAACCGCCCTCATAATTTCCCTGCAACCAGGGAAATTGGCAGTGGATGAGGCCTGCTAAAACAAGAAAGCAACGGTTGAAATAATGCTTGCTTAGAGGTAAACAACAAAGGTGGACACACTAACATTTCATGGAAAATTGGAAACCATGGTTGAGTTTCCCAATTTGGGACAACCACAATACCTTCTGCTTGTTCCTCTATTAGTTTTCGTAGGACCCTTAAAACTAAATTAAAAGGAGGAAAAGCATAGATAAAATAACCATTCCAATTTATGCTAAAAGCATCTACTGCTATTGAAGCAGGATCTGGGAACCAAGAGCAAAACACACTACACTTTGTGTTAGCATAAGAGGCAAAAAGGTCTATATTTGGAATGCCGAATCTACCCGTAATAGCTTTAAAAGCATCTTCGTTAAGCTCCCATTCCGTATCTAACGGGGCCAAACGAGATTGTTTGTCTGCTATCCAATTTTCTTTCGTGTTAATATATGTGGCAAATATCCAAAGGTCCCTTTCCTCACACCATTTCCATATAGTTTTGGCCAGGCTACTCAGTTTTGGATATTTGACACTTCCCATTCTGTTAATATACGACATTGCTGTTGTATTATCTACTCTTAAACTAATATTGCATGACTTAAGGCCTTTTGCAAAACATTTTAGACAATAAAATACACTTAACAGTTCTAAATAATTTATGTGATGTTCCCTTTCATTTTTGGTCCACCAACCATGAGTGATCTGACCATTAGAATGTCCTCCCCAGCCAGAAAGGGAGGAATCTGTATAGATGTTCATTTTATATGAGTCTGTCTTAATTTTATTAACAGCTTTAGATATATTATTCTCCCACCAAAGAATGTCATCTGATACATACGATGGAAGGAACATTTTTGCATCATAATTTTGGTTGTTACACCTTAGAGCTAAGTATTTAGCCCTTTCAAAAAGCTTAGTATGTAAAAAACCATATTTAACAGATAAACAAGCTGAAATCAAAAGACCTACAAAGTGTGCAAAAAATCTTATTGTAAATGTTTTATTTTGTTTTAACCTTGAAATTAATGCAAGTATCTTCTCTTTCTTTTCTGAGGGAAGGTACAGGATCATTTTTGCACTATCAAGCCTTGTGCCTAAATACTGACAATTCTTAGTTGGTTTTAAACAACTTTTTTCATAGTTTATGGTAAAACCCAAGTTTTCCAATGTAGCAACTACAATCCTAGTTTTCTGTTTGCACTCTGATGATGACTGTGCTAAGACTAAAATATCATCTAGGTAAACCATACATACTATACCCTTTTTATGCAAACAAGCTAAAACTGGCTTTGTTAACTTGGTAAATGTAAAAGGACAAGATGACAATCCAAATGGTAAACAAGTAAATTGTAGTAACATATTGTTAAAGGAAAAACGTAAGTATTTTTTATAATTCTTGTGAATTGGGACTGCATAATATGCATTTTTTAAATCAACTGTGCACATGTAGCAATCCCTAAAAACCAATTTTGAAGCTGTCCTAACATCATCCAGCTTAAAAGGTAATGTACGGACGAATTTATTAAGGTTCTTTAGGTTCAGAATAAATCTAGCCCCCCCCTCTTTTTTGGGGACCAAAAAATAATTGGACAAGAATTGCCTTTTTGATTCCTGACATTTTTCAATTACTCCATCTTCCAGCAATTGTGTAACTGCTTTTAAGAGGTCCATTTTTTCTGGTGGAGAAAAACTTTTCATTTCTGGTGGTTTATTTTGTAAAGGTACTCTAATAAAAGGAATTTTATACCCTTGTACCCACTGAATTATTATTTGATTGTTCGTAATCTGTTTCCAGTTTTCCACACAATGTTTTAGCTTCCCCGTACCAGAACAGATTGTACTTACCTTTTCTAACGTCTGAACTGCGTTCGACGGTTCCCCTTCTCTTGAGGGTAACGTTCGTAGTGATATCGCCCCTTCAATCTCTGCACTTCCCTCAGGTTGCGAGATGGGGCTTTCCTGTTTAAATGTTGTCTACCAGAATATTGATTCACCATGGCCTTTTTGGTGGTGGCTGTAGGATTTGAGGTTGTAAAATTAGCTTTAAGGTCTTTACTAGTCTTACCGAGTGCCTGAAAGGATTTAAATTTTTCTGTAAAATCCTTTCCAAACAGAAAATTATCTAGGTGACATATTTCTGCAGCTTGTTTTGCTTCTTTGCTTAAGAAACAAGATATAGTAATTCGCCTTGATATGGATATATCATGATGGAGGTCTGTTAATACAGTACCAATCTTACCTAACTTTTGCAGGTAAGGCTTAAAGGTAGGGTCTTGGTCATGATTTAATAAAATATCTGTTATGATTTCACCTACTCCAGATATTGCAGCACCCAGCTTATTTTGATTCTCGACTCTAATGGAGTCCTTTTTAATAACTGCCTGATCTCTCTTATTTTGAGACTGAACCAACATGTGTTTTATGTCGATATTTAACTCAGGTGCTTTAATGTGTGGGCAATTTTCTGGCATTGGAAAACTTTTAAACAATGTTTCTATATTTTCCTGTTCTATACTTACCCCATTAGTTAAGTTTTTAGACCAAGCTTTTGCTAGATCTGGATATAAGGTTGCTTTTTTGTTATCTACATTTTTAGAACTCATTCCCAGGCATTGTAGGGTATCCTCATCTAATTGTAATTCCAGTGTGTCAGTGATATCATTGTGTACTGTCGAGCCTCTTGGACTTCGATCTGGGGTGAAGCCTCGTGGGCTCTCATCACCGTAATGCATGCTTTCAGTATAAAAGGTTGAAGGAATAGTCGAGCCTCTTGGACTTCGATCATCCTTTAGGGAAGAAGTAGACCTCAATGCCGGACTTTTATAACTGCGGCTGGTGTATGTTGTCGAGCCTCTAGGGCTTCAATCACGACTGTTACTTTTCGACTGCAGACGTTCTATTTTTTCTAGTCGAGATTTGAGTTCCTTTATTTCGAGCCTATCCCGTTCTAGACGGCGTGACCTCGAGGACCTTGATCTAGAGCGAGATGAGTTCCTAGAACGTCTTCTTCGCTTAGATTCCTTTTCCTTTGATCTAGACTGTCTTTCCCGCTTCCTTTCTTTATCTTTCCCCATCCTGGAACAGAAAAAACATTAAAAAAAAAATTAAAAAACCAAAAAACCACGTTGTGACCGTTTTACACAAAAAAGAGTTATGAAGGATGCTTGACAGCGTTCCAAGACGACAGTATGAGGGTGCGTTCCGAGATAAATTTTTTTCGCTCCGGATTACTCGGAGCGCTCTAAACGTTGTGATGTTTTTGACACAAATCAGGGGTACTACTTAGTTATCAAGTGATTCGAAGACGAGGTGCTTCGAAATATAATCGGTGCTATTACTGCTCCCTACTCCAAGAAAATTTCATGTAGGTGAAGTTTGCCAAGAAGGTGCATTTGAGATTAGCATTCTTTTCACTCCGGACGTACCTAAGTGCACTCCGGCCGTTCGAGTATTAAATTCGGAGCAAAAAGAGTGAATCCGCTGGCGTTCGGGTATCGAGAACAGAGTGAAAAGTGTTTACTCCAAAAGTCTCGTCTCGCTGAGAGGTGCTTTAGGAGCGGGCATGCGTAACTGCGCTTGCAAATTTTATGGTTAAGTTAATTTTTTGTTTATGTCGGATAAATTGTAATGTTTTCATTCTAAGCTGGGTTCATTCTAACATGCATTTTAAGTTTTGGTCCGTCATTGATGGGACCGTTATTTCCGCAGAATTCTCAACTTTTTCTTCAGAAATTTTTTCGTTTTCGGAGCTTTCACAAAATTCTTCCTTGGCAAAGTTTAAAATGGGGATGAGAGAATTGAACCTATTTAATATTTTTAATTAAATTCTTGGTCTAAAATTTAATCCATATGCAAGTCAAACACATGTTTATTTTTAAGGTTATGTTTTTGCACTTTTGGCGTAGAGCGTTCGTCTTTGAAAGACTTACTCCCAAAACTCTGAAGCCACGTGACAAAATCTACTTTCACTCCACTCCAAATCCGTTGGCATCCCGAACGTAGCTATAAACACGAGCCATCTATGAGCCACCTGCATGGTAACTCTGTTGCTAAAATAGCCTTTTTCTTTACCGACTGAACAGTGATATCACCGGTCGGTAACCCACAAATTCCCTACTATACCGACTGTTAGTGCGGGAAAATTTCAAATCAAAATAAGTTTTGTTTGGAACATTACAATAAATATAAATTATAAAACTTACTTTTTTTAATAAATTTATACTGAAATGGCAACATTATATACAATATTAAACGTAAAATAACAGTTCATATTAAAGCATAAATTTTGTTTTTAAAAGTCAATGTGACCCATTCTTGATTAGAGTTACTAAAAAAAGTACATTTTATAAAATACATTTAATGCAATGCTACAAACAAAAGCTTAAAGTTGATAAGATTTCCAACAGTATTTTTTTATTACCAACAAGTAGATATGGCCTTACTTGAGCCAGACAGTGGCGCAAAGTGAAAAATAATGTTATTGGAAAAAAGTTCTGACTAGCACAGGATTCGAACCTAGGACCTCTTCGAATGTGCTGAACCTTTGTGATGTTTGACAACCTAGACCGCACGACTATCAAAGCAATGCACAGACTTTCATCGACTACCTCCTACGACTTCTCTTGGAGACGCCACAATCAGTAGCCAATCATTGATAGACATTTACAGGAGAATAACTAAAAAAGTACGCATCGTAGAGAAAAATTTTGCAGGAGGTTTCACTTCTCGAGTTACTATAGGCGGTTTAAATATGTCTCTTTATTAAAAATGGAGAGCTACCGACAGTTCATTGATCTCAAGGTTACAATGCAATACTATTGTCCTAGGTAAGATGTTAAACATTAAACGAATTATTTCGACTAAGTTTTCTTCGTACAAAAGGGATGTTTCGAGCTTTAAATACGCAATTTCGAGCGGTTCCCTACCAGTCAGCCATCCATCAACCCCCAATCAACCACCAGTCAAACGCCTATTAAAAAACAGAAGCTGTTAATTTTCTATTTTAGTGTATCACAAGTGAGTGGTTGAGCGGTTGAGCGGTTGAGCGGTTGAGCAGTTAGACGTTTAAGTGGTTTCCTGAAACAGGGTACGTCTGTTTTTAGCTGTTTATTAGCTGTTTTTCCAGAATAGGGTCTGTTTTTTAGCTGTTTTTCCAGAACAGTGTCTATTTTGTAGCTGTTTTTCCATAACAGGGTATGTTTTTTAGCTGTTTTTAGCTGTTTATTAGCTGTTTTTCGAGAACAGGGTCTGTTCTTTAGCTGTTTTTCCAGAACAGGGTTTGTTTTTTTAGCTGTTTTTAGCTGTTTATTAGCTGTTTTCCAGAACAGGGTATATTTTTTAGCTGTTTATTAGCTGTTTTCCAGAAACAGGGTCTGTCTTTTAGCTGTTTTCCAGAAACAGAGTCTGTTTATTAGCTGTTTGTCCAGAACAGGGTCTGTTTTTTAGCTGTTTTTAGCTGATGAGTGGTTGAACGGTTGAGCGGTTAACACCCGGTTGTTGTTGTCCGGTTAACGCCCGGTTGCTGACCGATTGCTGTCCAATGCTGCCCGGTTGCTGCCCGGTTGCTGTCCGGCTGCTGCCCGGTTGCTGCCCGGTTGCTGTCCGGTTGAGCAGTTAGACGTTTAAGTGGTTTCCTGAAACAGGGTCTGTTTATTAGTTGTTATTAGCTCTTTAGAAGTTGTTTCCAGAAACAGGAGTCTGTTTATTAGTTGTTTTCAGAAACAGTATATGTTTATTTAGCTGTTAAGAGGATGCGGATTGTTTAAGTCGAATAATTTTGCACCACCAGCAATAGAACATTTGTTGAGGTTAGGTTTGGGTGTTTAAGGTAATGAAACATATAAAGGACTTAGTTTAATTCTTTATTAAAAACATTTAGATACATTTCTATGGATAATTTTTCTAAGAGTTTTAAGGTTATCTGGAGCGTTGGAAAAGTATTGGTGTGTTTTGCTTTTTTTTAATCTTCGTTAATATGTAAGTAGGAATAACAAGAGTTTTAGAGTCTTTACAACCATAATTTCGATTTGAGAATCCTAGTAAGAACGATAAACGCTTAAGCTCAATGTTCTAGAATTTTCTCGAAGATTCTCGTACTCTCGTTTTGAATTTCCCTGATTTACGGAACGTACCCCCAGCTTCTGAACGTACCTTGAAACTTTTACATTTATCCTTTGTGTCGTGGTAGGTAAGAGAGAGAGAGAGAGAGAGAGAGAGAGAGAGAGCGCTAATTTAATGTTCTAGAATTTTTGCTCTATACGTATCTTAAACTTTTACTGCATACTAATCCTTGACTCACATTAAAGGTAAGTTTTCCGAACGCACCCTATTTTCTGAATGCACTTCTTTTCTACCAAACCGAGGTTCTAAATAGAGGTGCGTCAGAGCAGTCTAGTCATTTCGCATCAGCCTCTTGAAGTGTACGGACGTGTCTACTAAAATGGGAAAGTTCATTGTTATTAGGGACTTTATTCAAAAGGTGCGAAGATACAATGTTACAGGTCGTGCGGTGGAATTTAAGTTAAAGCCTGTGCCAGAAGGAACTGAACCAGTTGGCTGGGTGAGAGACGCTATACAGCAGGTTATTCATAAGGCCACTGAAGGACTTCAATCGACGGATTACGTTAGTTTTTGTTCAAACGACTTTAGTCGTGGTGAAGGATGGATTCGCTTTAAACCTGCCAAAGAAGTAAATTACGACGATGTTTGGGATGTTATTAGCAATGTTTACCAGTCCAACTCAACAGGACTTAATACAGACACTTTTTGTCTTAAAGTAACAACTGTACGCTTACCGACAGGTTGGGGAAGAGGAAGTAAATACAATAGCTTTGAAGAGGAATGTGATATGCGACGAGGAATAATAAGTATTACGAATAAAGACAACTTATGCCTACCTCGCTCCTTGGTGGTCGCGATAGCCAACTTGGACAAAGACCCTGAATTTAACAAAGTAAGGAAAGATACGGGAAAAATACAGATTACACGGACCAGAACGTTATTAGAAGAAGCTGGTGTTGTAATTCCCGGGGAAGGGGCTGGTATTGTCGAGCTTCAATAATTTGAAGAACACCTTAGGGATTACAAAATTGTGGTATACAGTTACGGGGCAAAGGGAAGAGATACCATTTTTGAAGGAACTACAGAAAGCAATAAAAGACTTAACTTGTTACATCATGATGGACATTTTAATGTAATTACTTCTACTACGGCTGCTTTTTGTTTCAACTATTACTGCGAAGAATGTCACTCGCCATTTGATCACAAAGATAAGAACAGGTGCGGTAGAGTGTGTGCTGGTTGTCTTCAGTCTCCGAAATATGCGAGCCAACAACTTAAAATTAAATGTACCAATTGCCGTCGGTACTTTAAAGGCCAAGCTTGCTACGAGAATCACTTACGAAATGGGTCTTGGGAGAAAAGCACAGTGTGTGCTGAAATTAGAAGTTGTGAGAATTGTTTTAAAACAGTGAGGGGTAAAAGACAACATGTATGTGGAGAAGTATTTTGTAAAATATGTAGTAGGTACATATGTACCTGAAAATCATCTATGTTTCATTCAAAGAGACACAGAAAAGCAGAAAACGAAAGATGTAGTTTTCGTGTTTTACGACGTTGATACCCGACAAGAAGAGGTGTTGACTAATGGTTCGCTTCTTTATCAAGTAAATCTCTGTGTTTTTAAACAATGTTGTGACGTGTGCTTCAATACAGAAGACAAAATATGGAGAAAATGTGGTGTTAGACTGCAAATACTTTAAACTTTTGATCCTGATTTACTATTTACGCAACATTTGCTACAATTAAGAAAATCCTTTAAAACTGTTGTTGTAATAGCACACAACGGTCAAGCCTTTGACCATCAATTTATTTTGAATTATCTACTCACAAACACCACTCTAACGCCAGAACTAATAATTAGGGACACAAAAATAATCATGATGAAGGTTGGAAATGTGAAATTTATTGACTCTCTTAACTATTTCCCAATGGCATTGTCGAAATTACCAAAGGCATTTGGTTTGGGTGATGACTTCAAAAAGGGATATTTTCCTCATTTATTCAACACAAAAGCAAACGAACATTACGTTGGTACCCTCCCTGCATTAGACTACTACTCTCCAGGCAGGACGAAGGAAGATGCTCGAAAAAAGTTTTACAGTGGTACGAGGAACACAAAAATGATCGATTCGAAATGCAAAAGGACTTGGTTGAATCTGTGTATCAGATGTAGAAATTCTAACACGAGCCTGTTTGAAATTTAGAGATCAACTGTTGTCAACCACTAATGTCTGTCCCTTTACAGAAGCCACAACAATGGCTTCCGCATGCAACAAAGTATTCCGCAGAAACTTTTTAAAACCCAACATCATTGGGGTTATTCCTAAAAACGGATACAGGTGGAAAGATCAACAAAGTAAAATTGCAATAGAGTGGTTAATTAGGGAGAAAAAACAAAGACAAATCAATATTTTACATGCTGCTAAAGGGAGTGAAATGGTTCTACATGGTGTAAAAGTTGATGGTTACTGTCTTGAAACCAACGAAATTTTCGAGTTTTAGTTCTGTTATTACCATGGATGCCCAAAATGTTATAAATTTGGAAGAGATGATCCTGTTTGTGGCGATCCTTTCACAACACTAAATTTAAGGTATGAATCATCTCAAGCAAAAAGTACAAAGTTAAAAGAAATGGGTTTTGTTGTTAATGAAATATGGGAGTGTGACTTTAGAAAGCAATTAAAAGATAATTTGGAAATTAAGGCCTACACCGAGACACATCCTGTTTTAACACTTTTGCCTTTAAACCCGAGAGATGCTTTCTACGGAGGTCGTACGGGTAATACTCATACTTATTACAAGGCTAAAGAAGCAGAAAAGATTAACTACTTGGATGTTTGCTCCCTGTACCCCTGGGTGTGTAAGTACGGAAAATTTCCAGTTGCACATCCTCAAGTCTTCGTAGGGGAGGAATGTCACAGTTTGGATTTGAACAACATTAGCGGCTTAATTAAATGTAAAATTTTACCTCCTCAAGATCTCTATCACCCAGTTCTCCCCGTTAAAATGAATAGTAAATTGATGTTTGCTCTTTGTCGAACCTGCGGTGAAAATATGATTACTAGCGAGTGCAACCATACTGATGAAGAAAGAAAGTTAGAGGGGACATGGGTTCTAGACGAGGTACTTAAAACTGTTGTGAAAGGATACAATATAACCGAAATACAAGAAATATGGAAATATGATGTTCTGACATTTAATAAGGAGACTGGTGAAGATGGCCTGTTCACAGGAATGATGAAAAAATTTATTAAAATAAAGCAGGAAGCATCCGGCTGGCCCAACCGAGGAAGAGAAAAACAAATATATTGAAGAATTCTTTGCAAGGGAAGATGTCAAATTAGAATATTCTCGGATTCTTGAAAACCCTGGTCTAAGATCTCTAGCTAAACTTATTGTAAACTTTTTTTGGGGCAAATTTGGACAACGGGAAAATCAACCAAAGACAAAGATTGTAAATAAACCTGCTGAATTCTTTGCAATGCTAACAAATCCGTCAATTTATGTTAATTGTGTTCTCCCTGTCAACGACAACACTCTAATTGTTGGATATGAACATGGAGAAGAATCCTTTGATCCTTTAGCTACTGTTAATGTGGTTATTGCTGCTTTCGTTACTGCCCAAGCTCGCCTGAAACTTTATTCGTTTCTCGAACAATTAGAAGACAGAGTCCTTTATTACGACACTGACTCCGTTATTTACGTTACCAAACCTGCTGCAACTGTTTTAACTACTGGACAATTCATTGGTGATCTAACCGATGAATTAGAAGTGTATGGTGATGGCAGCTACATTACAGAGTTTGTTTCTGGAGGCCCCAAAAATTATTCTTATAAAGTAAATGCTACCAAGACTAATTCTGATGTGATAGTTTGTAAAGTTAAGGGAATATCCTTAACTTACGAGGCATCGCAGTTAATAAATTTCGACATTATTAAGGATATAGTTCTTAGAGAGTCGGGACCAATATCGATCATCTCAAAAGATATTCGAAGAACCAAAAACCACTTTGTAACAACCTGCACTGGGACGAAACTCTACAGACCAAACTCCACAAAAAGAAAGTTTCTAGTTGATGGGAACTCTGAACCGTATGGCTACAAGAAACAGAAAACCTGTTAATTATAATGTATATTATAATATTTGTAAAACATTGTAATTAATAAATAGTTAATAAATATTGTTGTCATTTATTTTAACTTTTTTTAGCAGCCTACCAGTAGTTGACAGCTTTGTTGTGAGTTATTATTTCTGTATCTTTAAGTCGCGAAGTCTTAAATCGGTTCTAATTTACAACTACTGGATGAAGTCTAAAGCAACAAAACGTTCTATGTTTATTGGTAAAGAAAAACAAGTTTTAAGTAGAAGTATATTAAGGGTGTAAGCCTATCAACTCTATCTTGATTCGTTGTAGTCAGATGTACACAGTTCTTAAAATGTTGTTAAAGTTTAGTACAAGAGTAGTAACACTGATTTTACATACACTTTGCAGTGATATTAAATTAGTTGTAGCATTGTTGCCATATTTAGAAAATTCTTAAAACTATGGTTAAGAAGGATATTTTTACTGCAATGTCGCCCTGGTCAGAGCTAATAATACTTAGCAGCATCTAGATATGTTTTGTCCGCATGATGGCAGTATTTTAATTCTGTCATTCAAACCCCGAAATTTGTCGAAGTGGCACGAAGTTCAAAATCCTAAACGGCCTAAATATTACTCTAAGAAATGCACAAGCCTCTAATTTGTTCGTACTGCAAATTTAATTTACCTTAAAAGGTTAGAAATATTTTACTATTTTCTTTAGGTTTTAAACTTATCACAGCTGTCTTTGAGTTATTCCAACAGTATCTCTTCTTTTTTCTCTCTCGGTGAAGTTCTTAGTTTAAAGTATTGATAGGGTATGGCTACATTTTTTATAGGTTAAGTAACGACTAAATATATAGCACTTAAAAGTATTTATTCCTTAACAGCCTTCATTAGGGTTAAAGAAAAGTACTTAGTGTGAATGTTAAAGTTCCTTTGTGTGAAATTTCTATATTAATTTTCGAGCTCAAAGCATCAAGTCCGACGAAGATCCGATGGATCATTCCCGAGATATTGTTACTGTAACGAAAAAAAAGCAAACCCAACCCGATAAAGAACGAACCCAATCAAACCCAACCCGATACCGAACGCACCCAATCAAACCCAACTGGCATCTGTCATTTGTCATCTGTCATCTGTCAACTGTCACGTGTCAAACGTCAAAATTGAAAACTGACATAGGGAACGTGTTGAGCATGACGTCATAAGACATGAGAAAAAATTTGGCAGCTGTCACCTGTCATCTTCGATCTGTTAACTGTCACCTGTCACTCATCAAACGTCAGAAAAAAATGAAAAATACGTTACGTGTTCGGGGGCGTTGTCAGAAGGCGTTTAAAAAGAATGGCGTTGATCGGCCCTTTGGTTCCGGAGAAAATAATAACAAACTAAAAACCTCTTGCTATGTGCATCGTGCTATTTCTATCGAGCGATAGAAATAGCACGAGGTAAAATACATAAACATTAAGAATGATAAGAAACTGACATAGGGCTCGTGTTGAGTATGATGTCATAAGACATGAGAAAAAATTTGACAGCTGTCACCTGTCATCTTCGATCTGTCAACTGTCACCTGTCACTCATCAAACGTCAGAATAAAAATTAAAAAAGAATGGCGTTTCCCTTTGTGTTGTCTGTCGTCGGTGTGATGTTTTTAGCTGTTTTTTAGCTGATTTTAGCTATTTTTAGCTGTTTCCCGAAACAGGGGTCTGTTTTTAGCTGTTTTTAGTTGTTTTAGCTGACGGGAAGGCGCGAATGCGATATAGAACACACGTAACAGGTCATATTTTGCCACTTTTCTCAAAAATATCGAACCATTGATGGAACTGAAGAACCAACTTCATAGTCAGCATCTACTACTGCTCCTCTTCCATTTGACACCACCCGTGTGCCACCATTATCTACGGTAAGCTAGTTAGCGAACCCTTGATGAAACTGAAGAACCAACTTCATAGTCAGCATCTAATGCTACTCTTTCATTTGACACCACCCATTCGCCACCATTATCTACGGTAGGCTAGTTAGCGAACCATTGATGAAACTGAAGAACCAACTTCATAGTCAGCGTCTACTAATGCTCCTTTTTCATTTGACACCACCCGATCACCACCATTATCTACGGTAAGCTAGTTAGCGAACCCTTGATGAAACTGAAGAATCAACTTCATAGTCAGTGTATACTACTGCTCCTCTTTCATTTGACACCACCCGATCACCACCATTATCTCCGGTAAGCTAGTTAACGAACCCTTGATGAAACTGAAGAACCAACCTCAGATTCAGCGTCCACTAATATTGCTCTTCCATTTGACACCACCCGCGTGCCACCATTATCTACGGTAAGCTAGTTAGCGAACTCTTGATGAAACTGAAGAACCAACTTCATAGTCAGCGTATACTACTGCTCCTCTTTCATTTGACACCACCCACTTGCCGCCATTATCTACGGTAAGCTAGTTAGCGTAGTCGAGATATATAGGGTGTTCGCCCACACCACACTGGCTGTGCATGAGCGAGAATTGTGCACATCCATCAGCCCAAATTCCCGGTACCGAGAGTTGGGTTTGCTCTGGTTTACTCGATACCGGGGTTGGGTTTGATCTGGTTGGCACAATTCTCGCGCATGCGCATAGACAGTGTGGTGTGGATGCAGAACGCCCTATATATCTCTACTACGCTAACTAGCTTACCGTAGATAATGGCGGCAAGTGGGTGGTGTCAAATGAAAGAGGAGCAGTAGTATACGCTGACTATGAAGTTGGTTCTTCAGTTTCATCAAGAGTTCGCTAACTAGCTTACCGTAGATAATGGTGGCACGCGGGTGGTGTCAAATGGAAGAGCAATATTAGTAGACGCTGAATCTGAAGTTGGTTCTTCAGTTTCATCAAGGGTTCGCTAACTAGCTTACCGTAGATAATGGTGGTGATCGGGTGGTGTCAAATGGAAAAGGAGCATTAGTAGACGCTGACTATGAAGTTGGTTCTTCAGTTTCATCGATGGTTCGCTAACTAGCCTACCGTAGATAATGGTGGCGATTGGGTGGTGTCAAATGAAAGAGGAGCATTAGTAGATGCTGACTATGAAGTTGGTTCTTCAGTTTCATCAAGGGTTCGCTAACTAGCTTACCGTAGATAATGGTGGCACACGGGTGGTGTCAAATGGAAGAGGAGCAGTAGTAGATGCTGACTATGAAGTTGGTTCTTCAGTTCCATCAATGGTTCGCTATTTTTGAGAAAAGTGGCAAAATATGACCTGTTACGTGTGTTCTATATCGCATTCGCGCCTTCCCGTCAGCTAAAACAACTAAAAACAGCTAGAAACCGACCCCTGTTTCGGGAAACAGCTAAAAATAGCTAAAATCAGCTAAAAAACAGCTAAAAACATCACACCGACGACAGACAACACAAAGGGAAACGCCATTCTTTTTTAATTTTTATTCTGACGTTTGATGAGTGACAGGTGACAGTTGACAGATCGAAGATGACAGGTGACAGCTGTCAAATTTTTTCTCATGTCTTATGACATCATACTCAACACGAGCCCTGTGTCAGTTTCTTATCATTTTTAATGTTTATGTATTTTACCTCGTGCTATTTCTATCGCTCGATAGAAATAGCACGATGCACATAGCAAGAGGTTTTTAGTTTGTTATTATTTTCTCCGGAACCAAAGGGCCGATCAACGCCATTCTTTTTTAAACGCCTTCTGACAACGCCCCCGAACACGTAACGTATTTTTCATTTTTTTCTGACGTTTGATGAGTGACAGGTGACAGTTAACAGATCGAAGATGACAGGTGACAGCTGCCAAATTTTTTCTCATGTCTTATGACGTCATGCTCAACACGTTCCCTATGTCAGTTTTCGATTTTGACGTTTGACACGTGACAGTTGACAGATGACAGATGACAAATGACAGATGACAGTTGGGTTTGATTGGGTGCGTTCGGTATCGGGTTGGGTTTGATTGGGTGCGTTCTTTATCGGGTTGGGTTTGCTTTTTTTTCGTTACAGTAACAATATCTCGGGAATGATCCATCGGATCTTCGTCGGACTTGATGCTTTGAGCTCGAAAATTAATATAGAAATTTTACACAAAGGAACTTTAACATTCACACTAAGTAGTTTCCTTTAACCCTAATGAAGGCTGTTAAGGAATAAATACTTTTAAGTGCTATATATTTAGTCGTTACTTAACCTATAAAAAATGTAGCCATACCCTATCAATACTTTAAACTAAGAACTTCGCCGAGAGAGGAAAAAGAAGAGATACTGTTGAAATAACTCAAAGACAGCTGTGTTAAGTTTAAAACCTAAAGACAATAGTAAAATATTTCTAACGTTTTAAGCCAAATTAAATTTGCAGTACGAACAAATTAGAGGCTTGTGCATTTCTTAGAGTAATATTTAGGCCGTTTAGGATTTTGAACTTCGTGCCACTTCGACAAATTTCGGGGATAGAATGACAGAATTAAAATACTGCCATCATGCGTACAAAACATATCTAGATGCTGCTAAGTATTATTAGCTCTGACCAGGACGACATTGCAGTAAAAAACCCTTCTTAACCATAGTTTTAAGAATTTTCTAAATATGGCAACAATGCTACAACTAATTTAGTATCACTGCAAAGTGTATGTAAAATCAGTGTTACTACTCTTGTATTAAACTTTAACAGCGTTTTAAGAACTGTGTACATCTGACTACAACGAATCAAGATAGAGTTGATAGGCTTACACCTTTAATATACTTCTACTTAAAACTTGTTTTTCTTTACCAATAAACATAGAACGTTTTGTTGCTTTAGACTTCATCCAGTAGTTTTAAATTAGAACCGATTTGAGACTTCGCGACTTAAAGATACAGAAATAATAACTCACAACAAAGCTGTCAACTACTGTTAGACTACTAAAAAAAGTTAAAATAAATGACAACAATATTTATTAACTCTTTATTAATTGCAATGTTGTACAAATATTATAATATACATTCTAATTAACAGGTTTTCTGTTTCTTGTAGCCAAACGGTTCAGAGTTCCCATCAACTAGAAACTTTCTTTTTGTGGAGTTTGTCCTGTAGAATTTCGTCCCAGTGCAGGTTGTTACAGAGTGGTCTTTGGTTCTTCGAATATCTTTTGAGATGATCGATATAGGTCCCGACCCTTTAAGAACCATATCCTTAATAGTGTCGAAATTTATTAACTGCGATGCCTCGTGATTTAATGATATTCCCTTAACTTTACAAACCATCACATCAGAATTAGTCGTGGTAGCATGTACTTTATAAGAATAATTTTTGGGGCCTCCAGAAACAAACTCTGTAATGTAGCTGTCATCACCATACACTTCTAATTCATCGGTTAGATCACCAATGGATTGTCCAGTAGTTAAAACAGTTGCAGCAGGTTTGGTAACGTAAATAACGGAGTCAGTGTCGTAATAAAGGACTCTGTCTTCTAATTGTTCGAGAAACGAATAAAGTTTCAGGCGAGCTTGGGCAGTAACGAAAGCAGCAATAACCACATTAACAGTAGCTAACGGATCAACGGATTCTTCTCTATGTTCATATCCAACAATTAGAGTGTTGTCGTTGACAGGGAGAACACCATTAACATAAATTGACGGATTTGTTAGCATTGCAAATAATTCAACAGGTTTATTTACAATCTTTGTCTTTGGTTGATTTTCCCGTTGTCCAAATTTGCCCCAAAAAGAGTTTAAAATAAGTTTAGCTAGATATCTTAGACCAGGGTTTTCAAGAATCCGAGAATATTCTAATTTGACATCTTCCCTTGCAAAGAATTCTTCAATATATTTGTTTTTCTCTTCCTCGGTTGTACACCTTTTGGGCCAGCCAGATGCTTCCTGCTTTATTTTAATGAATTTGTTCATCATTCCTGTGAGCAAACCATCTTCACCAGTCTCCTTATTAAATGCCAGAACATCATATTTCCATATTTCTTGTATTTCGGTTATATTGTATCCTTTCACAACAGCTTTAAGTACCTCGCCTAGAACCCACGTCCCCTCCAACATTCTTTCTTCATCAGTATGGTTGCACTCGCTAGAAATCATGTCTTCACAGCAGGTTCGACAAAGAACAAACATCAATTTACTATTCATTTTAACGGGGAGAACTGGGTGGTAGAGATCTTGAGGAGGTAAAATTTTACATTTAATTAAGCCGCTAATGATGTTCAAATCCAAACTGTGACATTCCTCCCCTACGAAAACTTGAGGATGTGCAACTGGAAATTTTCCGTACTTACACACCCAGGGGTACAGGGAACAAACATCCAAGTAGTTAATCTTTTCTGCTTCTTTAGCCTTATAATAACTATGAGTATTACCCGTACGACCTCCGTAGAAAGCATCTCTCGGGTTTAAGGGCAAAAGTGTTAAAAGAGGATGTGTCTCGGTGTAGGCCTTAATTTCCAAATTATCTTTTAATTGCGTTCTAAAGTCACACTCTCATATTTCATTAACAACAAAACCCATTTCTTTTAACTTTGTACTTTTTGCTTGAGATGATTCATACCTTAAATTTGGTGTTGTGGAGGGATCGTCACGAACAGGATCATCTCTTCCAAATTTATAACATTTTGGGCATCCATGGTAATAACAGCCCTGAAACTCGAAAATTTCATTGGTTTCAAGACAGTAACCATCAACTTTTACACCATGTAGCAGGCGCGGCCCGTGAAATTTCAAAGTTGCATATCTCTGTTGCTACTTATGGGACCCATACCAAATTCAGGGTTTTTAATAGTGAGCCTACTAGGAATGTTTTGGTAAAGAAAAAAAATATTTTGCAATTTGCGAAAAAAAGTTGATTTTTTGAAATGACCCACCTGGGTAAAAAATTAACACGCTTAGATATTTTATTTATTATTTTTTCTAAACAAATTTTACATCATTTTGTCGACAATTCTTAAATTTTAAGAGAAAAAAATGTGTTAGTAGAAAGTTATAGTCATTTGAATTTTTTGCAACCGAAAATTTAAATTATTTTTCGGTTGAAAAAATTCAAATGACTATAACTTTCTACTAACACATTTTTTCTCTTAAAATTTAAGAATTGTCGACAAAATGATGTAAAATTTGTGTAGAAAAAATAATAAATAAAATATCTAAGCGTGTTAATTTTTTACCCAGGTGGGTCAATTCAAAAAATCAACTTTTTTTCGCAAATTGCAAAATATTTTTTTTCTGTACCAAAACATTCCTAGTAGGCTCACTATTAAAAAACCTGAATTTGGTATGGGTCCCATAAGTAGCTACAGAGATATGCAACTTTGAAATTCCACGGGCCGCGCCTGCCATGTAGAACCATTTCTCTCCCTTTAGCAGCATGTAAAATCTGGATTCCTCTCTGTTTTTCCTCCCAAATTAACCACTCTATTGCAATTTTGCTTTGGTTATCTTTCCACCTGTATCCGTTTTTGGGAATATCCCCTATGGTGTTGGGTTTTAAAAAGTTTCTGCGGAATACTTTGTTGCATGCGGAAGCAATTGTTGTGGCTTCTGTAAAGGGACAGACATTAGTGGTTGACAACAGTTGATCTCTAAATTTCAAACAGGCTCGTGTTAGAATTTCTACATCTGATACACAGTATTCAACCAAGTCCTTTTGCATTTCGAATCGATCATTTTTGTGTTCCTCGTACCACTGTAAAACTTTTTTCGAGCACCTTCCTTCATGGTGTCTGGAGAGTAGTAGTATAATGCAGGGAGGTTACCAACTTAATGTTCGTTTGCTTTTGTGTTGAATAAATGAGGAAAATATCCCTTTTTGAAGTCATTACCCAAACCAAATGCCTTTGGTAATTTCGACAATGCTATTGGGAAATAGTTAAGAGAGTCAATAAATTTCACATTTCCAACCTTCATCATGATTATTTTTGTACCCCTCATAATTAGTTCTGGCGTTAGAGTGGTGTTTGTGAGTAGATAATTCAAAATAAATTGATGGTCAAAGTCTTGTCTCACTTGTGCTATTACAACAACATTTTTAAAGGTTTTTCTTAATTGTAGCAAATGTTGCGTAAATAGAAAAACAGGATCAAAAGTTTTAAGTATTTGCAGTCTAACACCACATTTTCTGCATATTTTGTCGTCAGTATTGATGCACACGTCACAACATTGTTTAAAAACACAGAGGTTTACTTGGTGAAGAAGCGAACCATTAGTCAACGCCTCTTCTTGTCGGGTCTCAAATTCGTAAAACACGAAAAGTACATCTTTCGTTTTCTGCTTTTCTGTGTCTCTTTGAATGAAACATAGATGATTTTCAGGTACATATGTTCTACATATTTTACAAAATACTTCTCCACATACATGTTGTCTTTTACCCCTCACTGTTTTAAAACAATTCTCACAACTTCTAATTTCAGCACACACTGTGCTTTTCTCCCAAGACCCATTTCGCAAGTGATTCTCGTAACAAGCTTGGCCTTTAAAGTACCGACTGCAATTGGTACATTTAATTTTAAGTTGTTGACTCGCACATGTCGGAGACTGAAGGCAACCAGTACACACTCTACCGCACCTGCGCTTATCTTTGTGATCAAACGGTGAGTGACATTCTTCGCAGTAATAGTTGCAACAAAAGGCAGCCGTAGTAGAAGTAATTACATTAAAATGTCCATCATGATGTAACAAGTTAAGTCTTTTATTGCTTTCTGTAGTTCCTTCAAAAATGATATCTCTGCCCTTTGCCCCGTAACTGTATACCACAATTTTGTAATCCCTAAGGTGTTCTTGAAATTGTTGAAGCTCGACAATACCAGCCCCTTCCCCGGGAATTACAACACCAGCTTCTTCTAATAACTTTCTGGTCCGTGTAATCTGTATTTTTCCCGTATCTTTCCTTACTCGGTTAAATTCAGGGTCTTTGTCCAAGTTGGCTATCGCAACCACCAAGGAGCGAGGTAGGCAAAAGTTGTCTTTATTCGTAATACTTATTATTCCTCGTCGCATATCACATTCCTCTTCAAAGCTGTTGTATTTACTTCCTCTTCTCAGACCTGTCGGTAAGCGTACAGTTGTTACTTTAAGACAAAAAGTGTCTGTATTAAGTCCTGTTGAGTTGGACTGGTAAACATTGCTAATACCATCCCAAATATCCTCGTAATTTACTTCTTTGGCAGGTTTAAAGCGAATCCATCCTTCACCACGACTAAAGTCTTTTGAACAAAAACTAAAACTAACGTAATCCGTTGATTGAAGTCCTTCAGTGGCCTTATGAATAACCTGCTGTATAGCGTCTCTCACCCAGCCAACTGGTTCAGTTCCTTCTGGCACAGGCTTTAACTTAAATTCCACCGCACGACATGTAACATTGTATCTTCGCACCTTTTGAATAGGGTCCCTAATAACAATGAACTTTTTCATTTTAACTAGACACGTCCGTACACTTCAAGAGACTGATGCGAAATGACTAGACTGCTCTGACGCACCTCTATTTATAACCTCGGTTTGGTAGAAAAGAAGTGCGTTCAGAAAATAGGGTGCGTTCGTAAAACTTACCTCTAATGTGAAGTCAAGGATTAGTATGCAGTAAAAGTTTAAGATACGTATAGAGCTAAGATATTTGAGAAAATTCTAGAACATTAAATTAGCTCTCCCTCTCTCTCTCTCTTTCTCTCTCTCCCTCTCTCTCTCTTACATGCCACAACAAAATGGATGGTCGTATATGTTTTAGAGTACGTTCAGAAGCTGGAATGCTTTCCCTAAATCGGGGAAATTCAAAACGAAAGTACTAGAATATTCGAGAAAATTCTAGAACATTGAACTTAAGCCTTTATCGTTCTTACTGGGATTCTCAAATCTAAATTATGGTTGTTTGGAACAGCTAAAGACTCTAAAAACTCTTGTTATTCCTACTTACATATTCACGACGATTAAAAACAAAGCACAACACACCTATACTTTTCCAACGCTCCAGATAAACTTAAAACTATTAGAAAAATTGTCTATAGAAATCTAAATGTTTTTAATACAGAAATAAACTAAGTCCTTTATATGTTTCATTACCTTAAACAGTCAAACCTAACCTCAACAAATGTTCTATTGCCGATGGTACACAATTATTCGAAACTTAAATACTCCACAGCCTCTTAACAGCGAAATAAACCTATCCTGTTTCTGAAAACAACTAATAAACAGACTCCTGTTGCTGGAAACAACTTCTAAAGAGCTAATAACAACTAATAAACAGACCCTGTTTCAGGAAACCACTTAAACGTCTAACTGCTCAACCGGGCAGCAACCGGGCAGCAACCGGACAGCAACCGGACAGCAACCGGGCAGCAACCGGGCAGCAACCGGGCAGCAACCGGGCGTTAACCGGACAACAACAACCGGGTGTTAACCGCTCAACCGTTCAACCACTCAACAGCTAAAAACAGCTAAAAAACATACCCTGTTCTGAAAAAACAGCTAATAAACAGACCCTGTTTCTGGAAAACAGCTAAAAACAGACCCTGTTCTGGAAAAACAGCTAAAAAACAGACCCTGTTCGGGAAAAACAGCTAAAAAGCAGCTAAAAAACAGACCCTGTTTCTGGAAAACAGGTAATAAACAGACCCTGTTGTGGAAAAACAGCTAATAAACGGACCTTGTTTCAGGAATCCACTTAAACGTCTAACGGCCCAACCGCTTAACTGCTCAATAGCTTAACCGCTCAACCGCTCAACCACTGAACCACTGAACCGCTCAACCGCTCAACCACTCAACCGCTCAACCGCTCAACCGATCAACCACTCAACCGCTCAACCGCTGAACCGCTCAACCGCTCAACCGCTCAACCGCTGAACCGCTCAACCGTTCAACTGCTCAACCGCTCAACTGCTACCTCTCACTTGTGATACACTAAAATAGAGATTTAACAGCTTCTGTTTTTAATAGGCGTTTGACTGGTGGTTGATTGATGGTTGACTGACGGTTTGCTGGTGGGAACCGCTTGGAGTTGAGTATTTAAAGCTCAACACACGTCTTTTGTACGAAGAAAACTTAGTCGAAATAATTCGTTTAATGTTTAACATCTTACTTAGAACAACAGTATGACATTGTAACATTGAGATCAATGAACCGTTGATAGTTTTAGATTTTTAATAAAGAGACATATTTAAACCGCGTATAGTAACTCGAGAAGTGAAACCTCCTGTAAAATTTTTCTCTACGATGTTGCTGTTTTTAGTTATTCTCCTGTAAATGTCTCTCATTGATTGGCTAGTGATTGTAGCGTCTCCAAGAGCCTTCATATGGGTTAGTCGATAAAAGTCTGTACATGGCTTTGATAGCCGTGGGTCTAGGTTGTCAAACATCACCTTAATCCTTCCTAGTCCCTTGGGACAGATTTAAAATTATTAACGGCCTCCGTAAGTTAACACGGAGGAGGCCCTCCTAACCAGATTGCTCAGACCTTGACTACCCAGGGCTACCATCCGCCCCGGCCATTCGTGGCCGTTTATTCTTGGTGGGCGCTCAATGAAAGTTGGGTCCGTACCAGGAAGACTGCAAATATGTATAATAATGTGATGTATTGTAAAATATATTATATGTTATATGTAAAAATCGTAGCAATAAGTCTGAAATTGTTAATATGTACTGAATAAAGCACTTTCAAAGTACCAAGGAGATCCCAGCACATTCGAAGAGGTCCTAGGTTCGAATCCTGTGCTAGTCAGGACTCTTTTTCAATAACATTATTTTTCGGTTTGCGCCAGAGTCATCTGTCTGGCTCAAGCGAGGCTATAACTACTCCTAACCTAAAGGATTTTTTTTTTAAATCATAAGAGACCGCCGAAAACTAATTTGAGATTCGTGTTCTACGACCCAAAGTTAGGGTCTATGCAAATTTCCTCAAAAAAATCCGTGTTTTCATTCTTCCGAATAACTAGGTAGGTACCTACCTTAGATTTTTCAGTATGCAACTGCACTAATAATTCCCATTAAGTAATTCCCTTTTTCCCGTAGTCATTCTTTTTTTCAGATACACCCATGTATTAGAAAACAAGAGAACAAATTCGGCCTTTTTAAAGACCAATGCCGAAACATGGGCAAAAATTGCAGCAATGCAGCAGAGTACAACTCAGTTGCCATTACTGGCAGCAGAGCTCCCATGCAATTAAAACACCTATACAACATCAAGAAGAGTACGAGGAAGTAAGTTGCAGAACAAAATGTAAGTCAAATCAAATATATTATATAATTTATGGAATCTGCCTTGTTTGTTTGTTATTAATAAGCTCTTTAATTGCCATTCCACGACAACTACAGTAACTCAAATAAATGCGATTTTGAGTTAGGTACTATATATGCTCTACACATAGATCTTACATCCTTTTTAGTAAAAAAAAATAGTATCGAAATACAAAGGGGTTACGCCGGGGGAATACACAGTGGCGGCTGGTGAAATTTGAAAGTTGTATATCTCTGTTCCTACTTACAGGACCCGTACCAAATTTAGGGGTTGTAATAGTGAGCCCACTGGGAATGTTTTGGTAAATAAAAAAATCATTTTGAAATTTGCGAAAAAAAGTTGAATTTTTGGTTTGCCCCTCGTAGGAAAAAATTAACACATCTAGGTATTTTATTTATTATTTTTCTAAACAAATTTGACATCATTTTTCGACATTTTTTAAATTTTGAGAGAAAAAATGTGTTAGTAGAAAGTTGTGGTCACTAGAATTTTTTTTTAATTATATTTTAGGCTTAATAAAATTCAAATGACCATAACTTTCTACTAACACATCTTTTTCTCTCAAAATTTAAAAATTGTCGACAAAATGATGTAAAATTTGTTTAGAAAAACTAATAATTAAAATACCTACACGTGTTTATTTTTTTCCTAGGAGGAGCACACCAAAAATTCAACTTTTTTCGCAAATTACAAAATGTTTTTTTTCTTTACCAAAACATTCCCAGTGCGCTCACTATTGAAATCCCTAAATTTGGTACGGGTCTTGTAAGTAGGAACAGGGATATACAACTCTGAAAATTCACCAGCCGCCACTGGAATACGCCGTTGAAAACAGTAACGTTCAGATTCACTAAGTGTTCACTAAGAAGGTTTGAGATTTAGCTGGCGCGGCCCGGGAAATTTCAAAGTTGCTACTTATGGGACCCATACCAAATTCAGGTTTTTTAATAGTGAGCCTACTAGGAATGTTTTGGTAAAGAAAAAAATATTTAGCAATTTGCGAAAAAAAGTTGATTTTTTGAATTGACCCACCTGGGTAAAAAATTAACACGATTAGATATTTTATTTATTATTTTTTCTAAACAAATTTTACATCATTTTGTCGACAATTTTTAAATTTTAAGAGAAAAAAATGTGTTAGTAGAAAGTTATAGTCATTTAAATTTTTTTAAACCTAAAATATAATTTAACAAAAAATTCAAATGACTATAACTTTCTACTAACACATTTTTTTCTCTTAAAATTTAAGAATTGTCGACAAAAGGATGTAAAATTTGTTTAGAAAAAATAATAAATAAAATATCTAAGCGTGTTAATTTTTTACCCAGGTGGGTCAATTCAAATAATCAACTTTTTTTCGCAAATTAAAAAATAGTTTTTTTCCTTACCAAAACATTCCTAGTAGGCTCACTATTAAAGAACCTGAATTTGGTATGGGTCCCATAAATAGCAACAGAGATATGCAACTTTGAAATTTCACGGGCCGCGCCTGAGATTTAGTACTACTTTCAAACACAAAGAGAACCAGTTTTTTTTTTAATTTTTAGGCACCGTTATCCATGACGAGTGATCCAGTACATTAACACCCACAAGTTTTCATAGCTACAGAATTCGCTCAGGTTTTTAGCAGTTCATATCTCAGCTGTGAAGAAAAAGAACCATCAAATTAATGAAATTAGAATGCTCAAGGATATATTTACGTATTTACATGTAGGACACAGTGTATATAGGATGTAGTCATAAATAGAATCTTCTTGAGGTGGGTTACATTAGGAATAATTATTTCTTCTTTGCAACTTCTTTTATAATTTAAGTATCCAGTGATATGTAAAACAAGTGCCTACTGATAATCAACCATAGAAAATGTAACAAAGGGTCTAGCCGGTTAACTATATGAAAAGTGCCCCAACGTCGTTTCCATGTTCTTACCTCGTAAATTATTGTTTTTTGACAGAAACATTTTTACACCAAATTCCAAACCCCTCCTCTCAGTAATGAGGGAGATATGGGGGTGGCAACACTTAACTTAAAAATTCATTATCTTTAAAACTATTTGAGATATCTCAATGAAATTTTAACTGTGCATAGTTATTTATAAGGTTTATATAATATAATTTTTTCAGATTTTTATCTCATTAATAAATGGTAAAAAACAAGATGTTTAATTTTTAGGGGTGGTTTATCATACTTACCCCCGAAGTGACACCAACAAAAAAAAATTAGTATAATCGTCTATTCTCTAGTAATAACATAAAAAAATTACACAAAGCTCGAGTAGGTGGAACATTGTTAAAAAAATATAAATTAATGTGTTATTCCCGATTCCTTCATGTGTACGACTTATACTTACATTAATTCGTCAAAATATTTGCTTCATTTTATATAAGTCACATTGATTTTTATTTTTTTTAACAATGTTCCACCTATTCGAGCTTTGTGTAATTTTTTTATGTTATTACTAGAGAATAGACGATTATACTAATTTTTTTTTAGTTGGTGTCACTCCGGGGGTAAGTATGATAAACCACCCCTAAAAATTAAACATCTTGTTTTTTACCATTTTTTAATGAGATAAAAATCTGAAAAAATTATTTTATATAAACCTTATAAATAACTATGCACAGTTAAAATTTCATTGAGATATCTCAAATAGTTTTAGAGATAATGAATTTTTAAGTTAAGGGTTGCCACCCCCATATCTCCCTCATTACTGAGAGGAGGAGATTGAAATTCGGTGTAAAAATATTTCTGTCAAAGAACAATAATTTACGAGGTAAGAACATGGAAACGACGTTGGGGCAGTTTTCATATAGTTAACCGGCTAGACCCTTTAATTTATTTTTCTGTAACTACGACAGTTTTTCTTGTGACAATTATTTCTACTTTAAAGCCATATGACCACCTTAGTATGGCCGACAATAATTATAATATATAGTACGTGTATAATTTTTCGAAATAATGGAATAATTTCTTTTCAATGTATAGCTGCTTTCGCATCGACATTATACTCTAAGGAAGGGAGTAATTATGTATTGAAATATGGGAAATTGGTCTAGAGGTGCTAATTTTAAGCTGTATAAATTATATATTGCACATTAAGCTCTTGATGATCCCGAATATTTTGGTTTCATTTTAAACTACACATATTCTTGAAAAATAAGCAAATACCATCACCTTTCCTATAACACTTTGTATAATTTTTACTAGGGCATGTTGGGAAGACTGTTTAAGGGGGTTTAAAGGCAAAATAAATATGTAATTGTGAAAAATTAGAAATTTGTCAGAGTGGGGAAGGGGCCAAAAATATCTCAAAAACCGCCCTTATCATAAGCTACTTCTACTTCAATTTTCATAATAAACTTCTACTAGATGGTAAATGCGGTGGCCAATGGCGGCGCGGCGGCGCACTATGGGTCAAATCGCATTTTTTGGTTCAAAATCTAATATCTCCGGAACAAATGGAGGAATCAATCCAAATTTTGGTATGGTTTAAGTTTAAGTAATAAGGATTAAGGGAAAATTATTAAGAATGTCATTACCCACTATTGTAGGGGTGAAAACAAGGGCTGAAATAGGACACCTTTCAAAAATCCATCTTTTTTCACTCTTCTTTATGGTGTATCTCAAAGAAAAATAGAGATATTCATACAATTTTTTGGTTAAATACTCGCCCTAATAATACAGATTGAGGAAACCTTTCATTAGAATGCCGTCAACCCCTATGTTAGGGGTGGGCATCGGGGGTAAGGGGTTGAAAAATCGAAAAATCGCCGAAAAATGTTATAAAGGGTTTTCGTGGTCGCTGAAAACGATTCTGACAACCATTTTAGCATTACTTCCCAGCTTGGGCATGACTTGCAGTTATCAACCCGCACTTTGGGGGGTGGACATAAGGGGTGAGGGGGTGAAAAATCGAAAAATCGCCGAAAAATGTTATAAAGGGTTTTCGTGATCGCTGAAAACGATTCTGACAACCATTTAGGCATTACCTCCCAGCTTGGGCATGACTTGCAGTTATCAACCACCACTTTGGGGGGTGGACATAAGGGGTGAGGGGGTGAAAAATCGAAAAATCGCCGAAAAATGTTTAAAGGGTTTTCGTGGTCGCTGAAAACGATTCTGACAACCATTTAGGCATTACTTCCCAGCTTCGGCATGACTTGCGGTTATCATCTCCCACTCTAGGGATGGACAAAATTGGTGTGTGTTATATATAAAAATAGGCAAATTAATTTATAAAAACTTCAATATGCATCCATGCATTAACATGTATATCATTTTTTAATTTCTTCGTAAACATTTTCGCCGCTATTTCTATTACTTTTATATTGTTGTAGTGCTCATTATTTGATAATTCAACAGCACGAACCCCTATAGTAGTACCAGATGCTTCACTTATCAGGGCTGGTTTTCTACGAGCATTTATCTTGATTATTGCTTTTATTATTGGCCCGGATGTTATATTTTTTGTTTAGCCCATTTTCATCTAATCTAGCTCATTTCAGATTTAAGTATTTAATGGTTCTATTTATATTTTATGCTGTCAGATGTAGCCAAAAATAATGAAGTTACTGAAATTTAATAAAGTACAACTATACGACGAAGGTTTGATATACAATAAATATGTGAAGCCTATCAATAACTTATATCTAACATATACTTCGGTAGAAAATGTCCGGGTAAAAATTAATAATTGTCAAACGATGAATTTGGCTTTTTTTCTTGCATAAACTATACCTCATTAACAACTACTCTGCACAATTTTAAAATGATTCTTACATGTTACAAATAAATGTCAAAATAAAAGCCAAATTCATCGTTTGACAATTATTAATTTTTACCCAGACATTTTCTACCGAAGTATATGTTAGATATAAGTTATTGATAGGCTTCATATATTTATTGTATATTGTTATTGATAGGCTTCATATATTTATTGTATATCAAACCTTCGTCGTATAGTTGTACTTTATTAAATTTCAGTAACTTCATTATTTTTGGCTACATCTGACAGCATAAAATATAAATAGAACAATTAAATACTTAAATCTGAAATGAGCTAGATTAGATGAAAATGGGCTAAACAAAAAATATAACATCTGGGCCAATAATAAAAGCAATTATCAAGATAAATGCTCGTAGAAAACCAGCCCTGATAAGTGAAGCATCTGGTACTACTATAGGGGTTCGTGCTGTTGAATTATCAAATAATGAGCAGTACAACAATATAAAAGTAATAGAAATAGCGGCGAAAATTTTTACGAAGAAATTAAAAAATGATATACATGTTAATGCATGGATGCATATTGAAGTTTTTATAAATTAATTTGCCTATTTTTATATATAACACACACCAATTTTGTCCATCCCTAGAGTGGGGGATGATAACCGCAAGTCATGCCGAAGCTGGGAAGTAATGCCTAAATGGTTGTCAGAATCGTTTTCAGCGACCACGAAAACCCTTTAAACATTTTTCGGCGATTTTTCGATTTTTCACCCCCTTACCCCTTATGTCCACCCCCCAAAGTGGTGGTTGATAACTGCAAGTCATGCCCAAGCTGGGAGGTAATGCCTAAATGGTTGTCAGAATCGTTTTCAGCGACCACGAAAACCCTTTATAACATTTTTCGGCGATTTTTCGATTTCTCACCCCCTCACCCCTAATGTCCACCCCTCAAAGTGGTGGTTGATAACTGCAAGTCATGCCCAAGCTGGGAGGTAATGCCTAAATGGTTGTCAGAATCATTTTCAGCGACCACGAAAACCCTTTAAACATTTTTCGGCGATTTTTCGATTTTTCACCCCATTACCCCTTATGTCCACCCCCCAAAGTGGTGGTTGATAACTGCAAGTCATGCCCAAGCTGGGAGGTAATGCCTAAATGGTTGTCAGAATCGTTTTCAGCGACCACGAAAACCCTTTATAACATTTTTCGGCGATTTTTCGATTTTTCACCCCCTCACGGTCCCTCACCCCTTATGTCCACACCCCAAAGTGGTGGTTGATAACTGCAAGTCATGCCCAAGCTGGGAGGTAATGCCTAAATGGTTGTCAGAATCGTTTTCAGCGACCACGAAAACCCTTTATAACATTTTTCGGCGATTTTTCGATTTTTCAACCCCTTACCCCCGATGCCCACCCCTAACATAGGGGTTGACGGCATTTTAATGAAAGGTTTCCTCAATCTGTATTATTAGGGCGAGTATTTAACCAAAAAATTGTATGAATATCTCTATTTTTCTTTGAGATACACCATAAAGAAGAGTGAAAAAAGATGGATTTTTGAAAGGTGTCCTATTTCAGCCCTTGTTTTCACCCCTACAATAGTGGGTAATGACATTCTTAATAATTTTCCCTTAATCCTTATTACTTAAACTTAAACCATACCAAAATTTGGATTGATTCCTCCATTTGTTCCGGAGATATTAGATTTTGAACCAAAAAATGCGATTTGACCCATAGTGCGGCGCTTTGGTTGCCGTGACTCGAGCATATTTGCGTTGTTTACCAGAGTCAGGGTACCTGAGTGGAGATCTCTTCGCTTTTCGTCTCGGTTAACCTCTATGTCGCCTCTGGTTTTCCAGATTTCTTAATGATAGAAATGTTAGGCATAACATAAATAATTTAAAAAAACTGGGTTAGTTTTTATGAAAAAAAAGTTCACTTACCAAAGTGAGATTTGAACAACGATGAAAAACAACTTCAAAAAAATTAAAACTAAATCGCTCATTTTTCAGCAAGTTATCATAAAGATAAATGATTTTCTTGTTTTGAACACAATCTATTTGCTTTTTCTTATTAAAAATTTTCAGGCTGCCACCAGTGGCGATCCGTGGTCAGTAAAAGAGGTGAGGCCAAAAGTTATAATATGAAGCATATAGATTTATTTAAAACACACATCAAAACGTAAAATATCATAAAACGGAAATCAAATGGCAAACTTAAAAACAAACTAAGAAAAATGCAAAATTATGTTTTATAGATTAAGTCTATCTTTCTGTTGCACTTAATCGCAAACGATCCTATTACTAAGTTATAAAATGAGTCAGAAGAATACATTTTAATTATTAAGCCTTTTCTATAGACACTACAGCCAAACCATTTAACATTTCTTGTGCAGCAAGAGCAAAACAAAACATGTTAATCAATCTTACGAAAATTTTCATTTTTACATTTTAAATTAATTGTAGTGAGGCCGGGCCTCACCTGCCTCATGCTACCGATCGCCACTGGCGCATATTTATAAACAACGTTGACTCCTTGCCCCACATCTCCAGATTTTTGTTTATAGTATGGGACAAACAATTCCTATGCTTTGGGTATTTGCGTTACGTATCATTATTATAATTTCTGAGCTTCATACATTGCCACTTTACTGCACTTAATCAGTAGTGGCTGGTAAAATTTTAAAGTTGTATATCTCTGTTGCTACTTACGGACCCATGCCAAGTTCAGATTTTTTAATAGTGAGCCTACTAGGAATGTTTTGGTAAAAAATATATTTTGTAATTTGCGACGAAAAGTTGAATTTTTTCGCCCCCCCCCCCCCCCCACCCCCCCTGGAAAAAATGAACAAGTTTAGGAATTTTAATTATTATGTTTTCTAAATACATTTTACGTCATTTTGTCGAAAATTTTTAAATGTGAAGGTAAAAAATGTGCTAGTGCTAGTAGATTATAGACGTATAGATAAATTATAGTAGTACAGTAGAATTTTTTAAAACCTAAAGGAAGGTGGTAGAGGAATTCTTCCTTGACCCCACACATCCTCTTAAAGGGCTGGTGAAATTCCTACGGATGTTTCCAGCTCTGGATGTGTGAGTCGATTCCCCAGTACACCCACGGTACATAGTACTTAGACTTCGGTCTTCGTGGGATGTAATAAGAAAAAAAAATATACCTATACATAATTTTAAAAAACATTTCAATGTCTATAACTTTCTACTAACATTTTTTTCCTTTCAAATTTAAAAATTTTCAACAAAATGATGTAAAATTTGTTAACAAAAAATAAAGAAAATACCCAAACGTGCTCATTTTTTTCTCAGGGTGGGGGGGGGGGGCTCCGCTTTTCACATTTTAGGGACAAATTTTGCAGCAACAATAATGTAAAATTTCAAATTTTAACTGGTAGTTCAAGAGGCACCCACATTGAATTCATCCTTGCCTCTACCAAAGAAGATTATAGCTAGCTATAATATTTTTTTTTTGCCTTTACGTCAATCCGCCGGTAAAAAGTGATTTCAGGTAAAAATAGTTCCTTTTTTGAAAAAGCAAATTTTTCGTTTTTTTTACTTGGACTGGAGTATCAATTTTTTGCAACAAATAAATAGCTCCATTATTTTAAACTCAATAATTATCATTTACTTTTATTAGCACCCGAAACACGGACTAAACACTTTCTTAACTTAAATATGGTTGTGAATTTGAATAGACTGACTTCACGGATAAACACCGTCTAATAAGGTCGCATTGAAAACAATTTATCTATTGGCGTGTTCCTGTGCGCTACCGATTTCGAATATCCTTCTTTGTTTTTGATTAATTTGCGAAGCTATATCGATTTACTTTCTATTGGTGCATTTGCCATTGAAAATACATTAATGGGAAATTGAATCACTTTTGATTTTATTATAACAAAAGTAAATTTGGGTCAAATAATAATTTATATCAAATTGATTTAGTGAGCGTGCTATATTTATAATGATACATTTTTACAAAGAAAGTAGGACCGCTTATAATCTGTTCAAAGATAACTGACACAGAAAAAAAGCAGGCAAAAAATGATTGATTGTACATATCTTACAGATCAGATAGTTATGATATGATCAGTCGATTGTGCTACGATGCTAAAGAGTTACTGTAACATTTTTTCTGTGACAGATACATTTGAACACTTTATATGTAATGGTATAGGTAGTAGTTAATTATATTTCAACTAACATAATATGTAACAAAAGTTTTCGGAATTTTTGCAGTATAGAAAAAACCAATTATTGTTTTGAAATAATTTACTTTGGAACTTAAAACAATGTATCTGCTTAACAGAAAGCACAAATCAAATTATACTTAAAAGGCCATTAGTTTTAGTAGCACGTAATTTTGTTTTAACCGTTCGCACCATGTTCTGGACGGTCATGTTGTCTATTTCGCGAATTTTTTTAAATATTCTGCGTCATAACACTTGTTCATTTTCGGCGTCCCAACCACTGTCGTAAACCTTTCTGCTCAATATTGCCCAAAAATCTTCAATAGATCTTGCTTGAGGAACATTTGGGATTTGGGGGATTGTCATTTTTTGGTACGAATGGGATAGTTATCCCTTATCCCATGCTATGTTCTGGACGGTCATGTTGTCTATTTCGCGAATTTTTTAAATATTCTGCGTCATAACACTTGTTCATTTTCGGCGTCCCAACCACTGTCGTAAACCTTTCTGCTCAATATTGCCCAAAAATCTTCAATAGATCTTGCTTGAGGAACATTTGGGATTTGGGGGATTGTCATTTTTTGGTACGAATGGGATAGTTATCCCTTATCCCATGCTATGTTCTGGACGGTCATGTTGTCTATTTCGCGAATTTTTTGAAATATTCTGCGTCATAACACTTGTTCATTTTCGGCGTCCCAACCACTGTCGTAAACCTTTCTGCTCAATATTGCCCAAAAATCTTCAATAGATCTTGCTTGAGGAACATTTGGGAATTGGGGGATTGTCATTTTTTGGTACGAATGGGATAGTTATCCCTTATCCCATGCTATGTTCTGGACGGTCATGTTGTCTATTTCGCGAATTTTTTGAAATATTCTGCGTCATAACACTTGTTCATTTTCGGTTTCCCAACCACTGTCGTGAACCTTTCTGCTCAATATTTGGGGGATTTACGAATGGAATAGTTATCCCATTCGTACCAAAAAATGACAATCCCCCAAATGTTCCTCAAGCAAGACCTATTGAAGATTTTTGGGCAATATTGAGCAGAAAGGTTTACGACAGTGGTTGGGAAGCCGAAAATGAACAAGTGTTATGACGCAGAATATTTCAAAAAATTCGCGAAATAGACAACATGACCGTCCACAACATGATGCGACAGGTTAAAACAAAATTACGTGCTATTGAAGATAATGGACTTTTAAGTATAATTTGATTTGTGTTTTCTGTTAAACACATATAGGTAATGTTTTAAGTTCCAAAATAAATTATTTCAAAACAATGATTTGTTTTTTCTATACTGCAGAAGAAAAAAATTCCGAAAACTTTTTTTACGTACGTTCAAAGTAGAGATGAGCGATATTTGGAGTTTTGGTTGAAAATATTACTACCAAAAACAAGCTTAATCTTATTTTCTAAAAAGGCATGCCATCGAAATAAAAAATAAAAACTTTGAAATAAGCAGACATACTCCATGTTCAGCAAACCTGAACAAAATATAGTTCAATTGTTGTAGCTGCAGGGCTTCGGGAACAGATTTGAGACTCCTAAAAAAAATTTCCATGGAAAATCTGAGACATAAAAATTTTGACTTTTTTAGAAGGCGGAGTCTTATCTATATTTTGTTTTTTAAATCGACATTTTCGAACAAATTGTTTCAGTGCGTGTAAAAGTTACTAAACGTGATTACAATGGACTGACTAGCGTATAATTTAGCAGGCAATTGCCTTCTAACCACGGATTTTACAACGAAAAATATATTTCCCGAAGAGATAGGACGAAATGGATGTTTTTTTCGGAATGTTACAACTTACTAGATTTTAATAGACGCTAAGTGGATCTCGTAATAATTAATTTTATCCAAGTATCTCATTTAAGACTCATTTTCCCTGTACATCAAAAAGTATAAAAAAATAATTTACATATAGGGGAAATATAATATGCATATTTCACTGGAAGTGTGGCTCGTTTCGAACCAGAGTGCAACCCAATTTATAGCAGGATTCCATTTTTTTGGTCAAGCAGTTCGCACCCATTGACAGACTTACAGACAGATCGACGGATCTATAGACAGACAGACAAACCGACAAAAATGAGATCTGGGAATCTCAAAACATAAAAATCTGAAAAAATCTCGGGAGATTATTTTTCACAGATAGGTACAATATTTCCTCTAGCGAGGGAAGTAATAATATTTGTTCACCCTGTATGTAAAATAAAATGTGGATCTGTTTTTAGCAATGAAAAAGCTATATAGGCAACTTCCACAAGATGAAACACATGCATAATAAAAAAGAGAGAAGTTATTTTATTTTTAAATTTCCCTACTAAAAAGTTAAAAGTTAATTTTCCACGTTAAATGTTCAGTAACAAATATTATTTAAGGTAATGTTCTAATGCTATTGCAAAATAAAAAGTTTTTCTTTATCTTCTTACTCTGTAGCTGTAAGCTTTAGGTAAATAAAGATACTGTTTGTAAACTTACGTTCTTAAATTTAAGCATCAATTGAAAAGTACTTCCCATTAAAAATTGTACACTTGGTATTTGTACCAACTTGGTACAAATACATAATACACCTAATTTCAATAATATCAGCCTAATTATGAAAAATGCAACTAGTGAATAAGTAATATTTGTATCAGTTAAGTAGAACTACAATTAGAGCATAAGCAGACAAAACGTAATTTCTTTAAATTGTTGACCTCGTATTTGGGGGACCAAAAGTGCCTTTATTTCTGCAACGGTATGAATTTTATCAATCTTATCTACATACACAAAATTGACTTTTATAAAATGCGTCGTTGTCTTTGAGTTTAAGCAACAAAAATGTAAATTCGTTTTCTTAACTTGCTCTCTCTGAATATTTATTACCGGAAGTTTAGTCGCTTTCGAGCCAGGGTAACGCCCAATCTACATATGTGTAAAATTTTATTTCTTTCGGTAAAGTACACTTAACAATGCATTTTAAATGAAAATGATTTTTTAAAGCGTCGCGGCTCTACGTCCCAGCGGCCGGCAGTCAACGGTCACAACTCTGGGCCACATGTCTGGACGCGGACGCGTTTTTTTTTTGTGTAGGCGAAAATGTGTCAACAATTTTCCAGTGTTAAAGATAAGATGTTAATTGAGCAACAATTTATCCTTGCCTATATGATCACGAAAATAAGGACTACAAAGATTTCCAAATAAGGGAAATGCATGGAACGATATTGGACCAGTCTTGTCAACGCTAACTTTTCCTCGGGGGAAATTGGTTATTTCACTTTATTTGTGGACCATGGACCGCTTCTTCACATCATCCTGAACCAGAAACCACGAAACTTCATTTCGTCAGCGTTTAGGTGACTTTTATCAGAATCTAGTGATACCCTTATTGGTTTCGAGTCTTATACAAACTGCTTGTTTCTTTGTTTAGTCATAGCTGTGGCAAAGGCTTGACATCATCATCCTCTTCTTCCCCGAACGGAACGAGAGTTTTCAAAGTTTTCGTATCCATTTTTTAAAAAGAGCCACTTCTTATCAACACAAAATCCTTAATATAACTATAATAATCGTGGACGTCCAACGCTTCAGAAAAATGAAGCGGTCGTAACGTCCGATCGTTACGTCTTGACGTCGCGTCCGGACACGACCGCAGGACATCGCAGAGAAATCCTACCTTTACTACGATAATAATTTAGCCGCAACTTAGAATTTTGACGTCACTTACGGTTATATTTTGGACTCTCTTTAGCCACACGAATAAAATTGACGTCACATTGTCAGTCTCAAAGACTACTACTATATATCACAGTAGTCACATATAAATAACATATTATCCTGACTGAATCATCATCGCCGAGTCGAAACCGCTGAAGCTATCAATATGAAATTTGGTCAGTAGTTTTATTTTATAATGTAGAGACTCACTAAGAAGGTAATTCTCAAAATTTAACTCCTAAACGGGTCATAAGGGGGTTGAAAGTTTGTATGGAGAAAAAATATTAGATGGTCCTATTAACTGGAAACTTTTTTAATAAATCATCCCCTAGGGGGTAAAATGAGGGTTCAAACTTTGTAATGAAGTAAAATTGTTATATCGCGGACGACGTCGCGGGCGCAAGCTTGTAGCATAATATTAGAGCTGCCAAGTGGTTACGGTAGGGTGAGGTCCGGCACCCCATAATCATATGATAGCACTCGTTGAGACTGACATTTTGATGTTAACTTCATTCGTATGGTTCATTCATGACATAAAAAGACAGACAGAAATAACCCAAAATACTAAATTCCAGCTAAATTAGTTCAGTAATAACGCTGGCTCCATCTCTGTGTTCGTCTATGCGTCACTGCTGACTCAGTGTCTTGTGAATTTGATACATAGAAAATTTGACGGTTCGCTCACCAACTATCCGGAAGAAATGCCGGGGACACTACGAAAACTTTTAAATGTAGAAACTAGCACAGCAAATTTTCTGTTATTCACTTTCTTCTACTAAATTTGTCATTAGTCACACTTTTATTTTTAATATAGAAAAAGAAAAGTCGGGTCGATAAAACAAAATCGCTGCTATTTTCGTGACTTGTTTGTTAACTGCGTTATTTGTTACTATCTTGTTAAATGTTTCATAATTATTTGCCACATTGTTTACTTTTAACTTATTTTATGTGCTTCTCGCCTCGGAGTAACTTGCCATTGTTTTGAAAAAAAAAACATACCGCGCGTGTTATGGGTAGATACCTCCAAAAATTAGTATTTTTAATAAACTTATTAATCCAGGTAAAGGGTCTGATTTTGATTTTAGTAAAACGGGTTCTTCAAACATCCTGGGTGTAAGTCTGCCTGATAAAGGGCAGCAATATCAGGAGGGTACCTGGACCAGTATTAAAAATAGTCACTTCCTCTTGAGTGTTTATTGACGGTATTTTATTGCACTAGCAAAGAATTTATTTCTTTGCAGTTTTACTACAATTTCTGATTGTTTTCATTCATATCGTGAATATTTTTTGAAATTGATGTGCCTAAAATAAATCAAATTTTCAACAACTAAATTATCCCAACCTAAAAGGTACCATGCCCAATGCCCATGCCCTCTCATGCACCGTCACGCGAAGTGGTGCATGAGAGGGCGTCGAGCTTAAGTAATCCAGGTGCAATAGTCAATATCAAAGTGGTTTTTGTAGCTTTGTCCACTCGAAATCATATTTTTCAAACTTTTAGGATAAATATTGAATGGCCGCCAAGATCGCCGGACCGTAATCCTCTAGATTATTTCCTTTGGGGTCACCTACAAACTAAAGTTTTCCTAACAAAACTAGAAAATTTAGAGGAACTTAGGCAACGACTCATAAACGAAACTCGCCAAATAACCCCGGATATTGTACATAATGTCAAGAATGAATTTTACTTCAGATTAGGATTTTGTCAAGAAAAAAATGGGCAACATTTCCAACAATTTTTACAATAAAACAAATTTTGTCGAAAAATGGGTTTTTATTTTTTTCGGACTTTCTAGATTACCAAAATGCAAAAGTAAATAGTCGGTCATATCCCTTTTTTATGCCCTTTCCAATGAGCTATCACAATACATACCTTTACATTTAAAAAAAAGTTGGGGCGGTTACTACCCCCTAAAGAGGGGTAACTTTCATGAAGAGACGAGAATAGTGTGCCAAACTAAAAATAAATTAACTCCTATTTTTTATTTTTTCAGCAAATAACAAGGCTTTCTAATACTGAATTTATTCCAGTTAAAAATTCCACCCTGTATATTGTTATGTATTGTGTTTATAGTTTAAATATAGTATGTAGCATATATATGACTAGCAGACTAGCATGTGGCTAGATGAAATGTAAATTATTTTTGAATAATAAATGAATGGGTCAATCCAGAAAGTGAATATGTCCCCGTGTTACCAGTTTTGACTTATACATGCAATCCGTTGAACTAATTTAGTTCAATGATGCAATCGCACAAATTCGAGGTAGCTCTAGAAATTGGTACAGAAATGAAATATGTCCCTACACTGTTTCTTTACAATCGTACGACAATATAATCATGTTGTGCAGAAACTAAATATGTCCCGGACATGATAAGTTTCTGCAAATCATGCCTGACTGAAAATGGAAGAAGACCCTACTTCAATAGAAACCACTGGAAGAGATTTAAGACAAAAACAGAATGCTACTATTTCGAAATTCTTCCAGTTCGAATTTGATCACGAAAAACAGGGATTACTAACTACCAGTGATTTCATAGGAGGCTTTAAGAAGCACTCGTTTCTTTCAACTGAGACTCGCTAAGGAACCAGTTTGCCTATTAATAAGGCATGCAGTAATAAGATCCCTCTCAACAACAAGAAACAGAACGATATTTTGGCAAACTATAACATTATATTCCGGACGAATATTTAAAATTTAAAAGTTGTTTATATATATATATATATATATATATATATATATATATATATATATATATATATATATATATATATATATATATAGAAAAATATATAAAGGTACAACACTTAGAGAGTTCATTTGGCCTCTAACATAAATTTAGCAATCTTTGCAAACGCGGCAGGTTTTTCTCTCCGGACACGTGTTTCGGCTACCTCATAGCCATCATCAGCGGAGCTGTATAACCAGAAAGAAATGAAAAGCCCTCATAGTTGAGACAGTTAAGACCGTCTTAGAACTATGGATTCCAAGTTGTGATGGAATGCAGTTTGCAAAGATTTAATGCTATTTGACTGTGAAATACCGCGGTATTTCACAGTCAAGCGCATTGAATTGACTCGTTCGAACTGCTGACAGTCAAAGCGCATTGATTCGGCTATCGGTTCTTTAAAATAGCTGCAACTATTGTGATGTATAGACGTAGTATCGTATCAAACGATTTTTCGCTATTTCCTCCTAAGCATTCTCCTTCCGCACATTGTCGTGATTCTTCGGGTCGTACAAGAAACATAAAAACCAAAGTTTACTATCAAAACTTCGTCCGCCATTGCGTCTCAATACGAGAAGTAGTCGCAGGCAGTCGGACATTTCGACAATTTTTGCTCCGATTCCGATTTGGTCGTCCGAGCCGGCGAAACCGATTCAAGGCGCTCCTCTTCATATAATTGCATGTATACCAAACCTTTTGACTGGGCCGTGCCGTGCCGAGCGAGTCGATTCAAAGCGTGCCCTGCTTAAGGCTGCATTTACCGACCACACCCATTTATTGCCAACTTAATTTTATTTTGGTACAATGTTTTACTTTATTTTTCTTTTGTATGAATATTGTCACAATATTAACCGTAGATTCATATTCTATAGGTATTTTTTTAACGTATTAATAAAAGTCTCAAGATATTTTATGATTTATTTAGGAAAATAATATTTAAAAAGAACATTGAGGTCCTAGTGTCAGAAAAAAGTCACCATATATATTTTAAAATATTAATCTTTTGAATGAAATCATTATACATGTCGAAACTTTAAAAAATTAACTAAAAATTGCTTGCAGGATATTAATCTATATTTAATATACTTATAATCTTATTGTTAAAAATTTTAAAGCCGAAACACCATAACAAAATGAAATTAAGTTGACCACCATGGACGCGATTGGAAAATGCCGCCTTAAACAATCAGCGCAGTGCGTGTGTACCTGCGACGTATTACAAACAGACTATAACTAGTTACGACTAGAAAATGAACAGCGACGTAACGGTCACAAATTTATTATTTCGGACTTTTCCTAAAACGTGTTTGGCAAACCTAAGTTTGCCGGGTTACATTCTAGGCAAACTCCGAAATAGAGAACAATTTCGTACTTTGCCGAAAACGCCCCGGCAATGTGCGGTTTACCTGGCAAACTTAAGTATGACGATGAACGGACTTTGCCGGTAACATATATATCTATTCCTACTTACAGGAAACGTACCAAATTTAGGGATTTTAATAGTGGAAATGTTTTAATAAAGAAAAATAAACATTTTGTATTTGCGAAAAAAAGTTGAATTTTTGCGCAGCTGGGGAAAAAATGAACACGTTTAGGTATTTTATTTATTAGATTTTCTAAACACATTTTACATCATTTGTCGAGAATTTTAAATTTTAAGAGAAAAGACTGTTAGTAGAAAGTTAGTCACTTCAATTTTTTTAAATCCAAAATATAATTTAAAAAAAAATTCAATTGACTATAACTTTCTACTAATACATTTTTTTTTTTAATTTAAAAATTCTCGACAGAATGATATAGAATTTGTTTAGAAAAACTGATAAATAAAATACCTAAACCTGTTCATTCTTTCCCAGTGGAAGCTGCGCAAAAAATCAACTTTTTTTCTGTATCAAAACGTTCCCAGTGGGCTCACTATTAAACCCCCTAAATTTGTCACGGGTCCTATAAGTAGGAACAGAGATATACAACTTCGAAATTTCACCAACCGATGACATTTTAAATTGGCCAGCCAAAGAAGGGGAACAATTTGACAGTGAACAAAAATGTTTAATTAACTGTTCTAGATGTTATAATGCACGTTACACTACTTTTTGTAACAAAAGAATTAATAAATTTGCATTAGATCCTGCCAAACTCTTTTTTTTTTTCTTGTACCGTTTTAATAGATCACACGATTTTTTTTTCTTAATAGGTATGATACTTAGTTCTAATTATTCGAGCGCAATAAAAATCAGTCGCCCTCAAGGGCAGTCACTAAACAATATTATGGTTAATTATTTCCATCTATTCAGCCGTTTACGGTTTAGACTATATTAAAATTCCTGAACCTTTGACATACACGCTGTTTATTCTGGTGATTCTAACCATGCTATAGCATCATCAGGAACCATGAAGATGCGAAGAGGAAACCTAAACACAGGTTGCCGCGACAACGTACCTAACGAAAACTAAAAGAAGGTAGTGTAGTTGAAAAGATATTTAAAATTTCAAATGAATCAAAATATAGCTTGCGCAAATTATTTTTAATAAATATCTATTTTTAAATATACAGAACCCGTCTTTCTACTTATTTCCTATATATTGCAACAAGCATGTAACTAATTAAAAATAATAATACTTTTTCACTTCGCAACACTTTATTTTCTGTAGAATGAGCATAAGTGTAGAAATCGCTTCGATCAGTCATTAAATCTAAAAATTAAAATGTAATCAACATATTGCACTGCATCTAATTTTAATTCGTATGTGTGCATACCCTATTTTCTCTTTTTTATTTGGAGAAGTGCCTATATAGCCCGTGACGGAATATCTAGGCAAATAAACTTGGTTTGTTTATTGTTATTAGGTTTAGCTTATGGTACCTAACACAATACAAGTTAAATTAAATTACATTTCTAATAAAATTGACAAATAAGTAGGTATAATATATCTCAATTATAAGCAACCTGAACAAACTTGACCAGAATCATAAAATGTAAGAAAAGTTGATGGCGCCCCTCGAGGAAAATATCAAACTTACATGCACAAGTAGTGAAAGTTTGGGAGTTCACGGCCCACCGTCCACCGGTGGGATCTTATCTTGTGATCTATGACGTCATAGCTCGGCCACCTTTGCGCAGGTGCAAATTTCAAGTACGTCATCGAAGTCTACGTCACTGGATCTTACGTCAGCAAACCCAACCTGCGCGCGCAGCTGTCAAATGTCACCTGTCAACTGTCACCTGTCACTTGTCAAATGTCAAAATTAAAATTTGACATACGTCACGTATGAAGGATGACGTCATAAGACATGTGTAAAAGCATGTCAGCTGTCACCTGTCATTTAAGATCTGTCAACTGTCACCTGTCACTTATGAAACGTTAAAATAAAAAACTGACATACGTCACGTGTTCAAAATGGCGTCAGAAGACATGCGTAAAAGTATGGCGGCTGTCACCTGTCATTTAAGATCTGTCAACTGTCACCTGTCACTTTTGAAACGCCAAAATTAAAATTTAACGTAGGTCACGTGTTCAAAATGGCGTCAGAAGACATGCGTAAAAATATGTCAGCTGTCACCTGTCATTGAAGACCTGTCAACTGTCACCAGTCACGTGTTAAACGTCAGAATAAAAATTTAAGATACGTCACGTATTCAGGGCGGTGTCCGAAGACGTTTAAAAAAAGAATGGCGTCGATCGGCCTTAGGGTTCCGGAGATATAGTTTTTTGCGATTAGCGACCTAACGGCTGATGGTGGAGAGCCGAAATTCGCATGGGGGATAGTGACGGAGCAGATCTTTCGATTTGTCAAATTAGTTTTCAAAAATCTCGACTTTGAGGAAAAAATTAGATTTCAAAATTTTTACATCACCCTGTATAGTAAATTTTGGATTAATTATATAGGTTATGAATATTAGGGGATTTGGTAATAGAAAAATAGGTATTAGATCATCGGAACTAGTAAAAAATTAGATCTCAAAATTTTTACATCACCCTGTATACTAAATTTTCGATGAAATATATATAATTTAGGAATTTTATTTAAGTTAATAACAACTAAACAACTCACGTTAAAATCGTCAATGTTTAAACTGAGTTGTTGAAACACCCCTGTTTGAACAGCCCTGTTCAAACAGCCCTGTTTAAACTACCCTGTTAAAAACGTCTCTGTTTAAACAGGGTTGTTTAAACACACCCGTTTAAACAGTCGACGGTAGCACTTCCGGTTGATGATAAGGGGGTCGAATATGGTAAAAGTCATGATGGATATCAAAGAAAAGAGAAAAATTTAAATAAAGTAATAACACTATTCGGGTTTCTTAATTCCGAGAGGTAAGGGCATTAGCAATTAAAGAAAATTAATGATTTAATTTGAAATTGTTTGCAAGGAAATCAAAACGTATTTACATGTCGTTTAGTGGCAATAGAAATTAGTATACAGCGATAAGGACGGTGGAAGCCGTCGGCCTTCGCAACTTCCGTCCTTATCAGGAGAATAGTAATTAGTGGAAAAAGTTATTTACTTGCAAAATAACAGTCGGTATGTGTGTTTAGATCGAAGCAAATATGTACGTAGAACCGATCGGTAAAAATTAAGATTTAAAAATTTTTGAAGAAATAGAATGTATTAATATTATTTAAGTGAATAATAATATGTAGTAGTGCCGCGTGCAACACAGGAAGTTGCGGTTAACATTTCCGGTGATAAGGTGGGCTCGAACGTGCGAACAACAGAAAGAATTGCAAAATATTAGTATTGTACTGATAAATAAAACACACAATTAGAAATTATTAACTTTATTTGAAGCAGCAAACTGCGTCGTTAACTTGTTAGGACCCGTCAGTTTCCGGCTGATAAGGAAAAGCATAAAAGGGAGAAAGAGGCAATTTGCAAAGCACAGTTGGCGTCTGAATCTCCTAGTGTGCACGTTAAGTTCGTTGCCAGCCAGTCGGAGTGTTCTTTGTTCTTTGTTTTTTTTTGTGTGAAGAAAGTGTACTGTGAAATTTTTGGGTAAGTACCGATTGATATTAGCTTAAAGTTTTGTAGTCTGCATGTATGAACAAAAATGAAATGTCGAATATTTACAAGAATATTAGTGCCGTTTTGTCAGGGAAAATAAAAAATAGTCTATCGATGTGTCTGTCTTACAACCTAGTGCCGTCGTGTCAGGGAAAATCAAAAATAGTCTGTCTATGTGCCTGTCTTACAACTTTAGTATACAAAATTATGATTTTAATTTCGCGTTTAAGTAACAGCATGGAAATCTTCAATTATTTACAGTAATATTAGAATCGGGATCGAGTAATAGAAAAGGAGGTTGGTCTTAAACCCTTTTTTTATTTTTTAAACTATATAGATTAAGATCAAACATACTTTTTAGAATTAAAAGTCGCTGACAGTGTTCAAAACATTTCTTTTTTCATTAGTTGTTTGCTGTTTAAACGTAGTGACTTTGAGTATTTTTAAAATATTTTTTAAAATATTTTACCTTAGCAGTAGAGTGACATAGCTTCCAAACAATAAATCTTTTAAACTAGAACCTAACAAAGCACTCGTAGTCTTCATACATGTAATATTGTTTGAAAAAATTTTAAAGTCGCTGACAGTGTTCAAAACATTTCTTTTTTCACTATTTGTTTTTTTTTTTTGTTTAAACGCAGGGACTTATTATTTTTAAAATATTAATTTACCTTAGAAGTAGAGCGACGTAACGCCCAAACAATAAATCTTTGAAACTAGAACCTGACGAAGTAGTCTTTATGCATGTAATAGTGTTTTAAAAAATAATTTCTCTATCGGGTATGTATAAGCGCTAGTTTTGCTTGAAGTTAGGCTAAAACTGGAAATTTAATGAAAGAAAAAATTTATCAAACGGCGAGTAGGGAAAGATGACGTATGTTCGGTTTCCACTCACATCTCGGAGTCACATAATAGTAGGAGTATACCAACAAGGGTTCGGAAACATTTTCCTCAGTCAAAATATTTTATTTTCCAGAAAATGTTTGTGTGCAACTTCTGTAGCCGTGCATTCGCCAGGAAGGACAGCCTCAATCGTCATGGAGATTGCCGCTTAGCAGTCAAGATCTGCGACGTCTGCAGTGGGATTTTCAAGTCGGAGGGGACTCTTCTTCGCCACCAGAAGGAGAAGCACCCGGCCCCCAAAAGACCAGCGAAGACCACGCAGACATCCATGGCGAAAAGAGCAAGACTCGTTTCGACAGATGGTGAGTAGTTAAAAAGTGAAATTTTCTTTTAAGACTAGAATTGTTTTTAGATAACTTTGATACTAATTATTTTTTCTTATCTCTAGAACCATCTACATCAGCAACGCAACACTGCAAGGAGTGCAAACTGGATGTTCCAGTCTCCCGATGGGGAGGACATCTGAGAACGTTAATCCATCGGGAGAAGTGTTGTGTGAGGATGCAGGAGGAAGAAGGAGTGGTGCGGGTGGAAACATCATTTAGAAACCGGATCACTACCTACAGACTCACTTCAAGCCAAGACCCAACCAACGTGAAGAACTACGTACAGCAGCTGAAACAAAAATTCGTCAAGTTGGTTGGGGCCGTTGTGTTAAGGTACGACTACCTGAAGATTGGCTTGGAGCTTTTCGGTCGCTTTCTCCTGCAGTCGAGCGAGTCGGAGGAGGTGAAGTCCTTCAACACCAAATACCAGCTGGTGAGCAGGGCTACGGACTTGGAGGAGCTGTTTGAGCAGTTCAGCGCTATCCTGGACCGGAAGTATTCGGAATTTATGGAAAAGGATAGTGGTAAGGGTAAAACTATTGCAAAAATTTTTTGAAAACTGTTTAATATTTCTTACTAAAAAATATTTCTATTGTTACAGGATGGGCGCTCCAACAACTCCTCCACTTAGAATTAGGTATCAACAAGATCCAGCCTCTAAAGCCATCTTCCTACATCCCGCTGCCAAAGGAGATTGAAGCAAAGAAAGCTGTCTTGAACATCCAGAACACGGATCAAAAATGTTTCATGTGGTCAGTCCTAGCTGCCTTACACCCACTTCATTGGACTCAACATCCAAATAGAGTCGCGAACTATTTGTCTTTTGAGAACGAACTGGACTTTACAGGTATAGAATTTCCGATTAAACTTATCGACATCGCTAAGTTTGAGCGATTCAATAATATTTCTATCAATGTTTATGGACTGGAGAAACTGTTCGAAGATGGTAAAAATAGTATTGAAGTCGTGGGTCCCTTATACTTTACAAAATCTCGTAATAGGGAGCGACACGTAAATTTGTTAGTAATCAGTGATGACTATGGAAATAGTCATTACTGTTTAATAAGAAGTTTATCTCGCCTGATCTCAAGTCAATTATCCCTACATCATGGTGTTAAGTATTTATGTGATGGTTGTTTATCGTATTTTGATTCAGAACAAAAATTAAAGACTCATCAGGAGCACGATTGCGGGCACGTTTTAGCTAAAGTCCCAACGACAAATTTAAAAAAAAATAAATATGGTGAAGAGATTCCCGAGAATATTTTGAAATTTACAAACTTTGAAAAAAAATTAAAAGTACCTTTCGTTGTTTATGCCGATTTCGAAACGATCCTTGAACCCCTGGATACAGAGGAAAATGCGCAGGATCCCGATACGTCATACACGGTGAGAACGCACAAACAGGTTCCGTACTCGTTCGGTTACTACATCAAATGTGACTTTGACGATGCTCATTCGATTTACCAAAGTTATAGGGGTCCGGATGCTCACAAAGAATTCGTAAAACGTTTAGAGATGGATTCTAAATCAATCTATAATCGCTTTATGAAGGAAGTAGTACCCATGACACCTATTTCTGCGGAACAAGAGAGGGAGCATCAAGAAGCTAGGGTGTGTCATATTTGCGAAAAGCCATTTGATGCAGCGTTAAACGATCGTGTGCACGAACATAGCCATACAGACGGCTCCTATCGAGGTCCCGCGCACTCTGTATGCAACCTGAATTACAAAATCCCTCAATTTATACCCATCTTTTTCCATAACATGTCCAACTTTGACTCCCACCTGTTTGTTAAGGAATTGGCTTCCAACGAAGAAAAGTTGGATGTTATCCCTCAAAACAAGGAAAAGTATATCTCCTTTACTAAACATGTTTTGGTGGATAACATCGAGAACAGAGATGGTAAACAACATCAGGTATTTTTAAAATTACGCTTCCTTGACAGTTTTCGTTTCATGGCCAGCAGTCTCGATAAACTTAGTCAAAATTTAAAACCAGAACAATGTCGAGAAGTGAGAAAATATTTCGCGGAAGAAAATAAGTTTCAGCTTATTCGACAGAAGGGTGTCTTCCCATATAATTACGTGGATAGTTTCGCGAAATTGAATGACACAAAGCTTCCATCACAAAAAGACTTTTATAACCAGCTGAAAAAAGAAGACATCAGTAACGAGGATTACAAGCGTGCTGGGGCTGTATGGAATTTATTTGAATGTAAAACTTTAGGCGAATATTCAGATATTTATTTAAAATCCGATGTACTATTATTAACAGATGTTTTTGAAAGTTTTAGAGACGTGTGCCTTAACACTTACGGTCTAGATCCTGCGCAGTACTTCACGGCGCCCTCTCTTGCGATGGACGCCGCACTCAAGTCCACATCAATTTGCTTGGAATTACTGACAGATCTAGACATGGTACACTTCTTTAAACACGGTATTCGCGGTGGGGTCAGTCAGTGTAGTGTTAGAAAAGCTTTTGCTAACAATAAATTTATACCTCATTATGACGCTTCCAAACCTACTTCCTACATCATGTATTTGGACGCTACCAACCTCTATGGTGCGGCTATGTCTCAATATTTACCAACGGGGAATTTTAAGTGGTTAGATGAGACCGAAATTCAAAGTTTAGATTACAGGAATGTCGCGAACGATTCTAAAACTGGCTATATATTAGAGGTAGATTTAGAATACCCCGAACAGTTGCATTATTTACACAACGAACTACCCTTTTGTCCACAATCAATAGCTCCACCAGAATCAAAATTCCAAGATATTGAAAAATTAATTCCAAATTTTAAACCTAAAAGTAAATATATAATTCATTACCAAAATTTGCGTCAGGCTTTAGATTATGGGCTTAAGCTCACCAAAATTCATCGCGTTATATCTTTTGACCAATCACCGTGGCTAAAGAAATACATTGACCTAAACACAGCGATGCGCAATCAAGCGCAAAATAAGTTTGAAAAAGACTTTTTTAAACTTATGAACAACGCCGTGTTTGGGAAAACAATGGAAAATGTGGAGAAACGGGTAGATGTTAAACTTGTTTCTCATTGGGAAAATATTGGTAGAAGGTTGGGAGCCGAAGCGTTAATTTCAAAACCTCATTTTAAAGATCGCACTATTTTTAACGAGAACCTGGTAGCTATCCAGATGAAAAAACAAAAAGTCACATATAATAAACCGATTTACGTGGGTTTCAGCATCTTGGAAATATCCAAGACTATTATGTATGACTTTTTGTACGGGTATATTAAGCCAAAATACGGCAACAACGCGGTATTACTCTACACTGATACCGATTCCCTTGTGTTAAAAATTACAACCGAAAATTTCTATAGCGATATGACACAAAATTTAGATAGATTCGACACGTCTAATTTCTCACAGGAAAATCCACATGATGTTCCTGTAAACCAGTCAATTTTGGGCAAAATGAAAGATGAGTATGCAGGAAAAATCATTTGGGATTTCTACGGTACCGGGGCGAAGGCATATTGTGTAAATGTGGAGGGAAAGTTAACCAAAAAAGCTAAGGGAGTTCCTGACTACGTCACCCAATCCGAACTGACTCTGGACGATTATAGGGAAGCGGTTGACGTAGAAGGAACTCAGATTCATCGTCAGATGAACACTTTCCGTTCGCATTTACACGATATGCCTTCGCCCCGGTACCGTAGAAATCCCAAATGATTTTTCCTGCATACTCATCTTTCATTTTGCCCAAAATTGACTGGTTTACAGGAACATCATGTGGATTTTCCTGTGAGAAATTAGACGTGTCGAATCTATCTAAATTTTGTGTCATATCGCTATAGAAATTTTCGGTTGTAATTTTTAACACAAGGGAATCGGTATCAGTGTAGAGTAATACCGCGTTGTTGCCGTATTTTGGCTTAATATACCCGTACAAAAAGTCATACATAATAGTCTTGGATATTTCCAAGATGCTGAAACCCACGTAAATCGGTTTATTATATGTGACTTTTTGTTTTTTCATCTGGATAGCTACCAGGTTCTCGTTAAAAATAGTGCGATCTTTAAAATGAGGTTTTGAAATTAACGCTTCGGCTCCCAACCTTCTACCAATATTTTCCCAATGAGAAACAAGTTTAACATCTACCCGTTTCTCCACATTTTCCATTGTTTTCCCAAACACGGCGTTGTTCATAAGTTTAAAAAAGTCTTTTTCAAACTTATTTTGCGCTTGATTGCGCATCGCTGTGTTTAGGTCAATGTATTTCTTTAGCCACGGTGATTGGTCAAAAGATATAACGCGATGAATTTTGGTGAGCTTAAGCCCATAATCTAAAGCCTGACGCAAATTTTGGTAATGAATTATATATTTACTTTTAGGTTTAAAATTTGGAATTAATTTTTCAATATCTTGGAATTTTGATTCTGGTGGAGCTATTGATTGTGGACAAAAGGGTAGTTCGTTGTGTAAATAATGCAACTGTTCGGGGTATTCTAAATCTACCTCTAATATATAGCCAGTTTTAGAATCGTTCGCGACATTCCTGTAATCTAAACTTTGAATTTCGGTCTCATCTAACCACTTAAAATTCCCCGTTGGTAAATATTGAGACATAGCCGCACCATAGAGGTTGGTAGCGTCCAAATACATGATGTAGGAAGTAGGTTTGGAAGCGTCATAATGAGGTATAAATTTATTGTTAGCAAAAGCTTTTCTAACACTACACTGACTGACCCCACCGCGAATACCGTGTTTAAAGAAGTGTACCATGTCTAGATCTGTCAGTAATTCCAAGCAAATTGATGTGGACTTGAGTGCGGCGTCCATCGCAAGAGAGGGCGCCGTGAAGTACTGCGCAGGATCTAGACCGTAAGTGTTAAGGCACACGTCTCTAAAACTTTCAAAAACATCTGTTAATAATAGTACATCGGATTTTAAATAAATATCTGAATATTCGCCTAAAGTTTTACATTCAAATAAATTCCATACAGCCCCAGCACGCTTGTAATCCTCGTTACTGATGTCTTCTTTTTTCAGCTGGTTATAAAAGTCTTTTTGTGATGGAAGCTTTGTGTCATTCAATTTCGCGAAACTATCCACGTAATTATATGGGAAGACACCCTTCTGTCGAATAAGCTGAAACTTATTTTCTTCCGCGAAATATTTTCTCACTTCTCGACATTGTTCTGGTTTTAAATTTTGACTAAGTTTATCGAGACTGCTGGCCATGAAACGAAAACTGTCGAGGAAGCGTAATTTTAAAAATACCTGATGTTGTTTACCATCTCTGTTCTCGATGTTATCCACCAAAACATGTTTAGTAAAGGAGATATACTTTTCCTTGTTTTGAGGGATAACATCCAACTTTTCTTCGTTGGAAGCCAATTCCTTAACAAACAGGTGGGAGTCAAAGTTGGACATGTTATGGAAAAAGATGGGTATAAATTGAGGGATTTTGTAATTCAGGTTGCATACAGAGTGCGCGGGACCTCGATAGGAGCCGTCTGTATGGCTATGTTCGTGCACACGATCGTTTAACGCTGCATCAAATGGCTTTTCGCAAATATGACACACCCTAGCTTCTTGATGCTCCCTCTCTTGTTCCGCAGAAATAGGTGTCATGGGTACTACTTCCTTCATAAAGCGATTATAGATTGATTTAGAATCCATCTCTAAACGTTTTACGAATTCTTTGTGAGCATCCGGACCCCTATAACTTTGGTAAATGGAATGAGCATCGTCAAAGTCACATTTGATGTAGTAACCGAACGAGTACGGAACCTGTTTGTGCGTTCTCACCGTGTATGACGTATCGGGATCCTGCGCATTTTCCTCTGTATCCAGGGGTTCAAGGATCGTTTCGAAATCGGCATAAACAACGAAAGGTACTTTTAATTTTTTTTCAAAGTTTGTAAATTTCAAAATATTCTCGGGAATCTCTTCACCATATTTATTTTTTTTTAAATTTGTCGTTGGGACTTTAGCTAAAACGTGCCCGCAATCGTGCTCCTGATGAGTCTTTAATTTTTGTTCTGAATCAAAATACGATAAACAACCATCACATAAATACTTAACACCATGATGTAGGGATAATTGACTTGAGATCAGGCGAGATAAACTTCTTATTAAACAGTAATGACTATTTCCATAGTCATCACTGATTACTAACAAATTTACGTGTCGCTCCCTATTACGAGATTTTGTAAAGTATAAGGGACCCACGACTTCAATACTATTTTTACCATCTTCGAACAGTTTCTCCAGTCCATAAACATTGATAGAAATATTATTGAATCGCTCAAACTTAGCGATGTCGATAAGTTTAATCGGAAATTCTATACCTGTAAAGTCCAGTTCGTTCTCAAAAGACAAATAGTTCGCGACTCTATTTGGATGTTGAGTCCAATGAAGTGGGTGTAAGGCAGCTAGGACTGACCACATGAAACATTTTTGATCCGTGTTCTGGATGTTCAAGACAGCTTTCTTTGCTTCAATCTCCTTTGGCAGCGGGATGTAGGAAGATGGCTTTAGAGGCTGGATCTTGTTGATACCTAATTCTAAGTGGAGGAGTTGTTGGAGCGCCCATCCTGTAACAATAGAAATATTTTTTAGTAAGAAATATTAAACAGTTTTAAAAAAATTTTTGCAATAGTTTTACCCTTACCACTATCCTTTTCCATAAATTCCGAATACTTCCGGTCCAGGATAGCGCTGAACTGCTCAAACAGCTCCTCCAAGTCCGTAGCCCTGCTCACCAGCTGGTATTTGGTGTTGAAGGACTTCACCTCCTCCGACTCGCTCGACTGCAGGAGAAAGCGACCGAAAAGCTCCAAGCCAATCTTCAGGTAGTCGTACCTTAACACAACGGCCCCAACCAACTTGACGAATTTTTGTTTCAGCTGCTGTACGTAGTTCTTCACGTTGGTTGGGTCTTGGCTTGAAGTGAGTCTGTAGGTAGTGATCCGGTTTCTAAATGATGTTTCCACCCGCACCACTCCTTCTTCCTCCTGCATCCTCACACAACACTTCTCCCGATGGATTAACGTTCTCAGATGTCCTCCCCATCGGGAGACGGGAACATCCAGTTTGCACTCCTTGCAGTGTTGCGTTGCTGATGTAGATGGTTCTAGAGATAAGAAAAAATAATTAGTATCAAAGTTATCTAAAAACAATTCTAGTCTTAAAAGAAAATTTCCCTTTTTAACTACTCACCATCTGTCGAAACGAGTCTTGCTCTTTTCGCCATGGATGTCTGCGTGATCTTCGCTGGTCTTTTGGGGGCCGGGTGCTTCTCCTTCTGGTGGCGAAGAAGAGCCCCCTCCGACTTGAAAATCCCACTGCAGACGTCGCAGATCTTGACTGCTAAGCGGCAATCTCCATGACGATTGAGGCTGTCCTTCCTGGCGAATGCACGGCTACAGAAGTTGCACACAAACAATTTCTGGAAAATAAAATATTTTGACTGAGGAAAATGTTTCCGAACCCTTGTTGGTATACTCCTACTATTATGTGACTCCGAGATGTGAGTGGAAACCGAACATACGTCATCTTTCCCTACTCGCCGTTTGATAAATTTTTTCTTTCATTAAATTTCCAGTTTTAGCCTAACTTCAAGCAAAACTAGCGCTTATACATACCCGATAGAGAAATTATTTTTTAAAACACTATTACATGCATAAAGACTACTTCGTCAGGTTCTAGTTTCAAAGATTTATTGTTTGGGCGTTACGTCGCTCTACTTCTAAGGTAAATTAATATTTTAAAAATAATAAGTCCCTGCGTTTAAACAAAAAAAAACAAATAGTGAAAAAAGAAATGTTTTGAACACTGTCAGCGACTTTAAAATTTTTTCAAACAATATTACATGTATGAAGACTACGAGTGCTTTGTTAGGTTCTAGTTTAAAAGATTTATTGTTTGGAAGCTATGTCACTCTACTGCTAAGGTAAAATATTTTAAAAAATATTTTAAAAATACTCAAAGTCACTACGTTTAAACAGCAAACAACTAATGAAAAAAGAAATGTTTTGAACACTGTCAGCGACTTTTAATTCTAAAAAGTATGTTTGATCTTAATCTATATAGTTTAAAAAATAAAAAAGGGTTTAAGACCAACCTCCTTTTCTATTACTCGATCCCGATTCTAATATTACTGTAAATAATTGAAGATTTCCATGCTGTTACTTAAACGCGAAATTAAAATCATAATTTTGTATACTAAAGTTGTAAGACAGGCACATAGACAGACTATTTTTGATTTTCCCTGACACGACGGCACTAGGTTGTAAGACAGACACATCGATAGACTATTTTTTATTTTCCCTGACAAAACGGCACTAATATTCTTGTAAATATTCGACATTTCATTTTTGTTAATACGTGCAGACTACAAAACTTTAAGCTAATATCAATCGGTACTTACCCAAAAATTTCACAGTACACTTTCTTCACACAAAAAAAACAAAGAACAAAGAACACTCCGACTGGCTGGCAACGAACTTAACGTGCAAACTAGGAGATTCAGACGCCAACTGTGCTTTGCAAATTGCCTCTTTCTCCCTTTTATGCTTTTCCTTATCAGCCGGAAACTGACGGGTCCTAACAAGTTAACGACGCAGTTTGCTGCTTCAAATAAAGTTAATAATTTCTAATTGTGTGTTTTATTTATCAGTACAATACTAATATTTTGCCATTCTTTCTGTTGTTCGCACGTTCGAGCCCACCTTATCACCGGAAATGTTAACCGCAACTTCCTGTGTTGCACGCGGCACTACTACATATTATTATTCACTTAAATAATATTAATACATTCTATTTCTTCAAAAATTTTCAAATCTTAATTTTTACCGATCGGTTCTACGTACATATTTGCTTCTATCTAAACACACATACCGACTGTTATTTTACAAGTAAATAGCTTTTCAACTAATTAATATTCTCCTGATAAGGACGGAAGTTGCGAAGGCTGACGGCTTCCGACGTTCTTATCGCTGTATACTCAATTCTATTGCCACTAAAACACATGTAAATACGTTTTGATTTCCTTGCAAACAATTTCAAACTAAATCATTAATTTTCTTTAATTGTTAATGCCCTTACCTCTCGGAATTAAGAAACCCGAATAGTGTTATTACTTTATTTAAATTTTTCTCTTTTCTTTGATATCCATCATGACTTTTACCATATTCGACCCCCTTATCATCAACCGGAAGTGCTACCGTCGACTGTTTAAACGGGTGTGTTTAAACAACCCTGTTTAAACAGAGACGTTTTTAACAGGGCTGTTCAAACAGGGGTGTTTCAACAACTCAGTTTAAACATTGACGATTTTAACGTGAGTTGTTTAGTTGTTATTAACTTAAATAAAATTCCTAAATTATATATATTTCATCGAAAATTTAGTATACAGGGTGATGTAAAAATTTTGAGATCTAATTTTTTACTAGTTCCGATGATCTAATACCTATTTTTCTATTACCAAATCCCCTAATATTCATAACCTATATAATTAATCCAAAATTTACTATACAGGGTGATGTAAAAATTTTGAAATCTAATTTTTTCCTCAAAGTCGAGATTTTTGAAAACTAATTTGACAAATCGAAAGATCTGCTCCGTCACTATCCCCCCATGCGAATTTCGGCTCTCCACCATCAGCCGTTAGGTCGCTAATCGCAAAAAACTATATCTCCGGAACCCTAAGGCCGATCGACGCCATTCTTTTTTTAAACGTCTTCGGACACCGCCCTGAATACGTGACGTATCTTAAATTTTTATTCTGACGTTTAACACGTGACTGGTGACAGTTGACAGGTCTTCAATGACAGGTGACAGCTGACATATTTTTACGCATGTCTTCTGACGCCATTTTGAACACGTGACCTACGTTAAATTTTAATTTTGGCGTTTCAAAAGTGACAGGTGACAGTTGACAGATCTTAAATGACAGGTGACAGCCGCCATACTTTTACGCATGTCTTCTGACGCCATTTTGAACACGTGACGTATGTCAGTTTTTTTATTTTAACGTTTCATAAGTGACAGGTGACAGTTGACAGATCTTAAATGACAGGTGACAGCTGACATGCTTTTACACATGTCTTATGACGTCATCCTTCATACGTGACGTATGTCAAATTTTAATTTTGACATTTGACAAGTGACAGGTGACAGTTGACAGGTGACATTTGACAGCTGCGCGCGCAGGTTGGGTTTGCTGACGTAAGATCCAGTGACGTAGACTTCGATGACGTACTTGAAATTTGCACCTGCGCAAAGGTGGCCGAGCTATGACGTCATAGATCACAAGATAAGATCCCACCGGTGGACGGTGGGCCGTGAACTCCCAAACTTTCACTACTTGCACAGTTTTTCGGTATGTCGATTTGGAGTCCAAATCCCACTTGGTCGATTTATTTTAAATGTTTAATGTGCATACAACCCAAATAAATCGGGAATATTTTTTTTTATATTCTCTACATAAATTAAATATTTTTGGCGGTTGCTGTTATTCATTTATTTTGGTCTTTATCAACAAAAAAAAAGGATTTAAAACTGCAACTTTTCGCGCGAATGTCGAAACTTGTAAAACGTGATCCCATTGGCTGTGTCGTCAAAACTGAACTTATGAGTCATCATGAGTATATGGCGAATTCCAGTGTGTAGCTATTCATGTATACTTCAAGCCGAAATCGGTCCAAGAAACATTCAATTTTGCAACAAAAATTGGCATTTCTGCGAAATTTTGACATATCATCTTCATAATTTCGAGTAAATAAATTGTTCATGGCAATCTTCGAAAATTCAAAAATTTTCAAATTTTAGATGTCCCCGATGCAAATAAACCTATTTATTTATAACTTTACCGAAAAAATAAGCGATTCAAATTAGTGGGAGGTATTCCTAGATAATAACGTATAAAACAAACCCAAAAAGAATCACTAAATAGGGTAAATAGTATGGAATAATGTCGGTTAGAAATAGGACTTGTCGGAAAAAATCAAGAAAATTCGAATTTTACCCCTTAAATACGCTTCTGGATGACCCATTCGGTATTCATTTTAAAGTGTGATTATTTATTTATAAGATAGTGCTGACAAATTGGGAAAAAATTAGATAGGAAAAAATTCAGACTGATTCAAATGTACCGATGTCGAGGGCAAAAAAAGTAAAAAAATTGAAATTTAATCGGCGATTGCTCTCTTCCTATAGAGAATGAAGAAATTAAAAAATATGGATAACACATCATACTTTGACGAGCTCTTTCCGATGACGTATATGGGATTTTAATTTGAACCATTTTGACCCCACAAAAAATTAAAAATCGTGAAATCTTTGGGTCAAAAACCTAAATTTCCAGTTTTTTCCAAATATTTCCAAACTTTTCCAAAATTTTCCAGTGATTTTAGGTTTAGGTAAATGTATTGCAAAAAGTATTTGAGATTTTAAAGTTTTACTTATCGAGGAAATTTCGACTTTGACGTTTAATAGCTCCGAAACGAAACATCCTCTATAACTGAATTTTTTACCGAAGCTAGTTGAACTATTCCTCTATCAACCCAAAAAATTCGATTTCTCTCTCTCTCTCTCTGACTGTTTCCGAGAAAATCAAACCTGTTCGACTTTAGGTTAAGCTTTACGTTAACCTGAAGATTTTTGCTGATCTCCTGGCGTCACTTTTTACTTTTTACTAAGGATAAATGGCTGCTTTTTAAATTGTAATAAACTATACCGAAAAGTAAACATTTTTTGTAGCTAAATTATTCTAGTAATTTTCTTCAAAATATGTTTTTTGGGTTTGTAATGACTTCCTTAAACGATTTATGCACTAAAAAAATATGTGCATACTCCTTATTAAAAAAGGGGTTTTCGACAAACATTATTAAAAGTAGCCCGTTTAATATTTGCTATCAGTGTCAAAAGTGTCATTTTTTAACACTAGTTTACTTTTAACACTGGGTGTCAAAAGTAAATTACTTTTAACAATGGCTTTTAAAATCAACGAGTTTGAACCCGTCGAAATTGGATAATTCGACGGAAGTATACACGGTGTCCAAGATAAGGAGGGACAGTAAGGGAAACTCGTTAACAGTTAAAAATACTAAATTGGTAAAATGAGAATAAAGCTGCGTAATTAAAGAATTAATAAAATGATGTTTTTCAGATGATTTTTCATTTTCGACTTATTTAAAATATAATAAATTTTCGAGTTTTTAATTCAATTCCTTTCTGGCGTTAATATAAAAGGTAGGGCAAAACTAATAAAACTTCTCTGAGCAACTTTTAATGAACTTAAACATGACCTTATCAGTTTATTTATTCGACGTTCCGTCTTTGGGCAGCGATCATAAACTTAATTTTTTTAAATACGGTCCTGATTTTTCGATGTCAAATTTTAGAAGCCCTTTTTATCCTGAATTCAGTAGTATACCACACATTATGGTTAAATTAAGTTTTGAGTCTTTTTGACCATTGTTCAGTTTTGAACTAAACAATTATCATTTTGTATATAAAAATAATCTTTATATTAAGATTTTATTTAAATTTAAGTAGTAACTTAAGAATAATATATTTTTTAAAATTTCTGTTTTGTTCCTTGTAAGTTTTCCTACTTTTGCGGTTTTTACAGATATACTTAAAAAAATTTCCCTTCTCATTTAAACTTTGAATTAATTGCTAAATCTTTACGTTAATAAACGCATCCTGTGCAAGAATCAGTTTAAACAATGTGCGACAGAGCTAAGAAATTACTATCCTTGGCTTTGGAAAATTCCATGATTCTTTACTGTAAATTTTCAAATAGAACCAGCCGCCAAAAAAATCAAACTCCAGCTTTAACTACGGAATTTTTCTTTTACTAATTGCAAAAAAGTTAAGCAAGGTATATACTACCAAACGTGACTTAAACATTTTTGTCATTTACAATGTAATACTTTTAACCAAAGGGAATCTTTACACCTTATTTACTCAAAACTGTTAAAACGTCGCTTGGTTCCTTTTCGAATAACGCTATCTATGTAGTGCTCAACGCCTTGTTCCCTTTTTCTTTTGCTGCCGTCGTGGGGCCCCCCTATGAAACCAACCTGCTAGCCAAGGGTAAGTCACCTTTAATCTTTAATGATATAAATCACTGGTCGCCGAATGTCTTTTTTTATAATGTCAAATTGATAATAGTGGAATAATTTTTTTTTCGCTAACCATCCGTATTTTATCCAACCTTGGGGAGTTAGGCTCTGTCCAAACAAAAAACCTAAAAAGGAGCGATACAGTCCACTAAGCTTTACCAAACTCTAGAGCTAACAAAACAACCATTATTATATCATAATAGTAGGATAATTCAAAATATTTTTAAAATATGCAGAATATCCAACCATTCGTTAACACAAAAGTTTATTATAGACAAATCTTATCTTCAAGGTATAAAATAACTCCGCGCAATCGTTGACTCACCCGGTACAGCCCTTGACAACTCAAACTTTTAGACATATGCATTGAGTTCTTATTTAGACCTGAAAGTTTGAATTGTCAATGGCTGTACCTATATTCGCATGAAACCAGTTTATTTTTATTTTACTTTTATTGTTACTGCATTGTTGTGATTATCCCCTGAAGGCATTTAAATTTTTTGTGCATATGAATACACAATTAATAAATTTAAATCATTGTTAAATATTTATTTTGAAACTATAGGTACCAGGCGAATACTTTGAGTCTCTTTAAAAGAACACCTTTTTGAACTAAAAACAAACGCAATTAATAAACAGAGTAAAACAGTAAAATCTGTTTAATTTTAATACAATTGACCCAAATAAATAGTACGGCGAGAATTAATTGTACTACAGTGGCGGGCAAAATTTTGTTGCTGTCATCTTTGTAAAATCAAAAGGAAGATTTCTTGATAAGTGAGAATTTACCGACTGTTAAAAATTTCGTTTATCTTTTCATCCCTAAATTACGAATATTAATTAACATAACTTTTAAATATTAATTAGATAATTTGATAGTTTTTGAGTATCAATATATCGATCCATGGCATTCATCGACAATCGATTAGGTACCCATCGATAACTACAATTAATCGATGGATAAGTACTTATTAAAAAAATGCAAATTAAAATTTAAAAATTCTCGACAAAATGTTGTACAATTTAATAAATAAAATACCTAAACGAGTTATTTTTTTTCCCAGGCGGGCCCAGAAAAAACTCAACTTTTTTTCGCAAATTACAAAATGTTTTTTCGTTACCAACACATTTCCAGTGGGCTTACTATTAAAACCCCTAAATTTGGTACGGGTCCTGTAAGTAGGAACAAAGATATACAACTTTGAAATTTCACCAGCCGCCACTGTATCCTCCAAATTGGAAGATATTTTTAACAGACTTCTTCTATGTTCTGAAGAAGTTCAAAACATTTGATACAGAAGTTTTAGATTTGCTGTTACGACCTAAAATACAGTCGGAACCAGATCCATCTAGTGTTTCTGAAGATGCTTCGGATTCTGATATGTAAAATGAAACTAAATGAAGTGCATTTGTTGTGATTAAATTTTCTAGTAACAGTGAAATTCTACTTTTATTTAGCATCCCGAATAATAAAAGAGTTTGCTGTGTATCTGCTGCTATAGAGTAATTTTATTGACTTATAAATCACGGATATATTTAATATTTTAATCGTTGAGCAGTTTATATTTTAAATATTTTCACTAAATATGTTTGTACTTTAGTATAAAAATATTTCTTGCAATATTCATGTCTTTAGCTGATCATTTCTAGTTTGGCCAGGTTTTTTAAAATCTGCTCACTCGTGGCGTCGCGCGGCGCAGTAGGTAGGTACTTGAAATTTTCCCTTTTCGGATGTTACGTTAGGCAAAATATATAATTTTTTAGTATCCGATAGTTTCAGATAGAAAAAACATTAGGTTTTCTATTTTTTCATTTCTTTGTTCATCAGTTAAATTATAGGCACGAACATTATTACTCAAAAGTTGTGCAGTTTTTTATTATTTTCACGGATAGGAAAGTTTAGCACATTATAAATCAGCTCTCTAGGACGGCTATTTTGTTACCTCCCTGGTTTATATAGAATATATTTTTCGGTGGCGTCAGTCTTAAACCTTGATAAACACTGATTTTAGACCATCAGTCCAGTAGTTTTTGATTTGAGAGCATTGCTAATAGAATGTCCGGAACCTTAAAAGACAAAATCAAGACGAATAACGCAAAATCTTTTCTATTATCTTAAAAAAAATTGTTTGCTCTTAGCGATTAGTGTGGACAAGATAGCCAAAAACACAAAATATTAAATATAATTTAAATAGTGCATATTCTAGTGACAGCTACAGATACCAGCTTATATAAGTACCTAATTACTAATTAGAATTTGTTTTATTTTTAATAAAATAAAAATAATATTCCAAAAAAATAACAAAATTATTTCAAGGCAAAGGAAAAGCTGAACCAAATCATTTTTATAGCTGTTTGAAATTTATAGTAAATTAATAAAATGAAATAAGTACGGCCGGACGTTCGGCGTCCGGTCCACAAAAATTAACCGAAAGTCAAAAATCCGGTTGCCCGATCTAAGGGAGGTCCGTTCCATACCTAATACGTTCCATCCACAACTACAGAAGCGAATCAAGAAATTTTGTTAGGAGGTAATCGACAACTAAGAAAAGCCTTACGCAGTCATTTGCTGTTTTATTGCAAAATTATACTTAAACAATATTTTTGTTTGTCTTATTCTTCAATAATTTTATAAATTTGCTGGAATGTAGAAAACCGGGGGTTTAACATTTCCTTGGGGGGGGGGGGGGGGGGGGGGGGTGTTGTTAGGCCAAAATTTAAATCTGTGATGAAAATAAAGCACCGTTATTTATCATTATAGAGTAAAATATAAGAGGTTATTTTAACTTTATTTCTTGATTATTAAATATAGAATCTGAGTACTATGAGGCAGAAAATATAACTTTATTTTTTGTGTTTCCCTGTAGACAGAACCTACACTATAAGCATATCCTACTTTCTTCCGGCTGGTGTTGTGGAGAGAACCACAAAAATAATTTGAATAAAGTCAGTTTTAAAATAGAGTATATTACCCATGGATTTATTAGGACTGGATACGGGATGAGTTCACATTCTTTGAAGCCAAAACAAACCATTCTAAACGACACTGTAAACACAATTTGTAAACATTGGCCACATCTTATTTTACCTTGTGTTTTTGTACAAAAAATACGTTAGAAGCATCACAAGATTTACTAAAAGTAATAAAAGCCCTAAAATATTTTATTTTTCTGCTAAATAATAATAATTTTAAGTTAAAAAGGTTTTATTATTTATAGGTTATGTTATTTCTAAAGGTGTTTATTTAAAGTCGCTCCGAGTCATTTATAAATCTATATAAATCTATACGTCGCACTTTTTCTTTTCTAGTTCATTAGACAAAGACGTACGTGTAACCGAGTGTTCAGACCGAGGTTCAGCCGTTTTCCTAAACAACCAGCACATACAGCAACACTTCTGAGCTCCAACACTCCAATGCTATTTTATCTTTTATCTCTTTCTACTACCATTCTTGACTCAATTACGTAGTAATTCGTAGTCTTGTCTATGTTCGTCGTTCGTAAACTGCTCCCCCAAGAGAATAACAAAAACACAAACAAACAACAAAATATAAGGCTTCACGTTCGATACGCTCACAGTATATGGATATCGAATCCTTATTATAATAAATCCATGATATTACCGGTAATTTTTTTTTTGTATTTCTGATCCAGTTAGTTTTAGAATTAAATTTGAAAACATGTTCATACATTTTTTATATTATAAATATATTTATAAACTAGTTAAATACAGCACAAGTTACGCTAATGTTTCTATTTTAAATTATATTGATCATTGTGTCTACAATGTTATATACGAATAAGTGAAACGAAACTGCAGAAAATCAACGCAGCCTTTAGACTCCATATGTTTAACGAGAAATTAATAAGTTTGTTTTTTATTTCCTCTCAGTTCTTACAATTGACCCGAAAATTCTTACGGGGGAAATACACTTGTAAGTTTCTACGTATGCAGATGTTATCTGAGAAACCACTGAATAGGGTTTCAAAAAAGAATTATAAGTAAACAGCTTGATTTACAACAAAATAAAGCAAAAACAAAAATGTCAACTTCGTCGTTTTACACCTTGTTGATTAAAATTTCTTATTCTTATGTTTTTTGACTATGCAGAGAGGGTTTTGTGTTGTGTAAAATTTTGTCAAAGAGTTCAGTTGCTCCTTCACTACATTTTTCAAGGATATTTTCTGTTACAGCACTAACATTTTATTACAACACTTAGACCTTGCAGTGGGACCACCCTTATTCTGAACTTTAAGCCAAGGGGGTTGATAATATCTTGAATGGCGGGATATTTGCTTTTTTCAAGGTTTTCGCCATTTTTTTTAGTAAAAACAAGATTATGTAAGAATTTGCTGCCATTTTAAAAAGTAGATTTAGTTTAATAGAAAAATACCTACCCTTTATTTCTAAATAGCCAATGATTCAGCCCCGACGTTTTAACACCATAACACGTACTTTTTCAACAATTTGTGGTGTAGTGGCAGATTTTGGGCGACCACTAAGGTGTGCATCTTTAACACTCGTACGGCCATATTTGAACTCACAAACCCATTTTTAAATTTATTGTTTTTTATAAACAGTGGAAAATGAAGTAGCCGAGTCCTTCATATCATCCTTCATCTCATAAGAATATCGGTTACTGATAAGCCTTTTAGGAAGATAATGACAGCACGAATTTCAACACCATTCATCTCGTCAAAATATTACGCTGTTAGTTAACCATCTCCCAAAACAAAACTAATGTACGCAGCGACCTGAAATTTTACAGCTGACAGTCTGCAGGAGCGACCTTGCTAACGCGACAGACAAAAGTCGGAAACAGCGCCATCGACTCGTCATTCCACAGATTTTTCAGCCCATCCTCGAACATACATAGTTACTTTTATCAACATGAAACTTATTCGGTACATTTGCCATTTTTACGGCATTTATTGCGCGGAGTAATTCTATGCCTTGAAGATAAGATTTATCGATAATAAGCTTTTGTGTTAAGGTATTGTTGGATATTCTGCACATTTTAAAAATATTTTGAATTATACAGGTTGGGTTCATAAAGTAGGGTGTCACGAAGTTACATTTTATATTGGGACACCCTGCATTTGAATGAATTTTTGTGTGTAATTTCATAACTTTTTCACTAGATAGGAAAAAGTCGTAGTTTTCAAGATAATTCGACTTGTAATGAAAATTTAGCATTTTCGAAGCATCTCATTGTTGTGAAAATACTACTTAAATTTTGATTCTAAGCGATTTATAATTTGTATCCTGAGTAAATTAGTAAAGTAAGGTGTCATGAAGTTAGATTTTTTATTGGGACACCCCCTATTTGAATGAATTTTTGAATTCTACGTGTAATTTCATAACTGTTTCACTAGGTTTAATATACGAGAAAGTCGTAGTTTTAAAGATAATTCGACTTGTAATGAAAATTGAGCATTTTCGAAGCATCTATTTGTTGTGAAAATACTACTTCAATTTTGACTCCAAGCGATTTATAATTTGTATCCTGAGTAAAGTAAGTGAAAAAAACATATCCACCATGAAATATTTGACTCATTTACAGGGTGTTTTATTTCTAGGTCCAAAGTCAGAAAACTGCTAATTAAAAAATGCCACTTTTATCAAATGGAACACCCTATATATATTTCTGCCATTTTATAGCTAGCCAAAAACTCTTCACGCGTGTCACCAAAATCGGGAGCTGTAATTTTGAAAGGTAAAGATACAATATGTCGACCGGTTTCGGCGCCATTTTTGAAATAAAATTTCTTTGAAAATTTAATGCTACAGTTTATTTAAATATTTAAAAATGTCCACTATTTTATCGGTAGTTTACCGATCAAATTGACCGGACAAGTCAATTATATTTGACCGGACATTTCACAACACCACTTACGGGTAGGTATCTTCCACAAATAGAAAAAAGTGCAGGTTAGTGCAGTTTGGTGCCACACTTGTAGCTAAGCAGTTAAAGCAAGCCTTTTGTTTTTAACAAGATCAAAATGTTGTATTGAGGTGATTTATAAAATATGTTGTTCTGCCCTTTGGCATAAATGATTGACAATGTTAAAAATTTGACAAGAAATGGAAGGTATAGAATACTGTCACTCTCTGTCACATCTGAAGATTTCTCTGTTCTTGTCATATGTTGAAAAAGAGATAGTTGCATTGTTGCATACCAGGGGCAAAAGTAGGAACCTCGATTCTATCGGCGAGTTAACAATGTCTCTTGAGAGGGTGATAGAAGGCGATGATTGAATCGAGTTTTGTAGTTCCTGGGCAGATAATAAAACGAACTAACTGAAGTGTTGCCAATAATAGATATTTATGTTATAAGGATCATAATAACGATCATTATGGTACTAGCCGTGAGTATTATTGGACGAGGCGTCAGCCGAGTCTAATAACACGGCGTGTACCATAATGATTGTTTATGATCCGAATTTCATACAATATTTTATATTCCGACGATTTTTGTGTTTTTTTTTTGATGAAGTTTTCGTCAGTAAACTAATCCAGTGTAAATGTAGCTTGATTTTAATAAAACCAGGTAACTATAGAAATATTTGTTTGTATTGTCATTGTCAGAATTGAGTTTTTAATTTTAACATTTATATAATATAATATGGATAATCTGCCATCAGAAATCGAAGAATTGGCCAATAAAGCAGTTGTTGGTTTGTTGCCCGAAAAGTCTAAAGGCATATATGAAAAAACTTATGACAATTACGAAACTTGGTGTTCCCAGAAAAAGGTTGTCAATATCGTACACGAAAAGGTACTTTTGGCATATTTCAAAGAAGAATCAATGAAGAAAAAGTCTTCGAGTTTATGGAGTTATTACTCTATGTTAAGGAGTACACTATTAATTAAGAAAAACGTCGACATAAGTAAGTTCAATCAATTGATAGCTATTCTAAAACGAAAATCTGATTCTTACACACCTAAAAAATCCAGGATTTTGACTAAAGAAAATGTTGCAAGGTTTTTACAAGAGGCAGACAACGAAACATACTTGCTATTAAAAGTGTCAATGATAATAGGTATAAGTGGAGCATGTCGAAGAGATGAGTTAAAAAACTTAAGGATAGAAGATGTACACGGTGAGGGGGTTGTTTTTCGAATTTTCATACCTAGTACAAAAACCAACGTTCCCCGAGAATTTTTCGTAACGCCTGGCGATGTCGAAGGAATAAATATGGTGCAGCTTGTTCGGACTTATGTAGCAATGAGACCCCCTGATGCCAAAGTTTCTCGTTTTTTTCTATCATTTAGAAACAACAAATGTACAAAGCAACCAGTGGGTATCCATACTTTTGGAAATATGTGCAAAACGATCGCTGCTTTTTTAAAGTTACCCCATTCCGACGAATACACAGGTCATTGTTTTCGGAGGTCTTCAGCTTCACTGCTGGCTGATTCAGGAGTCGATCTTCACACTATTAAACGCCATGGTGGTTGGAAAAGTGACACAGTTGCTGAAGGATATACAGTGAGCTCAAAAAGGTTGGAATAAATTCTTTTAAAATTCAGGTGATTATTTTCTGGAAAAACGCTCGGACACGTCGATTAGGATTTGTAATTGCGAATTTTTTGACATAAGAATTGTGTATACAGGTTGTCTCAAGAAGAACATATACCGTCAATATTGATTTTTTAAATAGAACACCCTGTATATTATATTATTTTTAAATTCTACGATACATTCTGAACACTTAATAAATGTTGAAATTGACCGGCACCAACTTCCTGGCAATATGCAAGTCGATCTTTGAATTCATCCAAAACGTTATGGATTACCTGGGGCTCTATTAATCTAACCTCATGCCTTATTCGAGCTTTAAGTTCATCAATATTGTTAGGTTTGTTAAAGTATACTTTAGCTTTTAAATAGCCCCACAGAAAATAATCTAGCGAGGTCAAATATGGTGACCTTGGCGGCCATTCTATTGGACCCCGTCGACCAATCCACTTGCCAGGAAAGACTGTATCCAAGTACTCACGCACCGGGCGTGTGTAATGGGCTGGTGCTCCGTCTTGCTGGTACCATAAGTTATTGTTGGGAATGTCTGGCTCATCTGGATTTGGATAGAGTACAGCAAGTGCCGGTATCAACTAAAATTCTAGATAGTTGGCCATTTAACGTACCATCAAAAAAGAAGGGACCTAAAATCCGGTTATCCATTCCAGCCCAAAAATTCACTTTTTGCGGGTATTGTGTGTGGGACTCCATGATCCAGTGCGGATTTTCCGTAGCCCAATATCGACAGTTTTGGCGATTCACATGCCCATTTAGAGTAAACGTTGCTTCATCAGAGAACACAATTCTTCTTAAAAATTGAGAATCTTCAATGCATCTGTTCATCATTAATTCGGAAAATTCTGTTCTTCTATCCGGGTCATCTTCATTAAGTTCATGAACCAACTGTACCCTATAGGGATGCCATTTATTTTTTTGTAAATAATTCAATACGGTTGCTTGACAAATATGATTTTCCGTGGCAATACCGCGAGTAACACTATGATGGTTTTCTTGGACAGCTAAGAGCACATTTAACTGCACATCTTCTGAAATCCTAGGGCGACCTTGACTATAATTGTCTCTAACATGCCCCAAATCCCTATATTTTTTTTCAGTTTTACTAACAACAGATTGAGATATTGGTGCTCGGTTTGGGTACTTATTGTTAAATAACTCACACACTTCTGTTTGGGTACGCATCCTATCTCCATAGCCAAGCATCATTAGTACCTCTATCCTTTCTTTTTCACTTAACCGCACCATTTTTAAAGCGTACAGAATTACTTGAAATTAGATAGATCTACACAATTTGAAGAATTTTTGACAAGAAGTAAATGTTTGTGTAAAAATAAATTAATTCAGGTAATAGGTAACAATAATAATAAAAAATGCGCAATTACAACTAAAAATCCACGGATCTCAGCATTTTTTCAAAAAAATATTAAAATGTCAATATATCGAAAACAGTTGATTTTATAGATATGGTATGTTATACAAAAAGTGTTCAGAATGTATCGTTGAATTTAAAAATAATATAATATATAGGGTATTCTATTTAAAAAAATCAATATTGACGGTATATGTTCTCCTTAAGACAACCTGTATACACAGTTCTTACGTCAGAAAATTCGCAATTAAAAATACTAATCGACGTGTCCGAGCGTTTTTCGAGAAAATAATCACCTGAATTTTAAACGAATTTATTCCAACCTTTTTGAGCTCACTGTATAGAGAACTCTTGCGAAAACAAAAAAAGAATTTCAGCAGCCATTCTCGGGAAGAAATCATCATCGAGTGTTTCATTGACTGTCGTTCTCTCAGAAGAAACAGAAACCATAGAAATTAAAAATCACAATAATGCAACAATTTCAACTCCTATGTCCAACATCAATTTAACGAATTGTAATAATGTTACTTTTAATTTTAATCATTAAATTTTGTTCCATTTTGTTTTAAATAAATTTTTTAGTTTTTCCGTCTATATTTTTTCCATTTTTGCGTCTATTTTTCATTATAGTACTCAGTACTATAATGAAATCATTATAGTACTCAGTCCTATAAAGTATGTCATTTTGACACTGAAAATGAAATTCATAATAATGTCATTATGACACGTCGGAATATAAATAAAATTATGACACTGAGGTCAAATGAATAAAACTCAAGTTTTTTTTTTATAGAAAAAAAACACATTAAGTTACTCGTACTTTCAAAATTATATTTATTTTGTCAGACCCTGTATTTCTACTCACAGATTAAAGAAAGAAGAAAGGTAGTACCGTTAGCATAAGTATGGATACAATTGTTAGTGGAAAAGAATAGATAGTCCACGTGAACAAGAAACAGGTTTGGTGTCAATACTGAGCCTTGTGGTACGTCAGCATTGATCCAATGTACCTACATATGTTAGACGAGTAAAGGCTACCACAACAGATATCCACCAATTAAATAGAGAGCTATCAATCCACGCAGAAAATAAATTTGATGAAGGGCATAAAACGGAAATTTGTTGAGTAATGGATCAAATGCCTTGGATATGTCAACCATAACAACTTGTGATTCGCGATAAAATTCAAAAGACATATGTTCCAGCGTTCCAGTTATGGATGGCAAGGGTGAGAAGATCTGCTGTGAATCTTTAGTGACGAAATTTGTACTCCTTGCCAGATATTTTTGTGTTTTTCTGATATTTAAGAATTTTCGAGTTAATGAATTTCTACATAACCACATGCCAGTAATCATATGACGGTAAAGTTTTTTTAAATTGGCAGATTGGATCTGTCAACTGATTAAAATAAGAATCTGTAATTTGACGAATTAAATGTGTCTATCAAATTTCAGTTGTATTGGACAATCCCCTATCCCTTTCCCAAGATCTCCAATTAATCTTAGACTGGGGTGCCAAGAACCTTGTTCAGTTCAACGCCTCCAAAACCCAGTCACAGATTACTCGCGAATCTTACGTTTTCGACGGTGACCCGATTTAGAGAACTTGTACATGATCTCAGCTGGCACAAACACATTACTTCAGTAGCCACATCGGCAGCTAAAAAGCTTGGTTTTTTCTTTCGAGCCAGAAAATACTTCTCCCCTTCCAACCTATATACTCTCTATGTTTCCCAAATAAGACCTAACCTAGAGTACTGCTCCCACATCTAGGGAGCGGCATCACCTTCGACACTTAACATCCTTGATTCTATCCAAAAGAGAGCCATTCGAGAAGACTCGCTCATCGCCGCGCTGTTGGGGATTTATCCCTTTTCTACCGCTACTTCCACGGATTTTGCTCTGAAGAACTAGCCGGCATTATCCCCCCCCCCCCCCTGACGGGTCCTAACAGAACAACAAGAGCCGCGTTACGTTTGCAGCCCTTTACTGTCCAGCTATACAAAAGCCTAGAACAGACCACTTCTTTCGCTCATTCATACTTAGGGTCTCCAGATTATGGAACAAATTGCCTGCAGATGTTTTCCCTTCCCATCCCAACCTCCAGTCCTTCAAATCTAGTGTCAATAGACTACAGTTCCCTTCTCTTCAGACGCCGATGGTATGTTAGTACTTAGGCTTGAAGTCTACGTGGGATGTCTTAGATACAAAAAAAATATCGATGAGAAGATCTGTTGTGAACCTCTGAAGACAAAATCCGCACTTTCTGCTGCCGTCGACTTGTGTTTCTCTAAATATTTAAAATTTTCGAGATAATTAATTTCTCCATAAACTTATACACAACATAAAATAATTAGCTGGGTACGTGGTTACCCAAAATATTATAACAATACCAGTAATCATATCTGATATAAGACGTGTAGTATGTAGTTCCATACAAGTTTGTTTTTCCAAATTACACATATTTTATCTGCCAACTATCAAAAATCTGTCAGTTGACAAATTAAATGTGTCAATTACTTGACAAGAAAAGTCTATCATGCGAAAGAATGAATTTGACAAATGTACCTGTCAGTTGATATAATTTTTGTGTCAGTTAATAGATAAACTTTGTCAATTTTAAATAACAAAGCTTCCATTACACTATTTATTAATAATTAATTAATTAATTAATTTAATTAATGAATTAATTAATTTATTAATTACACTACTAAGCTATTGTATAAGCAATTAATTTAAACTGTTGGTTATTTTATTACGAAACCACCTACAAATCAATTCCCATTTCAAAAAATACAGTACTCCTTAATTTTTATCATTTATAAAGCTGACAACTACAGTTTTTATATAGTACCTTCTCATCTATTATCAGCAACCAAGGAAGAGTATGATAAAGAAAGTAGCATAATATAGTGAATCTAGAACGCCGCGGTCCACTTGCCGACTTGGTACCTGATTTTATGCGTGTGATTTGATGTTATTTTTACAGTACCTAATTCCGAATATCTTCAACAATATTATAGGGAATAATTTTTGTCTTTCACAAGTAGTTTGAATTCGTTGTGGTTTTGGTTCAATGAATTATCACGGTCCACAATGTACTTTATTATTTCAAATAATTTATTTATATTTAATTTGTTTATGCTTAGAGGTACACATAAATTTTGCTGTTAAAGCCACTTTACAGGGGGAAAAGGCAGGCAATGAAATTATATGAAATAAAATTGTCAAAAAAAAATTGCATTGCGAACATATTTTACACTTGCTATTACAAAATGCTCTTCCTTAATGCATCAATTTGATCAACTTGGAAATTTATTTTGGTTTTGAATTTTTCAGCACACAATAAATCAATACAAAAAATAAAACTTTTTATTTATTACATTTGGAAATTAAGAAATGAACAAATTATTTAAAAGTAGAAAAAGGTTAGCTTAAAAATCTAGTAGTTTCTAATGACTGATAATTCAAAATGTATCAGAAATATAAATAGAATGGCGCGTGCGACTAGGGTTTTCACCCGGATACTCCGGAAATCTTATAATTTGCCCCGTGTCTGGCCCCTATATGAAACCGGACACACACAAGTAAACCATTCGTCAGAATTTTGTGTACAAAATGTTCAGTAAATCTTATTAAATTGATTTAAATTGAGTGTAATTTAAAAGCTTGACGATAAGACGTTTCTCACTGTGTAAGAAACAACTCAATTTACTTATTTCGTAAACACAGGAGAGATGTGCCTAAAATGGGATACTAAGGTTTAACTCAAAAAAACACACTTTTTTTCCACCGTCAAATTATTATTATTAGTTTTGTAACAATTGATTCCTATTTTATAAAAAGACTTTTAAAAGTTTTTTGTTGATGGATTATTTTATTTTTGGTAATGAATATATTTTATAAAATTCTGCATATTTTCCGTTTTAACCACATTTTTTGATCAAATGGAAGTCATGTAATTTTAAAATGGAATATCCGGTACATTTCTTAAAGCGGGCCATAGCGTTTTATATGGTAAATTTGTAACCCCATGTTAGTCCCTGTTCTATTACAAGTATAGAGATAAAACTTGACAGGTAAATTTCAGAGTCTAAGACGATGTCACTTTGATAGATATTCTTTGGAGCTTTTTTGGTATATTTGGCAAATTAACATAATCTTGACTCTGAAAGTTACATATAAGTCAAGTTTTATATCTATTCTTCTGATAGAAAAGGGAGTTAAAAATTTAACATGTAAAATCCTAAGGCCCGCTTTAAAAAAATGCATTGTATAATTTTAGATGGAAAACTAATACATACTTTAATCAGTGGCGACTGGTCAAATTTCAAAGTTGTCGATGAGCACCCCCCCCCCACCCCCCCCCCCGCCAAAATGTTTTAGTAAAAGTTATAGTCATTTGAATTTTTTAAAAATTGTCGTTCAGATTCACTAAGAAGGTGTAAGATTTAGTACTGGTTTAAATTAAGATCTTAAAGTCGATCAGTTATGTTTTGACAGGTTTTTGTCCTGTCATTGTTAACAAGGCGTCATCAAAAACTTATGAATTATTTTGATATTTCGGCAAGTTTCAAGTTGGTTTTCAAACGACTTTCATCTTGGAACGAATTGCTTGGGTGAATTTAGTTCTATTATTGTCGAAAGTACGTAAACTAAAATTGTCCCTTATAAATTCGCGAAAAAGCTCAGAAATAAATTCATAGAATAAAACTTAGTTGTCTTATTCTTACACTTGTCAGTTTAAAACTTTTGGTTGTCAAATTCGACCGGACTAGCGTTGGAGAATCTGGCTGTGTATTTTTAGGTTTAAAAAGTTCAACACATTTTAAAAATTAAAAATGTTCGACAAAATGATGTAAAATTTGTTTAGAAAAAATAAAATATCTAAACGCATTCATTTTTTTTCCAAAACCCCTAAATTTGGTACGGGTCCTGTAGGTAAGTAGGAACAGAGATATAGATGAAATTTCACCAGCCGCCACTGACTTTAATATCAACTTATTAAATGTTATAACAAGTAATAGGTACAATTAGTGGCTTTGTTGGTAAATTAATAACTCTACTTCTGGATAGTTTTACTTTACATTATATCTAAAGTAAAATATATAGTATATGGTGCAATAGAACGGAATATCCCATGTTACAAACATATCGAATGTCCCGCCATTTTACCAACTACTCACCATATTAGTTTACAAAATTATATACTTCATCTATACAGGGTGGAATTTTTAACTGGAATAAATTCAGTATTAGAAAGCCTTATTATTTGCTGAAAAAATAAAAAAATACGATATTTTTAGTTTGGCCCACTTTTTTCGTCTCTTCATGAAAGTTACCCCTCTTTTGGGGGTAGTAACCGCCCCCAACTTTTTTTTAAATTTAAAGGTATGTATTGTGATAGCTCGTTGGAAAGGGCATAAAAAAGGGATATGACCGACTATTTACTTTTGCATTTTGGTAATCTAGAAAGTCAGAAAAAAAATAAAAACACATTTTTCGACATAATTTGTTTTATTGTAAAAATTGTTGGAAATTCATTCTTGACATTATGTACAATATCTGGGGTTATTTGGCGAATTTCGTTTATGAGTCGTTGCCTAAGTTCCTCTAAATTTTCTGGTTTTGTTACGAAAACTTTAGTTTTTAGGTGCCCCAAAGGAAATAATCTAGGGGATTAAGGTCCGGTGATCTTGGCGGCCATTCAATAGTACCCCTTCTTCCTATCTAGCGGTTTGGAAAAATTTCACTTAAATATTGTCGAACATTTTGGGCGTAATGAGGCGGAGCACCATCCTGTTGAAACCATATTCGATCATCATGAAGATCTGCTTCTGAATGGTGAGGAAAAATATCAGTCAAAGCTGGAATAAGTTCTCCTTGCAAAAAATCCAGATATGTACGACCATTTAAATTACTTCAAGAAATATTGGTCCAATGACTCGGTCGCCAATTATGCCCTGCCCAAAAATTAAGTTTTTGCGGACGCTGGGTGTGCGTTTCTCGCATCCAGTGAGGATTTTCTGTGCACCAATATCGACAGTTCTGTTTATTGACTTCACCATTTAGGGCAAAAGTACACTCATCTGTAAAAAGGATCCAGGCCAAATATATGAACTGCTGATCAAGTGCATTCATCATCACTTCACAAAACTGAAGACGTCGGTCCGGATCATCTTCCAGTAACTCTAGTACCTATAACATTTTATAAGGACGCATTTGACATGATTTCACTAACTTTAAAGTAGACGTATGGCTTATGTTATTTTCTCTTGCAAGTTGCCGAACTGGAGTAATAGGATTTTCTTGGAGAGTAAGTAAAACGTTTAATTGCGTATCTTCATCCATTACTCGAGGCTGCCTTACTCTTGCTGTCTCTGACGTGGCCTACTTCACGATAACGTCTATCAATTTTACTGATTGTGCCTTGGGAAATTGGTGGTAGATCAGAGCGTGTTTCGTGAAATAAAGCTGATATTAGGTACTTCTGCTTGAGTACGCGATCTGTCGCCTAAGTCAATCATCATGAAAATTTCGATTTTGTGTGATTCAGTTAAATAACCCATTTTAGTATAAAAATACTTCTTATTATAACTAACGCCAACGTTTAAATAGCACAAAATACTACAATAGATAAGTATTCACTTCTTCCAATAGCGAAAATAAAGTGAATATTGGAATGCGGCAGCAAGTACAAAAAACCTTATCAATAACATGTTTCGTTTTTATTAGACAGACTGAGCTGGCAAAAGTAAAATTGTAGTATCAATTGTTGCTAAGATGGCCAGTTTTTATTTATTTTTTTCTGGATTTCTAGATTACCGAAATGCAAAAGTACAAAGTGGGTCATATCCCTTTTTTATGCCCTTTCCAACGAGCTATCACAATACATACCTTTATATTTGAAAAAAAAGTTGGAGGCGGTTTCTACCCCGAAAAGAGGGGTAACTTTTATGAAGAGACGAAAAAAGTGTGCCAAACTAAAAATATAGAAACTCATATTTTTTTTATTTTTTCAGCAAATAACGAGGCTTCCTAATACTGAATTTATTCCAGATAAAAATTCCACCCTTTATGTAGAATAATAAATATCATCGTCATAATATAAAAAACAATAGAAATATGTGTCAACTACTGAACTACGTACAAAGAAATAATAGATTTTTTAATAACTAACAATACAATGTTTATCATAAAATGTCACATATGTATTTTCTTAGAACAGCGAAAAACGAAGACACTCTTCTCTTATTTTCGAAGCACATCAGTAAAATGACCGTTTGTCATGCCGCATGGTTTACTTACACGTCAAAAATTATAAAAAAATAAGTTAGCTCAGATCTGATCAGATTAAACTTTCTCCAAAATTAGGGGTCGTATTTTCAGTATTTCTTAGACCTAGAGGTAGGATTTAAGCAAGGTATCGCCCATGTTTGAGGAAACTCAAGGTCTGAGGAACGACTAGTAACGCCAGTAACCACGGTTCGGCGATGGAAATGCGTGTGGTGGAAAAACTGCTTCAACACATTTAAGAACCGCAAAAATTCGACAAACAAGACAGATTAAATTTTTGCGAGGCACGGTTTTAAAGGAAAAGTACAAAATAAAATTTTAATTTATTTGGTAAATTATATGCATTTTTTATGTGTCTTCACTGGCAAGTTATTGTTTTTTTCATAGCAAATAACTGAGCAAGAACAATATTAAAAAAATAATAGTAATCAGTGCTGATTACTCCTCTTATTATAACAAATTTAAATCATTTTATAATATTATTAAAAAATTGAGTAACACAGCAACAAAATTATCACTCTGTATTATCGCAAATGTGGTCCTTTCTTGTAGCTAATATTGACCACCTCTGGTGATATTGCAATCAGTAGGAAACCCCACTGCCCAGTCGGCTTCTGGTAAACCAAAATACAAGAAGTTGATGGCAGTCACCTGTTCGCGATCTATCGAGCGAGATTGCCTTAGGTTTATTTCTGACCGCCTTTTTTCGCCATTTCTTAGTTATTTGTTTTGTGCTGTTTATACAGAGTGCTCATTTAGTTTTTTTGTATATAGGTTTTTTGTATCTTTTTGGGACCTCTTTAAATTAGAAGGTATGTAGGTAATAATAAATTTTATCTGATCTACTACCTATATCAAGTTTCAAAAATTTTAGAGATATTATTTTCATTATCACTAATGAAATGATTGCTAGTTTGTACAGGACGTTTAGGAACAAGAGATATTAATACATTTGGGATTTTTTTTTTCGTTTCCATGGTATTTTTGCGGTTTTCATAAATTTGTTGTCACAAATGTTTGGGAAAGTTTAAACCATTTTTAAATTTGTATATCTTGCGTAAACCTATTAGAAGTGTTTTCCATAAAATAAAAAGATATTAGTCGCCCATAACTTCTTCAGTAACCCTGTATATTCGAAATTTGTTTCAGGATAATTCGCTTTTACTTTTCCCGAAACCTTTTTCTCTAATCGGTACGTTTTGTGAAACAATACGCCAGTGGCGGTTCCTGGAATTTCAGATTCTCGTATCTCAGTTCCAACGCATGGGACCCACACCAAATTATAAAATGTTACTGTTGGGTACTCATTTTCGTGAAAAAATATTTAATTAAATTAATATATAAAAAATATACAAAGAATAAATTTCCTAATGGGGAAAAGTTGGAAAGGATTATACTTTTCGTGAACAATATTATTTGTTAGGCTTGAAATTTTTTCTGAACAATAGTTTTAAAAATTTGAATAGAAAACGATGCGTCTTGCCCGTTAACTAGACAAGGTGCACATCGAAACATAACATTATTACCTATTTTAACTTTTAAATCGAAGAAATATCTGATACGTTTATGAAAAAACTAAAATTGTCAAATGTACAGTAGCACCACGGTAGTAGGACGTAATCTAAACTCTCCACTTACCTAAGCTGACCATTCGTAGGTTTACCAGATGTCCGGATTTCTCCGGAGATGTTCGGGTTTTTACTACGTCCGGGTCCGTCCAGATTTGATCCGGACCCGGATATTAAAAATACCAACAAAAAAAACATGACAGATTAATAAAATCACTTCTTAAAAAACTAAACAAACCCTTTGTTTACAAATTGCAGATAAGCGCTGGTCGTTAGAATAATAAATATTTGTTCTGTTATATATATATATATATATATATATATATATATATATATATATATATATATATGTCCTCCGATGGGGTTTGATACCTATATCACAAAATAAATGGACTTAATTTTTAATTTTTCGACAAAAAGTTATTCTTTGTACAAATTTTTGCTTTTTGCAAAAACTTCAAAAATATAAACTTGGTCTATAAACTACCTTTATTTTCAGTTTTAAAGAAAAACAAGTACCACTTGAAAAAGTTGCTTAATTAGAATTACTTTTTGAGTGATTATCCAAAATTTCAGAAAAACTTTTTATTGTTGTAAAACATAAAAATTTCTAAGTGTTTAAACTAAACGATTTATTTAGAAAGTTTCTATTCAACATGAAAGCCTCCAACTTCTACACACTTTTGTAGTGCCAGACAGGTATTTTGGTCATAGTATTCCTATTCGAAAAAAAAAACGAGGCATTAAAAGAAATCGGTTTAAACAAGCCTTTTTTAAATCTTGGACTATGACTAAGAAAGTAATTCTAAACATTTTCTAATAACATGTTTCTTACAAACGAAAAATAACGGTGGTCTGCTCGCAGGTAAAATTCATATTTTTGATGTTCCTGATCTCCCAGTATACAAGAAGTAAATTTTCTTACCACAGATCGTATTTTTTTTACAAGCAAAATTTTTTATAAAGAATATCATTTTGTCGAAAAATTAAAAATTGGGTCTATTTGTGGTATACCTCATCCAGGGATACCCTATATTACTTATATTTTTGTTAGCTTATGTTTCTTATGAAATAAAAAGTGATTTATTTTGTTTGTGTTTTTGAAGTAAAATAAAATACCTAAAAGTAGTAAAACCACACCATTAAGTGAGCGAATAATGTGAAAAATAACTAGTATTCCCACTTTTTTATAAGAAATTTTATAGCGTCCGAATTTTGTCCGGAATTTTTTAATAAACTTTTCCTGGTTAGAAAATCTTTGATCTGGTAACTCTAACCATTCGTCCTGTATTTTACAGGATGGTACATTCTTTTTATCTGCTGTCCTGTATTGTGGGCGTCCTGTAAAATGCCCTGTATTTTGTCCTCGATAAAAAAATATTGCAACCTTGATATTGATCTGGTAGAGTAAGAATTAAGCAAGAAGAGGTCCCGAGCGTCATAGATATGAAGCCATCACGCTGCTCTGTTCGATTTAGAATGGCTTAATTTTTAAAAATCAGTATTTTGTTTCTTAACTCCTATCCCAATTCCCGCAAAAATGATAGGCACTTTTCAGAGTTCACTGACAAATCTACCGATCCAAATGACCGGTGAGTAGGTGACGCAAAAATGACAGAAATACATGCAATTTTTAGTCACCAGTCAATTCCAGAACGGCTGGTGATCAACCGTTTGAAACCGGTCTATTTTCCAGTGAATTTTGAAAAATGCCCGATATGTCCTGTATTGACTCACAAAACATATTATGGTCTCACCTTTCGCTTACCCTTGGGCGCCCATAGAGAGGGGCAGTTGCCCCCCTCCCAGAGGTCGGGTTCCAGGGTGCTCTTTAACAACTGCGCAACTTTGGGATTTTGTAACATAAGGTTTTTTTGCTGGTTGCCCCCCCCCCCCCCCCTCCCCTGAAATTTACTCTATGGGCGCCCATGGGCCTACCACAACTTAATTTTGGTTAAATGACTAGCCTTTTGACACTTCTCTCTCTATTTTTTGTTAGAGGATAATTACCACTACGGTGTTTCCAATCAATATGATTGCGATCCCGCAGTTTTAAATCCCGCAGGGCATTTGCGGGATTGGTTCTAATCCCGCGGTATCCCGCATATGTTTTCTAATTTAATTAAAGTCAATAAATTAATGTTTATTTAATTAATTATTGAACTAACTTTAATTTTTTATAAAATCAACAAATAACCTTATTTCAGTTAAAAAAATTATATAATTTAAAGTCTAGCATCTCTTAACTATACTTCTGTGACTATAAATCAATCAAATTTCTTCTTAATTAAAGTAACAAGTAACTTTCGGCAAATGAACTTCAAATGTTTATACGCGGGATCCCGCATAGGTTTTTTAATTTTATAAAATTCGATAAATTAACGTTTATTTAATTAATTATTAAACCAACTTTAATTTTTTATTATAAATATCAATAATTAACAGTATGTCTGGCAACAAAATTATGTAATTTAAAGTCTAGCATCTTTTAACTATATTACTATGACTATAAATCAGTAAAATTTTTTATCAATTAAAGTAACACAAGTAACTTTGGGCAAATGAGCTTCAAATGTTTATTATTTTTCTATCTGAGATTATAAGTCTTAATAGTTTTTATAGTAAATCACATTAGTTTGATTGCAAGGTAAGTAAGATACTTGTAATACCTTTGCAGTCTCATTAATTTTCATATTATAATACCACGGATATTTGGCATTTTATTTATTTTTTAAGAGTTTACGGCTTTTTCATGGCTATGCGGATCCGCATAGCTGGTGCGGGATCCCGTGGGATTGCGGGATCCCATTTTGCGGGATTGCAATCCCTATTTCCCACAGAGTACGGTGGGCCCACATTTGCAATTTTTGGTCAAAATTTTTAACGGGGAAACTAATTAAGGGGTGTCAATAAATCTATTTGACAAATTGTGGTGAAAGGATGCACTTGAAAACGAGTAAACAGTTTTGGGTCCGGATTTATATAGAATTCGATCGTGAAGTTCGCATCACTCTGTGATTAAATTTAAGTTACACACCACATAGTAAGGTGAATCAATTTATAATGTACTCGTAACTCTCTAAGACCTATTTGTTACTGTGATATTTTTTCTGGAAGGTTTTGTTTTGAAACATATGTTTTAATTATTTCTTGCAAAATTATGTATTTAATTACCTATCTATACTGTTCATATTAACAAAACTAAATTTGCAATTATTAAACTTTATTTATAAATAATATTATTTACTTACGAAGTTAAAAAAATAACAAAAAAGTTTACTTACAGCAAAGAAAATAATAGCTACGCATCTATTATTTTCTTTGCTATTATGAACCCGGCACCACATACAGGTATGATCATAAAAATAAGTTATTAACTTTTTCACAAAAAAACGCTTTGAAGTATTAAGAAAGAAGTTAAATAAAACGTTTCATTAAAAAAGTGTTTATTTGCATTTACAAACCGACATTACTAGCGAAAATTCCTACACGATTTTCTTTATTTTCATTACGCCCTGTATAACATATATTTTTTTTAATGCCAGTCTTACTTTTACAAGAAGCAAATCTTTTTATCAAGAATAACTTTTTCTCGTAAAATCAAAAATAAAAAAGTTTCCCATTTGGTAATTAAATCTGGGCAGACGCTGTTTATATATGGTTTCGCCGAGACTTTTAAGCGGGTGCGATATTGCCATTTTCTTGAAGAAAAAAGGGTTCGAATGACATCTCATTTTAAAGATCTTTTAATTATCCGTTCATTTGCCAGGCTTTGGGAAATTTACTTGATTAATTTCAAAATCGCGGCCATTTTAATTTGCCACTAGGCTACGTTGTAAAATCAATTTTAAATCCACATTTTCATTATTTGGTAAGATAAACCGCATATAATTAGGTAAGCATTGGCTATACTTGTTATCCAGGCTATTTACTACTATTTACAGATACTTACATCCCGCTTTTCTTGCTGATCAGCAATATGGCTTGTACTTGTAGTTGTAGTAAACTCTTCAGAGGTCGTCAAAATCTCAAATACCTTCCTGCCTTCGATCGGTTATTGAACCCCGTTCAATATTATACGCTTCACACTGTTTATAATTAAATGCATTACATGATTCTAAGGCAAATCTTGCAGTTTTTTTTTAATCTAGCCCCATGTAATCCACTTTTAAGGCGTCTCCGCAGAATAGTTGAAAATTATTATCTTTAGTCTAAATTGATTTAATTAATTAAATTGCTTTGCAAACTTAATTTTTAGAAAGTAGGTCATGTAGATTTGTCATTTTAACGTTTGATTTTAAAAAAATTGAAAATTCATGTTGCAATTGGAATTAAAAAAATTAAAACTATACCGTATCCAATTTATTTTGAGAATGATGACAGAAACCCATTTTACAATTCCCTCTCATGTTCTTTCTCTCTCATTTTTTTCTCTCCTGTCTTCTCTCTCTCACATACTAGTAAAATTTTTACAGCTGGTAGAAAGTTAAGTCATGAGAAGGTGAAAGATAGTCGTGACATATTATTTGAAGGCTGTCCCATAATATAAGTTGTTTTTGCAGTGTAAAGATATACTTAAAAAGTTTATATAAAGTATTAGCAGCTTAAATTCCCGTGTTCTATGAATCTGGGACTGAATAACAACTATTGAAATATTACGCAAGGCACATATTTGTTCTCCTTTACATTATTTGGACCGGGCATTATGGGAATGAGTAACAGGAACGCCGACCCGATATAAAGTTGAGAATAGTGGGCATTACAGAAGATTTCTTTAGTTATTGAGAAAGTAGTGAAAATTGCGCCCTAGTAACGTTTGGTTTCAGTTTAAAGCTGAAGTCACAGTGCCATTACAAAGTGTATCTATCCTTCTGGAACTAGACTCAATTTTTACAGTTAAAAATTTTGAAACTACATGATATTATTCGATTAAACAATTGTTATCGCGTCTTTAACTTACACAAACGTCACTGTTCGCAGGTTGGCTGTATTATAGGTCCATTTTCATTATATATGGGAGAATAGGGAATATTTTTTAACCTTATAATTATAAATTGTTTATCTTAATAAAAATACTTACTCATTTTTGCTATTTTTTCTTTATTTATTTAAAAACTTTTGCTCCGATCCCTTTATTGCAAATTATTGTTTAGAGGGAGTATTGGTACTTGGGTAGGAAACAATTTTAAGTAGTATAAAATAAGAAGGTTAATGTGGCTATGCTGACACTGTTTTTGCTTAATAAAAACGAGATTTTTGCAAATGCTGTTTGTGTTCCGTAAAAATAAAGGTATTTTGCTATAAGATCATAAAACTTACGTAAGTATTTGGTCAGGTTAGAAATTTATTTTTTAAGATAATTCCGATTAAACTTTCATAGTGGACAACCAGAAATACTATTACTAATGCCCCTTTTGCTAACAAGGATAGAAAGAAATCGGATTCCGTTGGGAATTTTATCAGGAAAAAAACAGAATTTTGCGATGACTAATTTTTCGAAGTATATAACCAGCAATACTTCCACAAGCAAAGAAGGTACGATATAAATTTGAACAAATTCCTTTTTATTTGTGTTTGTCTAATACACTTTCGCCAACACGGATAGAAAGAAATTTGATTCCTCCGTGATTATCAGGAAAGAAAAGATGAATATTGTGATTACTAAAATATGTTCTGGTGTAAACTGCCCATGGAACTGACCAATAGGGTGAATTCTTGTTCAATTGCTTTTTCTTTTTTCATCATTCTCACATAAAATTGGATACAATATAGTATTTATTGACATTTTTATATTTAGGAAGAATGTTTTATAAACAAATAGCCATTTATTTTCAGTAATCACCAACGTACAGGAAATATAACAAAAAAAATTGTCTCAATAGGTATTTAAAAAAAGCATTCTACTTTGTATCATTATTGAAAAAAAAATATTTTTCCTTAGTAATGTTGCACATGCAGGAATACAAAGTTACTTTTTAATGTCGCGTTGAAGATTTTCCAGGTATGCTATTAACTAGATGCGTAGACCGCCTAGTCGCCCCACCCTCCCCGAGGGGGCTCTATAATGTCGGCAATACCATCATTGTCATGCCCTGAAAATTTCGTGTTTCTAGAGCACGTATTAAGAAAGATATCACACTCATTCGGACTGATGATCAAGAATATACCACCTTTCGTATCCGTATCGCTTCATACATACAAACACACATAAACAGACACATTTTCCCAAGGCGTCCTCTCCACAGACGCGTAATTTTTTTAAGGTCTTCCGCTCCCCAGACGGATATTTGCCCATACAAAGACTTTTCGGACACCTTACATACAAATAACCACACATATAAATACAAATATAGACGATTTTCTTTAAATCCGGCTTAATTAAGTTTATTGTAGTACTAATAGAAATATTTGCCCATACTAAGACTTTTCGGATACCCTATATACCTACATACAAACAAATACCGACATATATAAATTCAAATATATGCGACTCGCCTGAAATCCTACTTAATTAGGTTTATCCTGGTACTAATAGATGTATTTTCCTATCCTAATACTTTTTGGACACCCTGTATACATACACCCACACATGGCATTTTTGACCTGTATACATATACACTTACACAAAAAAATACAAATATATACGATTTGCTTAAAATCCGACCTAATTAAGATAATCTTCGAACATTCTAAGACTTTTCGGATACCCTTTATACATACATACAAACACCCACAAACATAAGATTTTTTTGAAATCCGACCTAATAGGTTTATCTTCGTATTAATAGCAAAGATATTTGCCCATACAAAGACATTTAGGACACCCTTTATACATACATACGGACCCACACAAAATAATACAAACATATACGATTTTCTTAAAATCCGACTCAATTTATTTTATCTCTGTACAAATAGCAAAGATATTTGCACATACAAAGACTTTTCGGACACCCTGTATACTTACATACAAACTCTCACATACTATAGAAATAGAAATATAAACGATTTGCTTCAAATCCGACTTAATTAAGTTTATCCTCTGGTTTTTATTTAAATACGTCCTAGATTGTATTGCCCCCCAACACCTACAATAAACGTGCGTTGCCAAATTTACACACCATCCTTGTTTAGATTATGCAGAAAAATCGTTAGCTTAATTTGAGCCGTACTCATGTGGCAAGTCTGCTTCACTGCTGCGGCGCCGCGCCGTGTCCTTGCTGTAAACTTGGATACTTTACATACATTTTTTGCGACCTGGATGAAGGAAAATTTTAAAATTCTTAAATTTGCCCGTCCCCGATGCAAATAAACCTAATTATTTATAAGTAAAACGAAAAAATAAGCGATTTAAACCATTGCGAGGCATTCTTAGATATTCAGAGCATATAACGAAGGCAGAAAGAACCACTTAATTAGAAAATTATTATTTAATAATGCCGGTTGAAAGTAGGATTTGTTAGAAAAAATCAAAAAAAAAGTTTTTACCCCCTAAATACGCTACTGGATTACCCATTCGAGATTAATTTTAAAGCCTGATAATCCCTCTATAAGAGTGATTCAAAGGGGTATCCGGTGGCCGAATTGGTACGGCGCCAGCTTCGCAACCGAGAGGGGCGGGTTCGCATCCCGCTTCGACCATGGATATTTTGTGATTGTTAAATTGGAAGGTGGTAGAGGATGTCTTCCTCGATCGAGGTGGTACCGCCCCATACATCCTCTTAAAGGGCTGGTGAAGTCCGTACGGATGTATCCAGCTCTGGATGTGTGAGTCGGATTTCCCCAGTGCACCCACGGTACACAGTACTTAGACTTTGGTCTTCTTGGGCTGTTGGAACATAAAAAAAGTACCAATGTCGAGGGCGCAAAAAATGGAAATTTAATCGTCGGTTGCCCCATTGGCGGTTCTAGACTTCTATTTTGGGGGGGGGGGGCTTAAGCCCCCGGTTTACATATTTGGGGGGGGGGCTTAAGTCCCTTGTGAATATATAGGCGGCTAGGCCACTCAGTTGGATTTGGGGGGTTGGCTAATTCGAGATTTGGGGGGGCTTAGCTCCCCCAAGTCCCCATCTAGAAACGCCTATGGATTGCCCCCTTCCTTTTAAGAATGAAAAAATAAAAAATATGTATTCTACGTATTTTGACCAACCCTTTCCGATCAGGTATATGGTATTTTGATTTGGCTCCATTTTGACCCTCAAAAAATTAAAAACCATGAAAATTTGGGTCTAAAATTGAAATATCCAGTTTTTCTCAAATAAATCCATTTTTCAGCCGTTTTAGCTATAGGTGAATGTATTGCGAAAAGAAAGTGTTCGAGTTTATAAAGTTTTTCGTATGAATGCGTTTTTTTTTGTCCGACGTTTGGTTTTAGAGTTATTAAGTACCAAGAGGAGTCTGCAAACGGCAATTCTCGACCAAAAAAAATTCAAAAGATATACTTCCCATTTTCCGACACTCAGCAATTTCAATAGGGTTCGGACGCTCCCGGTGCTCTACAACCTCCGCAAAATTAAATCGATTTAATTCACTTTTGCTACCTGTATCCGATCCCATAAGAAATCGCGGAAATTTAGACTTTGACTTTTAATAACTCCGAAACGGTACACCCTGTAGAACAAATCTTTTTACTGAAGCTAGTCGCACTGTCCCTCTATTATCCCAAAAAATTTGATCGCTCCCCCTTTGACCGACAACATACGAACATTTTCGTCGCCAACGGGTAGGTATAAAGACCGTAGGCGGTCTTAATTATTTTAAATTTTCTAAGAAGTTACAAGTAATAGAAGTAAATTATAACTAATTTAACTTTTAAAAATCAACAAATAACCTTATTTCAGTTAAAAAAATTATATAATTTAAAGTCTAGCATCTCTTAACTATACTTCTGTGACTATAAATCAATCAAATTTCTTCTTAATTAAAGTAACAAGTAACTTTCGGCAAATGAACTTCAAATGTTTATACGCGGGATCCCGCATAGGTTTTTTAATTTTATAAAATTCGATAAATTAACGTTTATTTAATTAATTATTAAACCAACTTTAATTTTTTATTATAAATATCAATAATTAACAGTATGTCTGGCAACAAAATTATGTAATTTAAAGTCTAGCATCTTTTAACTATATTACTATGACTATAAATCAGTAAAATTTTTTATCAATTAAAGTAACACAAGTAACTTTGGGCAAATGAGCTTCAAATGTTTATTATTTTTCTATCTGAGATTATAAGTCTTAATAGTTTTTATAGTAAATCACATTAGTTTGATTGCAAGGTAAGTAAGATACTTGTAATACCTTTGCAGTCTCATTAATTTTCATATTATAATACCACGGATATTTGGCATTTTATTTATTTTTTAAGAGTTTACGGCTTTTTCATGGCTATGCGGATCCGCATAGCTGGTGCGGGATCCCGTGGGATTGCGGGATCCCATTTTGCGGGATTGCAATCCCTATTTCCCACAGAGTACGGTGGGCCCACATTTGCAATTTTTGGTCAAAATTTTTAACGGGGAAACTAATTAAGGGGTGTCAATAAATCTATTTGACAAATTGTGGTGAAAGGATGCACTTGAAAACGAGTAAACAGTTTTGGGTCCGGATTTATATAGAATTCGATCGTGAAGTTCGCATCACTCTGTGATTAAATTTAAGTTACACACCACATAGTAAGGTGAATCAATTTATAATGTACTCGTAACTCTCTAAGACCTATTTGTTACTGTGATATTTTTTCTGGAAGGTTTTGTTTTGAAACATATGTTTTAATTATTTCTTGCAAAATTATGTATTTAATTACCTATCTATACTGTTCATATTAACAAAACTAAATTTGCAATTATTAAACTTTATTTATAAATAATATTATTTACTTACGAAGTTAAAAAAATAACAAAAAAGTTTACTTACAGCAAAGAAAATAATAGCTACGCATCTATTATTTTCTTTGCTATTATGAACCCGGCACCACATACAGGTATGATCATAAAAATAAGTTATTAACTTTTTCACAAAAAAACGCTTTGAAGTATTAAGAAAGAAGTTAAATAAAACGTTTCATTAAAAAAGTGTTTATTTGCATTTACAAACCGACATTACTAGCGAAAATTCCTACACGATTTTCTTTATTTTCATTACGCCCTGTATAACATATATTTTTTTTAATGCCAGTCTTACTTTTACAAGAAGCAAATCTTTTTATCAAGAATAACTTTTTCTCGTAAAATCAAAAATAAAAAAGTTTCCCATTTGGTAATTAAATCTGGGCAGACGCTGTTTATATATGGTTTCGCCGAGACTTTTAAGCGGGTGCGATATTGCCATTTTCTTGAAGAAAAAAGGGTTCGAATGACATCTCATTTTAAAGATCTTTTAATTATCCGTTCATTTGCCAGGCTTTGGGAAATTTACTTGATTAATTTCAAAATCGCGGCCATTTTAATTTGCCACTAGGCTACGTTGTAAAATCAATTTTAAATCCACATTTTCATTATTTGGTAAGATAAACCGCATATAATTAGGTAAGCATTGGCTATACTTGTTATCCAGGCTATTTACTACTATTTACAGATACTTACATCCCGCTTTTCTTGCTGATCAGCAATATGGCTTGTACTTGTAGTTGTAGTAAACTCTTCAGAGGTCGTCAAAATCTCAAATACCTTCCTGCCTTCGATCGGTTATTGAACCCCGTTCAATATTATACGCTTCACACTGTTTATAATTAAATGCATTACATGATTCTAAGGCAAATCTTGCAGTTTTTTTTTAATCTAGCCCCATGTAATCCACTTTTAAGGCGTCTCCGCAGAATAGTTGAAAATTATTATCTTTAGTCTAAATTGATTTAATTAATTAAATTGCTTTGCAAACTTAATTTTTAGAAAGTAGGTCATGTAGATTTGTCATTTTAACGTTTGATTTTAAAAAAATTGAAAATTCATGTTGCAATTGGAATTAAAAAAATTAAAACTATACCGTATCCAATTTATTTTGAGAATGATGACAGAAACCCATTTTACAATTCCCTCTCATGTTCTTTCTCTCTCATTTTTTTCTCTCCTGTCTTCTCTCTCTCACATACTAGTAAAATTTTTACAGCTGGTAGAAAGTTAAGTCATGAGAAGGTGAAAGATAGTCGTGACATATTATTTGAAGGCTGTCCCATAATATAAGTTGTTTTTGCAGTGTAAAGATATACTTAAAAAGTTTATATAAAGTATTAGCAGCTTAAATTCCCGTGTTCTATGAATCTGGGACTGAATAACAACTATTGAAATATTACGCAAGGCACATATTTGTTCTCCTTTACATTATTTGGACCGGGCATTATGGGAATGAGTAACAGGAACGCCGACCCGATATAAAGTTGAGAATAGTGGGCATTACAGAAGATTTCTTTAGTTATTGAGAAAGTAGTGAAAATTGCGCCCTAGTAACGTTTGGTTTCAGTTTAAAGCTGAAGTCACAGTGCCATTACAAAGTGTATCTATCCTTCTGGAACTAGACTCAATTTTTACAGTTAAAAATTTTGAAACTACATGATATTATTCGATTAAACAATTGTTATCGCGTCTTTAACTTACACAAACGTCACTGTTCGCAGGTTGGCTGTATTATAGGTCCATTTTCATTATATATGGGAGAATAGGGAATATTTTTTAACCTTATAATTATAAATTGTTTATCTTAATAAAAATACTTACTCATTTTTGCTATTTTTTCTTTATTTATTTAAAAACTTTTGCTCCGATCCCTTTATTGCAAATTATTGTTTAGAGGGAGTATTGGTACTTGGGTAGGAAACAATTTTAAGTAGTATAAAATAAGAAGGTTAATGTGGCTATGCTGACACTGTTTTTGCTTAATAAAAACGAGATTTTTGCAAATGCTGTTTGTGTTCCGTAAAAATAAAGGTATTTTGCTATAAGATCATAAAACTTACGTAAGTATTTGGTCAGGTTAGAAATTTATTTTTTAAGATAATTCCGATTAAACTTTCATAGTGGACAACCAGAAATACTATTACTAATGCCCCTTTTGCTAACAAGGATAGAAAGAAATCGGATTCCGTTGGGAATTTTATCAGGAAAAAAACAGAATTTTGCGATGACTAATTTTTCGAAGTATATAACCAGCAATACTTCCACAAGCAAAGAAGGTACGATATAAATTTGAACAAATTCCTTTTTATTTGTGTTTGTCTAATACACTTTCGCCAACACGGATAGAAAGAAATTTGATTCCTCCGTGATTATCAGGAAAGAAAAGATGAATATTGTGATTACTAAAATATGTTCTGGTGTAAACTGCCCATGGAACTGACCAATAGGGTGAATTCTTGTTCAATTGCTTTTTCTTTTTTCATCATTCTCACATAAAATTGGATACAATATAGTATTTATTGACATTTTTATATTTAGGAAGAATGTTTTATAAACAAATAGCCATTTATTTTCAGTAATCACCAACGTACAGGAAATATAACAAAAAAAATTGTCTCAATAGGTATTTAAAAAAAGCATTCTACTTTGTATCATTATTGAAAAAAAAATATTTTTCCTTAGTAATGTTGCACATGCAGGAATACAAAGTTACTTTTTAATGTCGCGTTGAAGATTTTCCAGGTATGCTATTAACTAGATGCGTAGACCGCCTAGTCGCCCCACCCTCCCCGAGGGGGCTCTATAATGTCGGCAATACCATCATTGTCATGCCCTGAAAATTTCGTGTTTCTAGAGCACGTATTAAGAAAGATATCACACTCATTCGGACTGATGATCAAGAATATACCACCTTTCGTATCCGTATCGCTTCATACATACAAACACACATAAACAGACACATTTTCCCAAGGCGTCCTCTCCACAGACGCGTAATTTTTTTAAGGTCTTCCGCTCCCCAGACGGATATTTGCCCATACAAAGACTTTTCGGACACCTTACATACAAATAACCACACATATAAATACAAATATAGACGATTTTCTTTAAATCCGGCTTAATTAAGTTTATTGTAGTACTAATAGAAATATTTGCCCATACTAAGACTTTTCGGATACCCTATATACCTACATACAAACAAATACCGACATATATAAATTCAAATATATGCGACTCGCCTGAAATCCTACTTAATTAGGTTTATCCTGGTACTAATAGATGTATTTTCCTATCCTAATACTTTTTGGACACCCTGTATACATACACCCACACATGGCATTTTTGACCTGTATACATATACACTTACACAAAAAAATACAAATATATACGATTTGCTTAAAATCCGACCTAATTAAGATAATCTTCGAACATTCTAAGACTTTTCGGATACCCTTTATACATACATACAAACACCCACAAACATAAGATTTTTTTGAAATCCGACCTAATAGGTTTATCTTCGTATTAATAGCAAAGATATTTGCCCATACAAAGACATTTAGGACACCCTTTATACATACATACGGACCCACACAAAATAATACAAACATATACGATTTTCTTAAAATCCGACTCAATTTATTTTATCTCTGTACAAATAGCAAAGATATTTGCACATACAAAGACTTTTCGGACACCCTGTATACTTACATACAAACTCTCACATACTATAGAAATAGAAATATAAACGATTTGCTTCAAATCCGACTTAATTAAGTTTATCCTCTGGTTTTTATTTAAATACGTCCTAGATTGTATTGCCCCCCAACACCTACAATAAACGTGCGTTGCCAAATTTACACACCATCCTTGTTTAGATTATGCAGAAAAATCGTTAGCTTAATTTGAGCCGTACTCATGTGGCAAGTCTGCTTCACTGCTGCGGCGCCGCGCCGTGTCCTTGCTGTAAACTTGGATACTTTACATACATTTTTTGCGACCTGGATGAAGGAAAATTTTAAAATTCTTAAATTTGCCCGTCCCCGATGCAAATAAACCTAATTATTTATAAGTAAAACGAAAAAATAAGCGATTTAAACCATTGCGAGGCATTCTTAGATATTCAGAGCATATAACGAAGGCAGAAAGAACCACTTAATTAGAAAATTATTATTTAATAATGCCGGTTGAAAGTAGGATTTGTTAGAAAAAATCAAAAAAAAAGTTTTTACCCCCTAAATACGCTACTGGATTACCCATTCGAGATTAATTTTAAAGCCTGATAATCCCTCTATAAGAGTGATTCAAAGGGGTATCCGGTGGCCGAATTGGTACGGCGCCAGCTTCGCAACCGAGAGGGGCGGGTTCGCATCCCGCTTCGACCATGGATATTTTGTGATTGTTAAATTGGAAGGTGGTAGAGGATGTCTTCCTCGATCGAGGTGGTACCGCCCCATACATCCTCTTAAAGGGCTGGTGAAGTCCGTACGGATGTATCCAGCTCTGGATGTGTGAGTCGGATTTCCCCAGTGCACCCACGGTACACAGTACTTAGACTTTGGTCTTCTTGGGCTGTCAGAACATAAAAAAAGTACCAATGTCGAGGGCGCAAAAAATGGAAATTTAATCGTCGGTTGCCCCATTGGCGGTTCTAGACTTCTATTTTGGGGGGGGGGGGGGCTTAAGCCCCCGGTTTACATATTTGGGGGGGGGCTTAAGTCCCTTGTGAATATATAGGCGGCTAGGCCACTCAGTTGGATTTGGGGGGTTGGCTAATTCGAGATTTGGGGGGGCTTAGCTCCCCCAAGTCCCCATCTAGAAACGCCTATGGATTGCCCCCTTCCTTTTAAGAATGAAAAAATAAAAAATATGTATTCTACGTATTTTGACCAACCCTTTCCGATCAGGTATATGGTATTTTGATTTGGCTCCATTTTGACCCTCAAAAAATTAAAAACCATGAAAATTTGGGTCTAAAATTGAAATATCCAGTTTTTCTCAAATAAATCCATTTTTCAGCCGTTTTAGCTATAGGTGAATGTATTGCGAAAAGAAAGTGTTCGAGTTTATAAAGTTTTTCGTATGAATGCGTTTTTTTTGTCCGACGTTTGGTTTTAGAGTTATTAAGTACCAAGAGGAGTCTGCAAACGGCAATTCTCGACCAAAAAAAATTCAAAAGATATACTTCCCATTTTCCGACACTCAGCAATTTCAATAGGGTTCGGACGCTCCCGGTGCTCTACAACCTCCGCAAAATTAAATCGATTTAATTCACTTTTGCTACCTGTATCCGATCCCATAAGAAATCGCGGAAATTTAGACTTTGACTTTTAATAACTCCGAAACGGTACACCCTGTAGAACAAATCTTTTTACTGAAGCTAGTCGCACTGTCCCTCTATTATCCCAAAAAATTTGATCGCTCCCCCTTTGACCGACAACATACGAACATTTTCGTCGCCAACGGGTAGGTATAAAGACCGTAGGCGGTCTTAATTATTTTAAATTTTCTAAGAAGTTACAAGTAATAGAAGTAAATTATAACTAATTTAACTTTTACTAAAAAACGTGGCTAGACTAATATTAAATAAAATAAACATGGATCTAAGTACCAACCTGCATAGTTTTAAAAATACGGTATTACACCCAGTTCTAAGTTATTTTATTAAACATATTCTAAGAAGTAGGTAATAGTTAACTCATTAAGTACGCTTTGTAATTTGATTAAGGATGCCACCGAATGGATGCATTTTTCTATCGTTCGATTCTCAAAATTTTTATAAGTACCTAGTCCAGACAAATCAGAGAGGCCAAGAAGCTTTTGGCTCCTAGCTCCTCGCGCCAAGACTGAATGTGGTTCCAACTAATGAAACCCAACCAAACCAGAGTCTTAGTATCATGGTTCCAACTCACTCGCGTCTAGGTACACCAAAAGTGGCAAGCTTTGGACATGTTCATTGGTTATATCTGACGGGTTATTACTTTCCCGAATAAATTTGGCAGCAACGCTAAGAAAAGTATTGGGCGCGAAATGTAAGTTTGCTTGGGTTATGCAATCGGTTGCATAGTCCTTGTTGGTTTTTTATGCTGTCGGCGAATATTATTGTATTTTGTTTTAATTATTTATAAATTGACCATTAAAAAGTGTGTTTGTGCTGTTTCGTTATGCCACCATCACCGCAAACTATGATAACATGCCAAGAATGCCGTGTGCATTTTTCAAAAATATCAAATTTACGGGACCATGTTAAAAGAAAACATTCAGATAAATCTAATGTTTTTAATATTTTATATTAATTAACAATCAGTCATCATTTTAGATAAACTAATTGATTTATGCCCAAAGAAGTTATATAAAACTGTGGAAACCTGCACTGAATGCAATATAACATTTGTAAACAAATATGTAATCTTAATTCTCATAATATGAAGGATTTTCACCCAGGTACGCATTACATAAAAACCAAATACAATTTAAAAAGCATAACCATGACACGCGTCATAAAAATGAAATTTCCATTAAACCAAAAATACATAAGTTTTATAGCACAAAAGAATTATAAATATTTATGTTTTTATTTAAACGATTATTTACCAGTAAATATTAAAAGAATTATATCATTAAAAAAATATAAAATTGAAATAAAAGCTTGGATGTTAACAACAAACGATATAAAGAAATTTTTGGAATTACTTTGATATACTATTTTGTATAATATAAAATTTTTTTATTTATTTTTCTCTAAGGATCTCTCTTGTCCTAAAAAATAAATTGTATGTATGTATTTGAATATATATTTTTCTCAATTGAGTAATTTATATAATTAAATAATGTAATGTTAAATATAAGATTTGCCCCCAACAAGTACGTCTTCGGGGGTTTTATCAAGTTTATTTATAATATATATATATATATATATAATATATATATATATATATATATATATATATATATATATATATATATATATATATATATATATATCTATATATATATATATATATATATATATATATATATATATATATATATATATATATATATATATATATATATATATATATATATATATATATATATATACAGTGTGTCTACGTAAGTTGGCGGCACATGGGAAACTTTTTTATTATTAATTTTACGAAAAAAAGTTATTCTTTATAAAAAGTTCTGCATGCTCCAAAACCTAAAACGCAACCATCTGATATCAAATTTTATCAGTCGTATACGAGGTTTGTCAAAAAATGTGATTTTTACTCAAGAGTAAAGTACCTTTATTTTCGACAATATCGAAAATTATTATAAAGAAAAGATGTTTAGAATTAAAAATAACTTTAAAATATTCAACATTGTTTATTTACATTAAAAAACAATTTTTTTCGACATTTTCCCTGCGATAACGTTGACAATTGAAGTGTGCACATTAATGCATTACATTTACTAAATTAACAATCTCAATTTTCTCTTCCAGGCTTAATGTTTTTGGCATTTCTACCTTTCCGTAAACAAATACGTCTGTCAAACATAAAACTGTACATTACGGATCTCTAAAAACTATGAAAAACACTGTTAGACTGCCTAAAAAAAGTGTTTATACCGTGCTACTTTTTAAAATACGATTGTTGACTTTTTTTCGAATTTTCGATGTTTTGACAGTTCTCAAATCCTACTTCAAATACCACTTTTAAAACATGCCAGTGCATCCTAGATTAATTATGCGTTAATGTGCAAACTTAAATTTTCAACGTTATCGCAGAGAAAATGTCGAAAAAAATAGTTTTTTAACGTAAATAAACAATGTTGAATATTTCAAAGTTATTTTTAATTCTAAACGTCTTTTCTTTATAATAATTTTCGATATTGTCGAAAATAAATGTACTTTACTCTTGAGCAAAAAACACATTTTTTGACAAACCTCGTATACGACTGATAAAATTTGATATCTGATGGCTGCATTTTAGGTTTTGGACCATGCAGAACTTTTTATAACTTTTTTTCGTAAAATTAACAATAAAAAAGTTTCCCATATGCCGCCAACTTACGTAGACACACTATATATATATATATATATATATATATATATATATATATATATATATATATATATATATATATATATATAGATATATATATATATATATATATATATATATATATATATATATATATATATATATATATATATATATATATATATATAGATATATATATATATATATATATATATATATATATATATATATATATATATATATATATATATATATATATATATATATATATATATATATATATATATATATAACATATTTAAACCCCTATAGATGGTTTTCAATTTTAATACATTCCCAAGTCTCACCAAACGTAGCTCCTTCCCGCATATCTGATTTAAAAAGGACCTATTTTAATAAATATTTAATACGTTTGTCACACTCTAGGTCCCTAGCCAGTGTCTATTTTTGGTTATAGGGGGCCCTAGGCCTGTTACGCACTCCGGGCCACTCACGACTTCAGAAAGTGTTTTTTCCTTAATAAGTTACGCACTACGCAATATTTTTTATATAAAAAAATATGGTTCTAGGCTGTTCTGCTTTGTCTTGTCATCTTTTTATTTTCAAAAGATAAATTTGGAACATTAAGTAAGCCATATTTATTTATCTTTTTATATTCAAGTTATAAAACGCATATTATTTTCTTTGATAATACCAGAGCTTTTAAATTTTAATTTGTCGCTCTATATCTACACGCTCAAAAGACTGCAAGGGTCGTTTCCGATTTGCGCTGTTGCCATTATAATTACGAGAAGAAAACTCTGAAGAGGATTTGGTTAAATGCGCACGTCCGAAGCTCGCCACTTTGGTGTACGTAGACGCGAGTTTCCAACTCGGCCGGTACCGTTTTAAAAAACCATGATTCCCGCGTCGGGGTTAGGGTCATTACTTTGGGATTGGTAGGGATGTAGTCGGCACCTTCTGGTTTATATTGGAAAAATAATGGTAACTCGAACAAGTAATGTTATAAATGTTATAAAATTAATACTCCAAATAATGTTATAAGGTGTCCAGTGTGATGAAATTTATTTTTAAAAAATTTAATCACGCTCTCATAACATTCTAAGCAGCTATTAATAATAGCAATAGAACATGAATAGAATGGTACTTAACCTAATTTCTATTATTAATATGCAAAAGCACTTTTGATTTCGATTTTCGCTTTTATTAAATACCTGCACGCTTTAACTACTTTAATTTATATTCATATAAATGCTAATTAACAACGGGTTTAAGGTTATTGATGAAACAATACGTTGTAAAATTTGTTTATTACTAAAAATACGTCAGAATTTTCACATTTGGCGTAATAACTTATTAAAATTCTGCAGATATTTACGCATATTATGCGTGCAAGACTTATTTTTTAGGTTAGATATATTGCCCCATTTTTAAATATAAGATTAAGCAAACGAAACTTTATGAAATGTTACTTTTGATGATAGAATATCATACATGATAATGTATACATACAGTGAGAACGTGAGTCGTTACTAATGAGAATGAGATATCGCTTAGTACAACAGAAAGAAAGTTCAGTGGCAAAAGCTTTAGGATTAGAAAACCCGTTATTGAATTTATTGCAAGTTAGGAAATAAATTGTGAAAATAATAAATAATTTGCAAAAAAAATTGTTTATTTTGTTTTTTATTAATAAATAGCTTGTTGAATTATAAATAAATACAAACCCGATGGATGGAAGAATATATTTATAAAATAAGCATCTATTAGTAAAACATAATATATAGGTGAGTTTAACCGGCAGAATAGTATTGCCTTTTTTTATGGATTATAAGTAGTTGAGGCAATTTAGGAAGTTATTAGGAGAAAGTAAATGGCTTAGACATATATTTCGTTCGTCTGTGCAGGTTTGCTTACTGGGTTACCATGTATTTTTGATACTTTATCATTCATAAATCATTTAAATAAATGAATCAAAATAATAATTTCCTTTAAAAGAGGATCACTAAATACTGATATTCAAACAATGCCACTTTGTGCTATATTTTTTAGAAACCATAGGTCCAGTAAGTACCTATGCGGCATCTTTCCGGGAGCGTATATAGGGGAAGTTAAAATAGTACTGGTAGTTCATATGTTTTTTCATACGGGTTCCCTTAACAAAGAATCAAACAGAGGGGGTAGTTAAAAGTTTACAGGTTTCTCGTAGTAAACCATCCTGTATCTGAAATTTTTTGACGTACCTATTGTGCACTAGACATTAATACGGGATAACTTGTAACTTAGCATTACATTAGAACGGGATAAGTTTTAACTTAAGTAGTATAGCAGACACTGACGAGCAGCCCCATGAAACTTCTTATCAACGAATACTAATACAGGAAGAAGACCAACTAGCGTTGTTATTTGTCGCAGCACGGATCGAGTCGAAGGTCATATGAAATGTCAATCAAACGTCAAATTACAGCGACAATTAGTCTGGACGTTGGGGAACGGTGGTGGGATTGTGAACCAAAGGTGGCGCAAGCGCAATTTAAAACTTCATATTTTTGGTTATTTTAAATATTTTATGGCGGTTTGCACAAACTGTCGAAGCGAGGCTTAAGTTTAAGCCGTCATATGAATGTGATCTTTCTGTTTTATACTTAATACGATCTGTTCACGGCCATATGATAGCTTATTTTTAAGCCTTGCTTATCTAGTTCGTGCAATCGGCCCCTAAAGTAGCAAATAAAACTTACAAAATTATTTGGAATCAAAACCAAATAGGTTTCATGCCAAATAAATTCATAAGTTTTAAATCCACTTTAAAATATAACGTCGCATGCATATGAAAAGGAAAATCAAACTTAATGAAGTTGAGATCGTAACTTTATTATCAAAAAGAAACACAAATATAAACATTTCATAAATAGCTTAAAACGATGCAACACTTTATAGACACTCACCCATACCTAAATTTTAAAACAACAAAATTTATAGAAATCAAAAACAATATACATTATATTCTGGTCATTTTTTTTATATATGTATAACATAACCAAGAACACGATTTTCTCAAAATTAATTTAAGGCATACAGAAGAAATAAGACATGTACACTGAGTATACCTACGAAAAAGTCCTTAATCACAATCCTGTCAAAAAATAGACGTAACTTGTCTTGATAATGTCAAACCAAATAAGTTAGCCTTCGATTGCTTTTGGAGTCCTCGTATGACATGAAAAAGAAAAAAGGATTTCAGGTTTTTATAATACAATACATTACAACATTTGTCTCGTTTGCTCAGTCTGATATTCTTCTCTGAAACTATAATTGGAATTTTTGTCAAAAGAATATTTGCAATAATTTTTTAGACTATTGAAAGCTGTAAAACCTAAATGTGATAATGCACTAGAACTAAAACACAAACACTGAATACTTAGACACTGTAAAATATACCACTGAGAAACTTAGATATGAAATAAAGCTACATTACAACAAAATCTATAATAGTCTCTGCTGCAATATACTTGTTTGCCTGTTGTGATCCTACCCACAATTCAACAAGAAACCTAAAATTAATGAGTACATGACTATTAACACTATAAGTACCTAAATTATAACATGCAACTTATTTAGGAAATATACTGGAAGGTTACTTTTACAACAATTTTATCTGTATAATAAAATAAAAATTCACTAAATACATGATGGCTACAATTGATCTATTACTACTATTGCCAAGAAAAAAGTTATGTTCATTGCACAGTTTTCGTACAAGGCTGATCAATTGTATATCAACTTTTTTTCACGTAATATGAAGGTACAAAAGAAAATTGCTGCCGGTATATACCCACCAAACCTTTTAGTAGTTTACCTTATTTTTGCTTTAAAGAAAACAAGTTATATGCCATCATAATAATACAAGATAGGTATTTTAACAACGATGATTGTAAGTATTTTATTTAAAAGATTTCACTGAAACACTACTTTAAAAATTCTACTGGCAGCCTTGTCCAGCACTCAATGCAACACACGAAATCATTGGTGCAATATTCGAATTGTGTTTTTGAAGCTTAACAGCAAAGAGTTGTCCTAACTATTATTTGCTTATAAATGAAAAATTTCATCACTTCCTTTCCTTCTAAAGTTACGTCATCATACATTCCACAGCATTTCTCTTGAAAAACAATGGTATTGTAATAAAAGTAACACATACTACAAACAAAATATTTTAATTACTTACCTGGAAGAGAAAAAATAATCCATCTTCTTGTTAGAATGCTATAATTAAATAAAAAGCTCCAGCAAAGTCAAAAATGACCAGCAGCCATTTTTATTTACATCTAAAAGAAATTATGGGCGAGTCCACTTTAGCTTCCAGACTTCCAGTCGGCCAGACCGGGAAGTAGGGTGGTAAAATAATGAAATTGTTGATTGTTGGATTGGTCGCCTAACGCACCCATCTCTTTCTGTAGTATCGTTGGTTGGACATTTAAAAAGAGACAAAGAAAAATTTGTATGTCCGAACTTTATTCGATAAAAGTCTGGCCGGTACGTATGTCGTAACTAAGCGTGTGTGCGATACTTGCCATAAGAAGTTTCATGGGGCTGCTTCTTATGACAAGTATCGCAACACGCTTAGTTACGACATACGTACCGGCCAGACTTTTTTCGAATAAAGTTCGGACATACAAATTTTTCTTTGTCTCTTTTTAAACGTTCAACCATCGATACTACAGACAGAGATGGGTGCGTTAGGCGACCAATTCAACAATCAACAATTTCATTATTTTATCACCCTACTCCCCGGTCTGGCCGTCTGGAAAGTGGACTCGCCCATAAAGATGTAAAAATGGCTGCTGGTCATTTTTGGCTTTGCAGTAGCTTTTTATTTAATTACAGCATTCTAACAAGAAGATGGATTATTTTTTCTCTTCTAGGTAAGTAATTCAAATATTTTGTTTGTAGTATGGGTTACTTTTATTACAATACCATTGTTTTTCAAGAGAAATGCTCCGAAATGTATAATCATACAAACTTTAGAAGGAAAGGAAGTGATGAAATTTTTCATTTAGGTATAAGCAAATAATAGATAGGACACCTATTTACTCTTTGCTTTTAAGCTTCAAAAACAAACAATTCGAATATTACACCAATGATTTCGTGTGTTGCATTGAGTGCTCGACCAGGCTACCAGTAGAATTTTTAAAGTAGTGTTTCAGTGAATCTTTTAAATAAAATACTCAATCAATCAGCCATTTAAATAAAATTCCTATCTTGTATTATTATGATGGCATATAACTTGTTTTCTTTAAAGCAAAAATAAGGTAAGCTACTAAAAGGTTTGGTTGGTATATATATTCCGGAAGCAATTTTCTTTTGTACCTTCATATTATGTGAAAAAAAGTTGATATACAATTGATCAGCCTTGTACGAAAACTGTGCAATGAACATAACTTTTTTCTTGGCAATAGTAGTAATAGATCAATTGTAGCCATCATGTATTTAGCGAATTTTTCTTTTATTATACAGATAAAATTGTTGTAAAAGTAACCTTCCAGTATCTTTCCTAAATAAGTTGTGTGTTATAATTTAGGTACTTAAAGTGTTAATAGTCATGTACTCATTAATTTTAGGTTTCTTATTGAATTGTGGGTAGGATCACAACAGGCAAACAAGTATATTGCAGCATGGACTATTATAGATTTTGTTTTAACAAAACAAAGAATCGACCTACGAACCATGGTAATGTAGCTTTATTTCATATCTATAAATTTCTCAGTGGTATCTTTTATAGTGTCTAAATATTAAGTATTTGTGTTTCAGTTCTAGTGCATTAACATTAACGTCACATCTAGGTTTTACAGGTTTCAAAACTCCAAAACGGCCAGATTCTCCAACGCTAGTCCGGTCTAATTTGACAACCAAAAGTTTTAAAATGACAAGTGTAAGGTGTAAGAATAAGACAACTAAGTTTTATTCTATGAATTTATTTCTGGGGTTTTCCGCAAATTTTCAAAACAAAACGGCACTTTTAGTACGTACTTTCGACAATAACAGAACTAAATTTATTCTAGCAACGCGTTCCAAGATGAAAATCATTTGGCAAGCAAGCAAATCGCTAAAATATCGGAATAATTCATTCCTTTTTAATGACGGCTTAATGACAATGTCAGGACAAAAACCCATCAAAACATAACTGATCAACTAGAAGATCTTAATTTAAACCATTACTAAATCTTAAACCTTCTTAGTGAATCTGAACGTAAAAAATTATTGAAAATATTCTTTTGACAAAAATTCCAATTACAGTTTCACAGAAGAATATCGGACTGTTTGAGCAAACGTGACAAATATTGTAATGTATTGTATTATAAAAGCCTGAAATCCTTTTTTCTTTTTCATGTCATATGAGGAGTCCAAAAGCACAGACTACCCAAGCGAAGACTAATTTATTTGGTTTGACATCAATACAAGTTACGTCTATTTTTTGACAGGATTGTGATTATGATTAAGGACTTTTTCTTAGGTATGCTCAGTTTACATTGTCTTATTTCTTCTGTATGCCTTAAATTAATTTTGAGAAAATCGTGTTCTTGGTTTATGTTATTTATAAAAAAAACGACCAGAATATAATGTATATTGTTTTTCATTTCTATAAATTGTGTTGTTTTAAAATTTAGGTATGGGTGAGTATCTATAAAGTGTTGCATCGTTTTAAGCCATTGATGAAATGTTTATATTTGTGTTTCCTTTTGATAATAAAGTTACCTATCTCAACTTCATTAAGTTTGATTTTCCTTTTCATATTCATGCTAGACGTTATATTTTAAAGTGGATTTAAAACATGAATTTATTTGGCATCAAACCTATTTGGTTTTGATTCCAAATAATTTTTTAAGTTTTATTTGCTACTTTAAAATACATATTTAAAATAACCAAAAATATGAAGTTTTAAAGCCCAATCCCGCCACCGTTCCCAAACGTCCAGACTAATTGTCGCTGTAACTTGACGTTTGACTGACATTTCATATGACCTTCGACTCGATCCGTGCTGCGACAAATAACAACGCTAGTTGGTCTTCTTCCTGTATTAGTATTCGTTGCTGACGAGTCCCTACACTCAACATCGAGATTTTGGACGTCGTAGGCCTGGTGAACTTATTCATTTTATTTTATTTTTAAGTACCTACTTTGGATCTTTTTCTACAAAACGGTAATCTTGATTAATTTCGATAAAATATGCCGCTTTATAAATCGCAGTTATGCTATAAAAATTAGACGACTTTTTCATGCAAAACATGCACGCCAAATTTAATTAAAATATTTCTTAAGAAAAATTTGTTTGAATATTACATACATATACGTATTACTACTATATAGCGAACGACGAAAAAATGTTGAAGAAAAGACGTAGCCTTTCAAAACAATTGCTAATCAGTCACGTGATGTACTGAACATACCCTAGCGGGGTTTTTGCAGCGAACGACGAAAAAATGGTGAAGCAAAGACGTAGCCTTCGGAAACAATTGCCAACCAGTCACGTGGCGTACTGAACATCCCTCCTAAACAACCACGTGATTTGCCAAGCTGATCAAGCTGTGCTTAAATAATGTGTTTTTTTTTAGATTTCCAAACGATGCCTCGCTTTATTTACATAATGTTCTCACCCGTTTTGCCCCAAAATCTCAAATTAAAAATTAAAAATGAGGTATTCACTCTTCAGTTCACATTCTTATGAAGACTATCCGTCGCTGAAACTACAAGTAGTTTTTTCACTTCTTGCTGCTTAAAACTGGCATTATCGGCATTAGCTATGTTATTATCGTAAATAGGATAATTATTAACTTTTAATCCAGTCTTCACAAATAGAAACACATTAATCTTTACTTTTGAAAGGTAAAAAGACGAAAAGGAAACCGACAAGCACACATTTAAAACTGCTGTCAGAACTGACAGTGACAGTTCCGTCAAAACTTCAAAAGTGCTGATACATCACGTGGTACAAAACCAAAGAAAAGCAGATTTTATCTTTGCTTCAGATTTTAACAACGGGTAGATTGGATGCTAACAATATAGTAGTAATACGTATATGATTACATATGACTACTAACCACTTCGTCTTTTGCATAAAAACAAATGTCAAAATTTCGACGATGAATGTTAGGACTAGCAGTCCGTCTCGGATGTGCTGGTTAAGTCGCAATCATCCTGTACTAATATTTTATGTAACCATATTTAATACACAAAGCGTTTTTCAATATAGTGGGCGGTTTAAAAAACTATTCTCATCCCTCCCAGTAAGAGTATCTTTAGAGCGGACCAGCAAGAAAAAAAACTCTTTCTAATTCGCAAACTTTAGTTGCTTTTATTGTCCCGATAACTATACCTTCTAGTTTGTCAGTTCGGTTTTGTCACAATATAAAGTGCTATTATTTATGTGTCATGTAAACTTTACTTTAATGTTATTCTTTTTGCGTTGTCTGCTTCTCCAATGCAGGCTCGTGTGGTGAAATTTCAAAGTTGTATATATCTGTTCTTGCTTACAGGACCCGTGCCAAATTTAGGGGTTTTAATCGTAAGCCCACTGGGAATATTTTGATAAGGAAAAAAACCTTTGTAATTTGCGAAAAAACACCTTTTGGTACTTTAATTATTATTTTTCCTAAACAATTTTGACATCATTTTGTCGAGAATTATTAAATTTTAAATGAAAAAAACGTGTTAGTAGAAAGTTATAGTCATTTGAATTTTTTTAAATCTAAAATATAATTTTCAAAAAAATCAAATGACTGTAACTTTCTACTAACACATTTTTTTCTCTTAAAACTTAAACTTTCTCGGCAAAATGATGTCAAAATTGTTTAGAAAAAATAATAAATATCGTACCTAAACGTGTTCATTTTTTCCCAGGGGAAGCTGCGCAAAAAAATCAACTTTTTTCGCAAATTACAAAATGCTTTTTTTCTTCATCAAAAGATTCCCAGTGGGCTCACTATTAAAACCCCTAAATCTGGTACGGGTCCTGTAACTAGGAACAGAGATATACCACTTTGAGATTTCATGACACACCCAAACAAAAATTCATTGGAGTCCAATGACGTTTTGTTCTGGCACGATGTTGCGACAGTATAGAGAGTTTTACCAAAAACAACACTACATAACATTTTAAATATTTTTTCTCCATATACTTATTTAGAGTTAGACCTAAAACCTTAGTTACAGTATAAAACTCAGTTGTCTCATTCTTATATCTATAGCTTATATTTATCTTATCAATAGAAACCTGTGATTGAGGTGTTACTGTATGTATTACAGTAAACTATTGTTAGTGATGGGTTGTGCAAATGTTAATATTGTTTCTTAAAATTGATTTTAAATTAGTTTAGTTGGCATTTCATTGAAGCAACCATTCTTCTCATGTAACGTTTATGGAATATAAATTTTTGACTTTGACTTTGAAATATGGTTTTTCCAAATTTACAAAGGAGGTTGCAAAAAAAGTTCAAATCATTTATTTACATTGTATAAATTCTACAGAAAATGAACATGGTAGATGTAGCACAAAAACTTGCTCATATTATTTACAAATATTTTTGACTTCTTTTTATTTCTTAAAACGAAATAGAGAACGATCTAACATTTTAAGAAGAATGTCATTAAGAAGCTAGACATGTAGCTGAAGGATTTTTTGAATAAGTTGTGTACAGTGCTTGTTTGTATTAAATTTGTTTTCAAATACACGATAGGTACCTACCTATATTTGAAAACGGTTTTTATATCTGGGATATTTCATTGATGTAATGCATTTCTAAAAATTGGTTGTTCACGCAAGTACCTATTCAGAAGATCCACTGTTAGCAGTCTGTGAAGCAGAAGCTCCCCAGATGAAGTTTTTTTATCTTTATAATATTTAACTACCTAAGCTCTTTTAAGTTATGACGTACATGTAACGTATGCTCTGAAGATACCATATACAAGAATTCAGAATTTTTTTAATTACTTATACAGGGTGTTCGAAAAATAGACGGAGATATTTTAGAGGGCGATTCCTTGTTATAAAATATAACAAAAAGTTTCTATAAACATGGGTCCGGAAATTCAGAGATTTCAAGATACAGGATGTTAAATAAAAAAAGAATAAAAAATGAAATTATTAATATCTTGAAAAATATTTACTCGATTCTGTTGAAATTTGGCAATGTTATTTGTTGTATTAAGAGGCTAATTTAGCCCTAAATAGATTAAAATTATTAAGTCCAGTGGCGTCCCGGGGGGCACCTTAGCGAATATTATTATCAAAAAATGTACGCCACTACCTTTTTTGTAAATTTAATATTTTTTGTTTGATTAAGCATCTAAAAATACAACTTCTTTGCCTCTTGTATTTTTTTCCTATCTCACTTCATTTTCGAGAAAAAAAAATAAAAACCGTTTTATTGCATGTCACTGGACAAAATTGGTTTATCAATTTATGCTAAAAAAAATCACAAGTGCCTTGGAAAACAAATAATCATTTCTGCATGCTGCATGGAGGTTTGACATTTGCGCATCAGTTCTTTTAGAAAAGAATTATACACGTAATTTTCTTTGCGAAATTTCTCTACACTTTTGAGGAAATGGCAGACATGCATGTAATGTATGCACGTGCTTATAGTAACTGTTATGCAGCGAGGCCCCTGTATGCAGAAGCGTTCCCCATCGACAACTTCCAGATAGTAAAACCTTTGAAAGCGTAGACCGTAGATTATGAGAAAGAGGTAAATTTTCTTATTTCTTTTTTGGGATGTTTTTTTCATTTAGGAAGTTTTGCCGTTCCCACCAATGATGGAGGCCGGCCGAGGTCCGTAAGAACGCCCGAGTTTGACGAGGCAGTTTTACGTGCCGTGGAACAAAATCCTGGTATCAGTACCAGGACTATAGCAACTAGATTAGGGGGTAATCATTCCAACAGCACTGTGTGGCAGGTTCTCTCCGAGCAACTCTTGTATCCCTATCATGTCTAACGTGTGCAACCATTACTACCAAGAGATTTTCCATCTCGTTTACAGTTTTGCCAATGGTATTACCAAGGGGTTAATAATAATAAGAATTTTAATAAAACCATACTTTTTACGGACGAAGCAGGATTTCGGCGGGATGGTATTGTTAATTACCATAACACTCATGTATGGAGTGACGAAAATCCCAATGCTTTCGTACAATGTCGCCACCAGGAACAATTCTCTTTAAATGTGTGGATGGGTATCGTTGGTGACAATTTAATTGGTCCTTTCTTTTTACCCTTAAGATTAAACGGCGAATCTTACTTAGCGTTTCTTCAACAAGAATTGCACATACTGCTAGAAGAAGTTCCTCTAAATATACGTAACCAAATATCTTTTATGCACGATGGAGCTCCTACTCATTTCAGTATGCCTGTCAGAACTCATTTGAATAACACCTTTGGTGAAAATTGGATTGGAAGAGGTGGACCAATTCACTGGCCACCTCGCTCCCCTGACTTAAATCCAATAGATTTTTATTTATGGGGACACCTTAAGACGATGGTTTACGCTACTCCCATAGAAACAATAGAAGAATTAAGAAATAAAATCGTAAATGCTTGCGAAGAAATAAGAAATAGACCTCGAATTTTAGCTCGAGTTCGTCGTTCAATGATTCGTCGAGTGAGAAAGTGTACGGAAATGGTTGGTGGACATTTCCAACATTTGTTGTAGTGTACTTTATGTTAGGGTATTGGAAAAGTTGCAATAACACTCTTTCCTAGATATGTTTTTGATTATTTGTTTTCCAAGGCACTTGTGATTTTTTTAAGCATAAATTGATAAACCAATTTTGTCCAGTGACATGCAATAAAACGGTTTTTATTTTTTTTCTCGAAAACGAAGTGAGATAGGAAAAAAATACAAGAGGCAAAGAAGTTGTATTTTTAGATGCTTAATCAAACAAAAAATATTAACGTTACAGAAAAGGTAGTGGCGTACATTTTTTTGATAATAATATTCGCTAAGGTGCCCCCCGGGACGCCACTGGACTTAATAATTTTAATCTATTTAGGGCTAAATTAGCCTCTTAATACAACAAATAACATTGCCAAATTTCAACAGAATCGAGTAAATATTTTTTAAGACATTAATAATTTCATTTTTTATTCGTTTTTAATTAACATCCTGTATCTTGAAAACTCTGCATTTCCGGACCCATGTTTATAGAAACTTTTTGTTATATTTTATAACAAGGAATCGCCCTCTAAAATGTCTCCGTCTATTTTTCGAACACCCTGTATAGTGAACTGACATCAAGACAAAGGCCGAATGCAAAATTTCAGTAAGACAGCACTAACGATTCGACAGTGTTTTTTAATTAAATATATAATTTAATAAGTCAATATATGTGTGGTTCTCTCCCTTAATGGCCTTAACAGCTGCCATCATATTTCAACTAAAAATAAAATAATTGGAATATGACAAGTTTGGAATTTTAAACGCATGGCATTTCGGCCGTCCTGGGCTCGTATTTTTGAGGTAACACGAATTAGTTCACATTCGAACGTGTTTGAACGAATTTCGCATTGTTTTAATTTAAAAATTGTAGTAATATCACGTAGGGGTCGTAGGGGGTGATAAATTGTGATGCGGTTTACCAAAACACTTATATTTAACATTAATGACACCAAACCTAATATTAATATCACAAGATTTAGGGACCTTAACTTATTAGTTGTAGGGCTAGCATCTCACGGTGCGTTGAGGTAGGTACTTAACTTATCTGAGGCTCATGGCATCGGTGCCAAACGGTACCAATGGATCCGTCGTACCGATACTAATATACAACTACGGATGCACTACTACAGATTCCCTTGGATCCCGCTGACCTACTATTTATATGAAATTGTCAAGAACAGTTTATACAAACAGTAGGTAGGTATCAACTGGTCAGAGTTCACAAAATAATCGCGAGGCCAACAATATGCAATTGTAGCACGTAGAGTTGTTTCCGAAATATAAAATAAATAATATAATAAAATGTATAAAAATTTTGAAGAAATAGGAATATATGACATTTTCCCCGCGCCAATAAACGCTAGTCCCTAGCTTTAAAAATTTAAACATTTTACAAACACAAATACACCAAAGAGAGATATACAAAACATTAAATAGAGCCAAACCTACAATGTTTCATAGGAGCTTGCAGGCTCAGTACATTTCATATTTAAGAATAAATTTAATGAAGAAAGATAAAACTAGCTTCAATAACATAAAAAAGGTTGCCGCGCTGGTAGTCTGGTTAATTTTAGTTTACACAGTTTACGAAGCTCTATTATTGGGAAGTTCCAACCCGTTACCGACCGAGAATCGCCTACACACCGACACATCCTATTCACACGCCGAGCTTGTTCGTCAGCTGGTTCAGACGTATAGTCACGGTTCTTGTGTAGTGGTGATGGGATCGGCTAGTTTCAGTAGTTTCGTGGCCGATTCCCAGTGTAGCAGGGGGTCTCCCTCCTCCAAAGAGTTCGGCCACCCGAACTTTGGGTGTACCAAGCCGTGAGTGACCAGAACTTTGCTTGCTTGGGTGAGTTGTACTGGTCAACCTGAGCAGTTCCCCAGATGTTTACCTTGCACCAGTGTCATCACGGCTTGTTGTGGAGAAGTTCAGTATGAGCGAGGGAAGACCAGGCTGGTAAGACATGGCGGACTGCGAGTGGCTGATGCTTGACGCTGGCTGTGTGTGTAGCGGCGACTGCCCTTTGGGTTCTAGGTGTGTTTGTTGCGCTCGATCCAGGTCGCGTGGTCTCCCAATAGTACATGAAACAAAACATGACTACCGGTAGTTAAAAGGAAAACAACAGTTAATAATGAGATATTGATGATCTTATGATGTTTAAATAGAAGTAGACAGATCAAGATCAATTCACCCGGTTTTAACATAAACTTTTATTGGTGTCTAATAAGTTCGTTTGAGACAAAGAAATTTAGGTCAAATAATAAACTTTAATACACATTTTCGTAATAACTTATAAACCACATAACATATACATATAGCATAATCACATTAGGTAATATTTAACATGTGGTAGAATCATTCACCATGTCTTTCTATTTATTCATCAATAATAACTCAGATAAACTTCAAGTAGCATATACTCGCATAAAACACTAAATAGACAGTGAAGTGACACGGCCTTTAAGCATTTATTTAAAGGGGATAGCGCATACTAAATAAAGGAAGGAAAGTAAAATTTTAAAATATTTAAACGAGATTATATTTATAAAAATTAATCGGAGGAGTTCTAAAGAAATAAATTTTGCGACATGAAGGGAAATGTTTAAAATAAATTAATCATTTGCAAGTTAGAGAAAATTTAATAAACACAATTAGTAAAGAAGCGTTCACACAAAGAAAACGTTGAAGTTCTATCAAAAAATAATTGATTTAAATTTTATTTAAATAACAAAGTGGCCAAATAGTTGATTATATGAAGTGCTTTAAACAAATTATCAAATAATTATTCAAATTTACTTACGTGAATACGAGAACAAACACTTTATTTCAAATTCAATTGAGAACAATGAATTTAATTCATTTAATTTCACTAAGAAGTATAAAAACTTTTCTAATTGATCGAACATTCTAAAGCGGAATAAAACTACCCTTTGTTCTGCTATACTAAATGGTGAAAATTTCCCCTTCTTAATAAAGAAAATCTTTTTAATTACCCTAACACGACAAAGAAATCGGTGCTTTGTCTTTTCTGATTGACTTACGAAAGGCCCGCCCCGTGACGCACTTACAGAAATATCGACCCAGCTGCCGTATTGCGAAAGATTGCACAATATTATGGCCTAGATAATTTTATAGCTTTGTTGTGAATATGTTAGGAACACCTGCAACCCATAAATGTCAGAGAAGGGAGGAAAACCAGCCCCATTTGTAATAAAAAAGTAATAAAATCTTGATGAATCGCGTAAATTCCTGTGTTTGGTTGAAAAGCAAGGCTACCCACGCGTCAACTTTTCCGAGGAAGCCAGTCGTAAAACTTGTTGTTTTGGCCTCGATTCTGCGAAAGAGGTCGTAAACGCGGAAAGCTTTATGGGAAAATTGGCTATTTAAGCGGGAAGACACCTGCTTGGACAGTCAGTACAGTTAGGGTACGGCCAAATCAGCGACTTTGTCGCTGCGACGAAAACGCTGCGACAAATTTTTATGTCGCAGGAATATTTAAGTCTGGCCAAATTAAACGACTTTCAGTTAGTTTTACAATGGACGCGGAAGAAGAGGCATTGTTAGCGATTGCAGTTTCTAGATATCTCAGGCGAAAGAAATTGAAAAACAAAAGATTTGCAGTTCATCCTATCAATATGAAGAGAAAGAAACACGGCCAGTTTCACACTTTATACAATTTGTTACTAAAGGACGATGCAAAATTTTTCGCTTATTTTCGGATGTATCCCAAAACATTCGAGGAATTGTGTGAATATGTGGCAAACATCTTTGCTGCTTGAAATACAATCCATTACTGAATGTCTGAGCTGGTCGCAACGTGTAGCCCGACGCTAATCTGGCCACTTGCATTAAAAACAACGGAGAGCGTTTTTGTCGCCGCCGCAGAAAGTCGCTCTCGTTCGCGACAGTGCTGCTGTCGGTGCACATGCTAGATTTGGCCAGGCCTGTTTAGTTACATTTGTTGTCAGGCTGCGACTGAGTCGCAGCGTTTTCGTCGCAGCGACAAAGTCGCTGATTTGGCCGTACCCTTAGACTTTACGAGATGTAAGCTTAAACGCTGCCGGTTTTTATAGCGGGAAATGCTGTCCACGGGAAAGTTCAAAAGTCTGGATACAATAAAATATGGTGTTAGCCGGAAGTTTTGGAGCTCGTCGAATTTTCTTGACAAAAAGCGCGGAGATATAAGTGAAAAAGTAAGGGCGCTGTTAAGTTATAAAAAGGTTCTATATAAATTGATAACGACTTTATTTCAGTCTAGCTTTTTACAATCTGTCTGACAATTCTCTCTGCCCTGACATCTCCCTGCCAAGTACCAGGTTCGACTGGTACAACGTACAGCCTACACAACATCTCTCTTTTCTTACAAAACACAACGGTTTTTACAAACACAAAATCTTAACTAAATAATTCTAATTCAACCCATCAACTTTAAATAACAAAATCTGACATCCATACCGGTTTTTTCGATAGCCTTTTCGGTCTATCGGATAAAGTACTAGTTCTTTTTGTTCCAACATTGGCATGTATATCAGATTGTGCAAATGTAGTTGTGGTCTGTGATATGGCTTTATGAGGTTCAGCTTGGGGTACCTTAATTCCTTTATAGTATGGCGCTTCATTAAGCATCCGTCTATTCCTGCGATACTCACCACGCGGAGTACGTATAATATAAGATCGTGGTTCTTCGGCTTGCTTAATTACAGTACCATAGGATTTAAGATCAGTGACCCACACTGAAGTTCCCACAGCCAGTTCCGTAAGTTTCTTAGTACGATGCCTAAAATTATAATTTTTGCTCTGTTTCTCTTTATTGTGTCTTTCTGCCACAGAAAAGGCTGCTTTAGAATCTACTACCTCTTCAAGTTTACTAGACAAAATAGGTAACAGAGTTTTTATTTTTCTATTAAACAAAAGCTTTGCGGGACTAAAGCCATTTTCAAGAGGTGTTGATCTGTACGCCATTAAAGCCAAATTAATATCGATATTCTTTTTAAGCAAATTTTTAGCAACCTTTACTGCAGCTTCTACAGCTATGTGTAAAATTATATAAATTAGCAAAATTCTTAAATTGATTTTGAAACTGTGGACCGTTATCTGTCCTAACAATATCTGGTATTCCAAACCTAGAAAATATAATTTGCATTTCCTCAATAATGCTTTGTTCGGTCAACTTACTTAGGCTTACAATTTCAAAAAACCTAGAGTAGTAATCAGTAACTATAAGATACCATACATTATGCTTAAATAAATCAGCCCCTAAAATCTGCCAAGGTCTAGTGGGTAAAAAGTCATTTAAAAGTGGTTCTTTTATGTTTGTTCTTTCTTGAACACAGTTAGGACAAGTTCGAACTAAATTTTCAATTTGAGACGACAAACCGATCCACCATACTGACATCTTTGCTCGTTCCCGGCACTTGACTATTGCCTGATGACCTGAGTGTATAAAATTTAGAACCTCAAATTGTAAACTAACAGGAATAACAATACGAGTACCCTTTAGAAGTATGTCTTCTACAAAAGTAATATCATTATGATACTGATAATAAGGGATTAACTCTGGAGATAAGTTTTTTCTATCTGGTCATCCAGATATAGCATACAATTTTATCTTTTGACAAATTGAGTCTACGTTTTGGGCTTTCTTAATTTTCTCTAAAAAATAGTCTTTTACAGGAAAAGACTTAACAACAAATCTCACATGAGCCTCGACTTCAGAAAACAGTTCATCACTTTCAGGCAGTCCTTCTAAAGGATGTCTAGAAAGACCATCTGCCAAATTCAAATCTTTTCCCGGTGTATATTTAACTTCATAGTCATACCTCATTAGACGCATTCGAAATCTTTGTAAACGAGGACTAAGCTCATCAAGATGTTTAGTTTGAAGAATCTGAAGTAAAGGTTTATGATCAGTTTCAAGCACTATTTGAATTCCAACCAAGTATTCTTGAAAACGTTCACATGCCCACGTAAGTGCCAAAGTTTCTTTTTCAATTTGGGCATAACGGACTTCAGTTTGAGATAGTGTACGCGACCCATAATCAATCAACTCCTATTCATCGTTACAGTCTTCTTGCATAAGAACGCAGCCCAGTCCATATGAAGAAGAATCGGCACTAACTATTATTTTCTTTGAAGGATCAAAAAATGACAAACAAGGAGCTCTACTTAATAAGTCCTTTATTGTATCAAACGAAGTTTCTTGAAGTTCCCCCCAAGTAAAAAGAACATCATTTTTTAAAAGACTACTAATTGGCTCCAAAATTTTAGATTTATTTGGGATATACCGAGACGCAAAATTAATCATTCCAAGAAGTTGTTGCACACCTTTCTTAGAAGCAGGAGCAGGAAATTTTTTGATTGCCTCTACCCTTGAAGGATCAATTTCAACTCCATTATCAGTTACAATGTGCCCCAAAAATTTAACTTTTTGGACACCTATAACACATCTTGACTTATTTAAAGTAATTCCCTCCTTTTGTAATCGACAAAGTACTTCCTTTAAAATTTCATCATGCTTTTCAATAGAATGAGCATGAACCAAAATATCATCGACGTGAAGAATAATACCCTCCATATCTGAAAAAAGGTTGGAAAATTTTGCTGAAAAATACTCGGGAGCACAAGAAATTCCAAATGACAACCTTTTGAAAAGAAATCTCCCAAAAGGACATATAAAAGTAGTGAGGAGTTGAGATTCTTTAGACAATTTCATTTGATAAAAACCAGAATTTGCGTCAAGTTTCGAAAAATACTTTGAGCCACTTAGTTTGTTAAGTGATGTTTCCACTTTAGCAATAGGAAAATATGATCGTAGAACTGCTTTATTCAATTGGGTATAATCACAGCATAAACGAATTGAATCCCCTTTGGGTACTACTACTATTGGTGCTGTCCAGTCTGTGTAAAAGTCAACAGGTTCAATTATATCAAGTTTAATAAGTCTATCCAATTCGTTCTTCAACTTTGGTAAAAGAGGTAATGGTACTACTCTGGGAGAAGCTTGAACAAAAGGTACCACATTTGGGTTAATTTTAATTGAAATTTCGTCTTTGAATTCGCCTAATTCTTTAAAAACAGCCGGATAATCACTATAAATATCGATCTTTGAAATTTGTGACATTAAAGAATTGACTGAAGCATTATTTTGGAAATCTAATACTCTTAGATTTACAATTTCAGGCCTACCTAATATAGGAATTTGAAGATCTTTTATTAAATATACATACCTTACACATTTATTATGATTATATAATAATGACAATTTAATTTTACCAATAAGCTTCATTTTCTTGCAGTCTGGGCCAGAGATATGATCGTTACAAGATATAATTGAAGTTAAATTTGTTTTTGGTAAACAACGATAGGGAATACAAGTTATATCTGCCCCAGTATCGACAAGAAATGCAATAAGAGTATTAAAATGAGTAAGGTGAAATTTGACAAATATGAATGTCATAAAATTTGTCTAAACAAAAACTATAAATTTTATCATTTTTAGAAGAATATATTACTATTTACATATATTAACATTTAAATAAAAAATTCGGGAATCTTTGGCGTTAAAAGTACCTAGGGAATAATTTAAAATTGGTTGAAAATGAGAAACAAGAAGAAAAAAAAACATCAATGTCAATGTTAACCCCTGATGACAATCAAAATACAGATACTCAAGATTCGATTTCGGATGATAAATACTTACCGCTAAAATACCCGTCGGATAATAAATTTTATAATTTTGTTAAAGATTTTTATATTGACTCACAAGATGAAAGGGAGGCAGGAAAATCGAATTTAAACCAAGAAGATAAATTGGAAAATAATAGTAAATGTGCAAGTTGTTCCAAGAAATTTAACTCGAGAAGTTACTATATTAAATGTCAGTATTGTTTTAAATGGTTTTGCTTTAGTTGTTCAGGATTATCAAAACAAGAATTACAAGAAATAAGTAAAAATAAAAAAGAATGGAGATGCTTGAACTGTACAATTCCTATCAATAAAACAAAAGAAAATTTACCTTTTGAAAAAAGGTTACAAGAAGAGAATACATTCCTTAAAAAATGTATAATAGAAATGAGTGAAAAAATTGAATTTTTAATTAAAAAGGTAGAAAATTTAGAAAAAATGTGTGATTCAAAATATTTAAAAGACCTCAGCGAAAAAATTACAAATATGATAAAAAATTTAAATCAAAATAACTATTCTTATAATCAGACCTACGCTAATATTGTTAAGAAAATACCACAAACTAACGATAACACTAAAAAAAATATACCTGTGCTGATAATTAAACCTAAGAAATTGCAAGAATCCAAACAAACTATGACTGAAATTAAAAACAAAGTAAATCCAATAAGTATAAAAGCTACTATTACTGAGATTAAAGAGATAAAAAACGGAGGTATTTTAATAAAAAGTAAAAGCAAAGAAGAATTGGAACGAATTCAAAAATTATCTGAAAAGGAATTAGAACATAATTATTCAGTTTATATTTCCAAACTAAAACAATCTAGGCTTACATTGATTGGACCAAGAAGAGAATACAAAACCCAGGAACTTTTGAAAGAAATGCAAGATTTGGGATATTTATCAGAAGAAGACAGTTTAGAAATTAAATATTCTAGACAATCTAAATATTCAAAAAGATTTATCATTTATATGGAAACAAAGGGCTCTACATATAAAAAGTTAATTAACAAAGAATTTTCTACAGGATGGGACAAATGCAAAATTAGAGAGGACTTTTTTATCAAATTTTGCTACAAGTGCTGTGAGTATGGACATACACTAAAAGATTGTGAAAAGGATCAAGTATGTTTTCGTTGTGCAGGAAAACATAGTGTTTGGAAATGTAATAATGAAGAACTAGTTTGTAATAACTGTAAATTACATAACCAGAAGCTAAATAAAAATATAAATTGTCATCATGAAGCTCTTAGTGATCAGTGTCCATTTCATAAACAGAAAATAAATAAAGCACGTGAGAGAATAGACTATAATGATGAAAATTAAGCTTTTAATTTTCTACTGATGAATAGTCTGAATGTATTATATTTAAACTCAAGATCAATTAAAAACAAAACTGAAGACATTGAAATTCTAGCTTTTGAGAGAAAAATTGATATCATTGTTATTACGGAAACTTGGGTTAGGAAAAGTGAAGAAATATATTTTAATTTTCAGAATTATACATCTGTTTACGCTAGTCGAGAAAAAAGAGGAGGTGGACTAGGTATATTTATCAAAAATGGAATAATATTTGAAGTTATTGACAAAGTTGAAAATGACATTTTTTATTTGGCAGTCAAAATTATATCATCACCTATGATTATTTGTGGACTATATAATCCTTCAATTAAAAATAAAAATAAACTATTTCAGTTATTAGATGAAAAAATGGAAAAACTAACAGATTGTAAAACACAATGTTTTCTCTTGGGAGATATGAATATTAACATATCTCAAAAAAATATAGATACTTCAAGAATAATGGACATTTATGAGACTAATAACTTTAAAATATTAAATCAAGATATATCGACTAGAGACACAAATTCAAGCAAGACCTTGATTGATCATATACTTTCAAATTCAACTAATAATGTATCCCTAAACGTGTTAGACAGCCCTCTTAGCGATCATAAAATTCAAATCTTAAATATTCCATTGAAGTCGCAGAATAAATTGCCAAAATTCAAAAATATAGCAGTAAAAAAATTTATAATAGAAAAACTTAAAGGTCAACTATCAACTCTCAATAATCAAAAAGAAGAAATAAAAGATCCTAACATGTTATATTTAAAAATACTTGATATCTTCAACTCTTGTTCTTATGAGAAATCCATTCGTATAAGAAGCAGCTCCAAAGTTTGGTTTAATCATGAACTGACGGAAATGTTCAAGACCCGCGACAAGTATTATGAAAAAACTAAAAAATATCCAGAAAATCAATTATATAGAAATATTTATAAAAACTATAATAATTTAGTGAAAACAAAAATTAGACAAGCTAAACGGAAATATTACAATGAAAAATTTATATCTGGAGACCAGAAAACAATATGGAAAAGTTTGAACGCTCTTTTAACAAATAAATTAAACCACAGTGAAATAAATATCAACTCTCTAAAAATTAATGGTCAGAAAATTGAAGAAAAGAATATTATATGTGAAGAAATGAATAGACATTTTGTAAATGTTGGAGAAGAACTAGCTAGCAAAATTCAGCAAGTAGATCCTAATTTTATTGTACAAACAAATGAGTCCTCTATGTTTCTTAACAATAATGATATATATGAAGAAGATATTTTTAATATAATCAATGATATGGACATAAAGAAATCTTGTGGCTTTGATAACATTAATGTAAAAATTTTAAAGACTGTTAAGGCGGAAATTTCTCCCATTTTAGTTTATCTTACAAAAATTTCTTTAAAAAAAAGTATTTTTCCAGATGGTTTAAAAATTGCAAAGGTTGTCCCGATTTTCAAAACTGGTGAAAAAAATATTACTAATAATTATCGACCTATTTCAGTTTTACCAGTCATTTCAAAAATAATAGAAAAAATAGTTTCTCAAAAAATTGTCCTTTTTTTAGAAAACAGAAATTTACTGTATTCTGGACAATATGGATTTCGTAGATCTAGGAATACTGAAGCTGCAGCTACTGATGTTGTAACTGACATCCAGGTTAATGTTGATAATAACAGAAAATGCTGCTTGGTATCTCTAGACCTATGTAAGGCATTCGATACAGTGAATCATCAAATTTTATTGCAGATTCTTCACACTATAGGAATACGAGGTAATATATATAACTGGATTCAAAATTATTTATGTAATCGCAAACAATATGTTGAAATAAAAAATATTAAAAGTTCTTTAAAAAATATTACATGCGGTGTCCCACAAGGTTCGATATTGGGACCAATTATTTTTCTCATTTATATTAACTCTATTTCAAAATTAAATTTAAAGGGTAAAATAAGATTATTTGCAGACGATACCACTATTATTTATTTTGGTAATAAATATAATCAAATTATAAATGATATTAATGATGACTTAAATGAAATATTTATTTGACTGCAATATCATAAATTAACTTTAAATTTTGAAAAGTCTTGTTTTATGATGATTTGTAAAAATCAGAAACAAACTGAAAATTTGACATTATCCTATAGGGGTAGAAATATAAAGTATTCAAAAAAAATTAAATTTTTAGGATTAACATTAGACGAAAATCTTTCCTGGAAACAACATATTCAAAATTTAAGGAATAAAATATCACCAATTGTTGGTATATTATAGAAGATTAGATATTTTATACCCCTTAGATATTTAAAATCTTTGTATTTTTCATTAATTTATTCCCATTTACAGTATCTTATTTCGCTATGGGAATCTGCTTGTGCATATATTTTAAATCCACTAAAAAAATTACAAAATAAATGTATTAAATGCATTCATAAATTACCTTTTCTTACGCCAACTGAAAATTTATATAAACCAAATGGTTATTTGAATATTGAAAATATTTATAAATTAAAAATTTCTATTTTAATTCATTCAATAATAAATGGAAAAAAGATTTTAAATTTAAAATTATTAAAAGCAATAAATATTCATACTTATGAAACAAGAAATAATAATGATTTGATTATTTCTCAAGTTAAAAGTAACTTTGCCCAGAAATCATTATTACACAATGGAATAATTATTTACAATAATATTCCAAAAGAAATAAGAAATATTTTCGATATTAAAAAATATAAAAGATATTTAAAAAAATACTATCTGGAAAAATAGCCTTTAATTAAAATCTTCTTTGTTATTACTGTTATACTGCTTTAATTTGTTTTACTTTGTTGTAAATTTTACTTTTAGATTTTTATTTATAGTTTGTAATTATTTCCCTGTAATAAGCAATTGTAAATGCTGGTTGGGAATAAATGTATTTAAATTTAAATTTAAATTTAAATTTTCAACTTTTACATCAACAAACCACTGATTTTGCCCTGTACTCTTCATTTGTCCTAAAGTAGTAACACCTAAAAAAGACTCTGGTTCAGAGTTACTTTCATCGTTAGCATTAATAACCTTTACAGCCTTTTTTGACCGGCACACCTTATCCCAATGCCCGTTTTTTGAACATGAGCGACATATAGAGTTTCGAGCTGGACAGGTGTGATTGTTATACCTTTTTAACCCACAATAACAACAATTGTCAGTTGGTATAGCTTCCCGTCTTTGCTGGCTCAACTGTTGCGGCCGATTTACTAGATTTACAGCGTTTACCTGAACATCTTGACGTAGGATGTTACTTTGATATGATTGCATTTCCGCTTGTCTGGTTGCGACTACTGCTTCTTCTAAAGTTAATTTTGACTGCAACTGGAGTTTTTCACTGGTACGAATATCGGCCATTCCTACAACTATTCTATCCCGTATAAGATCATTCTTTAGACTTCCAAAATCACATTTCTCTGCAAGCGTATGTAGAGCTGTTATAAAATTTTCAATTGGCTCTCCAGGACGTTGTATTCTTGAATTAAACTGATATCTTTCAAATATAATGTTCCTGCGAGGAATAAAATAATTCTCAAAGGCTTTTTTCATTTCCTCATAATTAGTTGGTTTTGTCGATAATTGAATTAAAACTTCTTCACTCTCTTCTCCAAGTAGATAAAGAAAAATGTTAATTTTTTCTTCATCTGTTTTCTTTGCGAGACCAGATACTGACATGTATCGCTCAAAACGTTTTAACCACTGAGGAAATAGCGATGGATTTGAAAAATTAAATTTATCTGGAGGAGTCACTGTTGTAATAGCTTCAGCCATTTTCTAACGCGTGAACTAAGCTTACCAATAATTTTCAACTTCGAAGATCTGTGAATTCAGTCTAAGCTGCCACCATGTTAAGTTATAAAAAGGTTCTATATAAATTGATAACGACTTTATTTCAGTCTAGCTTTTTACAATCTGTCTGACAATTCTCTCTGCCCTGACATCTCCCTGCCAAGTACCAGGTTCGACTGGTACAACGTACAGCCTACACAACAGGCGCTTAAAATCAAAGATATTGTCTAGAGTAGAGTACACGTTTTTCTTGTCACCGCCAGCCGCCAGCTGTATTCCTGGGTTACCGCTCACCCGCCAACGAGATAAGGAAATGAGAGATAAGAATCAGTGGTGGGTGTTACAACAGACATTCAACTCTATGCGCGAGTCGTCTTCCATGTCCCCCTACTAATAAAATATACGACTCTTGGTTATTTCAAATAATCATATAATAAACACCATCAAATAGGCGAATATTCAATGCTAACCTCAGAGTTCCATTCGGAAAACATAATTACCACATACGCTTTATTCATAGCTGTTAAGCCCAATTGTACGCTATATCGCTTTATTTTATTTAATTTTGACCCTGATTTATTTTTCAATATCTCATATCATAATATTCCCTTGTCTTTAAATTACTTTTGTTAGACACACACAACCTGGGTGAATGGTAGTATTGATATTAAATATGAATTGTTTACTTTGTCAAGTTTGACTTACTGGTATATTGCTGACATAACAAAATCAATTAAATAATTCCCTGTCTACCTCTTCCTTGAGTTTATATTTATATGCATAAAATATTATGATAATAACATGACTATTCCCTACTCAAATATTTACTTATTTAAAAACTTAATAAGTGTTTTAATTATTTTATTAATTCACAGATACGAAACTAAATCATTCTTAAACTGCACAAGCATAAATCATTCAAACACATTTTGGGTATACCCTCTTTCATACTAACACACACTGATACAACACAAAACACACATTTAAATACCAAACATTTGTGTTTACCTAATTATAAAAACAAATTTAAAATTTTAGAAGAAAACTTGTAAAGCTTACCATCCTTTATCTATATGATGGTTGGATCCCCAAAATATTTTATCCAGTTGAAAATATATTAAAAAAAAATTAAACAGACTATCAATTACTCTTGTTGTCTCAATTATTCTTAAGCCCCTTATCTAACGAAAAAATATTTTTAGCTCAGATTACAAAAATGAAGCCCTTTAAAAGAATACCCCTTTCGTTGACTTCCCAAAAGGGTACTAGCCCCATTTTTTCCACACATGAGTTTTAAGACTTTTTGGAATTTTTTTTTTTTTGAAAGTCGGTCCTGTAAAATAAGAAATATTATATTAGTACTTATGTAGAACAATATAAAAATGTCCTAGAAAGAGAAATAATATTTTGTAATTTTTTTTAAACACATTTTTAATACTTATTAAAATACTATGTAAATATGATTGTGATTATTTTATTTCATTGATACAATAGGAAATCTTGACTTATATTTGAATATCATTTAAATATAAATATATTTATAAATTTATAAAAATAATATGACACCTTAATAATATTATAATAATAGTATGTACATATTTCTGTGAACTTTAATTACGAGTACGGAACCTTCGTGTATTGAATTTCAAAATAAACTTGATCGTGAATATATCAAGTTCAATGGCAACGGCCTTAGTGTCATCAAAATGAAAATTTTATAATTTATCGTCTCCAAAGTTAAAAATTTTCATTTTCTAAGTGTCCTTATGTACCGAAGTACATCCCCTGAAATTCCGTGAGCATGTCTAGCACGCTGGGTTTGCGCGTGGTACGCGCATTTTGGTCTACTGTGCAGATGTTAAAAAACGAAAGATATAAAAAACGACAAATAAAGAAGTCGAAAAAGTAGGAAAAAAGTTTCCCACAAAAACAAAAAATAAATAAATGTGCGCGCGCACTTTGCCTTGCGCACGTGGATTACGTGGGCTGATACTGTATGGCACGAGAGGTCGACTACCGGTTGTCGACTTATGCCCCGTCCGGACGGTAAAATTTTATGCAATTTTTACCTTTTTTACGTATGTTGCCACACTACTCTATAGAAAAAAAATATTCAAAATTACGGCACGCGCGCCGCCTCGCCGCACGCCGGGTTTTGAACAATAATATTTATAGCAAATAAAAGATAGTATTTGCATTATAATTAATTAGTAGTTGTACCAAGTTTCGATCATCCATCACATTAGTTAACTCAAATTTAAATATTTTAAAAGTAAGGTTTATTACATAAACGCGGCGTAAATACACTAAAGGTACCCACACACATTTCGGAAATCCTCAGAGGAAAAACTGCACAGGCCTGGCCTTAAGGATTACCGGAGCGTGTGTGTGAGAACGCTGCAGTTTTATCGGACTGTACAGGCCGCCGGATTTAGAATTGAAAAACTATTTGATAATCCTGCGCAGGCCGGGACTACACAGGCCGACTGGAGCGTGTGTGGCGATTTGGACCGTTCCCGCGCTTTGACATATTAAAAATGTAGCATTGTGCCAACATGTCTCGCTGTTTTCTTTAGGGGCAAACTCAAGATGACACATCGCAAGAAAGTATCAGCAGTGAATCTATTGCTTCTTTTAAGACTGGCGGACAGGAGGAGCATTTTTCCGAACAAGTGTTGCCAGCAGTAGCAATAGACCAACACCAACCTGAAATAAAACAAATAAAAAACGTGTTCTGGAAACCCAGCAAGATTCTCTGACTAACGATGTCACTCAAACTGTTAAAACGCATTTCAAACAACCAGAAGATCGCTTCGATGTTGCTGGAAAACGATCGCTATGAAGTTGCGCAGTCTCCCAAAAGACCAAATGCTAATAGCAGAAAAAATTATAAACGAAACTTTCTTTGAAGCTGAAATGGGCAAGTTAACTTTATTTCATAGACTGATTAGTCAGCCAGCACTTTCGCAAACTCAACAGCCATTTCCCCAATATCAATCCCCAACTCCAAGCATAACATTTTCTCATCGATATGCTTCCACTTCTCATTCTAGTATCCTCAGTCCACCTGGATTGCAATCACCAGTATACCAAGAGCCGCAACTACAATACCACCAGGAAAATTGTCTACAGTCATGTGACTATGATGATTCGGTGCAACCGGCAGGATCAGCAGCTTCCCTTGTGGAAAATTTTCAAGCATAACTCTTGTTTACTATTTTTTTCTGATTTTTGTATATTAGATATTAGCAATAATAGCAATAAATTTAATATTGCTATTAAAATTGTTTATAATTGTTACTTACCTTTAGATACACGGGACATTGTAAATAGCTTTGCATGTTTCAGGAATGATGTAACCAATGGCCTGGGGTGATATTATGGTTGAAAATTTCAGCTCTTCGAAACTTCTACCGGTTGCTAAAAACCTTAACGTTGCCGTGAGTCTCTCGTGAGGCGAAATGGCTAATCGCATAATAGTATCCTTTTTTAGTGAGTGGTGTCACCAAAAATCAAAATAAGTGTCCTCATCCATCCTGAGATAGTTGTGCCAATCTTTTGGCACTACGTTCAATTCTGAAAATAGATTTATATGGGAAAAATACCCCATTTCTTGCAGCCACTTTTTATACCTTATGTTTATTAACACGCTTTTTTACGCCACTTTTACGACATTTTATCGCTAATAAAAACCCGAGAATAGCAAGAGACTCGTCTGATGACACCATGTTGTATTTGCTATTACTACGAGAAACTGAACTGAACTGAAGGATTTCCTGAGCGTGTGTGGAGCCTGGGGTATTCAGGCCAAATTGTAAAATCCTTAAGGCCAGACCTGTGCAGTTTTCCCTCTGAGGAGTTCCGGAATGTGTGTGGGTACCTTTACACCGCGTCAAGAGAGGAACTGTTTGCTTTGCGGTTTCGAGGTCGCCCGAGCGCCTCCCTTTTCGGCGCCACTGAGAGTAAATCAAAAGGTGCCTGCCTTTCTTATCATGCACCTTATGTGTTTTATTAGCAAACTTAACGCAAATATAGGTAGAAATCTACTTTTCTCTGAAACTATTCGACGTAAAAATTTGAAATTTGGCACAGAAATAGAGTGTGGGGCCCAATTATAGACGTGAGGTATAAAAAATTGAATTTTGATTCTGGGGGCTAATTCCAGGGGGTAAATTGGGAAATGGAAAAAAATTTTCAAGGGCATCATGTAGGGTGTCAAATGAAGTTTATTAAAGCACGAATTCAACAGTATATATGACGTATTTTTGATGTATTTTTTTAAACATTCTTCGGGAATAACGCATACAAATTGCTGTCCCCAACCCTTATCACCAAAATGATCGCTCAGAAAAATCTGAAAAATAATCATGAACATTGAGAATTAGGTGTAGATTGAACCAAAATTATCAGGATTGAAAAATTTTTGCGCGATCAATTGTTATAAAGAATTTAATTGTTTATTTCTTATAACTGTTGAGCCATTAGTTTTAGAGAAAAAGTTTTTTTGACAAAAAATATTTATCACGATGTAAGGAACAACTTTTGTCCTTACACGTTCTTCAATGCTCCACGCATACGCGCTGTGATACGGCGCCGGCGTTGGTGCCGGGGGCTGCGGGTAGCGCGGCAGATTGGCAGAGATCTGGCGGCCGAGGTACACTAATTGTGCAGGTATAGATTGCACTTTACCGAATTTTTTTTATACCTTCTGCCCATTTAAGTTGATACACAATTTTTTTTCAAAAGTACATTTTTTGAAAGCATGTTTTTTCGAAAATATCTCTTCTCGAAAACAGAACTTTTCTGAAAATACAGTTATTCGAAAAATAGGAGTATTATTCAAGACAAACTTTTGGAAATCACTTTTCGATTTTTTTTTTAAAAGCATTCTTTGAGAAAATACATCTTTTCGAAAAAGAATTCATGAATTTTTATTTTTTCAGAAACGTTTTTATGAAATATAAATAATTTACTGTATCTAATATATCGTAGCAGACCTAAGTAAACTTGATGATCAAATTTAGACAATGTTCGTTTAGGTTTGTTTAGGATTTTTAGGTCTTTCTTTATTGGCATTTTATGAGCTAGTTCATAATTTAATTTTGAATTTTGAATAACAATGAACTAACAGCCGATACTAAATTTACTTTGTTTCATTGCACTTTGATGCAGATATATATAAATGCTTTTCCTCTAAAAAATATAAGAAACGTAAAGATCAAAACCGCATTAATAATTGGTTTAATGATGACCTACGTTCTATGAGAGAGGTCATACATCTTAAAGAAATGTATAACGTGGCGTCTAATAAATTGAAAGATGAAATAAAAAATTATAAAAAAACTGTATAAGGCAGCTATTAAGAATGTAAAAAGAGATGCAAATGATAACATAATTAGAAATGCATCCAATCGTATTAAATGCATGTGGAGCATTATAAATGAGCACAGGGGTGTGATTAGGGGGGAAGTGGAGGATACGAGGGTTACTCCAGATCAGTTTAATCAATTTTTTGTCAGCATCGCCACTGATCTACAGGACCAATTGGGTCCCTCAAATCTTGATCCATTGCAATACATAGTAACACCCCCGGAGCTTTTTATGCTCAGAGAAATCACACAAATAGAGGTTTGGGATATAATCACAAATCTCAAAAACAAAAAAAAAACAGGGATCCATTTGGTTTTACTGTGGAGATTATCAAAATTATTAAAAATCTTATCGTGGGACCCCTGACCAAGCTTCTGAACCAATGTCTTAGGGAGAATGACTTTCCTACTATTCTGAAACAAGCTGCAGTGGTACCGGTATATAAGGGGGAGGAGGGAATGCAGGGGATCCCTCCAATTATAGGCCGATATCACTGTTGCCCATGCTCTCAAAAGTTTTTGAGAAGTGCTTGGCTGTAAGGGTTTCCATTTCTTTGAAAGTAATAATATTCTGGCGGACAGTCAGTTCGGGTTTAGGAGGGGTCGTAGCACCTCCCTTGGTATCTTGAGTCTCGTTGAGCGGATTCATGAGGCCTTCGAGAACAGAGAATACCTATCTAGTGCCTTCTGTGACCTGAGTAAGGCCTTTGATTGTGTCTCACACCGGCTGCTTCTCGATAAATTTAAAAAATACAATTTTAGTAATAACAGCATTGAAATGATCTCTAGCTACATCTCTAATAGATCACAGACAGTGCGGGTATGTGGGGTGGAGTCGGCGAGGAGAGTGCTATCAGTGAGGGTGCCGCAGGGATCGATACTTGGCCCGCTGTTGTTTTTAATATACATCAACGACTTGCCGAATGTTGATCCTATAAGTAAGTACACGCTCTTCGCGGATGACACCACAATATCATGCGTTGGAAGGGAGATTGATGAGGTGGTGGCAGCGTCGGCTGAGGCACGGGAAAGGGCCGAACAATGGTTTGCAGCAAATAAACTCTTCCTGAATGCTGACAAAACGCAGGATATTGTCTTTTCAACTAGACAACTTCCTCCTGAGGAAGTATCTAAGACTGTGAAGTTCTTGGGAGTACATATGAATCCCAGACTCCACTGGGACCCCCACACAAATTCAACCGTGAACAGGCTTGGTCCAAATATATTTCTACTGCGCAGACTGTCAGATAGTGTCTCAAAACCAACCCTAAGACACTTTGCCTTATGTCACTCATATATTAGTTACGCAGTCTTAGCTTGGGGTCACAGCACCGGGGCTGGGGATGTGTTTAGGATGCAACGGATGGCTATAAGAATAGTTGCTGGGCTATCTTATCGGGCAGAATGTCGGCATGCCTTTGTCTCTCTGGGAGTCTTGACGCTGTCATCTTTGTTTATTCTGGAGTGCTTGCTGTTTGTGAGGGATCGCCTCCATCAACATCGTAGGCATGGAGATATTCACACCTACGAGACTCGCGGAAGGGACAATCTAGTGCCTGCATACAGGAGATTGCAGAGATACCGAGATGGCCCTGGCTGTCTCTGTATTAAATTCTATAATAAGGTGCCTGCTTTCATAAAAAACTTATCTCGAACTGATTTTAAGGGAAAATTAAAGGATTTCCTCACCAGTCAGGCATTTTTTGGTGTCGATGAATTTTAACTTCGATACCCATTTTTAAATGTATTTAGTATTTATTTGTTTTTAAATGTAACTTTAGTATAGTCTTCAATATCTAATATTAGTATATTTGTGTTTATATCCAGATATGTAAATGTCTAATTTTATCAAGATTTTATGGATTGTATTGACTTGTGTAAGTACAAAGTTGTATGTTGACACTGATAAATGATAAAAATATAAAAATAAAAAAATTTTCGAAAAACCATGTTTTCACAAAAATATATCGGGAAAATATATTTTTGATATAATTTGTTTGAAAAAAGATATTTTCGAAAAAATTTAGTATTTTCCAAGCTAGCAGAGTTCATAATTCATTAAATATATTATGGGAAAATGTATCGATTTTTAAAAATATCTCTTCTTGAAGAACGAAATTTTTAGAAAAATGTACTTTCTTTTTTCTGAAGTAATTTACTTTTGAAAAGATGTTTTTCTAAAAAACTATTATTTATTTTTTTTAAATATTTATTTTTATAAAATTCGCTATTGAAATTCTTTGTGTATAATATTCTAGGGCGGGGAGGCCTCCTGCGCCACCCTCTAAATCCGCCCCTGTTAGAGACTCAATAAAAGCTCTGCAAATTTGGGGCATTCCATTCTTCTTCAACTGATGTGTAGATTGCTCCGTCCTTCGTACTTGTTTCCACAGTCCAATGCTTTGAGGATTCACCTCTAAATAAAAACAAGTGCGGAGATTTTTTGTACATACCTTTATTTTGGCATTACAAAAATAACGTGCAAAAAGTCGATTTAAAAATTTACGCTAAGAGAATTAGGTCATCAAAGATGCCCCAGTTATGAAACCTAAACTAGACATTTGCTTTTACGTAGTGAATAGATTAGTCGTAGACTTCCAAAGATCGTTTTGGAAAATCCAAAGCACTCGTCGCGACTTGTTCAAGAATGGTTTCAGTAGAATAATGTTTCAGTTTTGCAGTGGCCATACCTAAACCCATGGAGAATCTGTAAAAAGAAGTAGAACTTCGTATTCGCATACAATTGTTGGTTCGGGAAAATCTTCCTGAAACTGTAATTCAAAATTTGATTGCCTCAATGCCGCGACGTTGTCAGCCTATAATAATGAATAGGTATTCTGTTAATTACTAACATAATGTTTCTGACTGCTATAACTTTTAAATGTTTTATATTTTGTTTGTTGTATCTTTTAAAATAAAATACTGTTAAATGCAGTCGGTCTGTCGGATTTATTTTTACTTCTTTAATTTTTATAATAAAAGTATTTGTCCCTGTAAATGGTGGTCAAAATTTACCAGATTGTTATAAGATATTACTAAGATTGTGAGGAAAGTATTAAATTAAAATTAAATAACAGACATGCTTATAAAAAAATAGTGGAATTTAAAGACATAACAACTTTTTTGCTCTATGTACTTTTGTCCAATAGTGTACGTCGATAGTTTAATTCCGGAGAGCATTTCCAAAAAAGAAGGTGAGCCATTTGTGTAAAGAAACGCCAAGAGTAATAACATTTGCAGAAAAAGTCGAAGAATTTGAGCGTCAGAAGGCGTCCGTCCGACTACAATTATTAGCATCAGGACGCTGCAAAAGCTTCGAGCGGCCCTGCTTGGTCTGCAGTTTCCTCGAATTTTGAATTTAACTGGGTTTTAACAGGGTTCTCAGTTAAAAAAATATCTGACACCTTAGGATTACTTTTATTATTACATAATTTAAAATATCAGCATTAAAATTGTGAAAAGCTCAGATAAAATGAAATAGCTTATTTTAGTTTTTCTTGTTACACATACTGTTTCGAAATCAGAACAAGAATTAGTAGGTAACATTAAATAAGTACATATAACAGTGTGTATGTAATTATTATTATTTATAAAAAAATCTGAAGAAAAATAGCAACACCACAAGATTCTATTGTGTTTTAATTATTTCAGTTTCTCACCTAGATTTCTTAATAGCTTTGCATAACTGTAACATTATCGCCAGGGGATAATGATAATGTTTTTAGTCCAAGAAAATGTTGTTGCATTTACTTTTCCACGTTTAACGTTGTTACATATTAACAGATAATTGTTTTTTTTGTAATACAAACCGTGATATCGATCTTTTCATTGTAAGGTTGCGATACAACCAATTCCGTTTACTATTTTTACTTTCATCTTGACGACGCATTGTGGGTAGGTATTCGTGAAAAAATCATCTCGCAAGATTTCCTTAGATCCTCATATTTGGATTCCCTAGATCACGGATAGTGATTGCAATCCCGCAGTGTTTTAAATCCCGCAGGGCATTTGCGGTATTGGTTCTAATCCCGCGGGATCCCGCATAGGTTTTTTAATTTAATGAATATTGTTTATTTAATTAGTTATTGAACCAGCTTTAATTTTTTATTACAAAAATCAAGAATTAACAGTATTTCAGGTAAAAAACTTATATAATTTAAAGTCTAGCATCTCTTAACTATACTACTAAGCCTATAAATCAATGAAATTTCTTATTAATTAAGGTAATGTAACTCTGGGCAAATGAACTTCAAATGTTTATACGCAAGATCCTGCATAGGTTATTTAATTTTATAAAATTCTATAAATTAACGTTTAGTTCATTAATTATTAAACCAACTTTAACTTTTTATTATGAATATCAAAAATTAACAGTTTGTCAGTCAACAAAATTAGGTAATTTAAAGTCTAGCCTGTCTTAACCATACTACTATGACTATATAAATCAGTAAAATTTCTTATCAATTAAAGTAACAAGTAACTTTGGGCAAATGAACTTCAAATGTTTATACGCAGGGTCCCGCATAGGTTTTTTGATTTTATAGCTTAATAGTTTTGAGCTAGGATAGAGTCTAATTTATTGTATATTACGCAAAATTTTATTTTCTATTCAAGGATTTTTTAAGCTTTTGCGCCAACAGACACACCGACGGAAATGAAAAACCATTTTTTGAGATTTAGAAACCCCAAAACCTGAAGATCTGAAAAAATTTCGAGAGGTGACTTTTTCTCGAACGCAATGACTCCTCTGGCTAGAGAAGTCAAAAGACAATATTTGTTCGTATGTATACAAGGTAAAATGCGCATCTGACTTTGCGGGAAAAAATCCCCAATGCCAATGGAATTAAACAAAAAATAGAAAATATTTTTTTTTAATTTCCTATATCCTGAATAGAGAATTAGAAGTTCCAAAACTAAACAAACATGTTTTCACTTTTTCACGTTGTGAAAAATCGAAATTGTAACCGAAAGCTTTGGGTTCATCCGAGTACTTTTGTCATACTTATGTCTTCGAATCGAAGCAATAATAGGAAAATATTTTTATTATTATCTAAACAAATCACGAGATGTGTTTTTTTCACGAATAAAATACTTTCTCTAGCGAGGGAAGTCAGAAGATCAGCAATCTGAACGGGTCGCAAAATTTTGGATGGGCTCGAACTCAAAAACGACTCAGTTTGCAAAAAATACATTTTGTAAGGCTTTTACCGCGGATATAAATGAAGGCACTTTGGGCTCCCAGATACAGAGTGAACAACTACAAAAATTTAATGTTGTCTATTTTCGCTCTAATTAAAGCACTATTTATCTGAACCAAATATTTCTCATTCACTGTTTTTTTTTAAGTTGGTAGGTTGTTATTATTTTTTAAGAAATTGGGTGCGCTGTTGCTAGATTTTTTGCGTGAGAGGGAGCAAGACTGGGTTTTGGAGGCGTTGAACTGAACGGTTTATGGCACACCAGTCTAAGGATAATAGGATATCTTGCTAAAAGGATAGGTGTATAGATTTGCGTCTATTATTCAACACTTGTTTGGAAAAATGAATGTTGGAGTGAAGAGTTCTGCTTACAGTGGTTACTATGGTTATTCGTTGTCTCTAAAACGGTTTAGTGAATGATCAGAATGCATGTATAAACGTTAATAAGACCGGTTGAGTTGCTTAGTCTGCTGTAACTATAAGACATATTAACCAACTAAAACGGTTTTATTAAATAAATGTGTTTTTTTATGAAAACAATTTACTCTAAACCGTTTTAACGGGAGCGTGTAAACTTAGCAAATATTTTCAAAACGACTTTGTACAACTTTCTTACAATAAAGTTGCTAAACCAATTTTAGTAATTGCAGATAATTTAGTACCTAATTAGTAAATAATTTAACAATTACATCAGAGCATTTTATTTAATAATCTCTTCCTTATTTTCATTCGCCTGTAGTTAATTGCGTTATATCATTGTCAGGAAAAATCACGTTGAGGTATAAAGTGAACCATATCATTTAAATTGTATAAATGGCCTTTGATGGTACTTTTTAGACTTAGTTGTTTCTCTCTCGCTTTCCTTTTCAGTTCACGGAACGCAAAATTTAAATAAATACTCACTTTAATGAGATAATAATCATAAAAAACAAAATGAATAGGTAGTTATGTAACATATGCAAATTAGTCGGAATGAATTTATTTCATCAAACATTACTGCGGGTATATCGTGTCTTCTGGATCCCCCAAAACAATATAGAAGATACATAATCAAAGGAATAGGAAGAGCCACCACATTGTTTAATCATTTTCCCATAGTAATTCTTATCATTTTATTAAATTGACCCAGGAGACAAAATAGTGACAAAATTTGAGATAAATAGATTTACTGAAGTAAAATTCGGTCATATTGTCGGTAAAACTTGGGGAAACGCAAGGATGACAGCCAGCCAGAGGGATAAATAACGTTTTTTCGTAGTTTATCTATACCTACAGGGTTCAATGGTCGAAGAGTTTACCGAATTTCAATTTTTATCGACTAATGTCGTTTATATATATATATATATATATATATATATATATATATATATATATATATATATATATATATATATATATATATATATATATATATATATATAGAGAGAGAGAGAGAGAGAGAGAGAGAGAGAATAGTCGCCCAATCCAATAATTTATATGAATTGCGACAAAGATTTGAGCTAAATTGTTTTTGTGCTAAAAATTATTATTAAACTTGGTCACTTTTGTTCTTACATTTTTCGTTTTTTGACATCTGCGCAGTAGACCAAAATGCGTACCACGTGCAAACCAAGCGTGCTAGACATGCGCATGAAATTATAGGGGATCTACGAGTGTCTACGAGTATATTTGAATCCATCCAGAATATATCTCCAGTAGTAAAGCTACAACTACGTATTTTACATTAGAGACCATATTTTAATATTACATGACGCAAATATCGGGGTCGGACTCAGGTAACTGATGTAAATGGTAAGTGAAACGAAATGAATGGGATATTTTGTCAACAAGTCATAGGTGACAATCTGTTTAATTAGTGCAAAAGTTAACCTTGAAATTTAATAGATAAAAATGAAAACTATATAAAAGTTACACACTTTTTTAGTCCTACCTTTCAGGATCCGTAGGGCATAAAATTAAAGATAATTACGATCACTAATACTACACCACACATATTACACATAATATTACACAAGCACTACAATACCAAGGATGAGACGCCATTAAAAAAATATTGGGCGCTCTCGGTACTTCTCTTTTAGTGACTAGACTATTTAGAATATCTTCCAACGATGCCATGGGTATTGAAAATTTTGCGTTCTGTGAGAAATTCACAATATTGCGTATGTGGTACGGAACCTTCGATGCGCGAGGCGAATTCGCACTTGACCGGTTTTTTAGTTTATACACTGAGGGCAACGCTCACGAATTAAATTATTTTTGTCAAATACCGCATAATTATGTACGTACTTAATTTTCGGTATCGACGCCGCTGGTAACAGATCCAACTGGCCAAGCTTAATATTATTATCTTTTTAAATATTTTTGCTATTTTAACACCCTTTATGTTGAAAATGAAACCGTTTAATTTTAATATAAGGTTTCTGAGTTAAAGTTAAAATTCATTTGGTGGTTCGTACAGCTACATAATTAACACCTTGAATTCAGCGCCGGACTGGCCGGTTTGGGTCCAATGCGACATTTTATCGAGGAAGCACCTGCACGGTCACTTTTATTGAAAGCCCCTATGGCTACCTAGGCACCTAAATAAAAAACATTCACGTATGTTACTTGACAAGCTTTTCAGTTTGATGTCCCTCTGCAAAAAACAAAAAAAAACATTTTTATTTTACCTTTCAGGGTGGTTTACTTCCTTTCACAAGGTGGTTTCTCTTGTGAATTCTGGGTCGGTTCTCTTGTATTTGTTGTTGTTAGACTTATGATGAACTATCGTATTTCAAACATCATACATCAGAAGCAAAACTTGAATAGAAAAACGGTAACATACTAGACGAGCTGATGATAATTCACTTGACACATGAAATATATTTTTCATTTCACATTTGGAAAGGGGTGGGTTACCTCCCAAAACATTATTTAAAACTTACATTTGTTCTTGTTGAGGTGATATAGAAATTTCTGAACTAAAAAATTAATGAGAAAAAACAGTGTCATTTTATTCGGCTAACTCAGGGGTGGATTTTGAAATTTAAAAGTTGTATATCTCTGTTGCTACTTACGGGACCCATTCCAAGTTCAGGGGTTTTGATAGTGAGCCTACTAGGAATGTTTTCGAAAGAAAGCAATACGTTTTGTAATTTGCGAAAAAAAGTTGAAATTTTGCTGCGCCCCACCCCCTAGGAAAAAATGAAAACATTTAGATATTTTATTTATTTATTTTCCAAACAAATTTTACATCATTTTGTAGAGAATTTTTAAATTTTTTGGGAAAAAAAAGTGTTAGTAGGAAGTTGTAGTCTTTCTAATTTTTTAAACCTAAAATATAATTTTAAAAAAATTCAAATGACTATAACTTTCTACAATCACATTTATTTCTCTTAAAATTTAAAAATTCTCGACAAAATGATGTATGTATGATTTGTTTAGAAAAAATAATAAATAAAATACCTAAATGCATTCATTTTTTTCTAGGGGGGTGGGGAGGCGCAGCAAAATTTAAACTTCTTTCGCAAATTACAAAATATTTTTTTTTCTTTACCAAACCATTTCTAGTAGGCTCATTATTAAAACCCCTGAACTTGGCGTGGGTGTCGTAAGTAGCAACAGAGATATACAACTTTTAAATTTCAAAATCTGCCACAGGGCTAACTATTTTATATAGTCTCCCTTACCCAGATCGTGTTATTCCCCTATTTGTCTGTCCCCAAAAATTTATTTGAAAAAAAAGTCACTTATATGGTGTGCATAACTGTACATTTTATGCCATTATATAGATTTCACAATAATTTAGGAGACATTTTTGTATGCCATATTTATTAGTGGGTGACTTGGTTAAAACAAAAGATACTGTTAATGAATAATGTTAAACCTATTAGCGTCGGCAAATTAATCAATGAAATATGAAGGTTATAGAATCTGAAGTTCCTATTACGACAATTAGACTAATAAGAAAAACCTCGCAATTTTTATTTCATAGAAATCGAAGAAACGTAACGATACGCGTCAATGTCAACGATAATGTCAAAACTGAATTACTAAAAGAAAAAAAAATGTATACCCCTATAGGGTCATCATGAATTTAGTCGGATTGCCACGTCACTAGTTTCTTCAAATTAAGAGCTCCTGGGGCCCCCAGAAGTGGTGGGAAATTTTTCTCACCATCGCACTTGTCTAGTCCGGCACTGCCTATATTACACACTAAGTATGGGTCCAGTAAATTTTTTAAAATCGTTTCTCTTTTAAATTATTTACGTTGGCCATAAAAAAGAAAAGGGGATCAAATATAATGTACACCAAATTAAACCATACATCCCCAGCGCTGTCCGCCAAAAAATTTAATGAACATCAAAAAATCTTAATGGAACCCAAATAATTAGCACCACTAAGATAGCTACGTTGAGTATTGTTTTATCATTGCTGACGTTTTAAATTACATGTCTACCGATTTTACTAAATGTTCACCAAATTTAGAATTCTTAAGTTACGCGTCCCTGCTGTACGTAATAAATATTCGCGCTATCCATTTATGTGTAGTCTTTCCCGAAAAAACTACTTGTGCGTCAAATAATTTATTCTGTTACTTCAAAAATGAAATATTATGTTCGCGCATGTCTCCTTCTCGCTTCCAGACAAATTTTTTGCAGGCTTCAGCTTGCAGTCGCAGACAGCGACATACATACTTGGACTGCTGATATTTCATAAAATACATAGGTTGCGCAGAACTATTTAACTCCACTATGGGCGAAATCTCTGCCACAGGAACGCATGCGCAGTATACGAATAGCCTTGTTCCCGAATTCATCAACGACAAACCGATTCCAGTCGGTCAGCGCGCTCTCCTTGTTTAGATAACGTAGTTAAAAAAGGATAGTATTCTTAACCACGAGACGGGTTCGTCCGCCAGTAAATTCAAATAAACACAGCTTTATCTATGCAACGAACAAATCTAAATTCAGGAACGGAGCAGCAGCCGAAGTCCGTCCTCGGTCTGCTTCGGTTAGCTTCGTACGGGCTGCTTGCGTGGGCCAGTGTTGCCAGATTTCGGTTATTTCTCCCGATCCCATGAATCAAGTACCAAATCTCACGATTTTTACCTTTATAGAAATATCAATCAGCGAATCTCACGACATTGATCTTTGCAAATTGCAATTTGATTGCAATTGAGGTTTGAAACTCTGTTTCTATTTTCACATTGCACTTTCTCAATATACGTAGTTCAAATAGTTCCAATATAATCCAAATGAAATCCAAAATCTGAATAACGAATGGCGAATGTCAAGATCCCACTAAACAATTTTGATAACGATACCTTGTTGTTTTGGAAAAAAATTCATTAGTAAAAATCTCAGATGACTCTCTAAAATTTGCGGGTCTTTAGACTTGCTTTTCAGATTTTTTGCTTACCACACTCGAAAGCAGCAGTAGAGAGAACATTTTTTCACATTTGTTTAATAAAAACTCAACTACCTACGCAACAAACCTAAAGTGAAAACAATAGAAGGCATTTTATATACCAAAAGTTTGTCAAGAGACAAAAATTGCTACGATTTTTGTATCACAAATAATACGATTAAAAGGTTAGGTTGTGGTCACGTATTTTATTCAGATAAAAATAAGATGGAAACTCCAGATGAATAACTTCTTTCTTTTTCTTTGTTTTGTGTTAGTTTTACACTTTTATTTATAAAAAAATATATTTCGTTTTTTATAGCACAAAGTGATAGATATTTGTTTGTTTGTAAATTTGTTTACTAACATTTTGATATCGTAAAATTTTTTTCAGTTTTATTAAAATAAATGATAGTAGAATAAGATTATTTAATCCTATTATTTTTACTTCCGGTGCAATCATTACAGGCTCGCGATTTATCACGAATTTCGGCGGTTAAGTCGCAAGTCGCAAGCACTCTCAAGTTTTTTTTTAATGACTTCTGGCAACACTGCAGGTAGCGTCAGCGCGTCTCCCTAAAGCAGTGTTGCCACGACACGGCAATTGTCGTGTTTTTACGGCTTTTCAAACCGAAGGTAGGTACAGCCACGAGCTTACTGTACTGCTGCGCATATAGAAACACGACTTTTTCGTTTAAAAACTCCAAACGCATACTTGGCCATTTATGCACGACAAAGGCTAAATATGAAGGTAAAAAAATGAGAAGCATTTTAAAAAATGGAGGGATTTGTTCATTCAGAATTGTTAATATATTTTAATTTTAAGGAAAGCTGTCAACAGTTTCATGAATATGCTAAAAATGACAAAGGTATTTTAACTGCCGCTGAGTGGAACAAAAATACGTGTTTAAATTTAAACCGTGAATAAAAAATCTCTTCCTTTGCCACGGCTTTTATTTCCTGTCGGTTGGCAACACTGCGCTAAATGCTATAGCGTGTTGGCGTGGCTGGTGCTCGTGTCTCGTGTCGTTTTTAGCAAAACCCTTTTATTTTCTTTGGTTTTTAGCAGGGCCCTGAAACTTTAAATACGAATTCTCGCAGCTGCCACTTGTCACTTGCTTGTCACATTTAGTTAGCGAACTTCCCATAGAGGCGTTGCTTCCATTCGACAGACAACAGATACGTCAAAATTAGACCAATCAGGTCATGTTATTCTCGATGGTCTCGCCCTCCCTTGTCTATTCATTCATCTGCCTTGTGTGATCTGTCATTTTAATTTTTAATGTCGAGCTGATGAAAATTATTTTCTGTGTGATTTTAATCACAAATCATCGGCTTGGAAATGTAAATTAAGGCTTTGTTACTGTTTCAGGTAAGTGATGTTTTATGTATTAAAGAAAAATCATTAGCCTATTGTCAATACCAGTCCTGAAACATGGTATCTGTTACGTTTTAATCCATTTTATAGTTCAGTAAACAGAAACATTTTTCTGGGTATTTTTATCTTAATTTTACGTGTAGTTTGTTCTAGAATGTGCAGTTTTTTGCTATTTTTAAGTGCAGTTATATAAAAGGCTTGATCAGCAAGTCTGTGAACAATACCTACACACCCTAATGTATTTCCAATACCAATATATTCCAAAGAGTAGACTAATAATAATAAAATAACAAGTTTCGTATTAATAAATGATAAAAGTTGGCAATAGTGAATTTGACCATTTCTGTTTTGTTGTCTGTGCATAAAGAGTGATTTTAATCAAACTTTTTTTTATTGTAGATGTAAATAGACAAATCAGATATTGTAGTTTGGTAAGTACCATTTTCTTAATCATATTTAAAACATATTTCGTGCTAGGTGTAACTATTTAGATGATTTTAGTTCCAGAACATTCAATATAATTTATATTTTTTTTAACATATTTTTTGTGCTTGTCGGAAAAATTCATTTTGTAGTTTGCCACCCATACCTACATCTTACTGTCTCTGTATTTTATCTAACATGGCTGCAGTCATAGCAGCTTCTTCCTTTGGCAGAGTTAAGTACTCGTGTAAGAATTCCTGTTACACTAATTTTCCAAAGGATTATAAAAACAAAGTTTTTTTTTATTTTCCCTAAACTTTTGCGACATTAGAAGCTTGAAAAACAGCTTACTGAATACAAGTTCTCAATTGGTATACATAACGTTTGTACGTAGCATCCCTGCGTTAAGCTTTGGAAATAAACATATATGTCTTGACGAGTACACTTTAACTCTGGATTGCCCTACTGGACACTGTAGAAAGCACAACATTTTTACTGACAGCAAAATAAATAGCAGTAATAAAAAGGTGAAACTTAACCGGAGTTTTTTTTATGTACCATTCACTTATTGAGTAAAGTTAAATAGTGCACCTGATTTGTGTAATATAAATAACTATTAGGTACTTAGTGTACAAGATGATTCTACCGAAGTTTTCGTTTTGTTTCATGTTAAATGCTCGATGGAATTGGACCTCCACACAAGCCCAACGTGATGTTAACGGAACTGAAGAAATCAGATTAGAACCTTCACCCGATTGTGACTTTTACCTTGCGTTAACATTCTCACGTGAGCCATGTTGTTATGAGATGACTTGATAAACATTTCGTTATGCTTTATATTGATTAAATGAAGAAATTAGTAAAAATAGGACCTTGTTGTTTTACTTTTAAATATGATACAATTTTGTATCGACTTTAAAGGTAAATTGATGTTTTGATATTTTATGCCTTGTATTTATATATTTGTTTTAGATTGTCATTTTTTTATATTTTATCTGAAAATTCTTTTATAAACGTCCAATAAAAACATTATGTAAATACAAGGTTATAAAATGTCAAAACATTAATTTGGCCTTTAACTGATCATATGGTGGCTTCGCACCGCGTCCCGCTTCCGCCATAATTGCTTCCGGACTCGCCATAGGGGACGCCACCATTGAAATCAACGTCACGAATGTAGCGACCAATTAGCACGCTCTTAACGTTTCTAACCTGTTCTGTGGTTTTTAGTATCATTCTGGAATTAGTAAAGGGTGTATCGAAGGCATGTCTCAATTTGGCGTCACGAAAAAACCGTGTCGCCGTATTTCCACGTAAACATAATATTTACTTTGTTGAATCTAGACTGTAAAAGGGTTCTTGGCGGTATGTAGGCCTTTTCGCTGATGGAAATCTGCTAGCAACCTTTATTTCGCTTTGCGATTGCCGGATCCACACAGCTGGCTTTCACAGTTTTAATTTACGCGGGTAACATCCATATCTTTATGAAAAATATTTTTTAAGTTTTCGACCTATTACCATAAGTATTTCTACATGGACATCGGCGTATTAAACTAAAAATTTACTAAATCTTTCATAAATATGTGTTCTATGTGAACTGATATACCTACCACCATACACAAATATTAAGACCCGTCCTGTAACCTTTTAACTGCGCATGCGTTCCTGTGGCACTGCGCGCGTCCGTAAAGGAGTCATTCTTGGTTCAAGCAATATTAGTCCGTTTTAATCTGTATGTCGCTGGTCGCAGACGGTGCTTTTACTTTTTACAGTGACAGTTTACCGGGGACGAGTAGTGTTCCACACGAAGTTCCGCTCTTTCGTTCTTCTTCGGAGTCGGATGGAGAAGCTGACACGGTACAGCCTAAAAGACGGCGCAAGCAAGGTAGGATTTAGTGTTTTGAGAGAAAATTTTCGAACATTAAAAGTGCCGAAGAATTTATTACAAATGAAAAATTGTGGTCTGTTCACAAATGCCATTGTACGGTACGGAAGAAGGTGTAAAGCGATATTATCGCTGTAATATAGCCAAAAGTCGGTCAATTCAATGTTGAGCTACACTTTATTTATTGTTTGATGCATCTAGCGATGAGATAATATTATTTCGAACTGAAAAAGGTCACGATCATCAAAATTTGGAGTCCCAATCGAAATGTGGGTTGAGCAATGACAAAAAAAAAAGAAATAGACAAATTGTTCGAATTACATTTCAAGCCCAAATCTATTATGAGCAATTTGAGCAAAATACATGGATTCACTCTACCGTCTATGAAACAATTGAACAATTATCTTACAATTTTACGTAAAAAGAAGTATCGATCTGCAGTAATCAGCTTAGGACAACTAGAATCCTGGTTAATGACCAACTCAGAAATACCTTCCGATGATCATCAAGTTTTTGTTGCTGCATACGAAGTTTGTAAAGACGACTCAAATCCAAGCTTCAGATTTTTATTATCGACCAAATATTTAATTGGTCTATCGCGTCAATGCAACGTTATTCATGCTGACGCGACCTATAAACTTGTTTGGCAGGGGTTTCCATTACTCATAGTTGAACCCACGGATAGAGATGAACATTTTCACTCCTTTGGTCTTGCTGTTACAACCACAGAACAAACAAATGATTTTGTGTTTTTATTTCAAACGTTAAAGAATACAGTCCTCTTACTGTATTCCTACGATTTAACTTGTAAAGTTTTGGTATGCGACGCAGCCAAAAGTATCCAAAATGCGTTTGGCACGTATTCGGTCGGGATACAATTATACGAATGTGCTGGGCGTATGCAAAAAAGAAGATTCAAGTACGAGTTGAGCAATCTGTGCAAAAGAAGTGCCAGAAGGACATACTAAAGGCAGTGGCGGCTGGTGAAATTTCAAAGTTGTTGGAAAGCTGTTCCTAGTTACAGGACCCGTACCAAATTTAGGGGTTTTAATAGGGAGCCCACTGGGAATGTTTTGGTAACGAAAAAAAACATTTTGTAATTTACGAAAAAAAGTTGAATTTTGGGTGTGCCCCTCCTAAGAAAAAAATGAACACGTCTAGGTATTTTATTTATTTCTTTTTTCTAAACAAATTTTACATCATTTTGTCGACAGTTTTTAAATTTTGCGAGAAAAAAATGTGTTAGTAGAAAGTTATAGTCATTTGAATTTTTTTTTAAATTATATTTTAGGCTTAAAAAAATTCAAATGACTATAACTTTCTACTAACACATTTTTTTCCCTCAAAATTTAAAAACTGTCGACAAAATGCTGTAAAATTTGTGTAGAAAAATAATAAATAAAATACCTAGACGTATTCATTTTTTTCTTTGGCGGGGCACACCAAAAATTCAACTGTTTTCCGCAAATTAGAAAATGTTTTTTTTCTTTACCAAAACATTCCCAGTGGGCTCACTATTAAAACTCTTAAATTTGGTACGGGTCCTGTAAGTAAGAACACAGATATACAACTTCGAAATTTCACCAGCCGCCACTGACTAAAGGATATTGATTCTTTGTAATGTGCTTCAACAACGGAAGTTTTTGACAGGGCCTGCGAAAAATTTCTAGATAAATGGAAAGACGAAAACAATTTCGTACTTTATTTCACAGACGAATGGATCACTCAAAATCGCTGTTGGTATTTGGGCGCCATACCGGGGACACCAGCCACAAATAATGCATTGGAATCTTTTAACAGAATAATAAAAGACAAAGGCACACTTTCAATGAAAGGCGTGATTTGGTATTGTTAATATTGATATTTTATTATTTGTAGGTACACTTCGTGAGCGCCATCCGCTTGCTCGATTCTTAATCATTGTTTCAGAAATAATGAAGGACTGGTCTAATGGGTACACTATAAACAGCGAGAGAGAGTTCAGCTACGTGCCAACGATGTCTTTGAAGATGTGGACAAAAGCATACTAGTGAAATGAAGAAGTGTTACAGAATTCCAGGTGGAGGGGCACTGGAATGTGAAACTTTTGACGATATGTGGGAGACGTTTGACGACTACAAAAAACAACATTTCAGCGATTGGGGAGGACACTTACCACAGGACGAGTCTGACTGGCTGAATGGCACATGCAATTGTCCAGATTACCTTAGAAATTACGTTTGCAAACATTTAGTAGGGTTAGCAATTCGCCTGAAACTTGTTGAACCACCTACTGAAGCAAGGCATGTACCAATTGAAGAAAAACGAAGAAGAGGACGGCCAACTAAAACTAAGAAAGCCTTAATAGAGCAATAAGTGCTTGTTTCATTTTCATTTTTGTTTTGTGAATGTTGTGTTTGATTTTATGTTAAAGAATTATATTGTTTTATTTCCAAGAATTCTTCAGACTTATTTCTATGTCCCCATTTATAAATGAGATCTAATAAAACATGACAGCTTTTTATGATATTTAGGCTAACAAGAAATATAAATCTGGGTATACTTTTGAAATTGAATGTGGTATAACATATAGTAAACATTGTGTATTTTTGCTAAACAAATCGATTTTTTTAACTGCTAAATAATATAAGACACTGACGAAAATTAAATATCTGGGTACCATGTTAGAATTAAATGCGGAATAAAATTTGGTGAACATTTAGCATTATTTTAGCCAACAAAAGATATTTTTAGGAAAAAATAATATAAGAGACTAGCATGATATAAATATTTGGTTGTCGTCCTAAGATTATGTATTTTCTTAATTTTGGTGAGCATTTAGTATTTTTGGGAAACAAAAGTATTTTTTTGTACAAAAAGATGGGGTTAATTTGGTAGACTGTTAAATACCACCCAAAGAAAAGTAACTTTTTTCTTGAAAGTAGTTTTTCTTAAAAGTGTTTATAAATTTAAGGGTAAAAAAAATACTGTGTAGGAATTTATCGAACTTTTAGAATCCTAAAAACATTTAAAGCTTCTTATTTCTCTTTTAAGAAAACATAATCCTGTCATTTTGGCTTTAATAAGTTAACTAATTATTATCTATGTACAGTTAGATTTCAATAAGGAATACGCACATATTTTTTTATTGCATAAATCGTTTAAGGAAGTCATTACAAACCAAAAAAATATATTTTAAAGAAAAATACTAGGATAATTTAGCTACAAAAAATGTTTACTTTTCGGTATAATTTATTACAATTTAAAAAGCAGCCATTTGTCCTTAGTGAAAAATGACGTCAGATCAGCAAAAATCTACAACTTAACGTAAAGCTTAACCCAAAGTCGAACAGGTTTGATTTTCTCGGAAACAGTCAGAGGGAGAGAAATCAAATTTTTTGGCTTGATAGAGGAATAGTTCAACTAGCCTCGGTAAAAAATTCAGTTATACAGGATGTTTCGTTTCGGAGCTATTAAACGTCAAAGTCGAAATTTCCGCGGTTTCCGTTGATATCGGGTACAGGTCGGAAATGGGAATTAAATCGATATAAGTTTTCGGAGATTATAGGGGACCCGGAGCTTCAGAACTCCACTGAAACTGGTGAGGATCAGAAAATGGCAAGTACTTCTTTTGAATATTTGGAGGTCGAAAAATGCCATTTCCAGACCCCTCTTTGATACCTAATAACTCGAAAACAAAACGTCAGATCGAAAAACGGACTCATAAGTGAAACTTTAAAATCTCAAATACTTTTTTTGCCATACATTTACCTAAACCTAAAATCATTGGAAAACGGAAATAGTTGGAAAAAACTGGAAATTTCGATTTTTGACCCAAATATTTCACGGTTTTTAATTTTTTGTGGGGTCAAAATAGTCAAATTAAAATCTCATATACGTCATCGGAAAGAGCTCGTCAAAGTATGTGTTATTCATATTTTTTAGTTTTTTCATTCTCTATAGGAAGGGAGCAATCGCCGATTAAATTTCGATTTTTTAACTTTTTGTGCCCTCGACATCGGGACATTTGAATCACTCTGTATTTTTTCCTATCTAATTTTTTCCCAATTTTTCAACACTATCTTATAAAGGGATAATCACCCTTTAAAATGAATACATAATGGGTCATCCAGGAGCGTATTTAAGGGGTAAAATTAGGATTTTCTTGATTTTTTCCGATAAATCCTATTTTTAACCGACATTATTCCACACTATTTACCCTATTCAGTGATTCTTTTTGGGTTTATTTTATCTGTTAATTATCTAGGAATACCTCCCTTAAATCGCTTGTGTTTTGTTATTAAAGTTATAAATAAATAGGTTTATTTGCATCGGGGACATCTAAAATTTGAAAATTTTAGAATTTTCGAAGATTGCCATGAAAATAAAGAATTGCAGTTGATTTACTCGAATTTATTAAGATGATATGTCAAAATTTCGCAGAAATGCCAATTTTTGTTGCAAAATTGAAAGGTTCCTGGACCGATTTCGGCTTGAAGTATACATGAATAAAATTTTAGGAACCTTCTACTTTAAGTGCAGGGATATTTCATAGGATGAGTTACGCATTAAATACCATTTTTATTGAGTTGTCCATGACTCTATAACACTGGAAGTCATAAGTTCAGTTTTGACGACACAGCCAATGAAATCACGTTTTACAAGTTTCGAAATTCGCGCGAAAATTTGCAGTTTTAAATCCTTTTTTTGTTAAAGACCAAAATAAATTAATAACGGCAACCGCCATAATCATGTAATTTATGTAGAGAATATAAAAAAAAATATTTCAGATTTATTTGGGTTTATGCATATTCCCTATTCTCCCTGTATTTCATTAAGTTGCCCAATACTAAAAGGGTATAATCTCCCTATTTTAGTCTCTTGTTGCTCCGATTTTTTATACTATACTTAACCATACAGTCCTCATAAAAATATTAAATGAAAAAAATTTTTTTATGAATGGAGCAGTATTAATCACATTTGCTGATTAGCGATACATTTAATGCATCATTGAATCCTATAATTTATAAAAAGTAATAAAAACTAGTTTACACACAATTTCTATTTCTAATCAGTCATAATAACAAGACTGTATTTCTCTTTAATTTACAGAAAAAGATTTATTTATTAATTATTATTAATTAATGTGTGAAATTATTCGGTCGGCAGCGAAATGTTATAGATTTTTAGTTAAGCCGTTTTCTCACGCTCTGTATTGTTTACCTGTAAAAGGAAAAGTATTTTGTTAAACACCGAAGATCCGAGAGCGAGAGCACAAAAACGTTTGAAATATTGAGAAAATCACAATAAAGCAATACGGAGAAGGAATGATTAAATAAAGTTGATATATATTTCAAAAGCTAGTATTGTATTAAAAAAAAAATTGAAGATAATAATGAAAGTAACAATTAGATAAAAATTAATTACGCGGCATTCGGTGTTGGTAGGTACCTATCAGGCGCGGCCCGTGAAATTTCAAAGTTTTATATCTCTGTTGGTACTAATGGGACCCATGCCAAGTTCAGGATTTTTAGTAGTGAGCCTACTAGGAATATTTTGGTAAAGAAAAAAAATATTTTGCAATTTGCGAAAAAAAGTTGAATTTTTGAATTGATCCACCTGGGTAAAAAATTAACACGCTTAGGTATTTTATTTACTATTTTTTCTAAACAAATTTTACATCATTTTGTCGACAATTCTTAAATTTTAAGAGAAAAAAATGTGTTAGTAGAAAGATATAGCCATTTGAATTATTTTAAACCTAAGATATAATTTTCAAAAAAATTCAAATGACTTTAACTTTCTACTAACACATTTTTTCACTTAAAATTTAAGAATTGTCGACAAAATGATGTAAAATTTGTTTAGAAAAAATAATAAATAAAATGTCTAAGCGTGTTAATTTTTTCAAATTCAAAAATTCAACTTTTTTTCGCAAATTTCAAAATATTTTTTTTCTTCGCCAAAACATTCCTAGTAGGTCCACTATTACAAACCTGAACTTGGCATGGGTCCCATAAGTAGCAGCAGAGCTACACAACTTTAAAATTTCACGGGCCTGGTACCAATATAGGTAATTTGGATAAGGATTTGAAATACCTACATTAGTTTAGTTCCGCAAATGATGTGCCAGTGCCAATAGTGCCACTTGCCATCAGTATCATGTAATTCTTATTACATAGATGAACAATCGAGCGTAAGCGTTTGGCCGCTGTCGCTGTCGATTATGGTAATATTGCAGGTTGCCTGATTTGACACATTAAGTTCCTGCTATTTTAACTAGAACATTTTATAAATCTGCTGTAGCGTTTGGCAAAGTTTTCAGTTAGGAGTCTGTATTTTATTAAAAGTTTTAAAGTATATTTCTCCACAATATGGAATATAAAATGTTAAAAATCGCCAGACAGACCACACGTGGAGTTTGTCCTTAAATGTAAATGAATATTGAAAGTAAAAATATTTATTTAAATTATAACAAGATCTTATTCATCTTTAACATTATGAGAATCAAAAAGTAAAAGTCAGTTCCGTTTTAATGTAAGAAAACTGTTTATATTTACTGCGAATAACTTTCGTCAGCCTCATTCATTGTATATCACATATCAGTTTTCTACTCACCAGATGTCACTTTTTAATAATAAATTCCTTAATACATCCTTAATAATAGGTTTTTTAGTTAGAAGACTTTCTGAAAAGAACCATAAGGTAAGAATTTCTCAGGCCTAATTTGAGATTATCGTTGCAAAATTAATTTGATAAAAATGGACAATTTATGAGATGAAATGAAGTGTAACTTGACCTCTTTTCTTATATAAAAATTGAAAATGTTTCTTGTTCGGTATTTTGTATAAAAATATCTCGAGATCATCTTTTATAATTTTGTATCATCTTACTACCTGACTTATTTACAAACAAATAAATTTACAAGTAGGTATATTACATTTTCCCTAACAAATTCTAACACAGCTAATAATAACACAGGACCACAAAATTTTTTCATAAGTTTATCCGGACCAGCCGTAGTATTTCTGATAGATTTTGGGTCGTTGAATCCAAATCTAAGCATGTGTAACTCAATCACGTCGCATTTTTAATTACATGAGAAAAACCATCGAACCTAGGGTTCAAATGCTAAGCATTTGTTATAGCAGCATTTTGGGTTCTGGGTTTTAGGCTCATGGGTTTGATGATATGAGTTCCGAGCTCATGAGTTAAGAGGTTGTGGGTTAAGGTTATATGGTTTTTGGATTTGTTAACCTCGTCACTAGGGATTGCAATCCCGCAAAATGGGATCCCGCAATCCCGCGGGATCCCGCATCATTTAGCGGCGTGCGGGACCCCGCACCAGCTATGCGGATCCGCATAGCCACGAAAAAGCCGTAAACTCTTACAAAATAAATAAAATGGCAAATATCCGTTTTATTATTATATGAAAATTAATGAGACAGCTTAGGTATTACAAGTATCTTACTTACCTTGCAATCAAACTAATGTGATTTACTATAAAATCTAGTAAGACTTAATATCTCAGGTAGAAAAATAATAAACATTTAAAGTTCATTTGCCCAAAGATACTTATTAATTTAATTGATAAGAAATTTGACTGATTTATAGTCATATTAGTATAATAGTTAAGAGAGGCTAGACTTTACATTACATAATTTGGTTGATTGAAATACTGTTAATTTTTGATATTTATATTTATATTAAAAGTTGGATTAATAAAATATAATTAATTAAATAACCGTTAACTTATCGAATTTTATAAAATTAAAAAGCCCATGCGGGATCTCGCGTAAACATTTGAAGGTTATTTGCCCAAAGATACACGTTACTTCAATTTATAAGAAATTTGACTGATTTATAGTCATAGTGGTATAGTTAAGAGAGGCTAGACTTTAAATTACATCATTTTGTTGACTGACGAACTGTTAATTTTTGATAGTTATAACAAAAAATTAAAGTTGGTTTAATAATTAATTAAATAAACGTTAGTTTATCGAATTTTATAAAACTAAAAAACTTATGCGGGATCCCGCGTATAAACATTTGAAGTTCATTTGCCCAAAGTTACTTGTTATTTTAATTGATAAGAAATTTGATTTATTTATAGTCATAATAGTATAGTTAAAAGATGCTAGACTTTAAATCACATAATTTTGTTGCCTGACACTGTTAATTTTTGATACTTATAATAAAAAATTAAAGTTGGTTTAAATAAACATTAATTTATCGAATTTTATAAAATTAAAAAACCTATGCGGGATCCCGCGTATAAACATTTGAAGTTTATTTGCCCAAAGTTACTTGTTCCTTTAATTAAGAAGAAATTTGATTGATTTATAGCCATAGTAGTATAGTTAAGAGATGCTAGACTTTAAATTATATAATTTTTTTTAACTGAAATACGGTTATTTGTTGATTTTTATAATAAAAAATTAAAGTTGGTTCAATAATTAATTAAATAAACATTAATTTATTGAATTTTATTAAATTAGAAAACATATGCGGGATTAGAACAAATCCCGCAAATGCCCTGCGGGATTTAAAACACTGTGGGATTGCAATCACTACTCGTCACGTAATGTTTTTAATTTACCTGAAAAAAACATTAAACCTAGGGTTCAAATGCTCAGCACTTGACCTTAATCAACTACAACTCGGCTCGTTTACCCAATAACCTATAACCCAGATCCATTAACACTGATCCCATAAACCCAAAAACTCGTGGAGCCTAAACCCATAGACCTTGAGCCTCTAATGTGTGAACCACGAAGCTTAAATTTATTGACCTTGAAGGAATAGACCCAAACCATTAAAACCAACCCAAACACATGAATCCTGATCCCATAACCAAAGAAGCAATTAACCCTAAATCATAACCCCCTGAACCCATGAACACTAAATCCATAAACCCTTACCGATGGACCCTGAACCCATAAACCCTAACCCATAAACTCTAAACCATAAGCCCTAAACCTATAACCACACAACCCATAAACCCTCAACCCACCACTGCAGAATCCTTGAACCTCAAAAACTTTTAACCAACAACCCCAGAACTTATAAACCTCAAATTTACGAACCCTAAACCAACAACACCAGAACCCACGAACTCTATACCCATAACCTTATAACACATGAATCCAACACCCATATATACCCTTAAACCACAACCTCTTAACTCATGACTCCCTCACCCATGAACCTAAAACCCATAATCCAAAATGGTGCTATGCTTAGCTTTTGAACCCTAGGTTTGATGGTTTTTCTCATGTAAATTAAAAACGTGACGTGATTGGATTAAACGAGCCTCAATTTAGGATTGAGCGACCCAAAATCTATAAAAATGCTATATCTGATCCAGGTAAACTTACGAACAAATTTTGTGGCCTTGTGTAATTTACTGCTGCAAATTTGTCACTTTTTTTTCAAGCGATGATTTTCTCCAATATACAGACACAAATATACAAACTAGCTGGAAAAAGACAATTTAGAAATATCTATAAGTAAAATGCTTTCTTTTATAAATAAAAAGGTATAAAATAAGAGCTTTAACAGTACGTTACACACCAAAGTGGTTCAGTAAAGCTTAGATTTACTTAGAGCTTAGAGTATTTTAGTGAACTATATAAAATCTTACTATTTGACCATTGGGGTCACTAAGACCCCTTCTGAAGGTGCCCAGGCAAATTTAAGGGGTGGCCCGGGCCACCCCTGGCGTTGCCACTAGGTACCTACGTTAAAAAAGGACAAATGGGTCACATTTTGTCTCGAACATCAGGGACGTCCAGGACGTAATGATTCATAATAACTAGCCCAAATTGGTCTGAAATTGTTAATAAATACCTGAGTCTTCGTAGTAATATACAAAATGAAAGATTTTTAAGTATAGGTATGCTAAAGAAACAAATCAACCTTATGCGCACAACTCGATAGGTAGCGGAATTTTCAAAAACAAAATAACAAGCTTTTAAAACTCAACTGTTTCTGAGTATTGCTTCAGATGAAGTGGGCAGTGAAGGAGACTTTATTTAACTGAAAAAGTTGCTCAGGTGTGTTTGCGGTGCTGAGATCATCTCGAGAATTTGGTGAATATTCGACTTGTAAGTTCTAGGGGGTCCTAAGGCTGGTTGGATTTGCTGTTCAGTAGTCTGTTAGATGAGATGTTAGCCTCATTCTCTAGTAAAGTACAAACATGAATTATGTTTAGTGTCATCTCCATTATTACGTTGAGGTAGTGGATATTGAGCCTGTAAAGTCGAACCAGCCAGTTGTTGAAGCCCAGATTTGGGCAAGTCCGGGTTAGCTGGCCAGCTTGATAAATTATTTGGTATATTAGCGCTAAAAACCAGTGGCGGCTGGTGAAATTTCAAAGTTGTATATCTCTGTTCCTACTTACAGGACCCGTACCAAATTTAGGGGTTTTAATAGTGAGCCCACTGGGAATGTTTTGGTAAAGAGAAAAAACATTTTGTAATTTGCGAAAAAAAGTTGAATTTTGGGTGTGCCCCTCCTAAAAAAAAATGAACACGTCTAGGTATTTTATTTATTATTTTTTCTAAACAAATTTTACATCATTCTGTCGACAGTTTTTAAATTTTAAGAGAAAAAAATGTGTTATTAGAAAGTTATAGTAATTAGAATTTTTTTTAAATTATATTTTAGGCTTAAAAAAATTCAAATGACTATAACTTTCTACTAACACATTTTTTCCCTCAAAATTTAAAAACTATCGACAAAATGATGTAAAATTTGTGTAAAAAAATAATAAATAAAATACCTAGACGTGTTTATTTTTTTCTTAGGAGGGCACACCAAAAATTCAACTTTTTTTCGCAAATTACAAAATGTTTTTTTTCTTTACCAAAACATTCCCAGTGGGCTCACTATTAAAACCCCTAAATTTGGTACGGGTCCTGTAAGTAGGAACAGAGATATACAACTTCGAAATTTCACCAGCCGCCACAGCTAAAAACAATTTATGCCTAGTTTAAAATGTGGACAAACTACATATGTAGTTACTGAATTAGAATACGTTTGTACTAAACAACTGGTCACTTTTAAATTTTGAAGCGATTATAAGACAACAACAATCTCAACAAATTGTAGGATGACATAAAAGGGACCAGTCATAAAACTTTGGGGTAGCATCAGAATCTTTTTATTATTTTCACTATTCAAATGAAACTTTAACGAACCCTAGATCATACTCCAGGTAATCACTTGGAATCACCTACAAGCCTTACGGCGCTATCTGATGACTTTTTAGTCAAATTCTAAATTCAAAATCTCTCCCGCTTAACCATTTCACCCCACTTTACTCTGCTTAGCTCTTTCTTATCTGTGGAATTTCTTATTCTACAATCTTTGTTAATCTTTAAAAATTGTTCATAAATATTTTTTAAGACATATAAGAAATTATATCATGTAGGTATTACCAGTGGCGCACCCAGGATTTTTTTTCGGGGGGGGGGGGTTAAATTTTGTAAGTATTTATGTAGGTGCCTATTTTAAAGATAGTACCAATAAAAATAAATCTTTCCAATATAAAAAAGCTCTGCTTAAACTTTAGTAACTTTGTTTTTGAGTATAGTAATACTAGAGTAATTTAATTTTTGTCAAAAATATTGAAAACAAATTTAAAATACGAAACTAAACTTATTACTTAATGTAGTCTGATGTCAAGTTTTCGATGCTTTTCTGCTAGTTTATCCAAAATAGCATCAGGCGTTGGATCCATGATCCATTGATCTATGAAGATGTAACAGTGTTAAACCATTTAACTTTATGTCGGAAGATGAATTTCGTAGATAATTTTTTAAACGTCGTAATACAGAAAAAGTTCTTTCATTCTCCGCAGTAGACACAGGCAAAATTGCGAGTATAGTCAATAATGTTTTAATATTAGGCAGCATAAGCGTCTTTTCACAATATGCCAAAGCAGTTAAGGCATCTTTTGGCCACTGGTCTTTTTCAAGTCTAGCAATTGCTCTGTACCAAAATTTAAGTCCCACTTTCAGTTCATCAAGAGTACCTACCTGTCAGGTCACTTCTATAAAACATTACCAAATCTTCAAATTCTTTTATAATGGCATCAGAAAGATTGAGAGGATCTGTCGGCAATAAACTTTGAAATCCAACCAGTAGTGATTTATGTTTTGAAAACCTTTCTTTTAAATTATTTATAAAACTGTCTAAAAATGGGATATATATTGAAATGCGATAGTAGTCTTCAACACTGTCAACATTTATATTTCATCTTTTTGTTTGAGAAGTAGTACCTAATACGCGGCTTGTTTAAAGGAAAGTCAAAATTTTTAGCCTGTTTTTGAGCATTCAAGAATAACTTATTAAATTCCTTATCTGCATTTTGTCTCAAATTTTTTATTTCTTGTTCAGTATCTTCCGCTAAATTAGTTGCCTTTCTTAAATCAATATTTCGTTGTTGTACAAGACGACATAAAAAGCTACTGAAACTAAATACCTGATTGACCACCTGCCAAGAGATGACAAATTCAGCCTTTCTTATTGAAGAGCCTAACTGATCTGCAGCATTTGCCGAATCTCTATCCGTCCATTGAGAAATCTTATCTAAAGCAAGTACAATGCCATCATATAACTCTAAAAAAACTGCAACAGAGTTGCACCTTTCAGTCCATCTAGTTGCTCAAAGCCTCGTCAATTTTTTGTGGCTAGAAGAAACGTCGGCCTCTTCCAAATATTGTTTTAATACAGCCTGTCTTTTGGGACTATTAAAAAAATCATATAGCTTTCCAATCGTACCCATACAGTTCCTAATTGCGGGAACTTCACAAGAGCTGGATACGGCTATGTTTAGTGAAAAATTATTAATTATTTGATATTCATGTTGCACTTGTTAAAATTTCGGGGGGGGGGGGGGTGTGGGGGGTATGACCCCCCCCCCCCCTGAGTGCGCCACTGGGTATTACAATTTTCTAATTTAAATATGAATTTAAATTTATTTCCTTATGTATACGGTCCTGTTTGATAGACAACAATAAAAAATGCGTACTAATGTTAAATATAAGTTTTATTTAAAAAAAGTGAATTCCTATTTAAAAACAATTCAACCTATCACGAAACAGGAAGCTCTGTACCTGAAAAAATGTTAAATATAGTAAATTTGCAGTAAATTAAATAACCAAGCTTCTAAAACCAAATCGTTGACATGCTTTCTTCTTTTATTCAGAGGAAACATGCAACTGCATTGAACCATTATATTTTATATAGAAAGTAGTAAAAATTATAAGACACGAAAATTAAACGCTAAAAAAATATTGTTACGCAGACAGGTTTTTTATCGTATACCTAAACTCAGCTTTGTTTTTATCACGTTCTGATTCCGTTGTAAGGCGCCAATTTTCATGGGAATAATTTTTCCGCAAATATATTCATGTTACGGGTGATTAAGATTTTTTAATTTAGCAATTTATTGGATACATTCCTTGTTCTTGTATTGTAACAAATGTCTCTTTTTAAAAAAAATTGAACATTCGTTAAACGCAAGCCATATTATTGTTATATGTATTATTAAACAAAGTACCCTTAAAATACTTTTCTGCAAGAATCTGCATTTTTCAGTTATTTTTACTATACGTTTCTGAAAAAAAAAACATTCTTTGAATCTCTCTACTGTGTGTTGACTGACAATGCAGTAAGAACACAATACAAAATACATGTGCCACTAAATCGTGACACGGTCCGGCTGTATGTAGCTGTGTCTGAACGTGCTCTTACATAAAAATTACCTAATTTAAAAGAAAAATCTAATATTTGAAAATTTAAGTATCACTTATTTAGAGAGGCAATATATAAAAAAATCTAGAAATCTAGAAATAATATCTAAATTTTTTTGGAATTTAGCTAACGATTTACAAATTAATATTACTTTTTTTTGCAGAATGCCGCCAGTAAGATGGAAACGGTGGATTTATGGTAAGTATAAATATTAGCCAATAGCTTAGTCATTAGTAGAGTTAGGGTTTTGGTTTTTCCCACTCACTTAATCGTGTGAAATACCAACAATAAAAATAACAAGCATCAGTAAGAAATGCCTTGCCATTTCGTATTTATTTTTAGTATTTTTATTCTAGGATCACGTTTCTTGCACCAATAAAAGTGTAAACTACCATTTTTTTATATTCCTATTCCATTAGTTTAATAAACCAAAAATTGACTTAAACTTCATATTATATATTTAAAAACATTTAATTCATGTAATTGTACTGTTACTGGAGTTCATATTTGCCTTAATTAGGAATAATTACCTACATAAATACAATGCTTTGGGGCAACTAACTCTCTCTGCAAGTGCAGTCTGTCCAAGCTGTCCAAGCTGTCCAAGCTCGAATTCCAACACAACCCGGGATCAGTTGCGTTACACAGGGAAAACGTGTATTTTTGCAAAAATATTTTTTTATGTGCAAACACTGCCTAATTTATTAGTTGACAATGTTTTTCCAAAAGCAAATAAATTGTAGTAAACATGTGAACCCATAAACGTCACGGGGTAGCAGGTAAATCATTATTTATTATATCGGAGAAAATTGGTTATGGTTGAAGCGTTTGTAATGATAAAACTCTACTTTTAAAGTAAATCGTTTTGCTTGCCTTGCAACTTTTTAGCCAAGCTTATACATTCAATTTGGATCACTTAACACAAAAATATTAGTTAATTTACAAAAATGCAGGTAATAATAGATTAAACAATAAAATAGTACATACTAAATACCTAATAAAAATTTAACGTCTATCGTCGAAGTACATCAATGCAAGCCGCGTCGTCGTCGGCGGCATTTGATCTGACGGTGCAAATAATACTAAGCAAAGCTCGTAGCGGGTTTAAAAGTATTACACAATTGTTAAATTCATTTGGTGAGGTAAAGTTCCCCTGCAGGATGCCTTTTAGTTCGTTTATAGACTGACTGTAGTGTCTGTTTAAATTTGTCAGAAAGCAAATAAAGTATTAAAATAAGTGCAAAAAAAAGCTGAAGTTAGAATGGTTAATACCTCATTCTGATGTTTTATTTCAAACTGATACTGAATAAAGAACGGAATTTGGTTTTTTCCATTAGCAAATAACTTTAAGAAAACATCTAGACCAAGAGTCGGCAACTAATTTCTAGTAGGGTCCGGATACTTTGAAAAACTGTATCGAGGTCCGGCGAAAACAAAAAGAAAAAATTTAAATGGACCTCAGGTAATTGTTGTTTCTCAAAAAGGAACGTAGCTTATAAAAAGTCATATTGTTTGTTTTAAACTTTTTACTCCTAAAAATAATATAAGATAGATGGTATTTGTTCTTACAAATTAATTGAAATTTTTTGGCGGTCCAGTTTTCTACCTTCCGCGGTCCGGATCCGGACCGCGGCCCGCCAGTTGCCGACCCCTGATCTAGACCCATAGTCGTCCCACGTAGTGGAGAAGTTAGTTGTTAGTGTTACATTGTAGAAAAAAGTATTTTGCGGTTATTTGCATACATAGGGCAGTTCTATCCCCTACATGCCCTCGGGGCCTACCAACTATGTTTTGTGTGGAGATCTTTGCAGTGACATAAAAATAATTCTCAACTTTTATTTTTTTTTAGTTTGACACGATATCGGCACAACTTAATTATTTTTATGTTCTGAGAATGTTCTTCTAATACACACACCTTGACAGGTGTACATAAATTATCAACATTTGTATGTTGACAGAATATATGAAAATATATCCTCAGTCCTCTCCGAAAATTTCTTTGTTGAGGTTATCCTCATTCGGCTAGAATCTTTGCACGTAGATTAAATAATTTTCCTAACATACCTATCATTAACTAGGTATAAGTAAAGGTACGCCATTATGGTATTTGAAATTAAAATATACTTAACACAGAACAACCACGGTTCTCTGCAAATTAGGCCACTATACCTGTTGGTAATCTCTTAATTACGCAGTACCTACTTGTGGGACCAAAAGGCTGATCCGATACAATAGCTAAGGAAAAAGAGGTGTGTTTTGCACAGGTACAATGTTGCCTACAAATTTTGGCATGAGGGTCAATAAATAATCAATGCCTAATTGACATTCCCATACAATTATTATTCTTCTTACTCTGAAGTGGAGTTTATTGCTTGTAAATTTAATTAGTTTTTGAGATATGAAATAGAGATATCACGTATTATTGTGTTCAGTTTCAGTGTAAACAAGTTAGTGGTGTGCTGAAATTATTTTGTTCCATATTACCTGTGACCATTTACAATAGCCGCAATGAGCACAAGTAAAAACTTAAGTTGGAGTGGCTGCTTCCATATTCCACTATCTTATTTGAACGGGAACAAGGTGTTTGGTGTACAGTGTGTAACTCTGAATTTATTTGTACACAACGAAATCACCTCGAGCGACATGTCAAAGGTCCAAAGCATTTAGAGAAGATGCAATCTCATCCGGAGCCATTCGCATCTAGAGAATGGCTCCGTAATGGCTCTGTAATGCACGCAGCGTTTTTCATGGATTTGTGTGAAGCCTTTGTTGCAGCTGACATTCCTCTCCATAAAATAAATAATCCACCTATAAAGAAATTTTTACAAAAATACTGCCACCACAGAGTACCAGACGAATCTACTCTTCGTAAAATTTATGTGGATACGGTATACTCAAAAACTATTGACAAAATACGTCACAATATTGAAGCAAAAAGGTTGTGGTTTAGAATCGATGAAGCCACCGACATCAAGGGCCGATACGTTGCTAATATTATAGTTGGGCCTTTAAACCCTATGGAAGGGGAAAGCTCATATGTAGTCAACAGTAAATTTCTGGCTAAAACCAATAGAGACAACAAGCTGTTGTAGAAAGTATCAGGTCACTCTTTCCAGATACGAATATTGCCGAAAACGTTGTTTTGCTGTTTTCGGATAGTACGGCATATATACTAAAAGCAGCAAGACAGTTAAAAGAACATTTTCCAAATTTCATTCAGTTTATATGTCTAGTTCATGCCGTGCATAGAATATGTGAACTGACGCGTGACTTCTATCCAGATATTGATACTTGGGTTAGTGAGGTAAAAAAAGTTTTTCTTAAATCACTAGCGCGAATCAACAAAGTTAAAGAAATGTGTCCTAATGTCCCATTGCCCCCACAACCTGTTATTACAAGGTGGGGAACATGGTTATCAGCCGTTATATATTACCATACAAATTATGACTTAGTTAAAAATGTTATTGACAGTCTAAAAGATGGTGATTTCAGTGTAACAAGAATTAAAGAAGTTATAAGTGCACTGACGCTTAAACATGATTTAAAGCTTATTTCAGGTGTAATTGAACAGTTGGAGACACAAAACCTTCCCGTTTTGACTTCTTTTAATTTATTTCAGACAACCATAGACAAGCTCAAAGCATATGCTACCGAAATTGGTGAAAAACTAAAAGTGTAGATGCCAAAAATCTTAGAGAGAAATCCAGGCTTTTCAGAAATAACAAATATTTTTGAAACATTGAAAACTAAAAATACTGCACTTGTATAATCATTTCCGTTTCACTCCTGTTACAAGGTGTGATGTTGAAAGAAACTTTTCTAGACTTAGAGATATTCTTAATTATAAACGAACGCGTTTTACTGAAGCGAACTTTGAAAAAAGTTAATTATATCATGTATTGCTAATAAGTTGTAATAGAGTCTAGATTTGTTTTTATTTTACATTTATTATACAAAAATGTTTTCACGGCGCCCATGACCTAACGACGAGTTCGTATGATTTATCAGATCCTTAGTCATTAGTCAATGGCTACCCAATTTTATTTCTTTCTAATGCCCCGGCGATGTCGCAAATCTTTTACAGCAAGGGGGAGGGCAAAATATATGTGTGTGACAGGAAGAAAGGAAAAATCGAACACAAAAACTGTCAACCAAAAAAATGAACCCTCCCTTTTTTATACAGAGGGTCCAACATATACTACTGACGTCCCTTGTAATATCCAACAAGTGTCTTTTATAGGTGGTGGCAGTGGTGTCAGAATTTTAATGGAATTATTGTGAAAAAATTAAATATGAAGAATTTTACTTCTTCTTTTATGATAAAATCACTTTCACGTAATAAACCAAATATAGTCACCCATTATGCTTTTAATATATTGCTGACAGAGAATCAAGCGCATACACCCGATTGACCAATGCGCGGCCATGGGGCCCTAAAGAAGAGCCCACCCATAGAGAAAATATATAATAGAGAAATAATGTCATTTGCGAATGTGGCAAATTTACCAAGCTGAATCCGTAAACACAGACGGTCTTCTGCGGGCTTGCGCCTTGTCGAACGTTTGCCTTGTGATAGACAGGACCGTACTTCAAAATTTATTTCACATGACGTGAATCTTTTATCGAGTAATAAATGCTAAATATATTACTTGTAATTATTCTTCTTATTAATGATAAAAATGTAACCATTAGTGAGATTTTAACAAAAATTGTATAGTTTGTTGGCTTAAATCTGAGTTTTCTTGCTATACAAAACTGTCGATAATTCCTCGAAAATAGCTCAGTTTATACATATACAGTGCGTCTCTTTAATGTCCCCCCTCTTAATTTTTTAAACGTTACATTTACACAATTGAAAGTTGAAATAAAATATAAACATAGTATTCTAAACAATAGAAATAAAATATGCAACTGTTTTAAGAAGTAAAATAGTAAATAAAAAAATTACCAAAACTATGTATATATTTTATTGGATTGGCATTCCATCCTGTATAATTATTGAACAAACCAAGTTCTATGGTAAGATGTAAATATTTTTACACCTATTTACAGTGTGTGCACTTGATACTTTGGTGAAAGCGCTACTTACTTACGGCCCCATGTCAATCTAATCCACCGATATCTTAGCGATCCTTTGGCGAAAGCGCTTTTTTCTTTCGCCATCCCTTTTAAAGTACTCCCCTCTACCCTAATCCACTAGTATTTTTAGTGCCCCTTTGACGAAAGCGCAAATATGCCTTTTGGACACTCGCCCTTCTAATCCACCGATATCTTAGCGATCCTTGGGCGAAAGCGCTTTTTTCTTTCGCCATCCCTTTTCAAATACTCCCCTCTACCCTAATTCACTAGTATTTTTAGTGCCCCTTTGGCGAAAGCCCAAATATGCCTTTTGGACACTCACTCACCCTTATGCAATATAGGGGAAGAAGGCATTGACACTATATATGACCTTCTTACACCATCTTACCCCTTATACAATGCCCCTAATCCACACACCCCTTTCTGACACCTTGACCACACTCAATATACGTCACTGATAAATATTTCTACTTCTCCGTGTGTGTGCTCACTTCAACACCGGAGTGCATTTAAGATAAAAGTTACAAAAATTTATTTGGTTAGAGTTAATCTTAATAACTCAAAACTTAAAAGTATTTTTGCAAATGGAAATAGCAACTTCAGCATTTACAACAGCTGTATTCCATGCGTTTCCTTCAGTGATTACAACTGGGTCCGGTTCTGATCGCCGAGTTGCGTCATTGAGTTCAACAACCACTTTTGCTAGACGTCCCGAGTGCGCATGCCTCGAGAGGACCGTCGTTTAAAAATCTGACTGGCGCCCAATGCGTACAAACGCACTTTTTCGCCCATACATTGGACGGATTCAGCTGGTGTCGCGAATACGTTGTGATGGTCTAAATATATTTTGTCTATGAGCCCACCACTGCTAGTAAGTATATCCTGTAAAATATCTGAATACACTAAATCTGTACGAAACAACACACATAGTACTATATGTAAATTATTATGCTACCTATCTGCTATTTTTATAAGTTCTCAGTTTTTCAAGTAAAACCTGTATTTGGTTGTTACAATTAACTACATTGCAAGATTTCAAATTTAAAAGCATTAATCGTTGCATAATATCTGTGGGTTTTGCGTAAATTTAAGATAAAAATATTAAAAGTTATAATCAAAACCATCACGTGGTTTAATAAATTAAAGGAAGAGAAAGGAGTGCATGCACAGGTGCCTTATGAAATACTTACTATGGTTTTTCAAGGCCTATGCATTGACATAAAGTGGTAAGTGAGGAGGAAAATATAGTGCGAAAAATAAAATTTTATATTCCCTCTATAACTTTTAATGTTCATTTTGTAGCTAGTTTGGTTCATGGAATATTTACTAACTTTAACTATCTTGCTTTCTATCGCGAAACTTCAATTAATTATTTATTAATTTTATTTTTTATTAGAAGAAAATCTACTCTAATACACTTTCAAATATTTCATCATATTTTATTAAATAAACATAGAGGGACATGCATTTAGCAAATCTGGACAAGAAATCATAATAATTTAATGGTAAGATCATTGTTGCATTTTAAAATTCGTTCTATAAATAGTAATAATTGAATTCAAGGATATACTAGACACTAGACTTACGGCTTTAGATTCAGGATGAGTGATTTTTCATTTGGGACATTCCACGTAGACTTCAAGCCTAAGTAGTAACGTACATTGGGCGGCTGAAAAGAAGGGAAATGCAATCTATTGATACAGGATTTAAAGGATTTGAGGTTGGGAGGGGAAAAGAAAACCTCTGCAGGCAGTGGGTTCCAAAATCTGGTAACCCTAGATGGAAGTGAGTGGGAGAAGTGGAATGTTTTAGGTTTTTGTAGCTGGACGATGCCTATGCGTGACGCGGCTCTTGTTCTGTTCGGAACAGTCAATGGGGAAAACGCTAGCAGTTCTTCTGAGCAAAATCCGTGAAAATAATTGTAAAAGAGAGATATATAGGTGACTGTATGTTGAGAGTGTATAAGTTGGAAGAGGAAATATATTTTATGGCTCGGAGGAGAAAACCAAGCTTTTTACAGCTAATGTGGCCATTAAAGTATTGTGGTTGTGCCAGCTGAGATCATGTTTGAAAGCGATGCCAATGTTTCTTTACTCTGTAGGGCTTTGTGCGCTCCGGCGTGGTTTCAACGAACTTAGAATGTATGGGATAATAGATTGTAAAGAAGCCGTGATCTGAAGGATCAAGGGGAGCACATAAGGTCAGGATGGGTGGTAAGGAAAAAATCTAGTGTGAAAGCCTTAACGGTAAGTTTTAGTCAGAGGATATTTGGCTTGCCTGGTTCCAGATTGGGAAGTCTTATACAAGAAAGTCTGCTGCGAACATAGGTTACGTAGGCACATACCCCATCATGAAAACGAATTAATCGCCTTGTGGGAACAGGAGGTGATTAGTTGAGGATTTAGGACTGATTTGGGTTTCAATCAGAAAAAGAGTGTAGGGTTTGTTAGTGATTGAAGGTAGTGGTGGACAGAGTCCAGGTTGGAATTAAGATCGCAGACGTTGGCAACAGTTATAATGCTTTTGGAATTCTTCGTTGGTGGGCCCTTCTGGACACTTTTCACCCGAAACTCCGGTAGTTTACCTCCGGAATTTTTTACCTCTGGAAGCGCCATATATCATTTTCAAACGTTTTATTTTGGTAAGATGGATAGTTAGAAGAGAACAGGATTAAAAAAGAAGAGAGAAGAGAAATAAAGTAAGAGAGTGAGAAGAGGAAAAAGAAAGAAAAGGCGACTCACGCACCTGGGTTCGTGAGTCGCTTTTCTTTTTTTCTCTTTCTCGAGCTGGAAACATTCGCTAATATTTTGCCGGGGAGATATCTCCTCGGTCAAGGGAAATCTACTCTACTCTACCACCTATGGTGAAAGAGCTACCTTTTTTATCCCTAGTTATAAATCACACTGCCACCATAGGTTATATCGGTAATGGTCTCTTTTATTAAACCTGAAAATGTTATATCGGTAGTGGTCTCTTTTAACAAACCTGAACTTCACTACTTCTTAAATCAGGATATAATAGGCGTTACCGCTACGATAATAAAAAGAGCCTTAGAAAGTTCCACAATGTTTTAATTCATAAATAAAAATCTATTAAAATTCAATTGAATTTAAAACATCTACGAAATGATGTCTAGTATTTAATGTCAATGAACAACGGCTTTCCATCTGCTTTTATGCGGAAGGATAGCTTATTCTTGTAGCTTCGTTGAGAGTCCTCCTAAGGGTAGATTTCCGAGTATTTTCGACAGGAAAAAATCTATAGCATATGTTTAGTAGATAATTATTGTGGGGGATATATTTTGACAACCGTTTTATCACTACGTGCTAAATTGTATCCAGAGTGGAGAAAAAGTACTACACAAAGTGAAAAAATAACGCATTATTAAAATATTGAATATGTCGAAAGACTTTTCAGGATTTAAGACTTTACCTACTTTTCGTTTCGATACTGCGGACGGGTCCAACTCGTAAGATATTTTTGTAGTCGAATAAAAAGTTAACATAGTAATGGGACGTAGCATAAATATATGCAATATATGCATATAAGACTTGTTTTGTGTTTTATTTATTCAAAAAAATAGGTTACAATGTGAAAAAGTAAAAAGTGAAAAATTCTATTTTTTCCTGGTCCATTACGATGGCAGCAGAATTATTTAAATAGAGAGCCATTAGTCTGGTACGAGTATTATGTAGCGATTGTTATACCTATTTAGCTTTTAGAATTTTGGAAACGAGGCAGATTTTTAAATTAAATATTAACGCTATATGTATAAAGGCTATATAGCGCCAGAATAATCAAATGACTATTATGTGACTATAGATAAAACAAGCACATAGTTACTTAATTTTTAGTTAACAAAATTGTATGTAATACCGATTTGCTTCCTTTACTACCAAACTGTTAACACCAAACTGGGCCAATAGACGCATCTCTCATTTCTGGGCATCACTACTTTTAGTAATGCCGAGAAATATATTTTAACATTTCATTTCTTTTAATGACGTATAAAGAAAAGTTACTCGTGCAACCAGAATCAAATATAGTTTATCATTAAGTATTACCTAAATTTAATTAAGATCTAGACGTCTACTAGATTTTTCAACTATAAGGCAACAAAAAGTTTTAAACTGACAAGTCTAAGAATGCGATAACTAAGTCTTGTACTACGAATTGTTTCTGAGTTTTTCTTTTGCAAATTTGTAAAGAAAAGGGCAATTTTAATACGTACTTTTCACAAAAATAGCACTAAATTCATCGTAGCAACACTAGCAACCAATGACGTCCATACTTAGACTAATAACGCTTGATCCAAGAATGGTTCCATCTCCGACCACGCGCAGTGCCACAGGAACGCATGTGCAGTTAAAAGGTTAAAGCATTTTGTAGTATTAAGCAGGACGGGTCTTAATATTTGTGTATGGTGGTTAGGTTATCAGTTCACATAGAACACAAAAACACGGCAATTGCCGTGTCGTTGGCAACACTGATTTATCGAGACGCGACGCGCTACCTGCAGTGTTGCCAGAAGACATTAAAAAAACGAAAGAATTGACCGCGGAAATTCGTGATAAATCGCAAGACTGTAATGATTGCCTTACATTTCATTGAAGTAAAAATAATAGGATTACATAATTTTATTCTCTACCATTTATTTTAATAAAACTGAAAAAAAACTTACAATACCAAAATATTAAAACAAATTTACAAACTTAAACAAATATCTATCACTTTGTACTATAAAAAACGCCACATTTGTTTATAAATAAAAGTGTAAAACTAACACAAAACAAACGAAAAGGATGAAGTTATTCATCTGTATCAGTGGAGTTTCTATCATATTTTTATCTGAATAAAATACATGACAGTAACCTAACTTTTTAATCGTATTATTGGTGATATAAAAATCGTAGCAATTTTTGTCTCTTAACAAACTTTTGGTATATAAAATGCCTTAATTGTTTTCACTTTAGGTTTGTTGCATAGTTGAGTTTTTATTCAAAAAACTTAAGAAAATGTTCTCTCTACTGCTGCTTTCGAGTGAGGTAAGCAAAAAATCTGAAAAACAAATCTAAAGACCCAGAAATTTTAGAGAGTCATTTGCCAGTTTTACTAATGATTTGTTTTTCCAAAACAACAAGATATCGTTATCAAAATCATTTAAATAGTGTGATCTTGACATTCTTCATTAGTTATTCAGATGTTTGATTTCATTTGAATTATATTGGAACTATTATTTGAACTATGTATATTGAGAAAGTTTAATGTGAAATCAGAAACAGAGTTTCAAACCTCAATTACAATTAAATTGCAATTTGCAAAGATCAAAATCGTGAGATTCGCTGATTGATATTTCTATAAAGGTAAAAATCGTGAGATTTGGTACTTGATTCGTGAGATCGGGAGAAATTAACCGAAATCGTGAGATATCACGAAAAGTCGTGAGTTCTGGCAACACTGGCCCACACACTTTACGCAAGCAACCCTACGAAGCCAACCGAAGTAGACCGAGAACGGACTTCGGCTGCTGCTCCGTTCCTGAATCTAGATTTGTTCGTTGCATAGATAAAGCTGTGTTTATTTGAATTTACTGGCGGACGAACCCGTCTCGTGGTTAAGAATACTATCCTTTTTTAACTACGTTATCTAAACAAGGAGAGCGCGCTGACCGACTGGAATCGGTTTGTCGTTGATGAATTCGGAAAAAGACTATTCGTATACTGCGCACGCGTTCCTGTGGCAGAGATTTCGCCCATGGTGGAGTTAAAAGTTGTGCGCAACCTATGTTTTTATGAATGGAACTTTAAATATCAGCAGTCCAAGTATGGACGTCATTGGTAGCAACACGTTCTAGGATGAAATGATGAAAACGATTTTAAAACGAAGCAAATAACGAAGCTGAAATACTCGAATAACTCATACGTTTTTAATGACGACTTATTAACAATGACAGGACAAAAACCTGTCAAAACCTAACTGACTAACTGGATCTTAATTTAAACCAATACTAAATGTTAAACCTTTTTGATGATTCTGAGCGCTTTTGTATTAAAACGGCAGAATACCACCTACTCTTTATTTTTAGGTAAATGTGTCAGTAAATGCGAGTAAAAGTTAACTTGTTTTCACAAAACTCTACACAAACAGTTCTACCAACACGGAATTATCTTATTATGAACAAATCCAAGCACATCTGGACAAACATGCTATCTAACAGTATTTAGATATCGTGGATCGGGTAAAAATCGATTATTACTTTAAAGAGCAGATCTGGTTTAATAGAAAAGTTCTATTTATTTTTAAAATTACAAGCCATATGTCCGTATGCCAGTCCGTGTGCCGTATTTGGAGCGATACGTAATTGGGTAAAAAATCGCTTTTATTTTGCCTTTTTCTAGTGACAAAGAATAGGGTTGCTAACTTTTAAAAATAAAAATAGTGGACGTACATAAAAGTTGCTATTTCCTAAAAACTTTTTGTTTGAACAAAATATAGTTAAAAAACAAAAACTATAACTATAGGATAGGAAAAATATTTATTACTTTTACAAATATTTCTTTTGACTTTTTGCAGCTTCTAATAATTTTTTTTCTGATCATTTTATAAAAGTCTGGTCAATTGTATTTTAAATTGAAATAAATCAGCAGTTTACTTTTTATCAAGTTAACTGTGCATCGATTTCGATCATCACGCCATTTAATGTTCATGATGGAAAAAACATTTTCATTGAAAGCATCGATGCGGGGATACTAAACAAAAAAAAATCAAAGTTCAAGCAATACTTGCACAGTTATTGTTACGTGTCATCACCCCCCCCCCCCCCACTTATCCTGGGAAACTTTAGCCGCCCGATCTCCGCCCATCTGCCGCGCTATCGGCCACCGACGCACACTGGGTCATATACTAATTCTAGTGACTAATAAGTCCTTAAGTCGAATAACTTAGATTGCTAGAATCTAGCATACATACTCAATCAGACACGCCCACTTGTTTCAAACAATAGATAATGTAGTATAGTCTTAAGTTTAACAGATACCTACATATTATGTACTTTTTTAACTGCTTCAGAAGTGTAACAGTTTTGGCTTGGATAGGGACAGTTAGTACTAGTTGATAGTTTTGACATATGTAAAAAAATGTTGTTTGTATATTACATACATACCACGTACGTTTATATGTTTTCGGTTTTTCAAATTGAAATCTCTAGAAAGTTAAGAATACATGATATTTACTGTTATATGTTGTCTGTTTTAGGTATTAAAAGCTTCTCTTACGTATTACCTAGATTCGTAAATTTTTCATAGATTTATAACCCAATCAAACCCAATCAAACATTGCAGTAAACGAGCATTTTGTTCTTTTTGCCGACGACACCACAATCTCAACACAGAAAGGAAATTTTGATGAGCTAGTTGTGGCTACATGTGACATACAGGAGAGAGCAAAAGGCTGGTTCCAAACGAACAGTCTGGTCTTGAATGGCGATAAGATCCGACATATGGTTTTTTCAGTTAGAGAGGTTCCGGAGGATCCAGACCTGTTCACTCGTGATGCTGTGGGTTTTTGGGTGTCAAGCTTGACTCTGAGCTGAGGTGGGATGTCCATATAGATAGTGTCACAAAAAAATGAAAAGCGCTGCGCACATTGGCAGGGCGAGTTTCCGATGGTGTTCTGCGTACGGCCTATTTTGCCTTGTGTCATTCTGTGATGTCTTATGCCATCGTGGCCTGGGGCCACGCGCCGCACTGGCGCAGGGTATTTTCTCTCCAGAGGAGGGCTGTGAGAATCGTTGGCGGTTTGGGTTACATAGAGGATTGTAGATTTAAATTTAAAGAATTGAAAATACTGACATTTACTAATTTGTATATATTAGAAAATTGTATTCACATTAAAAACAATTTATGTTTATATCCTGAAAACGGACATTGCCACTCTTATGGCACTCGGGCTGGGGGCGAGCTGTCTGTGCCGATGAGGCGACTGGAGAGGACCCGGGATGGTGCAAACTACTGGGCGGTGAAATTTTATAATAAACTCCCAGAGAGCCTGAAGGTTTTACCTATGAACAAGTTCAAGAGTGGAGTGCGGAAACTACTTCTTGAGAACCCTTTCTATGATAGGAATGAATTTATAGGTCATGATATTTTTTGATTTATGTCATAGTTTGTTGAAAATAATAGTCTTTGTATTTTCTTCAATATCTGTATGTTATACCTGACGTATGTAAACAATGTATTTTGTAATAACATGAAATAAATATCTATCTATCTATCTAACCATTTTTTGTAGTTTTCTTTGGAAACATAAAAAAATATGAATTGATTTTACGTTCACTAATATACAGGGTGTTACATAAAGATGTTAAGAAATTTTAAGGGCAGATTCTACATCTAAAAGCATGAAAATAAGTTTATAAAAACATGGATCCTCAAACGCTTCTTTTTCGAAATACAGGGTGTTTAACATTTCGTTTTTTAAATGTTTTTTTTTATTTCCTCGAAAATGCATTCCCAGTCAACACAAAACCGTTCCTGGGACGTCCCAGGGACGTCCCGGAATGTCCCATAAGATCTCAATGACGTCCCTGGGACGTCCGTTTGGAACAGGTCGGGATGTATCTGGGACGATCCCATAAAGGTTACACAGGACATATATGGGATCATCTTAGGACCTTAGCATAGTAGCACCGTAGCAATTCCAAACAGTCCTAGTACTGACACAAAACAAACGCATTTTGGGGTAATATAAAGTCATTATAATATAGAATCATAAATACAATAAAGATTCCAACAGTATTTTATTTTTACACTTTATAAAAAAATTTTACCAAATTGTTTTTTTTAAATCCCATTGCTGACGTCCTTGGGACGGCAACATGAGACGTCACTTTGGGACCAATTTGGGACCTTTCTAACGTCCAGGGGACGTCCCAGGGACGTCTTAGCTGGGATCATCCCACCTGGGACGTTTGCGGATCAAAATGGGACGTCCTGGGGATGTTTGTTGCTTGCTGGGTTAAGACTAAGATATTGACATGAATTTTGGTACACGCCAGTATGTAATCAAAGGGTACCTTTACGTGCAAAAATATATTTTCTAGTGTACTTGCATCAGTGGCGTACGTACTGGTAAGTCTATACTTTTAACGAAACAAATGGCACGCCACTGATTTTTTGCGAAATTGATATCGTTCTCTTAAAGCCCAATTAATTCTGCGTAAAGAGTGTCTCTTGAGCTTTTTCGCTCTAACGCAACATTTTTGAGATAAAAATTAATTTACTTCTTACAATAAAAACAAATAATTAAAAGATTTATTGTTTGGGTGTTACGCCACTCTACTGTTAAGGAAAATAAATATTTTTTAAAAATAATAAAAGTCACTGCGTTTAATACAAAAATGAAATCCTGAAAAAAGAAATGTTCTGTACACTGTCAGTGACTTTTAATTATAAAAAGTATGCCTGACCCTAATCTATCTCTAGTGTAGTATATATTCGGTCTAAAACCTAATCTGAAAATAATTTTTCTGACGTTTCGAGACCTAATATCTAGTCTCGTTGTCAAAGAATCTAATAAATTCAAACTAACTAAATTAAAAATGAACTAAGTAATTATAAAAAATAATTAAAAAAGGATACAAGAGTTTTCTGATGGAATTCTTCTGATTTTTTCCAAAATATTGCTCTGATAATGGTTTCGTGTTTTTCTGTCAGCATGAGTTTTGACATTAGTGAAAATGACAAGTCTTCAGGTAATGCAGGAAACATGACTATGTACCGTAGGACAAAAAAATATATAACTACCTACCTATTCAATAATAAAATTGTTTTTACTAACTTCCTGTCTAAGTATTGGTAGCCAAATTCTGTTTATATCTACAGAAAAATTAGAAAAACATTTATCGTTATTAAGAATAATAGTAGCGCTTTCAATTAATTTACGCCTATTAGAGAAAGTTTCTCTAGATAAAATTTTAGAATTATTCCACTCTATCCTATGACCTGTTTCAAAAACGTGTTCACCTAATTTACTTTTAAAAAATTCGCGACGCCTTATTAAATCCTGATGTTCTTTATACCTAACACTAACTGGCCTAGATGTTTCACCTATATAAAATTTATCACAATGACATGGTATTTTATAAATAACATTTTTAGAAGCTTGATCTGCATTAAAAGGGTTAACGTGAGTTACAAGAGATCCAATGGTATTATGTGTTTTAAAAATTGTTCTGACATTAAAATTTTTACCTATTCTTTTGATTTGTTCTGAAATACCTGGAATATATGGAATTGTTAAGTTTATTATATCTAAATTATCATTAAAATTATTTTGATTATTATTATAATTATTGTCAAACTTTCTAAAAGATCTATCTAAAAAGTCATTAGGGTAGTTATTTTCGATTAAAACGTTTTTAATAAAAACCTTTTCATTTTCTAAACTATCTCTATCAGAACAAATCATTTTAGCTCTGTCATATAAACTTTTTACTACACCTGTTTTTACCGAAGGAGCATGATTTGAGTTAAAGTTTAAATACCTATTAGTATGTGTTGGTTTTCTATATACTGACGTTTTAATTCTATTATTTTCTTTACAAACTAAAATATCTAAGAAAGGCAAAGAGTTATCACTCTCCATCTCTGTAGTAAATTTAATAGTCGGTTCCCGAGAATTAATGTAGTCTAGGAAAACATCCAGATAATCTGCGTTATGTTGCCATATAGCAAAAATATCGTCAACATATAATATTTAGTTTTTTCTAAAATTTAATATATTTCCTCACATTCCCCAACCATAAATTTGGCGTTTTAAACAACTGTACACATTACACTCCGTGTATATCTTTAGATCTTGAGGTATTTTTTTATGTTCTAACAGCCCACGAAGATCGAAGTCTAAGTACTATGTACCGTGGGTGTATTGGGAAAATCCGACTCACACATCCAGAGCTGGAAACATCCGTACGGACTTCACCAGCCCTTTAAGAGGATGTGTGGGGTGATACCACCTCGGTCGAGGAAGAAATCCTCTACCACCTTCCAGAATCCTCTACCACCTACCAAATTGGTAGCGGCAACATATTTTTTTTGGTATTTGGATGATTGCGTATTGTTTTCTTTTTTAATTCCATTTAGCTTTACTACAGTTTTGTGATGTTCATCGTTACAGGGCTTAATGGAAAGCTTTACACAATGAAGAGAAATGTATTTTATAAAATTTTACTGGAAAAATCAGATACATTTTTTGTAGTAAAGCTCCGAAAGAACATCCTTTTAATCATGTCATTATTTTGCACGGAGAAGCAGAAACTACTTATCCACAGATAAAACGCAATCTTTCGATGAGTTCCAAATGATTCTACAGGCTATCTCTTGTGGGCATCCAATCAACATTAAAAAATTTCAAGCATACAGCTGAAGAAACTGCGAAAATGTATGTTGATTTGTTTGAATGGTATCCAGTGAGTACCACTAGACATACAATTTTAATGCATAGTTCAACTCTGATAAAGCCTTGTATTCTACCAATCGGAATGGTGTCTGAAGAGGCTCAAGAGGCCCAAAATCATCCGAAACTATAGGAAGAATTTCGCGAGGAAATCGCAACATGGAGGATGTCAAGACTAATACTAAGCTCAGATCCTTCATATCACTGCTTATGAATAATAAAAGTCGTAACAAAAAAAAATTACTCTAAAGAATTAATAAATCTACTTTCGGACCCGCAATAGATTATAATAGGTTTTGTTTATTTTTGTTTTATTTTAATCATTGTCAGTTGTAGTAATAAATACTGTATAAATCTACCAGTCTGCCCTTTTATCAGTGGCGATCGGTAGCATGAGGCAGGTGAGGCCCCGGCCTCACTACAATTAATTTAAAATGTAAAAATGAAAATTTTCGTAAGATTGATTAACATGTTTTGTTCTTGTTCATCACATTACTTCAAATCTAAAATTTATTATATAAATTTGGCAATTATAAAGGTCGAAAGGTTTAGCAAACCTCTATATAGCCACTTTTATTTACAAGGGAAGCGCTAATATTTGCGACAATAGATTCGAATAAAAAAGAACCACATGCGATATTCGCAGTACGCGCTATATGTTAACAAGTTCTTCTATGAGAGAACGGCCTATGAAGCAGAGGCCCGGTGAGCGCTAGACTCTCGAAGCAGCTCGTCTCTGGACGTGTGTGTGTGTGAATGGTTCTGTCTTTATTTAGTATGTTTATATTACTCACTTCCACGCGTACACGTATTCGTTGCTTCCACGGGCGAATTTATAGTGAAGAGAGGCCTGTAAAGCGCTTGGCCTCCTGATTTACTAGATATTTTATTTGAGAACGGAGCTACGTATTTTATGATGTTTTATTGCTGCGGCAAACGTCATTTTCTATGCGTTCTCAACGTGAAAAAAATGAAACTGTTACTAATGGGAGACCTACTTCACAAGTACTATTATACAAGTATACGGGCAAGAACCGAAAATAAGGACCTAATTAACAATGATGTTACATTGACTTACCAGGCGTTATTTTATGAAGTGCTTGATAATAATCAAATTACAGATCGATTTAACGGTATTTATAAGTTATTATTTTTGAACCTAATTTAACCAAACGCTTTTGGCCGATTTTGACGTATCATTTCTAAATCAGTTATTTAACAATTTAGTTCAAAGTTATAAAAATCTTTTCCAAAAAGACCGATGCAAAACCGAGCTTACAATTTTTTTTGCTGACAAACAGTTCCGTTCCTTATCTTTGCCAGAGATTATAGAGACAAAATGTTCAAAAATGGTCTAAACGAGGTTTTATCAGAAATGTACAAATTGTTATGTTTAATAGCCAACACTACCTGGAGCATCGGTTTCAGTTGAAAGAAATTTTTTAGCTTTAAAACTCATAAAACTTATTCGAGAAATTCGACTGCACAAGAAATGTTAAATGGTTTGGCTGTAGTGTCTATAGAAAAAGCTTAATAATTAAAATTTATTCTTCTGACTCATTTTATAACTTAGTAATAGGATCGTTTGCGATTAAGTGCAACAGAAAGATAGACTTAATCTATAAAACATAATTTTGCATTTTTCTTAGTTTGTTTTTAAGTTTGCCATTTGATTTCCGTTTTATGATATTTTACGTTTTGATGTGTGTTTGAAATAAAACTATATGCTTCATATTATAACTTTTGGCCTCACCTCTTTTACTGACCACGGATCGCCACTGCCTTTTATTTCTTCTTACAAGCCTTAACTTCACTAACTTAACAGTAGAATAATAATACAAGACTAATTTCACACGTAACTATTTTTGGCCAGGTTTTTCACACCTTTTCCCATAGCGCGCCGCAAAAATTCTAAAGAAGTATCGAATTTTTGCGGGAGTTTCATTTCTTTAATGAATTTTATATCGTTTCTCGTGTGTTGGCACTCGGAAGTCATTAGTTTTGTATAGTAAATATCTGAACAACAACAATGTTAAAAGAAATATAAAATATACTGATCTCTCTGCTATTTCGAGAAATACCCATTAACATCATGGATTTATTAAGAAAGGATTCGATGTCCGTATACTGTGAGCGTATCGAACGTGAAGCCTGTTTATTTCATGTTTGTTATGAAAACATTTCCCCTAGAGGTAGAGTTTACGAACTTTAAGGAAATACGTAATTGAATCAAGAATGGTGGTAGAAAGAGATAAAATAGCATTGGAGTGTTGGAGCTTAGAAGTGTTGCTGCCTCTGCTGGTTGCTTAGGAAAAACGTCTGAACACTCGGTTACACGTACGTCTTTGTCTAATGAACTAGAAAAGAAAAAGTGCGACTTATAGATTTATAAATGACTCGGAGCGACTTTAAATAAACCTTTAAAAATAATATAACCTATAAATAATACAACTTTTTAACTTAAATTTATTATTTACTAATAATTAATTTATTATTTAGCAGTAAAATAAAATATTTTAGGGCTTTGATTACTTTTAGTAAATCTTGTGATGCTTCTAACGTATTTTTTGTACAAAAATACAAGGTAAAATAAGATGTGGCCAATGTTTACAAATTGTGTTTACAGTGTCGCTTAGAATGGTTTGTTTTGGCTTCAAAGAATGTTAAATCATCCCGTATCCATTCTTAATAAATCCATGTGAAACACTTTAATTACGCTAATTATTAGTAATTATTTAATAAATAGTAAGATTGGAATTCGCGACCTATTTATTCTGTGCATGTTTACGATAAATTATCATAGTTTTGCAATGATTTATACAGAATACAATATTATTTCTCTAACCGGTTTTCTTGTTATTAGAAACGAGATAAATGCACTTTTATTGGCGGAACGCAAATCTATCATTAATTTAATGTTTACAAATAAGCTTTAACAATTATTCTAGACAGGATTTTGTTTTACAAGTACCCAAGGTTAAATTAACATTTTTTATTATACCTTTGTTTACACGTATTTTATTCATAACTACATTTTCACTTTTTTACAGTTATGGCGATTTTGGTTCAAGCAGCATTTGTGACGGACGCTCAGCAGATGCAGGTACGTCTTGAGAACAATTAACCCCATTTTAATAATCGACAGACTTCTTTTCACGTGCAAACATTTTATTACTTTGTTCAATGAGTATGAATGGGGGCGAGCATGTGGAAAATGCAGTCATTTAGTGTTTTAACAGGTCCTTCTCTCTATAATTAGACCAAATTGCAAGGTCGTTATTAATCGAAAGGTGACTATCATTAGCGTAGACGTTTTATTTTGAAAGGGGGTTATACAAGGGCGTAGCCAAGGGAGGGCAGGGGGGGGCACGTGCCCCCCCCCCTGGCACGAGCAAAAAGCCAAGATTTACCAATGTGCCATTCAAATTTCCCGTACGTCTTATTCCTAAATCAGCAGTCAGCTGCGGCGCCTGCCGGTCAGTGCTGTCGCAGCTGGTTTTCAAAGCGTACTGAATGTAGGGCAGAAGATTCAAAAATCGAAACGTTTAAGAATTTAAAACATTTAAAATAGCTTTCTCTGCAGTTTAAAATCATTGAGGGTGGTTAAATAAAACATTGTTTTTTTTTTCAAAAATAAAAAATAGTTTTAAATTATTAACATTATATAAAAAGTTTTAATTTATACCAATAGACAGGTACAATCGGTACTTGTATACTACTTAATTACAAATTTTAAAAAATCAGTAGTTTTATGTATTACCATCAGTTTATTTCCTCAGATTTTTTTTTCAATCGATCAATTCATAGGCAGCCTCCAATGAAAAACAAGTATTGTTTTTTAATATTTGTTTACAGTACTCCATCGTAGTTATATTCAGGCAATTTATATTTTCTTTAACGACACGAAGTACCAGAAAGCGTAGTAATCGTATCACACTAATTTCATCAATCGAAAAGCCACTAAACTTAATTCATAATATATTTTCAGTCACAATAATTTTTCAAAATTTTTTGTGCCTATTTGGTTTTAGTTTCGTTTTGAAAGTCCGTACTAAAATTAGTGGTTTTTCCAAGATCAGTACTGACGTACTCAATTTGGCCACTTTGTACTGAATTCAGTACAATTGTACCGAAATGGCAGCACTGCTGCATGTGGCGCAAACGTGTGAAGTGGTAAGAAAGCTTTTGCTGTTAATTAATAATAATAATAATAATAATAATAATAATAAATACATTTATTTGTGCCAAAGAAAAATAAAAGTACAATAATAAAGAATTGTAATAACAAGTACAATAGCAATAACTGTAATAGCCAAAGGAATTAAAAATTACGGGAACATACTAGGTAGTTGGCACAAATGGGTAGAAATTTTGATTAAAATTAATCATTCTTCCAATCCTACCCCACGCAAATATTTTTTAAGTTTACATTTAAAATTTATATAACTTAATTAAAGGTGGCTGCCGTGCGCTGTTCCTGTTCACTCTGTTTGTGTTCACGGAGATCTCAGATATAAAATAATTATCAAATTGTAATATAATTTTTCTTACAAAATTGGCCTAACATCCTATACTATACCTGCACCATAATCGACAATTTTAGCATGATTTCAAATTTTTTAAATTTATTTCAATTTATTTTAAATAAAACCGCAAACTTTTACCGGCTTATTATGAAAACAATTTATTGTTTTTTTTTGCAAAATAATTTGTTTTCATAAAATGTTTCGCAAAAATAAAATGTAGATAAATTTTATACATTCTTTTTGTTAAGCGATGTTCTGTTTTAGCAGGTATTCATTATTTTCTTTTTTAACTGATTCGAGTTTCTAATTTGCAATAATAATACGTATGTACTATATACTATACATTATCTATGAATATATTTTTTTTAAATAATGTTTTTTTTTATATTTCTTTACAAAAACACTAAAAAAACTAGACTACGTACTACTACGTTGCGTCCTTGGGGTCCAGAAAATCTGCCCTCCCGGTCACCTAATTCTGCCCCCCCCCCCTGCTCAAAATCCTGGCTACGCCCTTGGGGTTATACCGAATAATAAAAACTCTTCTCACGATGGGGATGTGTGGCACAGCGGCGCACAGTGTAACGAAATAGAAAATTCATGGACATTGGTACTTTACTCCGCTGTTTTGCAAAAATTGTGGCATATAAAAACATATATTGGAGTACGTTATTACTGTACTAAATTTAGACCTACGTAGTACCTAATTAACCTAATTTTCACAATCTGAGCTGGAGACTGATCTATCAGAATCGCCTTCCTCAACGTTAGTTTCTTTAAAAACTGTTCAGGTTTCTGGGATCAGATAATTTGTTTTCGCAGTATATTTCGGTCTAATAAAGGAAATAAGGGAATTTGAAGAAATTAACAAGTTACGCAGTATGTCCTCAATATTCTCCGTCCTCTCTTTCCCGCATAATGTTCTCGGAATTCACAAAACTCTTTATTTCTAGCTTCTGGTGCCTCTTCAGATAAATGTTCAATCGAAATATAAGAAAAGTTCTCGCAAATTCCTGCCCCATATATTAATAACATATAAACACTAGATGGTATATAGTACCAACTATATAATGACACATACAGCTTTGCAGTATCTCTCAAATATTCTCGAAAAGTATCAACATTTAAATGTTGACCCGAAGAAAGTGCTTCAAAAATTACAGCAATTTTTTTAATTAATTTTTTGTTCAACCCCGCACATGAGTTTAAAAATGTTTAACTTTGTTGATAGTGAAAATCTGCTCCAGATAGCTTTACTTTTATTATTTAATTTTCAGGATTCAATAGATATGTCTTCAGATGGTTGGAGGCCAATCGTAGGCTCTAGAAGACAAATGAATAACTATAATCAAGGATTCGAGCTAGTTCAAGCCGACGTGTTAAATATTGAAACGACCACGTTATCTTTCCCACAAAGTTCCCTAGGGGTACAAAAAATAGCAGTAAAAAGCTCTGGCGGATTTAATAAAGTAGCTAAGCAAGGTAAGTTAGCAAATTGAAAATGTGTGCAAAATTATTGCATTTTAAAAGGAAATATTTAGGTCCTATTTTAGAGAATAATTTCTATTAGAAGTTATTATTTTCAATAATCCTGTAAACATATTTTGATCTTATTTAGGATTACTCTAGCTCATTATTTAAGAAAGGAATATTATTAAAGTTCCACAGACTCCGTATTCCCTCAGAGACTTATTTTACATTTATAATATTTTATAGTTTTTTCCATAAATGTGCTAAACACAATAATGTTTATGTACATATTTATAAAAACGTACATACATATGTACAATAAACGTCTGATAATAATTTGTATAGATCTAAACTGCTGGCCACTCGAACTTACACATAGAGATTTTTAGGCAAAATTTAAAGTTCAATATTTTCAACAGGAATGCAAATTTTTGAACGCGTCTTGCAGATTTTAAGAGCTAGTTTTTTTCGGATTAAGCTGCATGACGTATATTTATCGTAGAATCATAGGTTTATTATATACGGGGTGATCAATGAAGTCATTCAAAAAAATCAAAAAGTTTGTATGAGTGAAATTTCCGCAAAAAATTTTTTTGGTCGTTGCAATATGGTTCGTTACTAAGGTAACATCAATATCTCTAGACGCTTTTGTCACTTTTTGGATTAAGGCCCTTAGGTCTTGTACACACTACTAAACATAAAATTTGGGTAGCAAAATTTTTAAAATCCTATAACTTGACATTGGATTGACGGTTCTTGATGATTTTTACGGATTTTAATCCTTATTTACGTAGATTTTCTATAATCTAAGCATTTTATTTGGGGGTTGAAATTTACAGGTTGAAATTTACACATTATACCGGGTCGATAATAGACAAAAACGTAGCGACAAGAACAAGTTTATTACATTATATTCTACAATATACAAGATTGGTTAACAACGGCCAAAAGTCAATACTTACAAAATTTCTAATTCTAAACCTAATTTAAAGGTTCCTGCAATCCCTAAAAAAAAACCGGCAAATATCAATGGAAAATTGCCAAGTGTCCTATCTTTAAATACCTAATCTTTGGTAATTTATCCGAAATTAAGTAGGTACATTAATAATAAAAAAAGAGAAACTAATATTTTGTTGGTCCTCCTGCTCGACGTATTACTTCCCGACATCGATTTGGTAGAGTATCCACAAGATTATAAAATGTGGTGGAATATTCTCCCATTCTTCACGAATGGCCTCACTAAGTGGTTCTAAGGTTTCAGGGGGTACATCACGCGATCTTACTTTAAGTTTTAAATAAGACCAAACGTGTTCGATGACATTGAGACCCGGAGACTTTGCAGGCCTATTGATGTGCTGTGCCTGCAAAAACTCTGTGATCCTTCGCGCTCTGTGAGGTCGAGCGTTGTCATCCACCAATAGAAATTCTGGGTCGTAATTTCGAGCAAAAGGAACAACAATAGGTTCCAAAATTTCCTCCTGATAAACAGTAGCGTTAACGGTTTGGTTGGTAATGAATAGCTCGGTTTTACCATTTCTTATGATACCTCCCCACACTATAACACCTCCGCCACCAAATGCCTCTTGAGGGGCCATATTTTCCTCCAAATACCGCTCATTTGGGCCTTCTCCAAACTACCATTCGGCCATCCGAGTGAATCAAATTAAATCTTGTTTCGTCAGAAAATAAACTATGGCTCCACTCTGCATTACCCCAATTCGCATGCCGATCTGCCCATGCCCGCCTATTCGCTCTGTGTTGTAATAACCGCACACATTTTGCTCTGCGACGGGCTCTAAAATTTAAAATGTTTGGCATTATGTTGTTTTTGTAAAAATAAATTTTCACCTCAAGTTGTTTTTATTTAATGTTCTTCTCACTGTTCTGTCTGAAGTCTGAAACTCTCACCCCAGTTTGTTGCCTTAAAGAGTCATTTAGTTTTCTAGAGTTCTTTGTTCTATTCTGCATAGCTTCTCTCATTAAAATTCTTTCGGTTCTTTGGTTTATTTTTTTGTATGTCCATCCCCATGCCCATAATTATGATTACCAGTAGTTTCGACGCGACGCGACGGTTCAAATTATAACTTGTCTTTCGGGTGACATTGTAAATGCGCGCAATTTGCTTTTTTAACATTCCTTCGTTGAGAAGTCGAATGCAATTTTCCCTTTCTGCCGTGGTTAAACGCCTCATATTAATTAAAATTGACAAAATTATATCATTGAAATGTGTCAGATTATTTCTAAAATAATGTTAACAGTTTTTAATTCCATAGCAACAAATTTGTTTTTCCAATGCCTACTTTGAAATTGACGCGTCGCGTAGAAATTACAGCCGATCATAAATATATAATTTATGGGCATGGGGGTAGACAAAGAACTCTATAAAACTGAATGACTCTTTGAGACAATAAACTGGGGTGAAAGTTTTGGACAGAACAGTGAGAAGGACATTAAACAAAAACAACTTGAGGTGAGAATTTATTTTTACAAAAACTTAAATAATGCCAAACCTTAGAGTGCGTCGTATCCTACGTTTTTATCTATATTACCGACCCAGTATAATGTGTAAATTTCAACCTGTATATTTCAACCCCCAAATAAAATGCTTAGATTATAGAAAATCTATGTGAAATAAGGATTCCAAATCCGTAAAAATCATCAAGAACCGTCAATCCAATGTCAAGTTATAGCATTTTAAAAAAGTTTGCTACCCAAATTTTATGTTTAGTAGTGTTTACAAGACCTAAGGCCTTAATCCAAAAAGTGACAAAAACGTCTAGAGATATTGATGTCACCTTAGTAACGAACCATATTGCAACGACCAAAAAATTTTTTTGCGGAAATTTCACTCATACAAACTTTTTGATTTTTTGCATGACTTCATTGATCACCCCGTATATAATAAACCTATGGTCCTAAGATAAATATACGTCATGCAGCTTAATCCGAAAAAACTAGCTCTTAAAATCTGCAAGACGCGTTCAAAAATTTGCATTCCTGTTGAAAATATTGAACTTTAAATTTTGCCTAAAAATCTCTATGTGTAAGTTCGAGTGGCCAGCAGTTTAGTTGGTATCTGCAACTTCAATTCCGTGACCCTATAGCATATATTTTAACCGAAACTTAAGGTTATCTTTTTAAACCTTAGCAAATCTGAGCCCTTAAATTGCCCACATAGTTGCGTATTTCACGCGAAGAAAGCCACGTCGTATTTCCTAAGGACAACCAATATTTTAACTTCTGAGCCCTTAAATTGCCCACATAGTTGCGTATTTCACGCGAAGAAAGCCACGTCGTATTTCCTAAGGACAACCAATATTTTAACTGAAATCCAACAACTAATCAAACAAACCTGAGCAAACTTAGACCCGCTACTTTGCCCACGTGGTTCCACCCGAGAGTAGAGAGCCCATCATATACCGTTTAGAAAAACCAAACTTAAAGAAAGCTTTTTTTATTTACACCCCCCAAATCACTTTTTCAAAAAGAAGTCAATATACAGAATTTTGTCTTCGAAAAAATTGCTTAATTACATGTGTGTGTACGAGTATAATAGTATATTATTCACGAGCAGTAATGAGAGTAATTATTATTCGAAATTTTCGATACGAGGTGCAAGTGAGTATCGTAAATCATCCAAGTAAATAATAGTCATTACCCCGAGTAGAATACTATACTTTTTCTACGACTATTTTATTAAAAAGTCCGAAAATTTAGTTATTAAAATTTTTATAAATTATGTACTTACCTTTAAATTTAAGAAGTTTTGGCCTGGTAAAATTTAGGATAACTTGGCTTATTGATTAAACCAGAGCTGCGCGACTGGCTGAAAACACGGTGAGGTTACCTCTTTATTTATATACTCTAAGAGGTGCAAAAGTAAAACAATTACGTAAGGACTTACCTTATCAGTGAGTGTCCATTAAGGGGTTACGCCACCCTGGCGCTCGGAAAAATAGGTATAAAAATATTTTTTTTGACGCAGCCATTAACCATATAAAAAAATCTTTATTTCGCATATATACATAGTAGTTTTAAGAACAATTTGCAATATTAACGATTTAAAAAAATTAAAAAATGGCGGAGATATGAGCCGATTTTGAACAGCCTTGCTGGTGGTGTACGTGATTTCTCAGTTAGGCATTGTCTGGAACGTAACAAAATATTTTTCTTATATATAAGGGTAATAGCTAAAACGTGACGTAGGGAAAAATTTTAATTTTTTTTTTGTAGAAATGGCAGCTGTTTGAAAAAAAGCTTAAAATTTGCATCGAAATTTTGAGTTTAAAAAATTCATAACTTTTGAACAAGACATCCAATCGAAAAAATCCTACGTCACATCGTAGATAATATGATAAAGAAGAAGTGTTGTAAATTTGAGTCAAATCGGTTGAGTAGATCTTGAGATATCGTGTACACTCTTTTGAAAAAAGTAGTTTCGAGAAAAACGCAAAAGAATAAAAAGTACGACGTCAGCATCTGAAAATCTAATATTTCTTTTAATTCTCTTCGGTCTGCGATATCTGGACCGTCTATGAGGTCTTCTAATGTTAACGTATAAACAATTTATCTAACCAAAACAAAATTAGATTTTTTGAAAATTTCAGGGTGGCGTAACCCCTTAAAGGTTTATGGTGCGAATCTGCAAAAATTTTCATCATTAACAATCCCACTACATTGTTTTTCCCGTCTGTCGTTTCCTCGATCGTTAGCTTAGTTAGTTTTTCACGAATTTCGCTTGTTATATTGTTTATTCAGTCAGTCAACGGGCTAACGCCCAATTTACAATCAAAATAATACATGTACAATACAATATTGCTAAAAATAAGTCATCAGAAACATACAACTAAACACGTACACATTATTAATCAAAATCAGGAAATGTCTCTCTTTACTTCAGCCAAAGTAGAGCAAAATACATCTGTCCTTATTAAATTAGCACTCGTCATCATTCGAGACAGTGATGAGAACTGTCCATATACAGTCCGATGTCGATCTGGACAAAATGTATTTGTCTCTCTCGACGTTCTTGGTGGGACGTAAAAGTTAATCAATGACAGAAGGTCCGAACAGTCGATGCGATGGTTAATCAGTTTGAAAATAAAGATTTTATCAAAATTGTTACGTCTTTTATTTAAAGTTTGAAGGTTGAGAATAGTCAATAATTCATCATAGTTGATAAAATCTTTTGGTATATATAGTTTACTACCAATATGTCGTAAAAACTTTTTTTGGACTCTTTCAATTCTATCGATATGACACATGTAGCACGGATACCAAACACATGTACTGCTTTCCAACTGGGATCTGACCAAGGCTACATATAAATTCCTTAAAGCATAAACATTTTCAAAGTCTTTGGTATGTCGTTTTATAAATCCTAACATTTTAAGAGCTTTGTTACAACAATAATCTATATGTGGGGTGAATGTTAGTTTGCTGTCAAAAATTACACCCAAATCTCTAACCGTGTCAACATGTTCAACCAATTTATTACATAGATAATAGCTATTCAGATTTGTACATTTTTTTTTTGCTAAACTGTATATATTTACATTTATCTAAGTTCAACTTCATGAAGTTTATGCTACACCAATTCTCAAAGCGGTTGAGATCTTCCTGTAAGAATTTTACATCCTGAGGAGTGATGACAGTTCTATATATTTTTAGATCATCTGCATACAGCAGAATGTCACAGTGCTGAAAACATCCAGTAACATCATTTATGAAAACATTGAATAATAGTGGGGCCAAATGACCTCCTTGAGGCACTCCAGAATACACATTAATGTTGTTTGAACAAAAACTTTTGATTTTTACAATTTGCTGTCGCCCATCCAAATATGATGACAACCAATCCAACAGTGTGCCTGTAATTCCATAACTTCTCAACTTTATTAATAAGTTTTTTACGTCACGAAACTGGCGAACCACGTGTCGTCTAGATGGTATCAGCCAATTAGGAACATACTGAAACAGAAATACACGAAACTGTCTGTTTGTCTTATCTAACAAATACTGTGGAATCCCACAACACTTAAAATTAAGTCTGATATAAAGATCGCATACGTCAAATGTGAACTTTTCTAAGTCCCGAAACGGATTAATGCTCTTAATTCGGCCGATCATTTCAAGAAGTTCTAGCAAACTAACAATTTGCATTGTTGTCGTCTATGAGGAAGATTCACCCCCGTCCGGCAAGACACCTCCCTAATTTCCCTATTATAACAGAAAAATTATGCCTATCTCATTGGTCCAACAAAAGAACGCCCCGCGTTAACATTTGAACAGATGTAATCGGAAAAAACAAGGGTATTAAATATAGCAAAATAGTAAAATCCAAGTTTATAGCCTTGTTATGAGGGCGCGCGCTAATAAATGTCACTAGATAAAGCAGAAAGCAATAAAAACGTCGTAAATAACCGATAAATACCGATCTTTTCCTTCATTTGCCGGCAAAAACAGGGTCGCCTACGTGGATTTTCCTGGAAAGCGCAGGTGGAAACACGATTTATTGGGTTGTAAATAGCATGTTGTCACATTAATTCCCCGAAAAAGTTGTAAAAGGGGGAAGATTTATGGGAATTTTCCCTATATAAGCGGAAAAGCTCCGGCTAGAAGGCAGTATAGTTGAAGATACACGATGTAGTCGGTCACGCTGCCCGAACGGGGTCCGAATTTACTGTCCACGGGAAAGTTCAACAGTCTGGAATCAAATAGTATTGTACGTACTCGAGATGTAAAGTTGTTACTCTGCCCAAATTCGGTCTGATTTCTGTCCACGGGAAAGTTCAAAGAGTCTGGAATCAATAGTACGGTGTCAGTCGGAAGTTTTGGAGCGCGCCGAATTTTCTTGATTAAAATTGCGATAAATTAAAAAGTGAACAAGTGCGTTGAAACCCAAGAGATTGTCTTGGAGTATGTAAAAGTTTGTGAAAATTGAAGAAATTGTGAAAAGTGTATTTTTGGGTGGCTCCCAACCGTAACTTGTGGAAATATAGTGTAATTGATCCAGAATTTTTGTGTTTTTCTGTTAGGGAACAGGTTAACCATAGTAAATAATTAAAATATTTATTTAATAGTCAAAAATCATAGAAAAATTGAAGTTAGTGTACAAAACCTCTGCAGTAAGTACCATAAGATTAGGTAGTAAATTGCAAGGCTAGGAAAGTGTTAGTTTAAGTGGTGGGTTACATGCAGTAGACACAAGGGTCTTCCGGCCCTACGCAAAAGGTTTTTCTTGTCACCGCCAGCTGTATTCCTGGGTTATCGGTCACCCCGCCAACTAAATAAGAAAAAGAGAGATAGGAATCAGTGGTGGGTGTTACAAATTGCTGTGTTGAAACCAGAACTGAGACAAAACTACACACCCAGAAATGTTGTGTTAGAAGTTATAATGCAAAACACTAAGCGCGTCCGATATTTTGTTAATACTAATAGCACTAATAAAGGGCTGAAAACTATTTTCTTTCACTAATTAATAAACAGAAAGCAAAAATTCACACGGCAATATTCATCTCGTCAACACTCATTCGTCATTATAGATGTTACTAAGCTAACTTGACTCTTGTCTGCCAGCTGCTTGAAAAGCAGCACCTATGCGGACCTCTGGCGACCAATCAGGTGGAGGCACCGCAGTGGATTCAAATCTAACAAGAACTTTTAATTGTTATTGTCATTTGCCATTTTGTCCCCAAACAGAATAAAAACCTGTGTATCAGATCTAGTTAAATCGATATTTAGTAATAATAACGCTTTTCAGTTATTTATTTATAATATTATTAAATAGCACGCTAAATTACTTCACTACTTTCAAAAACGCCGCCATAACCTGACTAATCAGAACGCGTCTGACCACGAATCGTTAGTCGTTCGTCTTCGTCAAAGTTCGAAAACAATCTGTTTTGGCCATCTTCGCACACATTATTTTGTATTTAACAGAATAATGTTTTTTTGACAAAATTCCCTGTAATAAAAGAATATTGGTTACGATTTTATAATACTGCGTAGTTGTGCTTAATGAGTGTGATAGTAAATTAAGTGACTTTCGTGCAACCCAGGAGCGGCCCGTGAAATTTTAAAGTTTTATAAATATCTATGTTACTACTTATGGGACCCATGCCAAGTACAGGTTTTTTTAATAATGAGCCTACTAGGAATGTTTTGATAAAGAACATAAATATTTAGTGATTTGCAAAAAAAGTTGAATTTTTGAATTGACCCACCTGGGAAAAAAATTAACACGCTAAGTTATTGTATTTATTATTTTTTCTAAACAAATTTTATTTAATTTTGTCGACAATCTTAAATTTTACGGGAAAAAAATATATTAGTAGAAAGTTGTAGTCATTTGAATTTTTTTTTTAAATTATATTTTAGGTTTAAAAAAATTCAAATGACTATAACTTTCTACTAACACATTTCTTTCTCCTAAAATTTAAGAATTGTCGACGAAATCATGTAAAATTTGTTTTGAAAAAATATAATCAATAAAATACCTAAGCGTGTTATTTTTTCCCCAGGTGAGTCAATTGGGGGACTTGACGCTGACTGACTCGTTCTATGGCACGCTTATGCTACAATTAATAGAAGTAATCGGCCGGCATATAGGATTTTAATGCTGACTGGCCCTTTGTATGGCGCGTCTACAGTCTTCGATTACCAGCATGTTTTGACAGCGTATGATTTCCCAGCGTCGGTTTACGTATTCCCCTAACTTTGGTTAAAAACACGTATTTCTAGATTATCGAGTAATTACGAAGAGCCAGAATAGGCCTCTGTTACTGAAATCTCTTTAACACGTTGATGGACAGTGGATAATGACCTCAGAAAGTCACTGCCATATTTCAGGAACTAGTGGACCATATCATGATATTTCAATCAGGTCATAATAAGGTCATTTAAAGGCGAATCACGTGACCAAAGGTCTATACTGCTATAGCAGTTGTGACCCATCACATAACTTTTTGTGATGTGAGGGGACAGTGATATTGCAATAGCAGTTAATTTATGTGCTTTTGTGTGACAGTATTACTGCTATTGCAGTGTATGTTTTTTGCAAGTAAATGAATAATTTGAAATAAATTGGCATCGTTTTTATTCTATGTAACAAATCCTAAAATAATATAAAAACTAGTTATTCATGAAAAACCTCAAAACAAGTAGGGCAATGCAGGTTTGTGCGTGTTCTCCTCGGGGGACACAACACAACTGATCCAGCGACATTGAACCGATCACATGTAAACTAAATCAGCCGTTACTGCAATAGCAGTAGGCGCGTGCATTTATTCCTTCCATAGCAACACAAACACGTATCACTAATCAGAACAATTTCTGCTCTAGAGGGACAGTGCCCAAAGTTTTATAAAGTTGCCGGGGGACAGTAAACATAAATAGATATGGATTACAATGGATAAACACACTGCTATAGCAGAAATGACTTTTTAAGGGGGAAATATAATTACTGCATTAGCAGTGAGTGTCCAGTCAGATCACTTTAAAGTTACTGCTATTGCAGTACTGTCCATCAACGGGTTAAGGGCCAAACACTACTTATATCTACGTACATTATTTTTTGTTTCAGGTGTAAAACTAAAACATCCGCATAAAACAAATTCCTACTATGCCATTACCCCGGGATCGCATGGATCTCCAATTCCAATTGGAGCCAATCAACAAAATAAGAAGCTACAAGCTATCAAAAAGACTTCTATGGTTTACAGTAAACCTAGGAAAACAGTGAGAGGTCAAGCTCTGGCCCACAGTACTAGAAATGAAATATTCGTTCCACCTCCACAGCTAAATACAGGTAGATGGAATATTACAATTTCAAAAATACAATACATGTTTGATAGTTAACAAAAAAAATTAATGACTTTAATTCAAAAACAGTTCTGTTAGATCTACAATAATTCTACAGTCATTCTTCATTCAAACTTTCAGAAACTCAACAAAAACATCAGCTTGCTAAGCGGTAGTGATGTAAATTAAAAATAAAGTTTATGTTTTTTCAAAAATCGTATTTTGTTTGTGAAAAAAAAACATAGAGCTTGGTTTTTTTACCAAAAAAGCGTTTTTTAACTGACAAATATGCAGGATTTTAGAGGGAAATAATTAAAAATCCAGAGGCGATTACCTTTTTAACGATAAAGTAAATAAAATGCAATAAATACGTCAATATTTGTTTATAAATAAATATATATTTAAAAGAAAAACGAACTAAAACCACATTTTTATGAACACGAACACAAGAACAGCTAAAACGCCTAAGTTTAGTAATAGTAATAATATTACTAAAAATAGAAACAATGACTAATAATAAAAAAGTTATTGTGTAGTACTGTCTATCCTAATGAAGTCAGAAAAATCTAAATTTAAAGAAAAATAGAAAACGAATTAGGTACTATGTACTATCTAGAAACTTCTTAATTCGTTTTTAAATAGGAACATAAAATATATTATTTTATTATATCAACACTAATAAAAAACTCAAAGCAGATCACCTGTTTGCATTGCACACTAGAGGTTTGTTCTTTTGTGCTGCACCAAACTGCAGTAACCTGCACTTTTTTTGTTCGTGAAAGATACCCATAAGCAAAAAATCAGTGCAGATTAGTGGAGTTTCGTGCAACACAAAAAAACAAACTATTATAACAGACCCTACACGATCATTATGACTGTCAATATTTCATACCAGTAATACTGTCAGTATTATAAAAATATTTAAATTTTCTAATAATCCTCAATACTTTACTTCATTCCATCATTTTACTCCATGCACGATCAACAATATTGACAATATGTTTTAAAACTGACAATAATAATGATCGTCTAGGGTAGGGCCCTTAGTTTATCAAGATAATCAAAGGTAGGGCCTGTTTTAGGATTGCATAAAGCACACTGTAGTTTCGCCAATGGCGAGTTCTGATTTAACTTTAAACTCAATAAAGAAAAGAAAGTTGTGTACAGTCTGACTTAGGTACCTACTTCTTTTAGCGATTAGGAAAATAATATGGAGAATATCTATCAAAAATAGGATTTTATATCGAATTAGTTCGAATGTAAAATTTCCAAGAATAAATTTTAGCAGAAATAGCTTGACTCTGTGCCATGGGTGGTATTACATTCACGTTTGCTGGCCGTGGCGTAACCAGGGGGGGGGCTAAGGGGGCTAAAACCCCTCCTCCTTTATTCTCAGCCCCCCCCTCAATCAAGGTCTGGTTACACCATTGTTTGCTGGCGATGTCGCTTTTCAATCATCGTGATTGACATAAAACTGAAAATGCGGCTACGTAGAAAGTATAACAAATTGTCATGTCAAATCAACTGACAGCTGAATTATATAGGGCGGTCCTAAAGTCCGCCCCCCCCCCCCCATTCCAACTTTTGCTACGAAAGAAATATTGAGATTAAATTTTGTGAGATTAAATATGAGGAACAAAATAGTTTTCTTGACTAAAAAATTTTAAATTATCTTTCAAAATGGCAACCAGCTGCCATCTTGTATCACTTTTTAAATGGCGATAGGTGTCATGTGACACATCGTTTGAAAGATCTTTGAAAGTTCTATCCAAGTTCCAAATTTGAGAAAATAATTTTAACTTATGTCAAAATGGCGGCCATTTAAGTTTTAAAAATTGAAATGTTCGCTGTTTGGAAAATAAATGATATATTCGTTTCAAACTCCGAATAAAAAAGAAGCTTTAAAGACTTAAAGTAATGCAGCAATAATACTATCCTTATCAAGTAACATTTTTCAAAATGGCGACTGCCGCCATTTTAAATATTTTGTTTTTAATGGCAAGAGGGACGAGTGACACATCGTTTTAAAGGCCTTTGAAAGTTATATTTGTTCCCAAGTTAAAAAATAATAAAGTTGATTTATTTTAAAATGGCGACCATTTCAACTTTAAGCATTTAAATCGGCTCATATAGCTTTATTATTTTCCAACTGCGTTGGATGTTATACAAGATGGCGGCTGGTCGCCATTTTGAAAGATAATTTAAAAATTTTTAGTCACGAAAATTATTTTGTTCCTCATATTTTTTAATCTCACAAAATTTCATTTCAATATTCCTTTCGTAGCAAACGTTAGAGTGGGGGGGGGGCGGACTTTAGGACCGCACTGTATAATTCAGCTGTCAGTTGATTTGACATAATGATTTTTATACTTTCTACGTATCCGCATGACGAACTACCCCATGTCTTACTTCTTTGTGGTATAAAATTATACTCTATTTTAATTTTTACTCTTTATTTAAGGAGGCTATTCCATTGTTAGATCAATTTCTCCAAACAACATAAAAACAAGAGAAGCTCAAGGATTTGGTGTCCTGGGTGGTTCGAATTTTGGGATAAATCAGCCTCATATTGAATTAACCAGATTTCCGCTGGTAGGAGAAAACATTCTCCAAAGACCAACGTTCTTTTTTGCCAAACCAATGCAAAACGATGAGTTTACTAGAAATTTAGTACCACCACCACTGGCGCGATTACAACAACAAAATAAAGAAAATAACCATAAAGTTTCTTTGTATGCCTTCAAGGAAGGACCTGCCGTCGATGCTACTTCGAGCTTTCCTCAAATTAGAGCAAAACCCAATCAGTTTGCATCCCAGGTAACTATTAAATATGTTTTGCAAATTATCTATAAAATTGAGTTTTGGCCAAAAAACTGCCAAAAGCAAAATATTTTCTTTGTAAGCTCTGCTAAATATATTTGTATCTGCAGTATTTTATATTTACACGAGATGAAAAAGTTTTTTAATAATTTAATGTGATTCTTATAGATCATCAGTTCCTGAATAAGAATGCGCAACCATTTTTTACGTATCACGTCACATTTCTTAGAAATCAGGTGTTCATATTCAGTAACTTTGTGATATTAGTTATTATTTCATTGAAAAGGAAGTAAACATTCTAATCAGTTCTTCACACTGTAGTTTGAGTTTTGATCACTTTGTCTGATGCGATTTTGTGCTGTCTTTGTTAGCAAGTCGTCATTAAAAATGTATGAGTTAGTCCAATATTTTAACGATTTGCTTGGTTTCCAAATGAGTTTAATCTTGGAACGTGTTGCTAGAATGAATTTAGTTGTATTATTGTGAAGAATGCTTACCAAAATTGCCCCTTTCTTTATAAAATTGTGAAAAAACTGAAAAAAAAAATTCATAGTATAAAACTTAGTTGTCTTATTCTTACACTTATCAGTTTAAAACTTTTGGTTGACAAATTAGACCGGACTAGCGTTGAAGAATCTGGCCGTTGGAGACTATTGGCGACTTAAATTAAGAGCGTGGCGTCCTTTTCAGCCGATTTGCTACGGAGAATGTTTTCGTTTCGTCTTTGTCTTCATTATGGTGTTATTTGGCATTTTTGCCAATTTTGTCGTCTCGTGAGCCCTTCTTCCCGGTTAAAAATCAGCTGATTGCAGCCAGGTCCGACTCTACTGGTGGCAAAAGGGAGCACGTGCCCCGGGCGGCAAGCGAGGGGGCGGCAAGTTGATAACCACTACAACTAATACAAAGATATATGTATAGTTAACGTTAATAAAATTATATTTCTCTACCTATGTATATAAAGATTAAGGCAAAAACATAAGAGTGGTACTTCATAGAATGAATATGCTCTTGATCTTTTAAACTTAATCTTAATTCATTAAAGATACCTATCCTATGGACAAAACTTATTGGCAACAATTTCCAATGAATAGTGAAAATACCAAAAGGTGCAACAGCAAAGCAACATTCTAAATATTTTTGTGAAAAAAATTTTGTTTATTGTAAAATATTAATGGGCCTGAATAATTTTAATAGATATTGGGAAAGTTTACTTTATTATTTTCTCATTCTGTATAAGGTAGACATACCTGGTTAATCATCTCCACAACTGAATTCCAACTCCAGTTCTGAGTTTCTTCAACTGTTCAACCTGCTTTCTTTAAATTTAACCTTTTTTTCTTTACTCAGCAAACTGACATAAGCATTATCTCTTCTACCCGTACCACTAAAGTCTTTTTCCTGCATCTTCTTAGATATTTCTACAACCTTGGTGCCCTTATTTTTTATTTCAAACTCTCTTTTTGTTGCTCCACACATCCACCTTAACATCCTTATTCATGTCACGTCTAAAAACATCTCTTACACTTTTACTGGTCATGTTTTCGCTTTATACATCACAGCAGGCCTGACCACTCTTTTATATACTACTTTTCTCGCGCTGATTCTACGGTTACATGGGATACCAGAACCTTTATTCCAATTCCCTTGTTCTGCTTACACTCTCTGTTTAATTCTATACTTGTTGATCATTCTAATTTAAATATAATTAAGGGAGAGGGGAGTGGTTGATAAAGAGCAATGGGTCATTTGTTTTACCTAACTACAGTTTCTCGAAAATAACTACCTTATAACGTAAGAGGAAATGAAGTACCTAAATATATGAAAATTGGCCCGACAGAAAAACCAGATGGATATATAAATTAAAATTTTTTTATTACTACCCTGAGAATTTGCATCTAGAATCTTCGGAAATTCCAGCAATTATGACTAGCCCAAGGATAATTTTAATAATCTATTTAGTAAATATGTATCAACACACAACGTTTAGTTTGGACGGTAGATCACTGAAACAACGTCATATTGAAAAGCATCAAGAAGTAATTCAAAGTTTGTTAGCTAAGGCTACAATTAGACCTGGTCAGTAGGGCTGCTTCTGCACATCATGATATGACGTGGATTTCTTACACTTTATTAAGACTATGCAATACGTATTACCAGAGAAGTCTCTGGTATTACATATCATCCTACGTAAAGTGGAAAATTCTATTGCAGTTTATTTCTTAACGATTTGTTCAAGAATGACTGACAAAAATACTATTTTGGATGCATTTTTGATTTGCTCTGATAAGCACACTCTCCAGACCGTAACTCCAGTGAAAATATGTTGTACACGATCAAACATCGTAGTTATATGCACAAACATTTTAGAATAAACAAAAGGCATTTAATTAAATCAATTAATTTTGCAATTTTTTTCCAAAAATGTTCAAATCTTTGTTGCCTTAATGCCCCTACATGGCCTGCGAACGATTAATAAAAATGGATATTATGTGAAATTAAGATAATATTTCTAACTACAGTAATTCTTAAATGTCATTCATATTTTTTTTTGTACTTAGTAAAATATCATTCAATACTGCTTTATTTTGGTTGATGTTGCTATACATTTCTTAGTTGTTTATAATGAACAAACGTAAATCTCTTTTAGGGCGACCTCAGTAACATAGAAAAAAATTATAGAGCTAACAAAATGATAAATAAATGGATTATTTTAGGGATCTCAAACCTATGATTTCTCCACCCAACAGCATGCACAACAACCTCAGAATGCTAAAGAAGAAGCAGTTGACGTTCAAGTTACCAAAGAAAATCTGCAACAGTTTACCCAAAATGGACCTGAGCCCTTTACTTCAAGTAGACCTGGACCTGTAAACAAAAATGTTCCTGGAACATTTGGTACAATTCATGGTGGTAGAAATAGTTTTCCTATTGAATATGTTGATTATGATTTCCATGCTCCTCAACCAAGGCCTTCGAGTGCGCCGAATACCTTAACCTATGAGGTACCTACTTAAATTAACAACTTGTTAGTTGTACGAATTGAATTTAGCGGACTGTGTTGCGAACTCGAAATACTCACTTCGCATACGGTTGCATAAAAATACATTTTTAACTGTGTATACAGAGTGTTTGGTAACGAATGACCTAAACGTAGCAGTGGCTTCCCCGGTTCAATTTAGGTCGATTTAACTGAACTTATTTAAGTACACAAGTTGATAAGAGAGTGTTAAAGTTAAAATTTTATTTTACATTTTTATCGATGTTTCAAAAGATACCAAATAAATTCACGAAATTTGGTAGGCGGGGGTTTTTTAGGCTGAGAAGAGCAAATCCGTTCTCAAATTTGCTATATTGAAATGAAATGAAAACATTTATTAACCATATAACTGATTTCCCAGTTTCGGTGTCGTCATGTTTACAATAAAATAAAATATAAGAGTTCATATACACAAAGAAGTGCAGTGAAACAAAATTACATTTAACAATCTTTTCGGCCAGTGTTTGAAATACTACCTGTCACTCGTGCATATAATATGCATACATACATATAGTCACAGCAAAATATATTGTAGAGGGCGCCACATGCGGCATTAAATGCCATTTTAAAACGTCCCAATTTTTTTGTGCTTCAGTGTACACAATTTATGAATAGAAATTCTTATTCCCCTACCTTTTTTAGTTAAAAAAGATTACTTTATTAATGTCGCTAGAAGCAACTATTTGCGAGAAAAATGCGTTTGAACACTTCAATGAATTTAATTAAATTCGTTTCGTTTCCTGGTCTGCAACAATGTAGCTAGCAAACACCCATTTGAAAGTGGGTGTTGAGCTAGTTCATGTTTTCCAAATATGACAAATAAGGATTAAGAGACTTTTAGATATATCAAAGAATGACATTATTCCATAACTCTGTATTTTTGTCAAATACTTGACATAAGGACGTTGCCAACACAATTAAAATACAGAGAAAAGAACTGTTGCCATTGCTATATTTTGACTTTAATATTTTTTTATAGAAAAAAGATAAACTGTAGTTAAGTAGTTAGGTTTGACAACTTGTAATTCTTAAATTGTTTAATATGTGTCATTTGAAACTTCTGTCTATTATGTCTCCAATTTACTTTTTTTCAAATTAATTTTTAGGTATATTGGGACGTGCGGTGAAAGTGATTTTTGTTGTATTAACGAGAACGAATGAACTACTAAACACTCTTAAATACTTGTTTCTTTATAAATTCGGTAAACATTAAATAAGATATAAATTCATAGTGCAAAGTTTAATTAATTGTTTTATGTTTACACTTGTTAATTTAAATTATTACTTATTAAATTAGACTACTCTTAGCGAGAGATAAATTGGCCCGAAAAATAAATCGAAAATGAATATTGCATGCATGATTCTGATATGATAATTTGAACATGCGTGCCTTTTACAGTACAAGTTGGTCATCCAATTAAACTACTGACATATACCGCAATATATCTTTGTACCGTCATACTTTAAATCTCAGAAACGGGAAATTATCTGTCTAACGCAACGAACAGACTGTAGACCACCACGTGATGAATTATTAATTTAAGTTTGGTATGAACAATTTATTTTTATATTTTTCTGCTTAAAAGTCTAGTGCTATACATTTTTAATCAAGATAATTTGTTTAAGGTAACTGAAGGAAAATGGCTAGATACTCCTTCCCAACAATACCAGTTCAGACAACAAGATTCTTTTATTCCTAACAAGGCTAAGCTACAACATAGCGCTAGGCCAGGATTTCTTTTTCAAGCAGATGTTTCCTCTACAAGACAACCATTTTTCCAAGCACCATTGGTAGAACTTAATGTTCCAGCTTTCTTGCCTACTCCTTACAAGCCAGAGAGCAGTGTTGTGCCAACCTCACCGACTCAAAGTGAGGTTTCAACTATATTTAATCAAGTCAGCAGTAGGAAAAACAAGCTTAGAAACAATGCTTTAAAGAATGATCCATTTTTCTTTGATATTACGGAAGTATCAACCCACTATCCCATTCTTGGAACTCCTGAAGCACAGCCAGAAGGTTAGTTTAAATGCAACATATCAATAAATAAATTAATATTTTTCATAGCATTAAAACACAAAATACAGAGGAACGTTTCATAACAATTATATTTTTAAAACGTATTAGTGATCAACACAGATATTCTGTCTTCTTGATTTAATATACACGAATGTCAAAAAAGCTTAAACCCAACTACGCTAAATACCGATTAAAATAATTTAAAAATGTTAAACAGGTGACGCGCTTTACTTATTGCTATAAAATAAGTAAGATAGGACTAATAAATTATTTATTTAGGTGTCACGGATATTCTTTTCCCCATCAATGAAAACGGAGAAATATCAAACGAAATCACCACACAAAAAGAAGTAAAAAGAGAACGCACAAGGCGTCCAACCAAGGAACCTACTAGATCCACATCGACTAGAGACCCAACTAAATCTCGAGTAACTAACAGAAGAAGACCAAGACCACGAAAACCATTTACTACAACGACGGAAGAAACAGTAATAGATAAGTACGCGCCCATAAAATCTCAGGAAGCTGTTGAGGAAGAATCTGTGGAAGCTGAAAGGCCCCAGAGAAGAAGGAGACCCAAGCCTTCGTTGTACAGACCTCAGGAAACCCTTATAGAGGAAACAGTAGATACAGTTGCACATAAAAAATCTACCGAAGATGACCCATCAAGTAAACAAAGAGGTAATTTACATCAAAAACTTACAGTCCTCTTGTTTATATGTTTTAATAGATTTTTTTATAAATAATAACTTAAGGTACTTACAATTTCGAAAGTTTTTAGGGTTTTTAAGCATAGTAAATTTTAACTTTGTTACTTCTTATACAGTGTGTAACACACATATGGAAACCTCGAAATATCTTGCAAACCGTTCATACGATTTTTATGAACTTTGTTAGGTACGAAATTACGCCCGATTCAATGGTAAGTTCCACATTGTTATCAAGTTTAACGTTTTCCTGAAATCGACAGGAACTTTTTTTTAATGGAACGCTCTATATTTTATTCGATTTTCGAATTCATCTTAAAATTCTGAATACTTTTTATTGGAAATATTTTATCTAAAAGTTAATGGTTTTTGAGAAAATGGTGGTCAAAAATCGTTATTTTATTGTATTTTACCTTAAAATCCCTGTACACAAAGAAATGTCTGACATTGTCATTTTCGTTTATTTACAAAAAGGATCATTTAATAGAAACTCAAATATTTGAAATTTTAGTAATACTTTGTTATGGGGACAGAATGCCAACGCAACAAGAACTTTGTAATATTTTTAATGACAAAATATCCTGACAGAAATCCATTAACTAAATCTACTGTAGTAAAGTTTTGAAAAGTTTCGTCACACTGAAAAAGTAAAAAACGCTATACTATTTGGATATTTAGTACAAGAATAAACAATACAGGAGGAGATAATTTAAAAGTTGATGACGAAAACTAAATCAAATGTTTAAAATGTTGTCCATTTACTTCTTGGCAGTAAGCCAAATACTGCGGAAAACATGCAAAACGTTTAGAAGAATGTCAGTTTCCTCGGTTCTTCTACATTCTGTTTCTATACTTAACTTTAAATCATCGAGGTCATTTTGCTTACTTTTGAACACAACATTTTTGAGGTGACCCCACAAGAAGTAGTCGAGGGGCGTCAAGTCCGGAGATCAAGCTGGTCACTCGATTGTACCCATACGTCCAATCCATCTTCTAAAGAAAACACCATCGAAATATTGCCGAATGGTATGGGCATAGTGCGGTGGGGCACCATCCTGATGGAAATCCTATTTCATTATTTGGTGCTTGATTATTGCCTAAAAAATCATATTCAAATAAATCAATACAACAGGTAAAATAAAGTAACAACACTTACTTGCGATTATTTGGAAATAGTTATGCAAGAGCCGGGACAATTTAATTTCTTAGCAAATCCAAATATCGTTCCCCATTTAATGTATCTTACATGAAGAAGGGGCCAATTATTCTCGGACCTATTATACCAGGTCAACCATTTACCTTTTGGGGAAACTGGGTATGATTTTCGCATATCCAGTGAGGATTTTCCCTGGCCCAATATGGACAATTATACCTATTAACTTTTTCATTTAAAAAAAATTCGTTAGAGAAAAATTATTCGGAGGGCAAAATCTGGATTGCGTTGCAACGTTCCATCATGGTCTCGCAAAACTCCAAGCACCGATCGTAATCATTTTCTGAGAGCTCTTGCACAAGTCTTATTTTGTACGGATGAAACTTTTCGGTTTTCAGAAGGCGGTCACATGTGTGAAACGTTATTTTTTTCCTCTAAACTTATTAAAACATTCAGAGCCTTATCACCATCTGTTGCACTTTGAGATCGGCCAGAGCGTATACCTAAGCGTTTTTTACGTTTCCAGTTTGACGAAATTTTTTTAAAACTTTAATTAGGTAACAGTAGATTTAGTTAATGGATTTCTGTCAGGATATTTGTTATTAAAATATTATAAACTTCTTGTTGCATTTGCATTCTGTCCCCATAAGCGAGTAATATTAAAATGTCATTTATTTGGGTTTTTGGTACATGATCCATTTTTTTGTAAATAAACGAAATTGACAATGTCAAACATTTCAGACAAAGTTTCGTGTACAGGTATTTTAAGGTAAAATACAATAAAATAACGATTTTTGACCACCATTTTCTTAAAAACTGTTAACTTTAGGATAAAATGTTTTCAATAAGAAGTATTCAGAATTTTAAGCTGAATTTGAAAATCGAATAAAATATAGAGCATTCCATTAAAAGAATGCCGATTTTAGGAAAACGGTAAACTTCACAACAATGCGGAACTCGCCATTAGATCGGGCGCAATTTCGTACTTAAGTGTACAAAATTTCACAAAAATCAGATGAACGGTTGGTAAGATATTTCGAGGTTTTCATATTTTTGTTACGCACTGTATTATAAAGTAAATGCCGTTTCTTCTAAAAAATCAAAAAACCATTAAAGTCTCTTCATTACTACCACTGATCAAACAAAATTCTCTGGATGCAATGTGCATCATTGTCGCTTTAGACCAATATTATGAGGTCAAATATGAGGACGCAATTTAGCTTTTAATTTTGTTTATTGTGTTGATGCCAAAAAATTGGTCAGGTTTGTTCGTGAGCACCAAATCTCCCAAAATTCAAATAAAAAAAAATCAAATAGAAAAAGAAATAGTCCTTTCGATGGAAATTCGCCTACTTGAATTTGCAATTATTGTGCAGTTTTGCCGCTGTGATTCAGACATTGCATTGGAACAATAGTGCATATTGTTTGTCAGATTCTATTAAATGATCCTGCTAATAGCGTAACCTATTAGCTTATTATCTTTGTTCTTAGTCACTATAACAAATTTCAATAGATTATTTTTTATCCTTCAGCCTAGCTGATTTAGCCACAACAGATTTTTAAAATTAACAATATGATTTATTTGCAGGGAGATATCGCTTTAAAAATAGAGAACGCCCTTCAACTGAACGAAGCGATACCGGCATTATTGTGCGTAAACGTTTAAGGCCGACGTACTCAGAAAATATTATTAAAGAACAAAAGCCTTCTTTTGATGAAAGTACAGAATCTTTAATTGAACGCGAGCAATATTCATATGAAAATGAATATCCCACTGATGTATCATATTCAGAAGAATCTTCACACCCAAAGGAGGTAAATACACAAACTCAGTTGGTTAAAACGATCTTTGAGTCAGCACAAGAACAGCCAATTAAACAAGATAACAAGCCATTTATTGAAGAAATTCATCCAGTAACGGAACAAATGGAAGTACACGACGTAACTCGGATTCCTTTAACGTCTACAACCGACGCAGAAAGTAGTACATTACTCCACCTACCAGAAAATGAAATTGATTACACTACCAAAGCTCTGTTACCAGAGGATGAAGCAGAGAGTGACGTTATTACTACGACGGCCCAAAGTACTGCCACCACTGAGGTTACCACAGCCAAAACTAATAGAATAAGAAGGCCTAGCAAGTACGAGTCTTCTAATCGACCCAGATTTAGCGTCAAAGACTACAGACAAAGGCTGAATCAATATACTTCATCCACACCTTCAACCACAACACAAAGCCAACAGAGGAACTCAGCAGACAACTTGAGATTAAGATTTCCTAACAGGTTAAGAACCAGGCCCTCGCCAACAACTGCTAGTAGTCGTATAGATGAAGATTCTACTGATGAAATTACAACTACAGTTAGAAGCAGATTTTATCCTAAAACACCAAGACACCAAATCTCAACTGAAAGTAATCTTATTATAACTGAAAAAAGTATATTACCAGTAAATACTAAACTAAGGCCTTTTGGAAGATCCAAAATAACCACTGAATCGACAACATCGGCACCTAAAGTTTCTATAAGACCAAATTTATTTTCTGCTAAAAGAAGAACTGCATATCCAAGTTTAAAAAACAGAATACAAAATAAATATAAAAAGGATGAGACCGAAGAGGCAGAAGAAACTGAAGCAACAACTTCCCAAAATGAACTACAAGAAATCGAATCTTTAAAGATTACAGAGTCTGTGACCACGGAGTCTTCTTCTAGTACAACTGACTTTAATCTAAATCAAATATCTAATAAAGATTCATCAACCGAAGTTATTGAGGAAACCACAACCGAAGATATAATGAAAACTGATGCTTTCTTATACTCTCAGAGAGTATCAGATTTGACGTCTTCATTTAAAGATTATGATAAACCGGGGGTATTCAATTCAGTTGCGCCGACAAGTAGAAGTATTCCAAATTATTTTACCATTTCCACTGATGATCCGATTTTACCCATTGAAGCATTCTTTCCCAACTTAAAAGATAAAGAAAAGACTAAAAAAAGGTAAATTATAAATTTTGCTAAAAGAAATTATCAGCTTGGTCTGAAATGTGGACGATTTTGCTTTAAAATTTTGGGTATGCTGTTTTGGAAAGATTATTATCGTAAAATCAAAGTAGGTAGATTATACTTGGCTGAAGGCTATTAAAACTAAAACTATAATTTAGATATTCTGCACGACCATTATTGTAGCAAAAATAGACACATTACTTATTACAGAACCAGCTATACCGTATATTCTACTGTAATATAGTGCGGTCCTAAAGTCCCCCCCCCCCCTTTTTGCTACGAAAGGAATATTGAAGTGAAATTTTGTGAGATTAAATATGAGGAAAAAAGTAATTTTTTTGACTAAGAAATTTTAAATTATCTTTCAAAATCGCGACCAGCCGCCATCTTGTATAACTTTTTTAAATGGCGATAGGTGTCAGGTGACACATCGTTTGAAAGGTCTTTGAAAGTTCTATTCAACCTCAGAATTTGAGAAAGTAATTTTAACTTATGTCAAAATGGCGGCCATTTAAATTTTAAAAATTGAAATGTTCTCTGCCTGGAAAATAAATAAAATATTCGTTTCAAACTCCGAATAGAAAAGACGTTTTAAAGACTTCAACTAATACAGCAATAATACTATCCTTTCTAAGTGACATTTTTCAAAATGGCGGCTGCCGCCATTTTAAATATTTTGTTTTAACGGCAAGAGGGGTCGTTTTAAAGGCCTTTGAAAGTTCCATTCGTTCCCAAGTTAAAAAATAATAAAGTTCATTTATTTTAAAATGGCGACCATTTAAATTTCAACCATTTATATCGGATCATATAACTTTATTATTTTCCAGCTTGGTAATAAATATAACTTTCAAAGACCTTTCAAACGATGTGTCACATGACACCTATCGCCATTTAAAAAAGTTATACAAGATGGTCGCTGATCGCCATTTTGAAAGATAATTTAAAATTTCTTAGTCAAAAAAATTACTTTTTTTCCTCATATTTAATCTCACAAAATTTCATTTCAATATTCCTTTCGTAGCAAAAGTTACAATGCGGGGGGGGGGACTTTAGGACCGCACTGTATAAGGAATTAAATGTAATTTCATGTTTATGCGGTTTTTGTGTAAAAAGTAGAGGCGTAATTTTATTTTATTTATAAATTAAATTATTTATTTCTTTCTTATCTTCCAACAAAAAAGGCTAATAATCTTTATTCACGTTCGGTTGGCGAATGCCCAAGTTATTATAAATTGCTTAACCAAAATATAATATGACATATGTCAGCTCATTGAAATCTTTAAACTGACGTCTTCCCCTCTTCTATCTGGATCCTCTCATAAAATTTCATAATTTTGTTTAAGCATGCTCATAAAAAATAAATTAACTCTTCAACCAATAAGTCTTGCAGTGTCTCATTTTAAGATGCTGTAACAACAAATACACTTTTAGTTTTATCTGTTTAAACATGTGCAAAGTAAGGTAGTCTTGGATATGTTTAAACTGCAAATATTTAAGTAGCATTTATTTGCTTTTAGGTGCTACTTAAATGGAATCAATACATATATTTTTATAATAATTTAAATTTGAACAGATATATCCTTAAAACTATATTTCAATTAACTTGAATGAAATCAAGAGAATTATCTACTCTACTGTGAAAAAAAATTATATTAGTTATTCATTATACTAAGATATTTTCTTTTTAGATGAAGATTGATATCATATTTTTGGTTTCAAGTTGTTGCTAAGCACTATATGTTTCTTTTTATATTTTTATTTGAAAATAGTTTTATTTGGCTATTACCGCAAATATACAGCCCGTTCAAAATGAAGTCGGCACTGTTGCTGACTTTCTTGTTATAACAGCTCCGGATTCGACTAAATTAGCAAAGTAGTGTATTTTTTACGCTGATTATTATGCTGATGTCAAAAAACAATTGACGTCAGAATCACGTGATATTAACAAAAATGTATTTTTTTAAAATGGAATGCCCTATATCTGCTATAACCGTCTAATAGAGAACGAAATTCTAAACAAAATTTTTCTTTTACTACATATCCCTAAAATTAATAATAACGGAGATATTTACATTTAAATGTAATTTTCCATTTATTATCGCAGGCGGCCGTGTAGCGTATTAAACGGTCTTTTTCGACAACTTATACGCATGATTAAATAATTTTTATAACGCATTTAATCACAACTACATGTATTAATTTTATTTTTGGGATGGCCACTTGTGGATAACTAATCGAGGCACACGGCCCCCGGCGATATTAAATGGAAAATTACATTTAAATGTAAATATCTTACTTATTATTAATTTTAGCGATTGCAGTCAAGGCAAATTTTGTTTAGAATTTCATTCTCTATCAAACGGTTCTAGCAGATACAGGGAATTCCATTTAAAAAATATATTTTTGTTAATATCACGTGATTCTGATGTTCAATTGTTTTTTGACGTCAGGATAGTAATCACCGCAAAAAATACACTACTTTGCCAATTTAGTCGAATTCGTAGCTCTTATAATAAGAAAGTTAGCAATAGTGCCGACTTCATTTTGAACAGGCCGTATATTAAAAGAAAAATATTAACATAGGTAGGTACCTACTGTTCACATTGATAGAACTAAATATGTCCTTGTAAAAATGTGACCACAGAGAAAACATTTTATTCCGTAATTACTAAAAATTGATAAAATATTTAATTTCTGGATTAATTAGAAATAATTCCCTATCAAAGAAAAGCATTTTGAAAATCAATAGTTATTGAAAAAACTAAAATATTTAAAGTTAAGCCATACATTTGATAACTTACAAATAAATACGGGAATTCAGCGACCTAGGTTTCGTCCTTATTGGGACTCTTCGGGAAGAGGCATCCAATGAAAACATATATAACTTTGTTAGGAAATTTTTTCTGATTAATCCAGAAATTAAATAGTTTATCAATTTTTAATAGGTAATTACTCAATAAAATGTTTTCTTTCTGCTAGTACATTATTACAAGGACAAATTTAGTTCTATCAATGTGGACAGTACACATGATAATATTTGTCATTTTTATATGATATAGGGTGTTGCAAAGCTCTACACGTCAAAAACAAGAAAAACATTCCTATAACCATAGACTCGGAAACGCTTCATTACCAAGATTGGATAAGTGATAAAAATTTAATTTTATTCTGGTTTATCTTATTTACTAAACACATTTTCAAAGATAATGAGTTTCAATGTCGTACAAATAACACTTTTTGAAATAACCATATAACCATTCGAAATAATCTATACACTGATATTTTTGAGGATTATGCTTCACAGCCTATTTTAAATTTGATTCAGTGAGATTAACAGTCATATTTAACCTTTAGCCTGGCTCTAGGTACAAGATATAAAAATTCCGAGATAACAGAGAGTCAAAGGATACCACTCTGTAGATTATATCAATTGTTAATATGGATATTCCATAGCTACTTCAAAAAGTATTGTATATATGGAAAACCAAACTGGAATTAAAATTTTTTCACCCCATCATCAGAAAGGCTTCGGATGCAAGATTGCATCCGAAGCCTTTCCGAACCGACGACAGTAGGAACTTTTTCGTGTTTTTGGATAAAGAATCACCTGGAACATTTTGTCAGAAGAGTTTGCAACGCCCTGTGTAATGGTTTTATCTTTTTCATCAATATTTTTTTTTAGACATTTCAGTCTTAGTGTGCGGTTTATGAAATCCTTAACTAATACAGAAATTTAAGGTTGTTAAGTTTATTGGTAAGTATTTCATAAATCCAAAATACAAAGTACCTTTAGAAGTATTTAGTAGATTATTACATTAATATGTTCGCTTAAATTTTTCGAAAATTTATACCAATGAATAATGTGCAATTTTGTATAAAGTTTACAAACTATTTATTTATTAGCTATGTAAGAATATAAGTATTAAGTTGTTTACCAAGCTCAGTGAAATTATGTTGTGTAATTTTGTACGTAATATAAGATATTACAAACTCTCAAAAGTTACTTTTATTTTAATAAATAAGTATTATATACGTAAGATTTTTAATTTAAATCATCTAAAAAATCTGTATTTTTTAAAATATGTACCATCGTACCATGAAGCTATTGATAATTCAAACTTTCAGGTTTACATGGAAATGCAATGCACATTTAAAAGTTTCAGTTTTCAATGGCTTGGTTAAAAGTACTTCGTACTATGAAGCACATTATCTGCATACAGTATACAGTGATTGTAGGAAATCCCGGACCGGTCGGTTACTATTTCCTAAGCAATGCAGCGATATATATATATATATATATATATATATATATATATATATATATATATATATATATATATATATATGTCTGTTTGGAAGACTGGAACATTCTGCAATATTCTCCAGCCTTCTAGACCGACAGTTGTGACACTGTTGACATACTAGATCTTAACCTGACTGCTTCACTGTAACGAAACCATGTGGCCCAAACCTCAAGGGTCTCTAAAAGAAATTATGTAATTGCAATAAAGTATAATTAAACTGTAAGACCTGGGTTGGAGTGTTTGTCCTGTTGTGCTAGATGTTACGAAGGTTTTTTTTAACTCACTTTGCACCCTAGGTAATGTCCAACATAACGTAAATTTAATTAAGTTACTATCTGTACTCTGTGTTGTAGCCTTGATAAAGAGAATAAACATTTTCGAAAGCTTGGCGTAGTAAAAAAAGACTTTTACTTCCGATGCCCGAATAGACTGATGCCTCAATAACCACTGAGTTTGTGTTTTTTAACTAGTCAGTCAAGACTACCCTACCAATTCATATATATATATATATATATATATATATATATATATATATATATATATATATATATATATATATATATATATATATATATATATATATATATATATGATATTGTTATATATTTAACTCAAAGTGTATCTAATTTCGAGCTAGGCTAGATTGTTTTTGGAAAACGTTTTTAATTTAGAGCAAAAATCTTGTTCCAGTAAGATTTCTCTTACACCAATAGTACTTGTGCCAATCTATAAAGCATTCGTTTTGAACAAACTGTTTTCTAGTCACCTTGTACATACTGTATCGCGATTGTATTCACCTCCACCCCATCCTTTTAAAAATTGAAAATTATTTTAGTAATTATTTTATAAAAATGTATTCCAAGGTATATGGATGTATTATTTCGAAAAATGTTCTATCCCCACCAACGATCGTAAATACCTCACGACGGAAAGCCGCCTGGAAGATGAAAGTGAGTGTGAGCATTAACAGTTGGATAATTTTCAAGTTTCTTAAATCACTCTGTATATGGCTGAAAAATGTATAGGTAGTATTAAATGATGCCCTTATGCCGCCTGTAAACCGACGGAAACCGCATTGGAAGAGAAGTGGCTGACGGAAAGCTTTAACATTAGGAAAAATTCGGAAAAGCTTAAAGCATAAGGTATATGTCCGCCGATTTATATTTACATTTTTATCATTCTTTAAGATTATATGCAAAAGGGCGAGCAAAAATTCGGAAGATTACCCCTTGAAAATGTTAATCGAAAGTGGCGTGCGCGTATTTCTTTTTTTACTTTCTCTGCGATTTGAACTCGTTAATCTGTCAATGAAAACGATTAGGATATATCCGCCGGTGAAGATAAGCGTTTATTATCTGACTCGTAATCAATTTGTAAAATGGCAGACACTGGAAAAGATATGGATTTATTAAGAATGGATACGGGATGATTTAACATTCTTTGGAGCCAAAACAAACCATTCTAAAAGACACTGTCAACACAATTTGTAAACATTGGCCATATCTTATTTTATCTTGTATTTTTGTACAAAAAATACGTTAGAAGCATCACAAGATTTACTAAAAGTAATAAAAGCCCAAAAATTTTTTATTTTTCTTCTAAATAATAATAAATTTAAGTTAAAAAGGTTTCATTATTTATAGGTTATATTATTTCTAAAGGTTTATTTAAAGTCGCTCCGAGTCATTTATAAATCTATAAGTCGCACTTTTTCTTTTCTAGTTCATTAGACGAAGACGTACGTGTAACCGAGTGTTCAGACGTTTTTCCTAAGCAACCAGCAGAGACAGGAACACTTCTGAGCTCCAACACTCCAGTGCTATTTTATCTCTTTCTACTACCATTCTTGATTCAATTACGTATTTCCTTAAAGTTCGTAAACTCTACCCCTAAATGTTTACATAACAAACAACAAATATAAGGCTTCACGTTCGATACGCTCACAGTATACGGACATCGAATCCTTTCTTAATAAATCCATGGGAAACGAAAACGAGGTTTGATGTATTGGAAAAATGAATGGTAATAAACATTTTATTATTAGCAGATGTAGAATGTATACGTAAATTTATTTATATACCCTAACATTATACAGTGACCGCCAGAAAGTGCGCAGCATATGGGAAAAATTTTATCTTTGAATTTAACAATTTGTTTATTTCGAAAAAGTTCTGCATACCTTCAGACCAAAATATGTAATACCCAACAAGTCCGGTGAAAGTCTTATGGTATACGAGGAAGAGTCAAAAATTCGAAATTGCTTTAAGAGTAAAATGCGCCTATTTTTTACTTTACAAATTTTTTTATTAACAAATGTTTTAATTTCAAAGTTATACCCAAATACTAATTTTAGCTTACTTTAAATAAAATGGAATTTAATCGTTTTTTGTGAATTACTCTGTATAAAAAGTAGATCGCAATGGTACGCAAATTATATTTTCTGTAGACTTTATTAGAGATAACCGTAAATGTTATGTCAGGGTAGTCAGTTTCAAAAATATTATGGCCATTAAAAATAAAAACCAAAAAATTTTAAATATATTTGCTGCACACCGTATTTTATTTTTTGGGGAATCAAAAGAATTTCATCTAATTGAAATTTTGTGATACACTTTAACTTAAGCTATCTTCCAAATGGGATATTAATTTATTCCTAAAACTACAAAGATCTTTCTTTATTTAGGTTTTAATCGTGGTCTTCACAAGAAAAAAACTGAAAAACCCAAAATATTTTATGAAACTCGGGTATAAAGATCGATTCATATGTATTTTAAAGGAAAAATATGCGTTTCCATTTTGTTTGGATTTAAAGTCTACAACATTATATTGAGCTTAATTTTTTGTTGCAAATAAAGTACGTTCATAAAATATTTTGGGGTTTTCAGTTTTTTCTTGAGGACCACGATTAAACCCTAAATAAAGAAAAACTTTGTAGTTTTACCTTCTGGAAGATAGTTTAAGTTGAAGTGCCTCACAAAATTTCAGTTAGATGAAATTCTTTTAATTCCCCAAAAAATAAAATACGGTGTGCAGCAAAAATTGAAAATGTTTGTTTTTATTTTTAATGGCCATATTATTTTTGAAACTGACTACTCAGACATAAAATTTACGGTTATCTCTAATAAAGTCTACAGCAAATAGTATTTGCGTACTGTACCATTGCGATCTACTTTTCATACACGGTAATTCACAAAAAACGATTGAATACTATTTTTTGTCGAAAGTAAGCTAAAATTGATATTTGGGTAAAGCTTTAAAATTTAAACATTTCCTAATAATAAAAATTTGTAAAGTGAAAAATGGGAGTACTTTACTCTTAACGCAATTTCGAATTTTTGACTCTTCCTCGTATACCATAAGACTTTCACCGGATTTGTAGGGTATTATTTTGCTTTGAAGGTATGCAGAACTTTTTTGAAATAAAATAAACTTGTTAAATTCAAAGATAAAAATTTTCCCATAATATGCTGCGCACTTTCTGGCGGTCACTGTATAATATTATATGTAAATTAATTAACTATTATATTAAAGTATATATTACATTATTCGACGTTTCATCTAAACTTTCACACTCGTCATCCTCCCTATGATCAATCGCATTATCAGACAAATCATCCTCAATCTTATCATCATCGTTCTTTTATCTAGTATAACCTCCTTCACACTTCAAAGGTAATTGATCGCCTGCAAACCACCAGAACTCGTACGTGCATTCATTTTCATTCAAAATCCATCCATATTGTTGTGGTTCAGTGGGTATCAGCTCGTGCGAATTCTGCCAAACATCTGTGATGTAGTGAGCTCTAAATATGTGTTGCTTTGGTTTGCTTGGGTATGTATTATTTCATAATTGCGCATGAATAATTGAAATCGAGCGTTATTTACACTGTGTTGCATTTCTCTCTTTTTTTGACATTGTACAAACAAATCTTCCAATGATCGATACTACTTTATCTTGGTCCCAAAAAATGTTGCCTAGTTGTGTAAAAGTCTTCTGGTACTCTTCTGATAACACTTTGATTAAATGCTCGGACACAAATATTTTAGTTATATTATTGGGAAACTTCCTTCGTTTTACAAAAAAACTTTTCTATTGAATACGGAGTATCAGGTAAGCAAAAAGTAATTGACGTTCATAAAATACGTGAAAAATTGGGTGATGCTCTGTACAAAGCACTTCCAGGTTTTAATGCTTTTACTGGCTGTGATTATAATCCTTCGTTCTTTATAAAAGGGAAGCATCGTCTTTATAAAGTTTTATACGAATCAGTAGAGTACCAGTAAAAGTACAGAATTAGGTAACATTTTTTGGAATAAAGTTGAAATAGTACCGATCATTGAAAGATTCGTTTGCTACTTGTACAATGCCGACATTGTAAAGAAAAAAATGGAAAACAAAGTGTAAATAACGCTCGATTTATATTATTCATGCGCAATTATGAAGTAAATGACGTTGATGAGCCATTTACTTAAAAAAATCCTAAATTTTGATGCGTCGACCTTATCCCCTGCTACTCTGGGTTAAAGCAACAAATTTTTAGAACTCACTACATCATAAATGTTTGGCAGAATTTGCACGAGCGGATACCTACTGAATTGGAACCACAACAGCATGGATGTATTTTGAATGAAAATGAATGCATGTACGAGTTCCGGTGGTTTGTAGGCGATCAATTACCTTCGAGTGTAAAGGTTATATTAGATAAAAACGATGATGCCAACATTGAGGATGATTTATCTGATGATGCGATTGATCAGAGAGGATGACGAGTGTCGAGTGTGAAAGTTTAGATGAAACGTCGGATAATGAAATATTTATATACTTTAAAATAATAATTTATTAATGTATAGTGTTATACAGGAAATATATATTAAGATATATTAATAAATTTACGTATGTATTCGACATCTGTTAATAATAAAATGTTTATTATCATTCATTTTTCCAATATTTCAAACATCATTTTCTTTTCCAGCGTCCGTCATTTTGCAAATTGATGACGAGTTAGATAATAAACGCGTATCTTCACCGGCGGATATATCCCAAGTTATTTTCAAGATCAACAGAATAAGGAATTGACAGATTAACGAGTTCAAATCGCGGAGAATGTAAAACGAACGCTCACACTCACTTTCATCTTCCAGGCGGCTTTCCGCCGTGAGGTATTTACGATTAGTGACCGGAGAATCAAAGATTTTCAGAATCGAATATTTTGTATTCGAATACTTTTGAGAATCGAATGATCATTCAAATACAAAGAATGAATTATTTATATTCCGAACTTTTTACTTTTTTTTAGGTCGGCACGTTGGCAGTGTCGGCACTCGTCAAATGTGCAGGTGCAAAATATTTAATATTTTTGGAACTGACTACTCTGACATAAAATTTACGGTTATCTCTAATAAAGTCTACAGCAAATAGTATTTGCGTACTGTACCATTGCGATCTACTTTTCATACACGGTAATTCACAAAAAACGATTGAATTCTATTTTTTGTCGAAAGTAAGCTAAAATTGATATTTGGGTAAAGCTTTAAAATTTAAACATTTCCTAATAATAAAAATTTGTAAAGTGAAAAATGGGAGTACTTTACTCTTAACGCAATTTCGAATTTTTGACTCTTCCTCGTATACCATAAGACTTTCACCGGATTTGTAGGGTATTAGTTTGCTTTGAAGGGTGCAGGTGCACCGCCACTGCCGTTTGTTTCTTTTCTTTGGTTCGGTGTCGGCCCGACTCTCGGTTTTAATCCTTTAAATTTTCATTGTCAAAGTTGTGACAGTCAAACGTCCTATGTTTAAAAAAAATATATATTCAAAAATTTAAATAATATAATTTTAAAAAGTCAAAAGTCGAAACTCAAACCTACTATATTTAAAAAATACCTATATATATTAAGAAATTTAAATAATATTCCACATTCGAAATTAAAAAAATATGTAAGGACAAGGACTAAAACTAAATTAGGCGGGTATTTGAAAATCAACCACAAACTATAGGTACGCTACGGTGGATAATCGGAGCCGACGCGAATTTTGTCGATTGTGTTATTAAATAACGAAACTTCAGTTGTGTTTATGTCTGCTTAGTTAGTGTATGCCGTAAATAAAGAAAACGCGAAATATTAATAAAATTTAGTTTTTATTAACAGTTAAATAATACAAAAGCAATATAAGAAAATGCATTAAGATAATACTTTATACTGGCGATTATAAAACATTATCTTAACGACATCAATCATTGGTAATCACACTTCTGAAATTGCTAGAAATGTACTAGCAGAAGAAAATGTTCTAAAATAAAGTTATTATAATATAAAGCAGAAGTTAGGCAAAATTAGTAAACATTTGTAAAGAAAGATAAAATTTAAAAAGAAATGGTCCCGTCTATGTATATAGCCAATAATATACAATACAAAGTTTTGGTAAAAAGAAAACAAAATCGGAAATAACAAAGCATAAAAGACCTTAAATCATAATAAATAAAATATAAATAACTCGATTTTGTAATATATGGCAACTAATTTACAAAAGTGAACAGAAAATTACATGCGAAAATCTCTCAATCTTTTTCCATAATAAAAATATTATCCTAAAGAGATTTGTAAAGGGAATAAGTGCGACAATTATTTTTAACAAACTAGAGAATGTTGCAACAAATCACTGCGTCTCCAATCAGCAAAACTGGCGATTTTCACTGATCGAAAAGGCTCTTAATAAATTAACAGTTTATACAAAAATATGAACAATTCTTTTTAGAATACAAAGCTAGAACTTATGTCAGTCATTGTAAGTTGAAATAAGTTAAGAAGTTGAAATAAGTTAAGAACCTAACTACATATCTAAATTATAATTATAACCTAAAAGGCTCCCTTCCTTCAATTGTTGATTTTTTCTTTCGAGCTTGTCCTGTGGGAGTATCAGATGCTCCAGAATTTCTTCTTAATAAACGGTTAACTGCTGTTTGTTGGTCTGGATGTACAGGTGTATTGGAACCTGATGGTGTACGTGTTCTAGAAAAATTTATTATGATAAACATTAACAATAGCAGTTTATAACGGGATCCCGTCATTTGGCCGAATGTCAATTGGTCGAAAGTCAATTGGCCGAAGTCAATTAGCCGAATACGTCAATTCGCCGAAAGATAACAGGCCGAATACGTCAATTGGCCGAACACGTCAACTGGCCGAAGACGTCAATTGGCCGATATACATATACATTTTTTCTTACATATTACTTAAAAATTATTTTTTGTTTTTTTTTTTAAATTTTTGATGACATTTATTCTTTTTCTTAAGGTTCTTAGCCATATCTGACTGAAGTATGTTCATGTTTGCCCTTTCTTCGTTTGTTCTTTAACATTTTATTATTATAATACGTATATTTAGTTTTGGTTAGTTTTGGTTTGGTTTTACCGATACACTTACAGGTTAGTTCAGGTTAGTTCAGGTTAGTATTATGTATTTAGCCAAATTATGTACTAAACCTACTACTCACTTCTTCAGACAATTGATCTGTTACGTCTATTGACGTTTTCTGTCATTTGTCCTAATTGGTCAGTTGACGGATTTGGTCAATTGACTTATTCGGCCAATTGACGTATTCGGCCAATTGACGTATTCGGCCAATTGACTTATTCGGTCAATTGACGCATTCGGCCAATTGACGTGTTCGGCCATTTGACGTATTCGGCCAATTAATCTTCGGCCAACTGACTTCGGCCAATTGACTCTCGGCCAATTGACTTTCGGCCAATTGACGTAGACCCGTTTATAACATATATACATAAATCTTAAAATATGATTGACATATTTTAATTAAACCCTTATTTCTCTCTGTTCGGGTTCATTTTGAAATTATATATATATATATATATATATATATATATATATATATATATATATATATATATATATATATATATATATATATATATATATATATATATATATATATATATATATATATATATATATATATATATATATATATATATATATATAAGAGGTACGAATTCGACTAAATTAACAAAGTAGTGTACTTTTTTACGCCGATTATTATACTGGTGTCAAAAAAAAAACAACTGGGCATCAGAATCCCGTGATATTAACAAAACTGCATTTTTTCTAAATGGAATGCCCTATATCTGCTGCTATATCTGCCCTATTCTTTTTTTTATAAAATTTCAGTAATTTAGCTAGAACCAAAGCTACAGTGTCATACTGATATGTCGCATAGAAAAAATAGAGTAACTACTTTTTCAATAACACAGATTAAATGCTAAAATTTTTGTTTTTCGAAATAAAGTTTTTGAACATTCTTCAATTATTACACAAAGTAAAGCCCATGCATGGCTTTTGGCATAAGCTACTCAACAAATCAAAAGAGTATTGTATCATTACAGTCTGGAACAAAACGAAAATTTAGTAATTTGATATTTCTTTTTTTTTGCCTCGAGCATTGCTCATTGAGCCAATATTTCTTCTTATAAATTAAAAAAAAATCTATACTAACGCCAGCACACAGGGTGTTAAAAATTCGATGTACACCATTGGGATATCATAGCCAGTATGAGATACAGAAAAGTTTATATTGGGGAAAGCTGCACAATATTGTGCCGACTATTATGCCGACGAGAAAATTCTGAGTACTTCCAAGGAGACTCATTAAAAACCCGAAAATTGTCATTTTGTTTTTTATTTGATCCTGACATTATTTAAAATGTAAAATCAATTTTATATATCGTCGGTGAAAAGTGTTAACCTGCTATCTCCATTTTAACCAATTTTACAGGAGAGCATTAAAACCGCCTATATAAATTATTATACTTGTTATAAATGTAAATGTGCGTTATATTATTGGTAAGCAATAAACACCCTTTTTGAAAAATCAAAAAACTCATTTTTGAGATAATTGTATTTTTTATAGGCAAATTTATGGAGTTAGCAGCTCCATACATTAATAGAAAACTCATAAAATGTCTTAGAATAGCTGCTAACTCCATTTCGATAAGTGATATTAACCCTCTACCAGCATAATATAAATAATTTCCAATAAATGATCGACATTTTTCTTAATATTCTTCTATAAAATTATAGTATACACATATCTTTACCATTAATAATCAACAGAATAGCAGTACATTAGAAGAAACCAATACAATCGCAAAAAAACACAGGAGTAAACAAAACCACGTGACTGTATAGATATAAACACAATGGAAATACGGGAGATAGCAGCATTTCATCGGGTAAATCTGAATTGCGTGGAGATAGCAGGAATTATTGGTACAAAATATCTAGTTATTTATAATTTAAAAGGAGAAAGCGTTTTTCTTAGTAGTAGAATGGTTTTTCTTCTTTTTGATAATGCCAAAAACCCATTTTGACCTATAAGTGGAGTTAGCAGGTTAACACTTTTCACCGACGATATGCATTGTCACTTTTTGTTCCCAAAATGGTGTCAGATTTTCGACGTCTCGTCTTCGGGCTACCATCATCGGCTATTTTTTTAATACGGGCCTGTACTTTTTTGCAACTTTGTAATTGCCATGGCTGATCGCATCTTAAAGCAATATTACTTTATCAGATTTTACCATTTCAAACCCAATAAGAACATATTAAGTACCTTTAAAGTATTGTATTTTTTAAAATTAGACTTTCCGATTAATTCAGATCTTCCTAACGTAACAATCTGAGGATTGGACCAGGTTGACTTCTATGGAGAAAGCAGCACCCTTTACCGATATAAAAAGAATTCATTTAAGTATCAAGAAATATTTGTATTTCTAGATATTTTTATTGTGTAAAATTGTTTGTTTTTTTATTATTAAGTTTTTCTTTTAATTTCGACAATACAATGTTTTAAAAAATATGGATCAAAAGGAAACCTTTAAAAATACCGTTTATTTACTATAAAACTCATGAATATTAATGAAGATGGTTTAGTTAGTTCGAAACATTGAAATCAGATTAAGATAATATTGTTAGATGTAAGCCATGGAGATTACAGAACTGCAGTAAAAGATACAAACCCAATTAAAAAAAATACCTTATGATGGTGGCCCGAAACGTCGAGCTTAAAATCTAGGGACGCCATCTTGTAGAGTAGAGGACAAAAAATGGCAACACAATTGCAAAATTATTTTACATTATTTCGTCGAATAAAGTTTTAAAAAATCGAATTCCGATTATCGCTTTTTACTAATAGCTTCCGAAGTGCGTATTAGGAATTTTAAAAATTTGTCGATGATAATTATTCGACACTATTATGCAATTTTGCCCCAGTTTAACCTTTATTTCCCCAGGGTGGACATTGAATTTGTTACACCCTGTTTATTTAGGAATTAATATTAATTATAATAAAAAATGTGTAGGCATTTTTTTATTTTATTTTTTTGGCTGCTTTTTATTGGAATAATAAAAGTTATAAGTAGAGTTACAACGTTGCGAGTGAGAGCATAGGCGTCGGTAGGTCGATATTTAAAAATCTTTAAAACAAAGGTACTTTATTTTTAATAGAATAATATAGCAACAGAAGTGTGCTAGTTTGTAGAGTTGGGAGATATATCAATCACCGTGATCCAGTCACCGTGAAAGACAACTCATCGCTACCGGCGATTGAAATCTCGCTAAACCAGTTATTCAATGATTAACAAATCTGCATGCGTCACGGACGGATCACCGAAACAAAATAGATCACGTCGACCACGTAATCGCCAGTTATTGAAATAAATATTTCTTGAATTATTAAGAAACACAATCGCTGCTTGAACTGTAGTCAGTCATTAACGCTTCTTGCGTTTTGACATTTTCCGGTTCTTTCGGTATTCACTTACGTTTAATTGTTCTTGTTCAGTGATTTTTTGTTTGCCGGTTCGGTCGGTCGTAGTCGATGCTGATGGTGAATTAGTCATGGTATCTTCGAAAAAAAGTAAGGGCTACTAATAAAAAAAAACTTATTAAAACTGACTTTTTTTCAAAGCTTTTTGCTGCTATTGACGAAAAAATTACCAGTTACCCACACGTTTAAACACGTGTTTTATTTAATAATCATTTAATAAATCAACCCCTAAGGGAGCGAAATGGGAGTTCAAAGTTTGTAATGGAGTAAAATTGTTATACTGCGAACGAAGTGGCGGGCCAAAGCTAGTTTAAAGGGTTACATACACTCAGGAGGCCTAAAAAAAGCGATTTTTCAACAATTTTTCCTGAGAAGACTTTTAAATTTATTAATGTAAAAATTTGTACACATATTATGGTAACTTAACTGTATTTTAAGATTTTTGTATTTGTAAAAATAATAATTTTGAAAGCTGCTATAGCTGATCTCCAGGAGTTCCTCTCAAAAAAGGCATCTTGCGGTGACAACGATATCTCTGGACTGGATCATCGAAAATGAAAAAACCAAACGGATTTCGTTAAAGTAATGTATAATCTTCTAATTAATCGAAGGAATAAGCAAAATAAAATTTGTTGACAAAATGGCGGCTTCTCAAAAAAGAAAATCGATTTTTGACCAAAATTTTGGCCTTAAATTGTTTATAAAAAAATATATATTTATCGGTGAGAAAAAACTTTCGATTAATTAGTAAAAAAATATACTTAAGATGAAGAAGCTTGTGTTAAAATTTGAGACTGATCGGTTCAGCCGTTTCCGAGAAATCTGCGTCACCGACTTTAAAAACACAGTTTTGAGAAAAACGCGTTTAAAGTTTCAAAAGCACTTTATATAGCGTACAATCGCTCTGACACGACTTTACAAATATGCGTGTAACTTCCAAAATAATCGCCGGATTGCCTTGAAATTTTCTGTGTGTACTTGAATATATGTACATTACGAAAATGAAATTCAAAAAAATCGATATTCGCCACGACTCTGCCACTGACCATATCGAAAAAATACTATTTTTACCCTAATAACCAGTTACTAACAAAATCAAGTAATAATTTTACTCAATATTGATGCCGAAAATCAGTCTCGTAAAAGTAACCATGCTGCTCCGTCTCGCATTAAAAATAAAAACCGCTGAAGTAAAAAATCACCGTTAAAAATAACGGCTATTCTCAAATCACTATCTGGCTGACGAGTGAATTTTTATTTTGTTACTTTACAAACCAGCACCCTTCGGGTAGGGCTCGCACTGTTATATTATTCTATTAAAAATAAAGTACGTTTATTTTAAAGACTTTTAAATATCAACCTACTCTTAACTCTAGTTATAAGTATAATTTTTTTTGACATCGACAACTAGAACCAACTAAAAAAAATAAGTTTTCTTTTTTTATAATAATATTCAACAAAATAACATTTCAAATGACATTTTTTAAATTTCCTACGATGTCAAACTAGGCAACGGTTTCTTAGAAAACACCTTTGTTACAGTTTATATAAGACGATGCCTACAAGACTGAGCTTAGACAATAACTTTGCACAATTATATGGAAAAAGCAACCTGAAACACTAACTTTACACTTTTATTATAAAGTTAGGCTGAATATTATTTTAAAAATGGCGAGTAAAATTAATAACAGACTGTAATGACCATCTTAAATGTACGAAAGAGGTTATAATATGTTATATAGTTTTGTTAAATTAGTAACTAAAAGCATATGTATTGTACAGATAGTTATATATAGGTTAATTTACCTAGATGCTGTCCTTAAATTTGGGGCAACGGCAATGGTCACCTGCCTTACTTTGTTTGAACTTGCACTCCTGCATTAAAGGGTACGAAACATGCCAGTTAGTAAATGGTTAAAAATCGGTTATAATATTAAATAATTAAAGCTGACTATTTAGAAAACGGATTTCTTATTATTAAATTATGTTAAAGTGTAAACTTTATATATTTTTAAAATTATTATCATAAACATATACAAAGGAATATATTAATGCAGGATTATTTTTTTTTTAAATTAAAAACTCAAAAATATTTTATTTTGTTTAACTTTCTTTTGTATTCCTTTAAATCGCTCATTTTCTAAATATCAGATGTTAACTTAAAAAAAATTATTAAAAATATACTGGCCTATCCTTAAACATTAAAAGCGAATAGGATTGATTAACTGTACCCCTGTTAAGGATTACTACACTTTATTATTAGAGTTAAAACTGATTACATAAAAAATTGCATCTTTAACTAAGCAGGGCTGCTTCTGGGGTATTTAGCGCGCTGGTGCAAAGTTCAAATGGCAGCCCCAGGCCGAGCATGTAGTTAATGTTTTCTTTGCACACAGTCGACATTTTTTTGGGGAAATGCTCCCCGGAATTAAACTGTAACGATAAATTTTTGTGCAAATTCTCCCTAAACTAAACTGTCGACGTTTTGTCGGTACAAAATAGGGAGTCAATCGTTCCTCGTGCTTGGTCGCCCTGGTATCACTACCACCCAACGGCGGCGCGTCAGTGGGCCTCCACTTTTTTACCTTCACCTAAACTTTTATCCGAGGAATGGTAAAATACTGCCCAAAAAGTTTTCTTAAGCACGTGCCGCCTCTGCTACCATCCTCTCCAGTAACGGCTCTGCTTAGAAGATATGTATTAAATTTAAAACTATAATCATTAATAAAATATTATGACTAAAGCTATTCGGTTTTTAGGTTTTAAGACAGGCCGGTATGCTGAAAACGAATAAACAAATTATAATAACAGAAACAGATAATATGTGCAAAAAATAATTCCAGACTACATGCAGTAAAATGCGTTGCATTAAAAAACATTAATGAGAAAAAACGCCTAAAAATTGCATTATACCAAAAATTACAGTCATGCTTCCAAATTATGCATCCACTAAGAAGGTAACAAACACAAAATATTAAACGTGATGTATGTAGTTTACCTCTTCAGAAGAGGTATTTGCGATTTGCCAGACGAAGATTTGCCGCTGAATATTAATGGAAAAGAGGGATTGTTAGTAAAATCACAACAAAATCAGTTAAGCATATGTTACAATCATACTTTTTTACATAAGGCTTATTTAGCATTTCACCAATGTTATGAAGCTTTTGCCATTTTTTAAAAACATCTTAAGTATGAGGGATAGTGTTATAAAACAATTTTCTACAAAAGTGTATTTTCAGTGTTTTTTTTATTTAATTGACAAAATAAATGATTCCCAAAATTTATAATAAAAGTTAAAAATTAAAGATTTTGCCACGACATTTTTGCAGATATTTATAATTCTAAATAACGTTTTTTTTATTTTTCAAAGATATTAAAAATAACGCCAATACATTGACAAGTTGCCATATGTTGCCATCTCCTCAGTTCGAGCGATTCACATAATTCGCGTCGTGTCTATAATGCCGTACCTCGCATCATCGAGCCACGCTAAACTGCTAAATAAGCCTTAATGAAAATATGTTTTGAGAAGCTTTGTCTATACAACAAATACACAAAACACCAGAAAAATAAAAAAATGCTACTATTTAGTAGACAATAACTATTATTTTAAATATAATTTAAGACGAGCATTTCCGACATGTGTATGTTTAAATGGCAACACAACAATTTACTTCTGTTACTGTTTTTAAGCCCAAAATAAATTAGTTTTAACTAAAAAAATAGCATATACAGTGTGGGTTGCGTATACCATAAACATGCTAACTCCTTATTTTCCGAGAAAACAAATTATGCGTCGTTAAATTTCTTTCTACAAAACGTTAAACAACAAAACTGAAAAATATAAATTTTACTTGACTATTTCCTTCGTTTTAATTCCGATCAATCACAAGCGATAATTTTTGTGCCAAAAACAATTTTTAAGTAGAAAAATTGATTGGCAGCTCCTGTCAGCAATGTATTTATTTTTTTACTAAACACAGCATTTGACACACAAATGCCAACAAAAATTATAAAGAAAAGAATATTATTTAAGACAAAATGATGTCTTATTCAGGAAGTAGTCTTATCAATAACATTCGTGCATCTAACTTTTCGTGGGAAAAATTCCAAAAAATAAGTTGCTAAGCAATTTTCGTAGCTAAGGGCATTCGTGCAGGCGGCAGAAATCCTCGTCTTCGACTTGGATTTATATAGCCACCAGCACTCATGCCATTTGTTCAAAAAATGCTTAGAAGCACTTGTGAAATTACCCACGAGCAAATCTCAATTCACGTTATTATTCGTAAGCAATACACTTAAAAAAGTTTATTAGAATCACTTCCGCGGTTAAAATCCTGGTGTATGGTGTATGAGGATGATAAGCAAATCTGAAAAACAGCTCTCTAAAATCGCCGATTATCTACTTTCCATAGGTCTTATTCTTTTTAAAAAGCATACCTATGGTAAGGAGGCGGTCTTGGAGGATTTATTTTCCTCACTAAGAGATATGGCAAAATGACAGCAAATCGTATGGATGCGTTTTTTGCCAAAATCATAAAATATTGTGCTCTTGTATGCTCAAAAAACGTTTGAAGGTGTAAAAATATATTGAACAATGCCTATATGTTTAGTGCGTAACCATTTTATCCGTAACTATAAATATATTTTTAAAATTTCATGTAAAAATAGCCGCTCCCCACGAGGCTTGGGCCCGGCAGAATTATGTTGACAACATAAATTTCTCACAACATATAAGAACAAAATACTCCATACGTGCCTCCTTGCATGTGTCGGATTTTGTCAAAACTCAGTCGGTATTCTACTGTTTTAGAAATGGATTTATTAAGAATGGATACGGGATGATTTAACATTCTTTGAAGCCAAAACAAACCATTCTAAACGACACTGTAAACGCAATTTGTAAACATTGGCCACATCTTATTTTACCTTGTATTTTTGTACAAAAAATGCGTTAGAAGCATCACAAGATTTACTAAACGTAATAAAAGCCCTAAAATATTTTATTTTCATGCTAAATAATAATAAACTTAAGTTAAAAAGGTTTTATTATTTATAGGTTATATTATTTCTAAAGGTTTATTTAAAGTCGCTCCGAGTCATTTATAAATCTATAAGTCGCACTTTTTCTTTTCTAGTTCATTAGACAAAGACGTACGTGTAACCGACTGTTCAGACGTTTTCCTAAGCAACCAGCAGAGACAGGAACACTTCTGTGCTCCAACACATGCTATTTTATCTCTTTCTACTACCATTCTTGATTCAATTACGTATTTCTTTAAAGTTCGTAAACTCAACCCCTAGGGGAAATGTTTTCATAACAAACAACAAATATAAGGCTTCACGTTCGATACGATCACAGTATACGGACATCGAATCCTTTCTTAATAAATCCATGGTTTTAGAGGCGTGTTACCTAAGCATATATAGTGATACTTATATAAAATAAAATTTGCTCATTTATTCTGTAGGCAATCTGTCAATTTCACCATATTTTTGACAAGCGGGTAAAAATACAATAATAGGTCATGGGAAGAAAGTGCCATGTAAGTAAGATTTATTTAAAAGTTGGAATTTTTACCGAGGCGAGTGAGCAAACTTTAGCATTTTCCTTATGAATAAATAAAAAAGAGATGTAGTGATAGTGAGTAAAATTTATATTTTCGTAGTTTTTAGGCGCTCTGTACAAAAAAATTCTCAACGTGAATCGTATCTTTTATGAAAGAGTATTTCTTTTATGAAAAATGGGTCTTCTTGCGCAATTAAAAATTAAGCAACTTGTATACCCTATATGGTAACCACATAGGGACATTCTGTTTAATTGACCAATTATCTTAAATGTCGAAAACAATACTAAACAGTTATTTCAATGGGCACAGAACACACATATCTGTTAGCTGACAAAAACAAGACTACACACTGAACAAGGAACATGCACTACAAACATTTACCCAGAAGAGAAAGACATAGAACAGGAGCTGGAAGTCGAAGGAGATTCTGGATCGTCCTTACTGTTCCCCCGATATATTGGTATGCGAGACCTTACAATACCAACCAAACCATTACAAACATTTTATTGATAGAATTACATAAACTGCACTGAAACTTTTTACCACAGATTTTAAAATGTTATACGTAGTAAAATAAAAACTGAGCAAAAATATTTGAATAATCATTTTACTCAAGCTCGTAAAGAATATAAATAAATTCTGTAGTTTTTTTTTAAGTTTTTGCCTTTTTTTATTTATCAAAGAATTTCTTAATCAATAATAAAATTAAATATGTGTTTTTACTGGAATTATGTTTATATTTACATTGTATATTACTTAAATTGTTACTTATGCATAGTTTTCCTATTATAACTGTATAGTCTCTTGGGAATAGAGGAAAAATTTAAACAACATTAAGTTTCCATATATACCTACCAAAATTAAGGAAATTGTATCAGCAGTTATAAACGGTTTACTCTAGTAATATAAACGTAATTTCTCTTGTTACATGTGTCAACTTAATAAAATAGATTAAAATCGAATGATCAAATACCACATCGTCATAACTGGATCCGTATAATTATAAACAATCTTTGTATGCGTAGTTGCACATTATCTACTAAAAACTAACCGGCAGTATATTTCTAAATTTATAGCAATGTAGGTAAGTTTTCGCCATTTCAAATATACAGGTTTGTAAAAAGGATTTGTTCTGTAAAAATAAATTTCCTACAGTCAAACTGCTTAGTTTGAGATATTTATGTTTAGGCTACTTTAGGTATTCATTTAGCTAGCCGACACGAATTTTGATTGCAACTCGGATGGACAATCGAGTTCATGTGTCAGACGAGTAAGGTACTCGTAAAATTTCAGTGCAGTTTACGTATTTTAACGTTTATCCCCATCACTCCCAGAAAATGAAGCTAAAACAGGCCAACTTGTATCTTATTTTTACTTTTAATACACTCGATGTTACAGTTACTTTGTTAGTTTACTGGTTAAACTATTCTTTATAATCAATAAATATTAATTTCCTCCAAAATACTTTATTAAAATTTACAACGTATTGCAATAAATATCAAAAACACATTGAATTAAACGGACATTTATTTGAATAACTGTTAAATAAATACTCATACCGCTAATCTAATTTATTGTTGAAAAATTTATAATATTTAACAATGCTAGAAACTGACACCGGATTCTGAAAACAACTAGAGCCGAGGCAGAAGTTCCGTTCACTGCTTTTTGTTTCCAACTCGCTGATGCACTATACTATAACACTATCCTATACTGGACCATTACTTAATGTGGTTTAGTCACTGTGAGGTTTTGAACCTTGGATTAACAACTAGTGATTTGTTGGTATTTCTAAATGAAAATGTAGGAAAATCTTATTATCTATCTGCTTGTAGCTCAATGCAATCAAGGAATATGCACAAATTTTTTTATTGCATAAATCGTTTAAGGAAGTCATTACTAAAGTTTGACAAATGGGGGTAATTCCAGAGACGGTTTCTAACCTAGTTGGAAATAAAATTAGGAGTCGATTTGAAAATAAAATACAAATATTCATTTACCCACATTGTGTTATTTGAAAGTGCGAGATACGAAAATATCATACAGGGTGTCTGAAAAGTCTTAGCATGGGCAAATATCTTTACTATTAATAAAGATAGCGACACCAAATTTTAGTTGTACCTTATTGGTTGATAAATCTACGTTTTTATGTAATTTGACTTTTTCAACCCCCTTGGGGGGTTACGCTAGGGAGTTGAGGTCGAAAATTTTGAATGCAAACCTATGCCGTGTGGCCTCTTCGTTTAAAAATCTGCAAAAAAGAAACATTGTTTTAGTATTTTAGTATTTATTTATTATTGTAATTCATTTTTAAATGGCAAGCCTATAAAAATTATAACTCGTAAATCGTATAATCGGTCGGGGCAAAAGTTGACCATTAGTCGACCTCTTGTGCCATACAGCACAAGTCGGCGCTGCTATTTTTTGTTTTGTGGGGCACTTTTTTCTAACTTTTCTCCAACTTTACTTCTTCATTTGTCGTTGTTATATGTTTTGTTTTTTGACATCTGCGCAGTAGACCAAAATGCGTACCACGCGCAAACCGAGCGTGCTAGACATGCGTACGCAAGTTCAGGAGATGTACTTGGGTGTCTACATTCGAACCTATTCACTTGTAAGAATATATCCCCAATAGTTAAGGTACCACTACGTAGTTAACTGTATAACATTTTCCCAAGGGTTTTTCGACTTTATTTTTCGTTTTTTGCCATGTGCGCAGTAGACCAAAATACGTACCACGCGCAAACCGAGCGTGCTGGACATGCGCACGGACTTTTAGGAGATGGACTTTGGTGTCTACAGTTGAACCCATTCACTTTTCAGAATATGTCTCCAGTAAAGGTACCACTACGTATTTAACTTTATAACTTTTTTCCCAAGTTTTTTTCGACTTTATTTTTCAATTTCGTGCCATGTGCGCAGTAGACCAAAATGCGTACCACGCGCAAACCGAGCGTGCTAGACATGCGCACGGAATTTCAGGAGATGGACTTTGGTGTCTACATTTGAACCCATTCACTTTTAAGAATCTATCTCCAGTAGTTAAGGTACCACTGCGTATTTAACTTTATAACGTTTTTCCCAAGTTTTTTCGATTTTATTTTTCTTTTTTTGCTATCTGCGCGGTGGCAAATAACAAAAAATACAGTCGAAAAAAACTTGGGGAACAAGTTTTACCATTGATCAAAATGCGTACCACGCGCAAACCAAGAGGGCTAGACATTCGCACGAAATTTCAGGGGATGTACTTTGTTGTCTAAATTCGCAGTGGTACCTTAACTACTGGAGATATATTCTTAAAAGTGAATGGGTTCAAATGTAGACACCAAAGTCCATCTCCTGAAATTCCGTGCGCATGTCTAGCACGCTCGGTTTGCGCGTGGTACGCATTTTGGTCTACTGCGCACATGGCAAACAATGAAAAATAAAGTCGAAAAAAACTTGGGAACAAAGTTATAAAGTTAAATACGTAGTGGTACCTTAACTACTGGAGATATATTCTGAAAAATGAATGGGTTCAAATGTAGACACCAAAGTCCAACTCCTGAAATTCCGTGTGCATGTCTAGTACGCTCGGTTTGCGCGTGGTACGCATTTTGGTCTACTGCGCAGATGTCAAAAAACAAAACATATAAAAACGACAAATGAAGAAGTAAAGTTGGAAAAAAGTTAGAAAAAAGTGCCCTACAAAACAAAAAATAGCAGCGCCGACTTGTACTGTTTGGCACAAGTGGCCGACTAATGGTCGACTTGTGCCCCGCCCGATTATACGATTTACGAGTTATAATTTTTATAGGCTTGCCATTTAAAAATGAATTACAATAATAAATAAATACTAAAATACTAAAACAATGTTTCTTTTTTGAAGACTTAAACGAAGAGGCCACACGGCATAGGTTTGCATCCAAAATTTTGGACCTCAACTCGCTAGCGTAACCCCCCAAGGGGGTTGAAAGAGTCAAATTACGTAAAACAGTAGATTTACTAACAAATAAGGTACAACTAAAATTTGGTGTTGCTATCTTTATTAATAGTAAAGATATTTGCCCATGCTAAGACTTTTCAGACACCCTGTATGATATTTTCGTATCTCGCACTTTCAAATAACACAATGTGGGTAAATAAATATTTGTATTTTATTTTCAAATCGAATCCTAATTTTATTTCCAACTAGGTTAGAAGCCGTCTCTGGAATTACCCCCATTTGTTAAACTCTAGTCATTACAAACCCAAAAAAAAATATTTTGAAGAAAATTACTTGGATAATTTAGCTACAAAAAATGTTTACTTTTCGGTATAATTTATTATAATATATAAAAGCAGCCATTTGTCCTTAGTGAAAAGTGACGTCAGGAGATCAGCAAAAATCTACGGGTTAACGCAAAGCTTAACTCAAAGTCGAACAGGTTTGAATTTCTCGGAAACAGTCAGAGGGAAAGAAATCGAATTTTTTAGGTTGATAGAGGAATAGTTCAACTAGCCTCGCTAAAAAAAATTCAGTTATACAGGATGTTTCGTTTCGGAGCTATTAAACGTCAAACTCGAAATTTTCGCGATTTCCGTTGAAATCAGGTACAGGTCGCAAATGTGAATTAAATCAATGTCAATTTTCGAAGATTGTAGGGGACTCGGAGCTTCAGAACTCCACTGAAACTGGTGAGGATCAGAAAATGGCAAGTAATTTTTTTGAATTTTTTTAGGTCGGCAAATGCCATTTCCAGACCCCTCTTTGGTACCTAATAACTCGAAAACAAAACGTCAGATCGAAAAACGGACTCATAAGTGAAACTTTAAAATCTCAAATACTTTTTTTGCAATACATTTACCTAAACCTAAAATCACTGGAAAATGGAAATATTTGGAAAAAACTGGAAATTTAGATTTTTGACCCAAATATTTCACGGTTTTTAATTTTTTGAGGGGTCAAAATGGTTCAAATTAAAATCCCATATACGCCATGGGAAAGAGCTCGTCAAAGTATTTGTTATCCATATTTTTTAGTTTCTTCATTCTCTATAGGAAGGGAGCAATCGCCGATTAACTTTCGATTTTTTACTTTTTTTGCCCTCGACATCGGTACATTTGAATCACTGTATTTTTTCCGACCAATTTTTTTCCAAATTTTTCGACACTATCTTATAAAGGGATAATGACACTGTAAAATGAATACCGAATGGGTCATCCAGGAGTGTATTTAAGGGGTAAAATTAGAATTTTCTTGATTTTTTCGGACAAATCCTATTTTTAACCGACATTATTCCACACTATTTACCCTATTTAGTGATTCTTTTTGGGTTTATTTTATCCGTTAATTATCTAGGAATACCTCCCACTAATTTAAATCGCTTATTTTTTCGGTAAAGTTATAAATAAATAGGTTTATTTGCATCGGGGACATCTAAAATTTGAAAACTTTTGAATTTTCGAAGACTGCCATGCAAATAAAGAATTGCACTTTATTTACTCGAAATTATTAAGATGTCAAAATTTCGCAGAAATGCCAATTTTTGTTGCAAAATTGAAAGGTTCCTGGACCGATTTCGGCTTGAAGTATACATGAATAAGATTTTAGGAACCTTCTAGTTTAAGTGCAGGGATATTTCATTGGATGAGTTACGCATTAAATACCATTTTTATTGAGTTGTCGATGACTCTACAACACTGGAAAGGCAAGTTTGTTAAGTCCATGAAATTGTGACAACCAGACCATCACTAAGCACTGTATAAACAATATATCAAATATTGTTTGGTCCATTTAATTTATATTATTTTCTTATAGTGATAGGGTTATAAGCATGGGCTTTAGTTGTTTTCACTTCCATAATTACGTTTAGCAGCTTATTGCTGAAGATGTCAATTTTATTTTATAAATGATAGTCAAGATACTGGTTAAAATAGTAAGCTTAACCTTAACACCAGATTTAAAAAATGTTTGTAATACGCTGTTTTCTTCTTTTTGTTTTTTTAGTTGATTAATGGTATAATTTTACGCCGATCCAAAAAAAAAAAACTTTGGACTTACTCTACCTTTAAAACAGTACTTAAAAGTCTTATTATAGGAGATCTAGATTAATTCTTGTTCTTCCTGCTGAAAATATTAAAATAACACTTATTTAAAAAAAAATCGTTTAAAATAATATATTAGTTGGCCTGAAACCAAAGAAAACTACTGTGTCAGTGATTACTTTTCAACACACTACCCCATTTTTATATAAAAGTTTGCTATAAAACACGAAAGCGTTGTTTTTGTTTACCTTGATGAACTTGAACTAATTCCTGTTAAGGTTGGTATGCTTGATGCTCTGGAAATGTTCGTTGATCTACCGAAGGTTAAAGAAAGGACATGCCCATGATTAGTAACGTTTAGAAGACATATTATTATGGCAATTATGATTTTATAATTTTAGAAGGTCCAATTAAAGCAAAAATAGTACCAGGTATTAGTGTTTCTCTCCTCTATAAAATCGTAACAATATTTTTTAATGTCAAAACAATGTGATGCTATATCACTATTTAGAGTTTAGTTCATATACATATTATACGTTAATAAAATATAAACACAGTTGATGCATACTAGGAATTTAAACCTTACTTCTAAACATTCCAGTAATATTGTTACTCTGCATTATCATTGATATTATTGGGTAAATAAATTAAATAATGATGTTAAGCTACATTTTTAATGCTAATAAAATATTCCTATTTAGGCGAACCATTTAAGTTATTTAATTTTGTCGTAAGTATCTACATAGCACCTAGAAGTTGCACAAAGCAATAAAAACAAAAATTGCTTTAGACGTATTCAAGCGATGTAGTTAGTGTTGTAGGCTTACGGTTGATAGTTAAACAATACATTAAACTTCATTTGTCACCAAGATGGTTGAAGTTTATTCCATTATACAACTGACTGTCAACCGCAACCGTAACCAACATAGCATGGATACATCTACTGTAACACTTGAAATGTGACAGAACACATAATAATATAATTGTCAAAATCAACTCTAACCATGGTATTCTATAACTAATTTGACAGCACTATAAGATTACAGCGAAAAAAGAAACTAAAAATAGGCTGAGATATATGTAATATTCATAAAACGCAGTTAGCTTATATTGCTGTAAAATCAGGTACATAATAGGGCAATAAAAGTATTATATTATGTGATTAAATGTTTTGAGCAACCAATCATTATTCTCTGTTAGACAAACCCTATAGGATAAATATGTGTTCTAGAAAAGCATAACATTTTAAATATCTACAATTTCCACTATGTTCGTAAGTTTTCATAAATAAAAAATGCATTGCCGATTTAATTTAATAACAAACGTCTTTAATAGTATATTAAAACCGAGACGTATCTTTCATTTAAAATAATGTACAGGGTAAAATTGACATATCCCGTTTTTCATCAGGAGGACTCGTCGACTTTATTTCGTTTATTAAAAGTATCTTAAAACATGATATTATACAGGGTTGCTAAAAATGATAAACATACTAATTTTAATATGTTAAAAGAAATACCCTACAAATTATGTAATTTTTGAATTGATGAATGATAAATTCTGAAAATATTTTGTATAAAGGCACTGACAGACTGAGACACTTCGATGTATACACTGAATTGTGTACCATATTGTTTGCGATATTTATGGCGACCAATTCCGCGTCTTTACGCGTATCTCTTCAAGTATAAACGGCACTGACGTTGGTGTCGGACATTTGTTTGCATTTGAGTCGGAGTCTGAACACATTATATTATGCATGGGTTTCCGCCAGGGGCGTCTTCTCAGATTTAGGTTAGGGGGGGACCCTTTTTGAATCTTCGTACAACCCACGAAGCCAGCAAGCCTACCGTGGGTTGTATATAGTATTTCATTATATCTTTAATTTTTCAATGTAGGTCTTTTAAATGCATTAACCAATTTGCTAGGGTGGGGGGGGGGGGGAATGCCTTCCCCCGAACCGCCAACCGGTGCTCCTGGTGTTCGGCGAAATATAGTAACATTTTTTCAAAAACTGAGTATTTCATCCTGTCGTAAAATGCTCTCGATTACTACACATGGACTGCCAAAATATGTTAAGACTAGAATTACATTTAATTAACAAACGCTCATATAGTCCATGCTGTTTTACATTTGCTCATATTAACCCAAATAGAAAAATGTGATTTCTGTAAAATTTAGCATTTGTTACTTACGTCACAGTGCCAATCACGCGTGGTGATGATGACCAAGTTCAACAGTTTTCGCGACATTGGCATATTAAAAATGTTATTTATGAAATTCAAAAATTACATAATCAACATGGTCTTCAATTTAAAATATTCAATTTATAACAAGGTATAAACAAATTATTTTAATGTGACCATTTTTTTGTGTTACTCTTAGATTATGTTATGCTTGTCTAGCACAGTACAGTAATTGAAATGTTTCTTTCTTTAAACGAAATAATTTATTGTAAACCTACCTTAAAGACGGACTAGCTGGCGATCGTAAACCACTTGGGGTTCGCGGCCTGGAATTCGATCCATTTACTGTTTTCTTTGCCGATGATATAGTTGCAGAAGTATGACCTGATGTCGTCGGAGTTCTTCTGGGAATTCTTGATGGTGTATCATCTAAAATACAAAGAAATCATGAATGTCAATGGATTAATCAAATCTCGATACCACTCATCAATCAAGTTAAATTAAGTTTACTTAGTGAAGTTGGTTTGTTTCTGATAAAAGCATTGCACGAGGCAAACTAATTCTAAAACTAGATTTAAAATTTTGACACAGTTTAAAGCCTCGTATGCATTGCCATTATAAAAATAGTTCCATGAAAGACCATTTATTTTATGTTCCATAGATACTAAAGTCCATCAGAACATCAGATTCAAATAAACCTGCTCTAAATAATATATGTAATTGTTGCTAATCTTTTGCAATTATGCTAGTGTCAGTCGAAATAATTTTTTTATAATCTTTGTATTCAATAATTTCAATAATTCATTACGCAAAAATTAAAGTCGTTAACCTGAACAAATCTGACAATATGAATTTTAAATTATAGCTTCTAGACAGTGGCCGATTTTGTGTAAGATCAATTTTGCAGTGAACACCCTAAAAATCTACGGAAAAAGTTGGTTTTCTATACCTTATAACTATACTATTACACATCAACCATAATTTGTTTTAATTTTTTTATTATAATTTCAAATTTTACATTTACTTTTACTACTGCATAATAGATTTTTGTATTCTTATGTCAGTCAAGCTCTTCTCTTTCACCGTCTAACATTAACATTAATACGAGCTCTAGTGCGTTCAGTATCAGAACTGAACGCCGAGAGTATCGGCAAAGACCGTGTGTTGGAGAAAGAGGAGTACGGCGCGTAAGACAAAACATCGTCGTATCAAAATGATTCAAATTTTACCGTTCTGACGTGCACTGCACAATGCACTTGAATCATATCAGCAGTCAGCTGATAGAATGGTGATATACGCGGGATCCCAGACGGCTAGTAGTGGTAGTAGGTTATTTTCGAGGCTATTTTAATTAAAATGCAGTGGCAGTACCAGATTTTAAATTTTAATCGGATAATTGAAGTTTTTGCAAAAATGAAGAACAGGAGAATGGACTTTTTACATAGATGAGCTTAAATTGGTATGCATTTTTTTTGGGAATAGTTCTCTTCGTATTTTTCTTGTATAACCACCGAGTTGAACACCCAGTTTAATACCTCACGAGCCGTCACTGCTTCTATGTGCAACGCGAGAAACATAGTTTTTATTCAATATTTGAATTCTCACTACTGCTTAAATTATTACTCGTTCGTAAATATTTTAAGAAATTTATCCCTCGACCGCGGCTCGGGATAATTTTTAAAATATTTGCGACCTCGAAAAAATTTCCGCTAATTAATCTAAGCTAGTAAAATTTTAGAAATATTTTAACAAAATTGAAATTTTTTATCGCGGATGGCAAAATTGAAACTAACTGGCTGACTAACATAATCAACAGTCATTTTTACAACTGTCAGTGTCCATTACCTGTCATCGCGTCAGTTCGACTCGTTGATTAATAAAATAGCATTCCGAAGCATTACAAGATTACTTGCATAATAAAGTACCAAATTTCTTAACAGAAGAAAATGACGTTTTCCAACTTTAGTGAAATAAAACTTTTATTAATAACTTAAAGACATCTTCTACTTCCATTTTCCATTACCGCAAGTTGAATACTATACTTTATCTACGACTATAACAATAAATACTAAGCACAAAATTTACAACAATTAGGTATTAACTTAATTTGAAAACGTCAAAATTATTCGAGTGACATTACTTCCCTCAATAACAATAATGGACTGTTTCCTTTCGGCCAATCGGCTTGTACAGAGCCACCTTGATATTCGGTTCGTAAATCTTTTCAGATTTATTATAGTGAGTTATAGCAGTGAGATATTATAACTCATGTTGTTTGTTTATAGATACTATTAATTGTTCAAAAGTAGTTGAATAATTAATATATAATTTAATAGGAGTAGATAAAGTATTAAATTCCTCACCGGAATATAACGATTTCCAACTTTAGCTAAGATAAACCTTTTATAAATAACTTAAAGACATCTTATACTTTCGTCTTTTATTAATTTTAGTGTATTAACGTCGGTGAAACAATATTTAATTTTGATAATTATTATTAATTTGTGTACCAAATGTGCTTTTTTGCGTCCACAAATAACTTTAATTTTAGACACTCCGATTACCGAGTCAATATTTTGATATTTAATTTCCTTTTCAGCGATGTATCACACATTAGCATTTGTTTTCAAAATGGCCTCCTAGCTCAATTTTTGTCCCATGCCTAAGATGGTTATACATTCGTAAAGCAAGACAACTGCTGGGTGATAGGTCATGGAGATGATTAAATGGTTTACTTCAGTCAGTTTAATAATATTAAACCAAATTCATTTTATTTCCGTTTTGATTTTTCTTAAATAACATGGAATTACAAATTTTTTTAAATGGACAACTATTTTTTTTATGACCATCAAATTGCTCATTGAATTTCCTCTCTAAATATTACTTGTAACCCCTAACTTATTTTTTAATTTCGTAACAACGAACGCAAAAATCGTGAATAGTGAGTCTGTCATTTGCTTTAAAAATCGAAGTAAAAAGCTACTTTTATGTCACAAGGATTTGGCAGACTTAATTTTCATGACTTGCACGTTCGCTGTGATGATATTAAAAAGCAGATTAGGGTATACCGATACACCATCAGAAAGAAAATTCAGTGAGCAATACGGAATATGCACATATTTTTTATTGCATAAATCGTTTAAGGAAGTCATTACAACCCCAAAATTGCTATTTTGAGGAAAATTACTAGGATAATTTAGCTACAAAAAATATTTACTTTTCGGTATAATTAATTACAATTTAAAAAGCAGCCATTTGTCCTTAATGAATAATGACGTCAGGAGATTAGCAAAAATAAGTGTCACTCTACATGTTAAAGTAAAGCTTAACCTAAAGTTGAATCGGTTTGTTTCTCTCGGAAACAGTCAGAGGGGGAGCAATCGAATTTACTGGATTAATGGAGGAATAGTTTAACTAGCTTCGGTAAAAAATTTAGTTATACAGGATGTTTAGTTTCGGAGCTATTAAATGTCAAATTCGAAATTTCTGTGATTTCCCTTGAAATCGGGTACAGGTCGCAAAAGTTAATTAAATCAATGTAAATTTTCGGAGGTTGTAGAGGACCCGGAGCTTCAGAACTCCACTGAAACTGGTGAAGATAGAGAAATGGCAAGTAATTCTTTTGAATTTTTTTAGGTCGAAAAATGCCATTTGCAAACCCCTCTTTGGTACCTAATAACTCGAAAACAAAACGTCGGATCGAAAAACGGATTCATAAGTGAAACTTTAAAATATCAAATACTTTCTTTTTGCAATACATTTACTTAAACCTAAAATCACTGGAAAGTAAATATATTTGGGAAAAACTGGAAATTTCGATTTTTGACCCAAATATTTCGCGGTTTTTAATTTTTTGTGGGGGCAAAATGATTCAAATTAAAATCCCATATACGTCATCGGAAAGAGCTCGTCGAAATATGTGATATCCATATTTTTTAATTTCTTCATTCGTTATAGGAAGGGAGCAATCGCCGATAAAACAAAGAATTGCAGTTTATTTTCTCGAAATTATTAAGATATGACGAGTCAAAATTTCGCAAAAATGCCAGTTTTGTTGCAAGATTGGAAGGTTCCTGGACCAATTTCGGCTTGAAATATACATGAATAAGATTTTAGGAACCTTCTACTTTAAATGCAGGGATATTTCATTGGATGAGTTACGCATTAAATGCTATTTTTATTGATTTTTCGATGATCCTATAACACTGAAATTCGCCTTGTACTCATTATGAGTCATAAATTCACTTTTGACACAGCCAATGGGATCACAAGTTTCGAAATTCGCGCGAAAATTTGCAGTAGAAAATCCTCTTTTTTTTGTTAATAAAGCTCAAAATAAATGGACAGCTGCAACCGCCATAAACATTTAATTTATATACAGAGTATTATATAAAAAAATATTTCAGATTTATTTGGGTTATATTCCATATTCCCTATTTAATGGTGCTAAAAAAGTAATAGGTCTACATTTGAAAAAATTGCGTGATTCCACTTAATTTTAAAAAAATTCAGAATGTAAGTAATAGCCCTAATCGCTACATGTTCCTGAAACAAAGTGACTTAATTAATATTATCAGACAGGTTAAAATAATTTTTTCATCTCCTTCACCAGTTGTCTTGTTTTAACGAATTTATGGCCATTTTAGATATTGGATACAAATTAAGCTAGGACGCCGTTATGAAAACAATTGATAATGTGTGATACGTCGTGAAAAAGACAATTTTATGAATCATCCAAATATCGAAAAAATTAAATGAATACAAGTTGGTAGTACCCTGGAATTTTTATAGTCATTTCGAAATCCACGGAAAAAATTAGGGGGTAACTACTTATTGTGTCACCCGATATATCAAGCCGGTGAACTACCCTTAAAGAGCTAAACCTAAATGCGTAACCAAAAAAACATAACAGCATCATTACCTGTGCTATCTAAAGATAGATTTGATCCATGCCTTGACGGCGGTTTACTTCCGGGTCGACTACCGGTTCTAGACGTTGGTCTTGAGTTACTTCTTGAACCTCCGGGAGTCAAATTTGACCTATATGATGGCTTTCTGGGTGTCCTAAAGCCGCCTTCATTATCGCTGAGGGAATCTGGAGTGCCAGCAGATAAGGAAGATTTTGAATTTCGTGGTAGACTGCCCATGCCCATCGGAACTGATTTCTGAGATCGTTCTCTGACCTAAATTATAAATAAAAATCAATATATTAACTTGTGCGACCTTTATGTTACTTGATGGTACAGTACTTGAAAGCATCTATCCTATCTACTGATCTCTAACAATGTTATTACCATCGTTCACACCTTAAGTACGTTTTTGGATAATAGGCATAATATTACTTTCCTTCTGCAAAGTCTATTTTTTGTTACTACGGTATTTTTGTGCAATACAAATAATTTTTTCTAACGTGATCAGTTCTAGTTCTTTTCATATACAGGGCATTTCCCAAGTAGTCAAATATACTACAGGTTCCTTAGAGTCAATCAAGTATAAAAGTCTCTACAAATAAACTTTTCATATTAGAAATTATGTCTAATATTTTAGTTTATATTGAAAATACACCGATCAATTTTACGAGTTATTTCCGGACTTATGCAGTGGATCGTGGTTTAAAGATATTTCTACTTAGTTTCGATTGCATCTGTGGCAGACATTTTCACAGGCGAATTGGCAACGGTCGAAGCACTAGTAATTACAAAGGAGAACAAACAAGAATTATTTCTCTATGAACAAAAAACTAAAACAAATTAGATACATATCCCATTCGCCCCAAGTTACGTGGCGAAACGGATCACACAAAACAACCTGCTTAAAATATTAATATTTCCATAAAATATTAGAAAAAATTTCATTAACAATACAATTTGGCATAGAAATCAAAAATATATTGCTCTTTTCACTGTCTCCATCAGTACAGTTCTCGTGGCATCACTCTTCACAAACAATACATTTCATCCAGGCTTATAACGGTGCACTCTAAGTAAAATTACTAAAATACAACACTTGCAAATTGCTATAAAAGTTACTCTCATTGTAGGAATTCAGATAAATTAATATTTTATAATCCAAAAACGTACCAAATATTCATGCAAAATCAACACTCAATATTTTGAAAACTGTAGAAGGTCCTACAGTGATGACCACAACATGTGATAGTAGTTATAGTATCTTCACTATTTTATAACAGTAAGATCGGGCCTAGCAAGACGAGCCTGTAATTTTTAATTATTAGAACAACCAAATTTTATATCATAATATTGTAAAAACATTTGTGTTCTTTTAAAACATAGTATTTGCACACGTCGATCGTGTTGTATATTCAACACACAACTGACCCTCCTCTAAGAAAATCTAGTATGCGGTATAAGTAGAGGAATGTATGAAAATTTATCTAACAAGATGATTCGGGGATTTAAAAGTGTTTTATCTTATATTTTTAACTTATATTCGAATAAGGTAAAAATAAGTTATACTAATTAAAGATCGACTAAAATGATAAAGTTAACAATAATTTGACATTTTTAAATAAGTTTAAATATTTAAAAAATCTTTGCTAAATTTGACTACTGTGTACTTTCTTGTTGCAAAATTGTGTCGTACAATTCTAATTATATTGTGTGAACATACTCACCAACAAAATGGTTTTTACTTGATCTGGAGATGTCAGTATAATCTTCATTTTGAAAAAAATGGAATAAAAATCGGTTCTTTAAAAACTGTTCGTATTAAATTTTTATTTCTACTGTTTCAATTTAATTTTTACGGATAAAATAGTTTTCAAATATACTGACCTGCTGGATACCCATCATGGGCATTTGGGATAGATACAAGAGTTTGTGATGGTCTTTTTCGAGGCCAATAACAGCAACTAAACGAATCAGCCATATTAAAATTGAACAGAACCAAAAGAAAATAATCAGAATTTTTTGTGTTGTGTGAATAATCTCAAGTAACACACATTCAGGGGATAATAACATCCTTCCAACTTAAACAAATTCAAGAAGGGCCAAGGAATAAACTTTCGACAATAACTCTCATGCGCATGCAAACCCTAAGTTTGTACAGTATTTCTAAAAAGCGTAGTTGAAAATTTTTAGCTTTTAATACAGCTTAAAAGGCCTAAAAACGAATCTAAAAAAAATTATATGTAATTATTTACAAGATATGAACCGTCGTAAAATAAATTTTATGTTAAATGAATAAATGAATGAGTGGTATTGTTGCCCTTCAAAAATATTGCACAAACTCCAACTTGTATCCTAAATTTAAGAAGAAAACCGCACCCGGGGTGCTAAAGAAGATTGGTGCAGTGATAAAAAAAATGACTTTTTTGAACAAGTGACACTTCATTATTACAGCCAGTAAACGAACAAGTCAGGATTGACTAGCAATTAACATATTTTAAATGGGCCTTTTTTTAATTCCGCTTTCAGGCAACCCGAGTAACCTTAAACAAAATATATGCGAGCATGACATAACGATTCATGCATCCTGAGTCTACCAGAAAAAAATACAAATACAAAGACATCTTTTTCATTTCATTGTCGATAAAAATCAAGATAATACTACCAAAGGACGTAGTCTGCTCTATAGAATATTATTTAGGAACGATCCAAACCACATTCTTTAAATTAAACGTAACTTAAAGCATATGCAGATGAACCGAAAACTTCGAAAACCCTACAATACTCGACTCTATACACAAAAGATTTTATTAAACTAACAAAAATAGTTGAGACTGCCATAATACATTGTCAAATGGAGAATATGAGTAAGGATAAAATAGAAAAAAACTAAAATTATTCAATAAACTAATTAACTGTCGATATATACGTTTTCTTCCTTGCTTCCGTAAAGAAAAGAACCTATCTCGTTTTGCTCAAACTTAAAAGATGTAACATTTTCATATCTGTAAAAGAAGGTATTACTAATTAATTATAATTACTTATCCATTATTATGTATTAATAATAATATGCAAGCATGTTTTTCTATTTAAAAAATTATTATTTTTGACCACTGCACCAAAATAACTACGACACAATCGCGGACACAAATAAACTTTACCCAATAGCAAGTGTTCGGATTGACGTGGGCCATGTGAAGGGTGGGGCCCGCAGTGGATCCCACGTGCAGCGGATATGCATTGCCAATCTCTCCCCTCGCTCGGATCTCATCAAAGATCGGCATTAATTCCGCCAAGTGTTCGTGGGCTACAGGTAAATAACACGTGCCAGATTGTCACAATAAAAGAAGTGTATACCTTAGAGTTAGAGTGTGGAAGTGTTTAAAAGTGTGCGCTACTAAATGCTAGTGTTTTGAATGTGGTGTATTCTGGAGATACTCTTCTTAAATACAATTTTTACTTTATATTTAAATTTGACCTAGTTTGGGTAGTGCAGTAAATACATATTTACAAATAAATTATATTTCAGTAACAACAAAGCAAGAGAAAACTATCAATGGAAAACGTGATTATCCAAAATAAAGACAAATGTAATAAATAATATCAAAACATGTTACCAAAATAAAAGAATATGCAGTATTTAAATTATCATTCTCCAATAAATTTATTGCTTACATCAAAAGTCAACTTTAATATTTAATAATTTAATAGATTTATTACATTGTTAAAAAGTGTTAAAATCTATAATCCAGTGCTAATAAAAATGTAAAAAATCTGATTTTGGTTTATTTTAAAAATGAGCAACACAAGACTAAAACTAAATGTCGTGTCGACCATTAAAATTCTTCGTCAAATTTGTGGTTGGATTACATCGAAAATCAAACGCATTAATAGTAGGTACACATATTCGGTGAAGCCCTCTTAGCCCAGTAGAATTGAATTGACAACCAGAACATACTATTTGGCTCGCGAGGACATGTTCTTTAATTTAGAAACAGAACAGTCGCGATAAATTATCTTATTATAGGATGTGGGGCTAAACTAAATCTCAAATTAAAATAAAAATATTTATTTAAATGTTTTGTTCAAAATGAGTTCTTGCCGAATTACATGAACTTTTTAAAACCTAAACTAAATAATATTTTTTTTATTTAAAAACAATAACTGTATCAAATATTAAAATTGATGTAATTAGTAGCGGAAATTGCTTGGAGAAATTAAGTTGCATTTTTAAGGCCCTTTAAGTAAAACTTTAATTAATAAAAACCCAAACACATAATTTTATTAATTAAAAAAAGAAATAAAAAATAAATTTAACCGAATAAAATAATTATGTTAAAAGGCTGACATTTAATTTCAGAGACAATAATTAATATATGCATAAACCTTATAAAATTATGAATGAAAAAGAAGCATAAGCATGAATTCATGTAACAAAATTGATTTAGTCAATAACAGTCAGAAAACAACATACCTACAAATATTTACACACCATATATGTAGCTCTGTTCTAACAAGCAGTTCGAGACAGTTCCTTACAGTCAGGAATAATTAATTAGTTACCTGCCCCAGATAAAACCAGACCAGATGCGAAAGCTCCAATGTCGCCTGTACTTGTACCTGTCTGGCATCTAGTACGGAGACCGAGGTTATAAATTTAAATCACAGCATCACAGCCACTGCCGTGTCTTCTTCAAATGTATCGTAACTCCCGTATAGTACAGGCGCCTGCACTATCGCAAAGCGATGGTGCAGGCAGCCCTCAAGGTCATTGAGACTGAACACGATATTTGACAGTCTTGCGCATCTGGTCTGGTTTTATCTGGGTACCTGCGCTAAATATCTGTCGCTGTGCAACATGTAAGGTATGTAAATTTGGGTAACTTTTTTTCTGATCGAAAACCGTGCACGGACTCTTTGTTGGATCTGACTACACAGTTTTAAACTATACTATATCAAACTTAACGCGGATATCGATAACCATCAAATTAAACGGCTAGTCTCTGCAACGGTAGACCGGTCTAATTTGACAACCAAAAGCTTTAGAAAACTGTAAGAATAAGACAACTAAGTTGTACACTATGAATTTGTTTCAGTGATTTCGCAAATTTATGAAGAAAAGGACAATTTTAGTACGTACTTTCAACAATAATAGAACTAAGTTCATTTTAGTAACACGTTTCAAGATGAAAATCATTTGGAAACCTAGAAAAATCGCAGAATTATTAGAGTAGCCCATAAGTTGTTAATGACGACTTTACACTGGCAGGTTGGGTTGGGTCTCCGGTGGCCGAGTTGGTACGGCGCCAGCTTTGCAACCGAGAGGCGCGGGTTCGAATCCCGCTTCAACCATGGATATTTTGTGATTGTTGTTGGAAGGTGGTAGAGGAATTCTTCCTCGACCGAGGTGGTACCACCCCACACATCCTCTTAAAGGGCTGGTGAAATCCCTACGGATGTTTCCAGCTCTGGATGTGTGAGTCGATTCCCCAGTACACCCACGGTACATAGTACTTAGACTTCGGTCTTCGTCAGCTGTCAGTAAAAAAAACCTATCAAAACCTAACTGATCAACTAAAAGATTTTAATTTAAATCCGTACTAAATCTTAAACCTTTTGAGTGAATTCGAGCGAAAAGTTTTAACCATGCCCTGATGACGCCAACATAGTTAGCATATTATATCTTGATTTGGTGTGTGATTTAAATCTGTTAGTACGTTATAGGTTCCAGAATTCCAATATAGTTTAAATATTTAGATAACGCTTATTAATTTATTTTTTAAAATTACGATTTATTAACAGAAAGCTCTGTTATAACTGTTTCTAAAACGCATTTTGACGCGTCATAATGTTTATAATAAAAATATCAACCCTAAACATAATAAAGATACCTACGTTTCTTCGCCAATAATGAAAATGTATGGCATTTCTATGTAATAATTACAATGTAAACGTTACATTTTTGCCAAAGTGCTGTATTACAAACCATCTGCTTATATAATTTTTGATTCCGAAACTATTAATAATATTATGTGTTTAGTACTAAATAAGAAAAATCTATATTTATTATTATTTATATCTAATCCAATTTACTATGTATATAAAAGGTGCATCTAAGCTACGTAAAGTGTAAAAATACAAGAAAAATAAACCAAAAGCGTGAGTAAAAGGCGATTTAAAAAGAAAAATAGAACACGCAACTTATTTATCAAAGCTTCTTGCTATTTATTATAATTTTAATAATTCATGTATTAGTAGATCAGAGCCGCCATATTTTCGTCTCATGAGGTCATGTTTTTGGTGATGATAAAGACATAACAAAAACCATCACAGTGGTTATAACATTTTCTATGCTTATATTACAAATTGTACATGTACAATTTTTAAGCATTATCCACATGAAAGGATAGTGGGATAAAAAAACAGCATCTACTTACCTTTATGAAGATAATTTATAAAAAGTTTTTCCTGTTCCTATTTCTCTTCATGTCACTGTACCTATAAGTATACCAAAAGTTGTGGACATGCACTCTAAACGCATACGTACCGAACCAACCAAGACAAATCTACATAAGCAGAGGCATACCATAATATTTGTACTCTATAAATATACCTTATAAATCTAATATTACCTAGTAAATGCAAAAGGAATATACCTACTAAACAGCAGATGTGAGTTTTTGTAACATTTACATACTTTTATATTTTTATTATAAAATGAAAAATGCACTTTGTACATGAAACTTCAAAAAGCTCTTAAAGCATGTAAATATTTGAATGGAAAGAGACATGTTTAAAAAGATTTCTGAAAGTGAACAGCAGTTTTAGCCCTCAAATTTCTGTACGAAATTTACAGTTTAAAAAAACTTTTACTTGATTTTCAATGGAATATCCAACAATAACTCTCTTGGCGGATTTATGGTAGATATTTTCAATACAAAGCAGGTTAAGTAGCTAATTAAGCTATACGGACAACTTGTATAAACTTAATAAGATGCAATTGTAGGAATTTGTGTCGATGCATCTTAATAATGCCTATTTAACTAACTTACATTGTTTAACAACAATATAAAGGGATAGACAGTATAAGTATTGATATCGATTAATAAGAAAATTTAGTTCTCTACTTCTTCATTGATGGTTAGTTTAGGTATCTAGTGTAACCAGTATTGACAGAGACAGGCTAACTCCTGTTGCAGCTACATAGAATCGCCGACAGGTGTTAAGTTAGAAAAGGTTTGATTACTATTTGCCGATAATGCTTAAATAATACAAGTTTGTCTACATCTTTAATAAAAATACTGACCGATAATTATAATCACTATTTTTTTTGTTACCGACTGATTTTACTCTTTAAAAAACACCACTTAAGGGTAGTGTTACACTATCCCTTTGTAAAGAAACTTTATTACCGTTTTATTTTAACGGGAGGGTAACAAAGCATGATTTTATTTTTGGGATCAGGCAATATAATTTTTTCTTATCATTTAGTCGGATGTTTACGATTTGGCAAAACTTTCACGGCTCCGCTGAGCATTATGAACCAATTTATTGGTGTTCGTCATAGTACTTTTACTCCAAGCGCACAGAAAAATAATTTCTAAATTTTGTTCAATTTTTAAAGTAAACTCCTCGCAAGGCTGACGCCAACTGTATTCCCTTATTTAACTACAGAAACGAAAAAGTAACATAAAGCATGTTAAGCTTTAGTAAAATTAAAAAAATGGTCTGCTGATGATGTGTAAAATCTTTTAAAAATCTTATCATCTTAAAATAATTTTTGACGAACCGAACTATACATATAAATTTTATAGATTGTTTTTAAGCTATACGACAATGGCTGTCAAAAATTTTACATTGATTAATGACCTACTGTCATTTTCCGCTACCCAATTGAGTCTGCATCTTTAATTACTTACATTAAATTTAATAATTTATTTAAGGAATAACAGAAATCTTGTTAAATTGTCCCTTTCTTCAGATGAATCTATGATCGGGTGCTATACCTTGGTGATTGGCCCTTGAGGAGTGCGTAGTGAACTCGAAGAAGAACCAGAAACGGGACTGGCAGACGACCGCTTGCTCTTAAACGCGGTCATGGTCTGCGACACTCCGTCCGCCAAGATGAATTGCTCACGTAGCTCAATGTTAGTGCGGCCTTTAGCTGTGTGTTGAAGGTGACAAGTGAAGGGACATTGGAAGATATTTAAGGTTTTAGGATACAGGACGAAGGAAAATCCGATAAGGAGAAGGTGCAAGGTTGCGGAGAAAGAAAAAACAAACAAAACAAAATAAGCAAAAATATTTCTCAGTCAACGGTGATGCGATTAGTGTGTAGCAACAAAGTATCTTTATTTGATTTTATATATTGTTTCTTTTTCACGCTTTTGTCAGGCACATTTACATTTTATGAATATTAATGAGATAGCTAGACGGTAACAGCAAATAGTTACGAAAGAACGATTAATTTACTGTTTTCCGGTGGTCACAACTCCTACTTCTTTAAACCTACATAGGAAGATGTCCAATTTTTTCCTCACTACTATTTGTAAAACAGTCGCGTTATTATTATTTCTTACAAGAATGTGACACGTACATATACACAATAGTACTCAATTTTAAGACAGTTCCCGAGCCTATAATTCTCTTTACAATAATGAGTTATTAAAATCAGGTTACGGTTTGTATTTTTTCTTCACCAATTTTGTAAACCTTAAGGTTTGAAGTAAAACTAAAATTCCCTTTAGGGATAATAATTATCTTATAAATTTACATATCTACTATTCATCAGGACTAGAAAATTATAAAAAAATAAATATATCTTTAGAATCGGAATCATTATTTTTCAAAATAAAGTTATACTTTGCTGAAACACGTGCAAAAAAAGTGTATGTTTTACCAAAACAGTTTAATACTTTAAACAAGTATCTCAGTGCCGGTTAAAACTGCTAAGTTTTTATCTACGGTGGTAAAACAACGACTTTCTAAAAATAAATCAAAATATACAAAAACTATAGATAGGTTCAAAAAATAAAATGGTGCATATACATAAATAATATTACGGTGTTAATATAGCAACAAAATACATGCACAAAATAATAAAAACCAAACCCAAAACACCGCAAATAATAAATTTACAAATGTTATTACTTTTGGTCCACTGTTGGTATGGTTCAATATGGTTATACAGTTTTTTTTGTTTGAACACGTACTGTAACAAACTAAAATTTTCTACAGAATGAAGTTGTAATTTATTTGGTAACCACAAAAATTAAATTTAGTGATGCAAAAAAAACCGGTAACTAAATTTTTGGAACGATTTCTAAAAAACAAATACCTACGTAAAAAATTATTCAAACTAAAACGTAAACGAATTGTTCAAAAATAATGTTAGTCTTGCACTAGGCCTGCACGACTTAGTTTTGCAGTTTTGTGCTGCTGGCCTCCTTTTTGTCATTTTGCTTCGGTTGCATAAGTTAGACAAGAATATCCAAACTTTACCAAAATAAAGAATGAAAGGTATATTCTTTCGCGACAATGAATTTATTGATCTGAGCAAAAGAAATAATCAAAACTGATCAATTGGTGTTCTTTTAAACACAACATTAAAACAAGACTAGAATAGCGTTTTGGAAATCAGTTGCTTGTTCAGTTCCTAATAAGTGTTTTCAATTACGTGTTCAAAACATAATTTGTATTTACATATTACACCTAATATTACACGGCTCAGTTTTCTTCTCAAATGTAACAAAAGTGACCAAAAGTATTAAAAAACTATAAAATTCCTTACCCAGTGGACACCAAGGTTCGTGCTGCTCAGGTATATCAGGGTGCGGTATAGGTAAAACTAATGTGACTGTATTGTTTATATCACAGTGACATGAATTTTAACAATGAATTAAGCAAAGCAATATACAACATTGAAAGCAACCGAATGAACATGATCGCAAATTAATTATAAATGTACAAAAAATATTAGTGTTGTCATAAGGAAGGTTAAATTTGGGGTAAGAAAAGAATCAATTAGTAAGATGAACTAACAACAAGCATGGTGAATTTTTGAAACTAAGACAGGTCAGCACTTAAATTATCTGGCCAAATTTAAAAAAAGCTGTTCTAGAAGACCTGATGAAATTACCAGAGGGCGCCAACTCTTAGCAATTTCATTTTATTGTCTTTTAGTACAGTCATATAAGATACAACACATAAATATATTAAAACTGCATAGTTAGTAGAGCTGACAACTTTGTCATAGTAAGTTTGCTTAGTTTTAAAAATTTCTATGTAACAATATACTTTGTACAGGAAAAATTATTATTAAAATAGCAACTGGGACAAAGTTACGTCACTAGTACCAATCCTTAGACCTTCAAATAAAAATCTCATTTAGAAGGCGACATTATTCTTTTATTTACACAAGATATCCCACAACTAATGAACCATAGAAAATCTGGATACTAGAAATCAAAATAGAGATACTGAATACCGAAGATGCATCAATAAAATGATGTTTCTTAATGAGTGCTAAAGAAATGTGAAAACTTATTTTGGAAACTAGCAGTAAGTTGAAAGCCACGAGGTATTAAATTCAAAATCGACAAGATCAGGTTTTTGAAGGTTAGAAAGTAGAATTTTTAAATATTTTTCAGATTCCTCCTGCTAGTGATTGGATTTGTATCTTTCACATTTAATTTTTTTTTTATATTTATTAAATTGTATATGTAATTAAAATAAATATATAATTCAAATGCCAATCGAATAAGGTCTTTTTGCTTAAAAAATACCCCGTTGATTTGAGTAAATGTGTTAAATGCTTTTCAAAGTACTGGTGGATTTCAAAAATACATTTTCATATTTAACTTCCGGCACCTCATTGACCGGAAACATAGTACTAGGCATAATATGCGACTTAAGTTTCCTTATTTTGATCTTTAGTATCTCTAGTTGATCTAACGCTTATTAGTTACGAGACACTCTGCCTCATCAGAATGATTTTTATTTGAACACATTATTCCCTCAAGAGACGTAGTTCAGGTTATTCGCTCATTTCGAACCACATTAATACATGAATCAGGTTATGTTTTGAAAAAGAGTGGCACATTTTTAATTTTATTGTTAGAATGAATTGACAATAGAGAAGCTTGTTAAAACTGAGTCTGATTTAAATTTAAAATTAAGTTGTTTAATATCCCCTGTTAATTTTAGTTTTAGTTTGTGTCAAATTCTGTTTCTAAAGGTCATGTGTAGCACGAACAAGAAAAACTTGAAATCTAGTTTAAAGAGCTTACCTTAAAATTCGTGAACTAACAACTGATGCATGAACTAATTCTATAAGCCTCTTTAATACTAAAAATTCAGCTTAATTTTTGTCTGTTTCGATCCAAAGAAGTACACATGACCTTGTGAAAAAGTATTCTTAAAAATTTGAATAACAATATATGTACTTTTAAAATGCAACATACCTCTGCACGGGTCGTTCTTCACAAGGAACTCGTCTAGTGCTACCCAACCACCTCCGACACGTACCATGACGGTACTTCGAAGGATACGCACAAGGCGCAATTTCTGACTATCACCGAACTAAAAAACAAGGGTAAAAATAAGAATACGTTTAACAATCCTACAAATTTCTATAAATTTTAACTAAAAAATAATAAGATTTCTTTTATCTATTTATCTAACACATTAAAACTTTAACACCCTGTATATCTCTTATTATCAACTTTTGTACTAAGATAAGTCAGGTTAAATCGACCGAAATTGAGTCAAGGAAGCCACTGCTACGGTATGACCCAATCAAACTCGTTACGAAACACACTGTATATTAAATTAATTAATTTCCTTTCATACCCTATATTTTCCTTCTCCAACTTGGAATACTCTAAACTTCTGTCGGCAAGTACACAACATGACAAGTCGTTTGACCTCATCATGAATCTTTGACGCATCAGTATCAGGTGTCTTTTCTTCCCAGTCTGGTCTTAGGGCGGCAATAAACTTCTTCCAATCTATTAGACCTTTATTATTCTCATCAAACATGTCTGCTACATGTTTCATTTCCAGTCGCGACGTGTCAAATTCTAAAATAAAATCATTGAGTAACTAACACTTGTTTAGGATGATAGTGACTAATGCATAACGGGATCTTTTTGATACCTGCCAATCTAGTACCTTTTTAGTCTTTTAGGCGAACTTGAAGTTTGGATATTTAGCTAATAAATTCATACATTCAATCATGTACTAAAAGTTTGGAATTTGTGTTACACATGTTATTCAATGGTTTGATGTTGTAACAAAATTAATATTATTTTAGGTTTTAATTCTTTTTTAAATGCATAAACTAATTAAAGATAACCAGGTTCATTTTTATTACTTTACCTATAGCTTAATAATTTGTACGAAACGAGTTTCTCAGCACAAACTGACGACAAAGAAAAATTAGAATTACTTATAAACATTTTATGTACTTACTAGTTCTGATTATACCATCAATAAAATCTTCCCTTGGAATCAATTCATTATTATCCTTATCCATTTTTCTAAATAGATCTGTTAACCTGGATTTTTTGTAATTCATGAATTTCAAGAACCGTTTTCTCCAGTCGTCCCATGAGAAGTTGTCTGCCTTCTCTTTTTCTTTCAGATAAGCCAAATGATCGTATAGCTCTCTTTGTCTTTCCCATGATAAAACCCATACTTGACGCCATTTGTCGTACAGGAATTTGACTCTTGGAGTTCGGAATTCGGGTTCGCTAAATTTAGAAAGTAGTTAGGAATTACATTAAGAAAATACCTGACATTCATTTGTGTATTTTTATATTCGGTAACTAGCAGAAAAAACTCTATACCTACACATGATACAAATAAAAGAAGATATGATACCGCGCAGGTAGGCGTGGCAATTTAAGTCACGCCGTGACCAATTCCGCGATATTTTGTAAACGAAACACGTCTTTTTTAAGATCGCGTTGTGTTTTCAACTATTTTTTGGTGTTTTTATATTACTTATAGGAGTTTAAAAGTCAAAATGAGATGTGCTGTGTGTATGGTTGTGATGTGGACAATCAATCAATCAATGTAATTAATGTATGTATTTATCCCTTTATTTATATGATTATTTTAAATCATATATATACTATAAAATTTGTATTACAAGCAGGAGGCAAAGTATATTGCCAATAGAATTTATATAAAATCGCATTTAACTAACGTAAACTGTATATTGCACGTTATAAATTTCAAAAATAAGTCACGGCGTGACGTCATGCGCAAACCCGGATGAATTTGACACCGTTTGGTATCATAATCTTCCGTTTATTTGTATCATGATACCTGCAGATAAGAAACTCCTGTATATCAATTTAAAAGACAAGCTCCTAACAATAGCTATTTATGCCATCAGTTACGAAATGCCTAATTTTGTGTAACGCGTGAGATTTTTGCGGAACGAACGAAGTGAGTTCCGCAAAAACTCACAAGTTACACAAAATTTCATTTCGTAACGTATTGCATACAAGATTTTTTCTAATTTTGAAGAAAGTAATAAAAAAATAAAGTTTAATATAATTGATAAAAATTTTAAAACATAAATCTAGTTTGTTGCTGTTACTTCATGTTAGTTGTCAGTTTGACATTTTGTAAAAAAGTCTAAACGGAAGGTTTTTAGCGAGATTGATATATTTTTAGTTTTATTTTTAAAAAATGAGTGATTCAGGATCTGAAGAGCTACCAAGCGATATTGAAGAGGCAGCAGGTAATGCTTTAGTATCAGTAATTCCCAAAAAGTCAAAGGCAGTTTATGATTTGGCATACGAAAAATTTGTTACGTGGTGTGATGAGAAGAAAATTAAACATGTTAATGAGAAAGTTTTACTTGCATATTTTGAGGGTAAGAAAGATCTAAAAGTTTCCACATTATGGACACTTTACTCAATGTTAAGGTCTGAACTAAATCTGAAAAGGAATATTGATATTAAAAAATATACAAATTTGGTAGCATATATTAAAAGGCGAGCGGACGGGTACAGTGCTAAAAAGTCAAAAGTTTTTAGTAAAGAAGATTTTGCCAAATTTTTAGTGGAAGCTGATGACAAAGAATACTTAATGGCTAAGGTTGCAATGATTATTGGAATGGCAGGAGCGTGCAGAAAAGCAGAATTAACATTTCTTCCAGTTGAAAATGTTATAGACGAAGGAAGCCATTTTCGTGTTGATATCCCACCTTCAAAAACAAAAGTTATACGGCAGTTTGCAATTACCACTGGAGACATTGAAAATACGAATCTTGTTGAAATATTAAGAAAATATATTAAGTTGCGTCCCCAGATTCTTAAACACAACAGATTTTTTGTAAAATATGCGAATGGAAAATGTACCAGAAATCCTGTGGGAATTAACACATTTAGCAGTCTGTCAAAAGTTATTGCACAATTTCTTGGTCTTTCAAATCCTGTTCTATATACTGGCCACTGCTTCAGAAGAAGCTCTGCCACTTTCCTAGCAGACAGTGGCGCTGATATTTTAAAATTAAAGAGGCACGGAGGTTGGAAATCTAGCTCTGTTGCGGAGGGATATGTTGAAAATTCCATGAATAATAAAAAACTTATAGCGCAAGAAATATTTGGTCAAACATCTAATGCAACGTGCGTCGTCTCCCAAATAACAGCAAGTTCGAGCAATGAAAAAAGTATGTCGTCGGGAATTAATTTAAATAATTGCAATAATTGTGTTATCAATATTTATAATAATTAATTAATTTATAATTTATGTTGTTATCGTGTATTAATAATAATTAATTAATTTATAATTTATGTTGTTATCGTGTATTATAACAGTTTAATAAATAGAATAATTCTTTTTGTCACTAATTTTGAAATACATTTTTCGTCACCAATTGCATAAAATTTTACTTTATGTAACTAGTTACAAAAAGTAAGACGTTTCATAACGTCAATCAGTTTTACAAAGTGTCACTTTAAATGTCAAAATTAGAAAAAGGTTTTTAAGATGCGTTCAGAATATATTATATCACAGTTGTACAAAATATCATGAAGGCCCGAAAAACGCTGTTGCCTAGCAACGACTGATACAGTAAATTCTGCTGCCAAAAAACTCTGCGAAAAGATATGTTCTTTTACCGATCCGAGAAAAACTAGTTTTTAATACAACGTAACAGTATGTCTACCAATTTGTTTTAAGCCACACCAAATTAATTGTATAATTACTTGGGCAATGTTAAAGCCTGATAAAATAAAAATGATGTGTGTCTGGAGGCAGGTACCTATTAATATTATTCTTAATTGTTTATTCATGCCTTAAAACATGTAATGCGGTTATTAAAGATGCCAGAAGTTAAAGGCCTTATTTGACCAGTCCTTATGGCTAAAAATTATCATTTATAATACAGAAGGCAGAAAGTGACAAGTAGACGAAACGAGACCGGTCTTGAAGCAACAAAAAAGAAACCTGGGCAAAATGTCCCTAAACTAATTATATAATAAACGAAAAATTTTCTTAAACAGCAATTAAAAATAATTTTCGGTGTTTTCTCAACTAAACATTTAAATCTAAAGCTTGTAGTAACGGTCATCTATTTAACGGTTATAAATATTAATAAAAAAACAGTTGCAGCCACCCTTTATTCTAGTAATAGTAATGATCTGTTGCATAAAAAAAAACAGAACAAATAAAGAATTGGACCAGCGTAGTCGAAATCTAGTACATTACAGTTCCTAGCTTACCGCATTTAAATTGTAAAACTCGTATTAATTATCTATGACAGTTTCTTCGGTTATACTGCTTACTGCTGCACTAAATATCAATGTTTTCACTAGTGAATGGTTTACTTAGTGTTCAAACTCCTTTGATCATTAAACAATTAGTGGTTCATAGTAATTTATAAGTTTTGCGTAATAACTTTAACTATTTTTTAAATATGTATAATGATTATACCTTTAAATTGAAGAAACAAAAATATCCCCTTAATATTATAAATTACAATGCTGTTTAGGTTTTTAAATGATTTTTTGTAGATGGTTAAATATCAGTACATAAAATACAGTAAACGAGAAAATCGACTGTGGTATTCTATTTTAAACAAAATGCATCTTTAGAACTTAAATATGCAAAAAATAAACTACAAAACAACCCATGCTAACAAAGTTAACCTGTCTTACTCAAATCCTAAACAGGATGTAAATTAATTATCCCATCAGTTTTGAACATGTAAAGTAATTGGAACACAACATGACTGAGATAAAAATAGTGGTAACTAAAAATGGATTTCTACAGAATTAAATATTCTATATTGGCACAGATTACTCCTACATATTGGATTAAAAGATGGGGTTAGTAAATCTATTTAATAAATAATAATGTACCTTCCAGATGGTGGGAACCTTGGCCCGATATGAGGATATCCAGGATCTGGACTGAGCTCTCGGCCTGGACTGGTGCGACTGTTGGAAAAAGCAACATGCAACACTCAACACATTTTATTTTAAATGCACTACAAAACTAATAAATATCAAACAACAAAAAAGGGTTAGCACTTAAAATGGTACATCTCAAATGTTACGTTACATACATATGTATTTCTTATGGGGAGGTATATAGAAAGAATACATATATACAATTTTTCAATAACGGACTGAATTATCTTGTCCCGCTCTGTCTTGGTCGGGCTTGCTCGGTATTGCTTAAAAATATTTAACCTTCACATTTACACATGTTTAAGACTTATGTCAGATTAACTTTACCTAAATCAGTAAAGAATATAAAAATCAATAATACAAAACCAAAAAAAAATTACAATCAAAACTAGTTTGTAACCTTTTTCAAATTAGGGTATTTTTATATCGAAATTTAAACGAAATTATTTAAAAACGCAATAATGAAAATGTAGTTTATTTATTATAAAATAAATCAATAATTCACACAAACCTCCGTATTTTTTGTTGCTTGGAAATTTTTAAAAAATCATAGAACTACTATAAGTCAAAAGACCATCTGAAGTACAAACATACACGCCATTCTGCTTCAGGGCCCGTGAAATTTTATAAAATAATTTGGAAATTATTAACATATTCTAAAACCGTACGAGTAATTAAATATTTGCCAGATTCTCCAATGCTAGACCGGTCTAACTTGGCAACCAAATGTTTTAAACTTACAAGTCTAAGAATGAGACCACTAAGTTTAATATTATGAATTCATTTCCGAGTTTTTTCGCAAATTTCAAAGAAAAGGGCAAGTTTAGAACATACTTCCCACAATAATAGAACTAACTTCATTCTAGCAACAACTAGGTTCAAAAGATTCGGAAAAAAAGATAAAAATCTGTTGGAAATCGAGCAAATCGCTGAAATATTAGAATAACACATAAGTTTTTAATGACGACTTATTAATAATGACAGGACATAAACCCATCAAAAATTAATTGTTCAACTAGAAGATCTTAATTTAAACCAGTACTAAATTTTAAACTTTTTCAGTGAATCTGAACGTTTAGTTTTAATTTGTATCAGGATGGGATGAAAAGTTGCCAGCCTGACCCGGAGAGGGCGCAATTTACCATACTGACACGTTCGTTAGTGTACCTTTAGTTTCAAAAGAGTGCATTAAGTAGTTTGTATTTTACAGTTGCTAAGGTTGATAGAGTTTGACATTCTGTAAATAATGGAAAAAATCGGGGTCCGTGCTGTAGTAAAATATTCCCATAGTAAAGGTTTATCTCTCACAGAGATAAAAGCTAAGCTTGATGTTCCTTCAGGTGAGTCAGCTCTTTCACTTCCGATAGTTATAACTTCGGTTGCGGACTTTAAACGTGGCCGTACGAGCACTGAAGGCCTGACAGGCCAAAAACGAGAATTTCTGAAGAAATTGTGCATTAAATCGTTTTGAATGATCGACTGAAGTTGGGTGTGATAGCTAAGGCTTTAGGCATATCGAAAGAGCGGACGCACCATATTTTATGCAAAGTTTTAAATATGAGAAAGCTATCCGCGCGACTGGTGCCTCCAGAGCAAAAACCCTTTCAGACGAGTGTTTAACCGTCTAAGCAAAATCCAATTGAGTTTTTACGTTAATTTATTATGTCGATGAGACATGGATCCACCACTACACACTACAGGCCAAACAACAATAAAACAGCGTACAGCGAGGGAAAAACCGACTCCACAGACGGCAAAAGCAATTTCATCCAGCGGAAAAGTTATGGCGATCATTTTTGGGATGCCAAAGACATTATTTTCATAGATTATCATGAAAAGGAAAAAACGCGTCAGATTTGGCCCCATCGGATTTACATTAGTTTTCGAACTTGAAAAATAAAAACATTTTTTAATCAATATTTAACTGTTTTCTTTGTTAGGTCGGAAACTTTTCATCCCATCATCGTACGAGTCATCCTGTGTCATACTGTGTAAATTTTTGTTTGCATAATGCACATTAAAAATTATATTTGATTTTGGACAACTCGAAATTAGTTAAAAACTAAGGTACGTTGTACATTTAATTTTAATAATTTTTTTGTAATGTACAACATTACTAAAAATGTTAGTAGTTAGTTGCATATTTATCTTAGTGTCCCCCAAAATCTAATAAACTATTAGGAAATATTTATAACATTAACTTTTTAGAAATAATAAAAGAACATATGAACAAAAAAAAAAAGAGACAAAAACAAAACAACTAACAAATGTAATATTCTTTTATAAAAGGTTAGTTTTAAAAACTTAAAACAATAAACGAAGTTCTTTTTTTTTAAATCTGTAATTCTACTTACATATTATATTATACTGATTATTTTTACTTTTAATATCCAACTAATAAACTTGCACTCATTTCCATATTTGCGATTTTCATATATTTAACTGAAATGCTGCCATCAAAAAAGTATCTTATCAAGATTCAAATTTCCAATTAATACTAAAAGAATATTAAATTTGCTATACTAGACGCTGTACATCTTTCTGATTTAAAAAAAATGTCAAATGACTAAAAGCAAAAAAATGTGCGCTCTAGATTAGTTGAATACTGAAGAAGGTAGATAAAACGTTTTCCTGGATAATTTAAATATCTGACAAATTCTACAGGAAACGTAGCAGATTTCTTATACCCCTAACATTTTTTGTTTTTTGAATGGTACTTTTAATCAGAACATTTGCTTGTAAGTTTTGTGTTAAATGTCACCTTCACCGATAAAAAAACGAAACTGAAAATGCTAACCTTCCACGATGCGCCAACAAATCTCGAGATCCCTTGAAGCTAGAAATGAAAAATAACTTTCAAATTCCAAAGCGACACACTTATTTTATAATAACATTGAAGTATTAATTCATCATACTACATATAACCGTATAGAAACATTCCAATCCAACAGAAGCATTTAAGATAAAAGTAATTTAAAGGAAATCATCATTCTTGTATCCAAACTAAAGAAAACTTTTATTACTTATTGAAATTTGTTTTTAATTGCAAAATAGATTTCTAGAGCTTTTTATTCTACAAAATTAAAACATGATATGCGAATTTCCTTTTTAACTGCATTGAAACTTAAGAACAGCAATAAATCTATAAATTCCCTTTTTGTAGAGAGGGCTAACAACAAAGAAGTAAGAAAATTCTTAATAGTAAATGTGAATTTAATAATAATAATTTTAGTAAATAAAACCAAGTGCGATAAATCTAAAAAAAATCATATGTTTTCTTTTAGATTATTATACCGGGTGGCCACGAGATTACTGGCCAGCTCGTTATTTTGTTAAGAAATAATATATCGATTTGAAATTTTGAGAAGTCGTATAGATAGATATAGATTTTGAGTGCTCAAACATCCGACTGTCGTTTCCAGTTCAACCGGAAATACATTCAACTTTGTTATTTTAAGCGAAACATCCTGTATATTTGTGAAAATTTGGATTCTACGTAAAATTATAAGTTTAAAACATATATCATTCCCGATACCTATCTTTAACAGTTTTCAAGAAAATGCCGTTTGAAAATTGTTGCATTAAGAAAATGTAGAAAGGATACACATAATTAATAATATCAGAGTAGTGCTTGAAGTAATAATTTTATTAGGTTTTTATTTTTAAAAATAAGAAATTAGTCATAAATTAAATGTTCAAAGCGTTGACCGTTTTCTCTCAGACGAACTATTTCTTGAAATTCCCTGAGCACGTTGTTCATTTGTTGTGGGGGTGCTATTTTTAACAGAAAATATGACCAGTGTCTTGTATTCATAGCCATCTTGATTAAATAATTGGAAATTGACATGATAATGATTATGAAGCAGTTCAAGCGACAAATGATATCCATAGCCGCCTAGATAAAATTAGAAAGATTGAAATTTGGAATGCAGCTAAATTTTTAGCTGTCCATATCTCAAGAACTATCAACTTTAGACCTGGGATGGCGTATACAAAAATTATAGAGAAAAGTCTGATAAATTAGAATTTAGAGTTAAAAATAGGGCTTTCAATTGAAATTATTGAAGTAATTTGTGCCTAAATGTAATTTTTTGTAGCACTTCCGGTTGCACAGGAAGTGAGATTGTCATGACACAAGCATACAACGCCCCTAAAAAAAACTAAGAATAATATATTAAACTTTAAGCATATTCATTTGTTTTATGTTAAAACAGTATAGTTTGCGGCTGTTTCGACATTGTCAAACGCCATTTTCTTGAAAACTGTTAAAGATAGGTATGGGGTATGATACATGTTTTATACTTAGAATTTTACGTAGAATCCAAATTTTAAAAAAATACAGGGTATTTCGTTTAAAATAACAAAGTCGAGTGTATTTCCGGTTGAACCGGAAACAGCAGTCGGATGTTTGAGCACTCAAAATCTGTATCTAAAGCAACTATACGACTTCCCAAAATTTCAAATCGATATATTATTTCTTAACAAAATAACGAGCTGGCCAGTAATCTCGTCGTCACCCGGTATAGTATATTTTTCAAAATATACTACGTGTATTAAAAATCGACCAAGTTAAATGCTTCCTTGTATTTTACTTTTTCATTCACATCTCACTTACTATTGTGTGTAAAAAGTTGAGAAACATCTCAACGTCTTAAATATGTCTGATCTCAATTTAAATTAAAATTACAATACAATATCCCCAAATGTATTTCATTGTTTCCCAACTACGAAATAGTGTATATATGATGTTTATTTTATACACAGTGCTTATGAAATCAAACATTTTTAAAGAAGCAAAAAATCATATACTAAAACATACTTCTAATTTAAGAACAATACAAAAATGGGTGCCAATGAACATACCTCTGCTTGCGAAGTGTGCCATAGTCAGTTGAGCTCTCGTGAATATCGTGCTGTGATCCACGACTGAAGTAAAAAGCAATACAAAAAATAAATGATACATGCAACAAACAACACACAAAGGAAAATACATATAATGAACATATATATTTATACACATAATGATAGACAATTTTAGCCAAATTTCCACTTTTATTAAATGCTTTATAACATGACGCGTTTCGCTACACTATAGCTTTGTCGGATGTTTGTTACAGACTAAATCTTAAACTAAAAGTTCCCAAAGGTGTCAAAATACAAAAATGTAGGTGGATAAATAAAATTTTAATCTAGGTTTTATTATTATACCAGTTTACTATGGGGAATTCCCACTGGGCTTCATTTCTATTAGGAAAATAAGTTTAATAAGGGTGAGTTATTTAATTCTAATTGATCATTAAGTGATATGTCGGAATTTTTTAACCGATTTATCTCAAGACTTTCAAGTAAACTCAATTTTTTACTTTTATTTTCTACATGTAGTATTTTAAAATTGTTTTCAAAAGTATGTCGATTTTGTAAAAGATGGTTTGAAAATGTAGAATTACTATTTTTTTTAATAAAATTTTTTTTATGTTCTGTCATACGTGTTAAAAATGATCTGCTTGTTTGGCCTATGTATCTTTTCGGACATGATCCACATGTTAATTGATATACACCTGATTTATTATTTTATTGGTTTTACTTTTTGAATTTTTCAGAAATTTCCCTACTGAATTATTTGTTTTAAATGCTACTTTTATGTTTTTTTGATTAATAAATTTTTTAATTTTCTCTGCTGGTTTCCCGAAATAAGTAATTGTTTTAAAATTATTGGGTTTTTCTTTTATCTTAAGGTAGGCTGCAGCAATAGCTTTATTTTTAAGTTTTTTTACAAAATTCTATCAATAATTCATGGGCCGTAACCGTTATTTATTGCAACTTGTTTAAATTTAATTCGTACCTAACTGAAATTTTCCGGGGATAAAGGGACACTTATTAACCTATGTACCATACTATGATACGCCGCTAACTTATGTCGTACAGGATGTATGGAATTTTTTGTGAAGTGTTGTATATGTATGCCGACGCGACGGTTTATGGTAAACTGAAAAACTGTGTTTATTTGAAATTTTCGTAATTGTTAGATCCAAAAATTTTAAAGAGCTGTTGGATTAACTTCTATTGTAAATTTTATGTTTTTATGTAATGAATTTAAATATTCTAAAAATGTATCGAATTGCCTGTTTGTACCTGTAAAACATGTAAATATATCATCTACGTATCTGTACCAGTACAACATGTTATTCATAAATATTTCTGCTAAAAGTGGACTTAATGGGCTGCCCATTATAAGACCTTCATTGCTATTATAAAATTCATTATTAAAAGAAAAATAGTTTTGTTTTAAACAAGTTTAAAAAAATAATTCTACATTTTCAAACCATCTTTTACAAAATCGATATACATTTGATATCAATTTTAAAATACTGAATGTAGAACATAAAGGTAAAAAGTTGAATTTACTTGAAAGTCTTGAGATAAATCGGTTAAAAAATTCCGACATATTACTTAATGATTAAGTAGAACTAAATAAGTCACCCTTATTAAATTTATTTACCTAATAGAAATGAAGCCCAGCGGGAATTCCCCATAGTAAACTTTTATAATAATAAAACCTAAATTAAAATTTCATTTATCTACCTACATTTTTGTATTTTGACACCTTTGTGAATTTTTAGTTTAATATTTAGTCTGTAACAAACATCCGACGAAGCTATAGTGTAGCGAAACGCGTCATGTTATATAAAGTATTTAATAAAAGTGGAAATTCTTCTAAAATTGTCTATCATTATGTGAGTAATGGATTTCCATCAAGTAAAGGCCGACACCATTCAAAATATATATTTATGTCAGAGTGAGCATATACGCTATGTTGTGCTAACGAATAGTAAGTTATCACAATGCAAAAACTACGTTATCTATAATCCTTAAATTAGAAAACAACTTTAAAAATTTTATTGTTACTACAAGATGACTAGTAAATAAAATATTGTCTACAAATCTAAAAGTAAATAATACATACAGTGGTCCTTTGCCTTTGGCAAACTTTTTGGGATCCTTGGGTCCTGCAGGTTTAACCTGTCTAGCTTTACATACTCTATCCACTTCTACCTGTCTTTTCTGGGTATTTTCCATGAATTCTTTGTGGTCTGCAATCAACTGCTCAGTAGCTGGTATATTCATCGGTAGTTCTTCCCTCTTAAGAGCAATAAGAGTATTTTCAAGACCCAACAGCCATTGGATAAGCTCTTCAAGCGTCTCATCGAGATCTCGCAGTGACCGCATATGGTTGGACAATTTTTGATGCCTTTGAAGTGCCCACTGAGAAACTTCTTCCCATCGGGACTGAATAACCTTAATCCAGTTTTTAATTACATTTATGGAGTCTGGATGGGATTTAGCAAGAATCCTATGAGCTAGTTCTAAAGTCTGGTCCTTCTCAATTTCCTTCTCGTTAAGCTGCGCGCGGAATATATCTAACACTTTAAGCTGCTCGTAGGCTGTGGCTTCATCTTCCGGAGTGTTTCCAACAAATCTAAGTTTCATTTCAGCATCAGATAGCCAGTCCAGGATCATGTTTACCGACTTGTGAAGCTTTTCAGCTTCTTTAAGGGCGTCATGCAGTCTATCAGTCTTAAGGTGGGTAAGTCCAGTAACAGACTCCCACAGTTGAGTTAGATCAGTAAGTTGTCTTCTAATTTGAACGGCATCAGTTTTGCTTGCCGTCTTTTCTAATTCCTGACCATTACGAATAACAGATTCCATTTGATCATTACGTTTTTCGAGTTCTTTTTCGAATTGTCTATGTAAATCGACCAAATGGTTTACAGTATCCAAGTCGCCATGAACTGGACTATCTTGCGATAGTTCTTTTTCGGCTTTCTTGAGCCAGTCCATAAGAGCCGCAACAGCATCTTTAAATTGACCACAATATAAAAGAGCTTCTTCAAGTTTTCGTTGTCTTTCAACGCTCTTATTACAAACTAAGGTCCATCTATTCTTTAAATCGGTTAGCATTTGTTTAAGGGTTGGTTCATCAGTCTTAGGTGCTTTGTCCTTTAATTGTTTTCCGTTCTTCATAACACTGTCATAGACAGCTTGTTTTGCAGACAGAGCTCGTTGAAATTCCTGGTGTTTTGTAAGGCGAGCTTTAATTTTTTCTGGATCATTGCCAGCAGTGTCGATCATATATTCGTCCAAAGTATGTTCAGTGTCTTCAAGCCAGTTCATCAAACCTGACCACGAATCATGGAACTCTTTAGCTTCCTTATAACCTAAATCTAGAGCTCTTGTTCTTTCAGCTGACTTAGACGCTACTCTTTCCCATCTATGCTGCACACTAATTAAAAGATTTTTGATTAAGATGACGTCCTGCTTCTGACTAAAGTATTTAAGATGAGTTCCTTTTTTGTCTAGAGCTAGCATGATTTCACGATGGGCACCAACATCTTTCTGGAAGATCTTATGTTCTTCAATTTGTTGTTGAACAGTGACAAGAACTCTGGAAACGGGTTTAAGACTGGTTAAGATCTTTTCAGCGTTAGTCAACCAGTCAACGAAAGCTTGCAAAGATTCGTGGAACTCTGTGGCTTCCTTGAGTGCAATTTCAAGTTTGATTTTCTTATCATTGGCTCTAGTGGTGACCGAATCCCATCGTTGTTTTAATGTGCGTAAGTTATGTTGCAAATTGGACGCAGCATTAGGCTGTGCTTTCTTAAGGTACTCCTGTCCTTGGGCGAGTACAGTTTCAACTTTAGGCCTGTTCTCGTCGATTTCATTATAAATTTCCATAAAGCGCTCAAGTTGTTCTGAAGCGGTTTCTGGAAGTCCACCAACTGGTTTAGATGCGGCAATAATAGCGTCGACGTCTCCTAACCAGGAAAGTAAATCTTGGATCTCAGCATTAAATCGGTGCGCATCAGTAAGAGCATCTTCAAGTTCACGTTGACGATCAGCAGCTTTTTGCACAAGTGCACGCCAATGAATATTAAGAGTGTTTAACTTGTCTAGGGTAGCAGATGCTTCGTGACGATCTGTAAGCAAATCAAATAAGTATCTAAGTATTTGGATAGTTTAGTTGTAAATTGAATTTGTGTATTATCCGAGAACAGGGAAAAATCTTGCACTGGGTGACATAAAAGAAGTGTTTGTTATTTGAGCAGAAAAAAATGGTATATATTTTTTATTGTTTGTTGTATATTATACAGTGACCGCCAGAAAGTGCGCAGCATATGGGAAAAATTTTTATCTTTGAATTTAACAAATTTATTTTATTTCGAAAAAGTTCTGCATACCTTCAAATCAAATAATACGCAACAAGTCCGGTGAAAGTCTTATGCTATACGAGGAAGAGTCAAAAATTTGAAGAGTAAAGTACCCCCATTTTTTACTTTAGAACATTTTTTTATTAAGAAATGTTGTTTTAATTTCAAAGTTATACCCAAATATTAATTTTCGCTTACTTTGGACAAAAAATAGGGTTTAATCGTTTTTTGTGAATACCCTGTATAAAAAGTAGATCGCAATGATAAAGTACGCAAATTATATTTTCTGTAGACTTCCTTAGAGATAACCGTTATGTTATGTCAGGGTAGTCACTTTCAAAAATATTATGGCCATTATAAATAAAAACATAAAAATTTTAAATATTTTTGCTGCACACCGCATTTTATTTTTTTAGGAATCAATAGAATTTCATCTAATTGAAATTTTGTACTACACTTTGACTTAAGCTATCTTCCAATTGGTATATTTATTCCTAAAACTACAAAGTTTTTTCTTTATTTAGGTTTCAATCATGGTCTTCACAAGAAAAAACTGGAAAACCCAAAATATTTTATGAAATTGGGGTATAAATATCTTACAGTTACAGATCTTCAGTGCCACCTAGTATATGCTAAAGTCTTTTGTAATTATTTAACAATTTTGACTGACTACTAGAATATTTTTTTCCACAAAAACTTTAGGCAGTAACCCGACAATAATATACTACAACTAAAATAATCATAAAACATACCTTCACCACTTTCAATTATCTGCCTTCCGGCATCATTTAAAATATCAACACTGGTCTGGTGAGCCTGTATGTCATTAATAAGCACTTTGAGTTTGGCCAATTCAATTTCGAGTACTTGTGCATCTCCAGCAACTGGTTTAAGTTCATCCAATGTTTTATCGGTCTTGGAAATCCAAACAAGCAGCTCATTAAGAGCATGTTGAAATTGTCCCAAGCGTAGAAGAGCATTTTCAAGTTGCCGTTGTCTCTCAACCATACCTCTAAGCAGATCATCCCAACGCTTGTTGACGGCAGACAGCGGTTCTTTAATAGCTGCTGCCTGATCTGCTGATGTGCGCTCAGTCAGTTCTTGAGCTTGCCTAAATAAGAAATATATAATTAATTTTAATAAATATAGATAAGTTTTAAATATTTGGCGCAGTAGCCCAGATAAAACCAGACCAGATGCGAAAGCTCCAATGCCACCTGTACTTCATGCGACGGCGAGCCAAGGATTGACGAGACGATCCACCGGCGGCGGCGGTCTGGCCTCTAGTACGGAGACCGAGGTTATAAATTTAAATCACAGCATCACAGCCACTGCCGTGTCTTCTTCAAATGTATCGTAACTGCTGTATAGTACAGACGCCTGCACTATCGCAAAGCGATGGTGCAGGCAGCCCTCAAGGTCATTGAGACTGAACATGATATTTGACAGTCTTACGCATCTGGTCTGGTTTTATCTGGGGCAGTAGCTTAATTAGAAAGATTTTAGCAAGCGTTCCTCAGCATAAAATATTGCCAAAAAGCTTTTTTCTTCAGTACAAAAACAAAGAGTAAGCATAGAGACGAAATTTGAACAAGCATGCAAGAATTTCAAGTTATACAAGTAAGTTTAAGGTTGCCCACGTAACACATACATAAAAATTAGTATAAGCCAATAAAAATACATTTACATTAATTTAATTACTTGTATTTCTGTTTTTTTAATTATTCATAGTATTCAATTTATATTAATTACTTAACAATCATCTTTTGAGTAAACGCACGATTATAAAATATAACCAAATTTTTTTATTCTCATTTCAGATTTGGATACCTGAGAGTGTCGAGTAACGTCTAATACTGAAAATTATTAAACCCAATGAAATAAAATTATCTGTCTATTTATAATTACAAGAAACAAATATTTTAACCAAAATTTTCATGCTTACGGTGGAGACGGCAAAACTTCGTGCTACAGAAATAAGCACTATTGAAAAATACATGAAGATTATCAATTAAGTTTTAAGATTAATAGCGAATTTATCTTTACTTACTAGCATACATTTATGCTAGTAAGTATAAAACCTTTAATATGTTTTTTTATATTTGTTATGTAACAAATTATATTAAGGCTATATTTTTCGTTTCATGTATTGATTTGTTAGTGCAAAATAATATTTAAAAATTGTCTTGAATCTATAACATTAAAATATCTTGACGACCCCAAAGTAACATAGATAGCACATAAAGCAAAGGTAATTTTTAGAAGAAAAATAATTTTTTATAGTTTAAAATCACCAAATTGTAAAGCTTTTAAAACATAAAACGCATTAACACACACAGCTTGCAATGCAGAAAAAAAGAAATATATCTTGCCTTATAAGACTCCTGCAGTTCATCGGAAAAATAAGAAAAATAAAAGTTAGTAAAGGCGAAACAATAATAATAGTTGACTATTATACCAATAGACACAAGAATAAAGAATATTTTTATACTGGAATTCCAATAACGAATAAAAACATACTAACCTATTAAGGGCTTCAACCTTTACCATGTGAGGATCAACCTCAGCTTTAAAGTTCTTAAGCTGATCAATTTGTTTCTTAACAGCGTCAATATCTGTTCCAAGTGGGCCCATTTTATCAAATTTCTTTTCAGCTTTATCCAAAAATTCGAGAAGGTCCTACAAATAGACAAGTAGTCAGTATTTTTCAGATCGTACTAAACAATATCATACCTGTAAGGTTTCATGGAATTCCATAGCTTTTTCCATAGCGTCGATCAGATTTTCTTCACGCTTGGCGTATAAGGCAGTAATGTTATCCCAGGCATTGTCTAAATCCTCAATGTGTTTCTTAACTTCAGGTTTGTCAGGTTCACCACAGAGTTTCATCAACTTCTGACCAGAAGATCTTACTTGATCTACTTCAGGTTTGGTTTGGTCAATTTCTTGTCTAATTTCTTGTAGTGCCACTTGTTGCTCTTGAATAGCTTTAGGTTCAACCGCTGGAGGCTCTTGACTAACTAAAGAATCTTCGAGATCTTTAAGTGTAGCCATAATAGCATGCAATTCTTTCCAGAACTTCTGAGCTGCATCTAAAGCATTTTCCAAAGAGTAACCACGGTCCTGTGTAGCCTTTTGAACATCGTTCCAAAGATTGTTAAGTTTATCAAGTTTGCGTTTTATATCCTTGACAGCTGAATCGGCTCTATTTCCAGCTTTATTTATTACGTCATCTGCGGCACGCCGTACGGCAGCATAAGCATCTTTTCTCTTATCTAGGTCGCTAATAATAGCATCGTTATCTTCAATTTGGTCACGAATTTTAGGAACGTGAGCTGAAATCGGTTCCAGATTGTTAACTTGATCGGCAGTATTAGTAAGAGCTCGCAACATTCCTTCTAGCTTATCAGAAAACTGTGAGCTCTCTTGCATTGCTTGTTCTAAAGCTTGTTGACGTTCACGAAGCTCAAGTTTCAATGCAGCATACCTAGCATTATCACTATCCAATAGTTCTTGCACTTTACTACCATCATCGTCATTACAAAGCCTAACAAGAGCTTCACCAGTCTTATTTAATTTGTCAACAAGTGGCTTATGTTCATTTATAGATTGCAAAAACATTTCATTTCGATCTTGCTGTTGGGCAATTGCATCGGGACGAAGAGCTGGCATAGAGAGCATGGACACTTGTTCTTCCATATCTCCAAGCCAATTGACGAGTACAATGTGAGTATCGTGAAAGTGCTCCGCGAGGGGTAGGGCTTGTTCTAAAATACCTAATCGGTCAGAGCTTAAAGCAGAAACGGTATCCATAGCTTCTCGCAAATCTTCCATTTTTTCTCTAATAAGGCTAGTATCTTCACTTGGTGGGCTTTCTCTAAGAACTTTTTTGGCCGTTGATATAACATCGCGCACTCTACCTTTCTGACTAGAAATATCATCATTTAAAGCTTTATGTTCCTTTAGCTGAACCCTAATGAGATCAGGTTCTGCAGAAGGTTTCTCAGCATCTCTGATTTGGCTTTCGACTTCTCTGAACCATTCTAAAAGTTCATCAATATCACCCGTAACTTCTAATGCTCTTTGTTTTCCGAGATGAATTCTTTCAGCTCGCCTTTGGATTTGTTCTGCAATAGCATCAAATCTTCTATTATCTCTGGAAACCAATCCTTCAATGGTACCAGCACCTTCACCTGGACTGGCTTGACATAACTGTGGACCCAAAACATTGATAGTCTCAAGTACAGGTCTAAGTTCTTGTAAGTCCACTTCCAACCGAGCGATTTCACCCTCGTTTGTTTCTGCCGATTGTAAAACAGACTCTGCACCTTGCATCCACTCGACAAGGCGATTATGACTATTATGGAATTTCTGAACCAAAGGAAGTAGATTTTCAGCAAGTTTAAGCAAGTCAGCACCTCGAGCAGTCAAATCGTTGTATCTCCGTTGAAGAGAATCCAATTTATCTTTTAGCTGTAATGCTTCGTCAGATGAAATATGACGCATAAGTTCTACACCAGCATCAACGGTTCCATCTACATCTGCTTGGCGGCCAGCAATGTCTTCGGTAAGACCTGTAAGGTCGTCCATTTGCTCGAGTAATCTATCAGTATGAACCGCAAGAACTTTGTAGCGAGCTAGTCTTTGTTCCATATTATCCATCCATGCAGCTAAGTCTTGATAAGTTAGTACAAGATGTCTTAATCCTTGTCGAGATGCACTAAGCAGTTGACCGATATTTTCACTGGCTTCTACAAGGTTGCCGTACCTGTCAGTAACTTCCTGTAATTTGTCAGCAAGAGTTGATGCTTCATCTTCACCTACAAGGGACATTAAATTGGAAGCGATGTCAGTAAGTTCTCTGAAGTCAGGTTTCTTGCTAAGAATGTCATTATGCAGAACATCATGCTCTCGAATTCTTTGTTGAATCTTTTCTTCATCAGTAGGAATAAGTTCCATATCACGGACTTTCTTTTCGCTACGTTCTAGCCAGTCTTGCAATGGAACGAGTTTGTCCTGGAATTCTTTGGCAACTTTCATTGCTTGTTCCAAATCAAGTGTACGTTGTTGGGCACCTTCAGTGAGAGCATCAAAACGACCAATAAGATCTTTAAGTTGTTTTTCAATTGCTTTTCTTTCAGATGGTTCCGCTTCCTTTGCTATTTCATTACCCATATTGAACAATGACGACATGGAGTTTTGACGATCTAATAACATTTTCTTCAAGAACTTCTGTTCTTGTAACTGGGCTTTAACCACCTTATAGTCTGCAGATGGTGGCTTTTGATTAGCAACTAGGTCTTCAGTGTCTGCTAACCATTTGGCTAGACCATCTAATGCCTCTTGGAATTTTCCTGATTGTAAAAGACCAATATCCAGTTTACGTTCTCGGTCGTTAATCTTTTCCTTTAGGGTATTCCACTGGTCATTCATCTTCTCTAAATCCCTTTCAAGTATTTGAGTGTTAACTCCAGGAGCAGCTGACTGAATGAGGCCTTGTCCAAATCTGTTGCATCCATCAACATTTTTGTTAAGTGGTTCAACAATATTAGCTCGGAACTTTTTGAAGTCTTTTTGTTGAGCTCTGATACTGTCAACATCGGAGCCGATTGGTTTAAGCTTACGAATTTGTTCAGAGGCATTCTTAATGTCATCCAAGACGTGCGCGTGGTTAATATACAAGTCCTCAAGTTTTTTAAGAGTTGTCTCAAGTTCTTTTTCTTTACTATGAGCGCGATCATCAAGTTTTCCAAGTTGTTTTTTAAGAGCATCTACTTGTTGGCGGGTTTGTGCCGTATCTGGGGCAAAGCCGCTATCTACCAAGCGTTCTCCAGATTGAATAGCATCTTCGACATCACTTGAAGCTTTCTTGACCTTAATAAGGAATTTAGTGACGTCATCAATTTGTCCACGAACGGTCTTAATATCCCTGCCTGGTGGTTTCATGCTATCTAATTCAGTTTCAAGACCTGACAGGTCATGCGACAACGCTTTGACTTTGTCGTTAAATTGACTCACTGCAGTAGCAGCAGATTGTAGATCAGCGCAACGGTCATCTAATTTTGCTTGTAAATCGTCAATACGATCTCCTATACTTTCAACTTCATCTTTCAAATGGTTTGCATCAATTCCATTTTCAGCGGCTTCATGACATAAATCACCAGCTTGATTTCGAAGAGTTTGTAACGGTTTTTTAAGCTTAGCAGTTTCTTCTCTAAGTTCTTTAATTCTATCTAATAATTTAGGATCTCTCGAAGCACCACCCAGAGCATCATGGGACACAAGTTTGTCTTCACAGCGTTCTAAGCCGTGCCTTAGATCTCTAAGGTTTTCGTTAAAATCAGCAAGTTTTCGAGACTGATCTTCAAGAGCTTGAGTGCGTAAGATAAGGTCGTTATTAAGTTTTTCCCACCTTTCTTTTAGTTCTTGCAATTCGTTTTTCACGATATCTTTATCAATATCACAAGATGACAGGAAAGAGTCACCCAAGGTTCTAGTGTTTTCATATTCACCTGATTTCTTCCATACTTCGTTTCTAAAAGCTTGAAGTTCTTTTAGTTGTTTTTCGATGTTTTTCTTTTCGAACGATTGTAATCTGAGCGAATCAATTTTATCTTCCGCTTGCCTAAGCCATGGAAGGAACGACTCGAGGGTATTATAATATTTGCGACAATGTTCTTTACAAGTCTGCAATCTTGTCTGTCTGTCAACGGCCTCTTTTCTTAATTTATCCCAAGCCTGTTGAATTTTATCAAGGTCTCTTTGAAGTGGTCTCGTGTCGCTTTTGGTTGATCGAGAGAGCATTTCTCTACCTTTGTTTAGCAGCATTATGACTTCATGTTCCCTTGTAAGAACATCTCTATAAATAGGCTCATGATGAGCTAGCTGCTGATCTAATACATCTCTGTCGGCCGAAACAAGAAAACGTTCACTAAGAGATCCCAATTCATCCGAAAGCCAGCCAAGAGTTTTAGCACATGATGCTTCAAACTGACGGCCGTCTCGTAAAGAACCTTCTATTTCAGCTTTTTTCAGATCTAGTTTCTTCTGCAGTGCGTTATACTGGCGACCAACTGATGCGAGTTTGCTCTGAATGTCAGCTCTAGAAGCAGGGTCACTAAGAACTTCACAAAGTTGGGCACCATTAGCTTCAAGATCAGCTAATAGGGGACGTTGACCTTCAAGTTGTCTTTCAAGATTTTCCACTCTTCTTAGTTGTTCCTCTGGGTCTTTTTCAAATGACACCTCATCTAAGTTGTCCGAAATACCTTGCAATGCATCTCTTAACCTAGTTAATTGGGCATCAAATTCTCTGCTAGTATCAGCAGCGGCTCCTAAAGAATCTGCTCGTTCCTCTAGTTTACCTAAAATGTCGGACCATCTTTTCTGAATTGTTCCGAGCTTGTTATCAATCTTTTGATGGTCGGTTGATCTTGGTTCCAAATAAGACAAAACGTCATCCCCTACCTCAATAAGATGTTGCAACTGAGGTTGCTGTGAGCGGAATTCTTCTCGTAAAACTTGGACCTGTTGTACTTGAGATTGAACCATGCGAGAGTCGCTTGAGATCGGTCCTAGAACAGTTAACATTCGTTCTTTGGAACCTAACCAGGATGCAAGAGAGTCATGAGTATCGTGGAATTCTTTCATGTCTTCCATAAACTTTATACGGTTCTTTAGGTGGTCGCTAAGACTCTTCCAATGAGAAAGGACATCTTCTAGTTCATCGTTAAGATTATCCACACCAATAGCGCCAGCTTTACGTTTTAAAAGGTCTTTTACTTGGCTACTGGTGGTATCCAGAAGCGATTGCTTTTCATACATTTCTTCAAGAACATGCTTAATTTGCTTGTTAAGTTTATCTGCTTCATCCTTTGTGTTAGGTACAGCATCTTTGGGCAACTGTCTTTGAATTTTGTCCAAGAAAGTGCTGAGGGTTTTTAAATTATCCAACTGTTTCTTAAGTTCATCTCTTACTGAGTCGATTTCGGTCTGTCGGTCACTGATTTTAATGCCGAGGAAAGAATACCTGTTATTAATTTCTGAGAGTTGTTGTTGGACAGGAGATAATTCTTCTAAATGGAAGCCATCTTGACTGGATCTTCGCGAAGAGAAGCCACTAGAACCACCTGGTGATAAAGGACTAATACCTTTAGATGGTGATGGTGAGCGACCGTCTTGGGAAGATCGGCGTCCCGACATTCTCTTACTTGGGCTATAGCCTTTACGCCTAGATGGTGAGTCAGGGCGATCTCCTCTTGTAAGATTATCATAAGCTGTTCCAACATCATTAATTTTGTCGATAGTGGATGAATAACTTTTGTAATCCGAAGAAATTGGTTTAAGTTCTTCATTTTGCTTCTTCAGTGTGTCGAGATGAACAGCAACAATATCAAGTCTAGTAACTTTGCTTTCCATTTTAGTAAGCCAATCCAAAACTTGTTCTTTTAGCGTTTCATAAGCATTATATTGTTCAGCACGCAATTTGGAAAGCTTAGCTTTTTCTTCAATTAGGTTTTCAAGATCTCTCCAATGACTTTCCATGCTCTTTACTCGGTCTCTAACATTAGCAGTATCAGTGACATCTCTCTTACTTAACAAATCTTTCCCAATGCCGACGACTTCTTCAAATAATGCTCGGTTTTCATCGCGATTTCTTGCAATTTCTTTCATTTGTAAAGCATACTGTTCTATAGGCATTTTTGGTAAATCACGTGACTCAATAATTTCAAGAATATCACTGTACCACTTTTCAAACTTTGCAGCTTGGTTACTAAAGGCTACCAAATCTCTATTAACTTCCCCAAGGAACACTCCACGATGCTGAACACGATCAAACAGTTTTTCAAATCGGTTTTTAACATCATTTAGTTTCCCTTCAATCTTCTTAGCAACGCGAGTGTTACTAGTGGATACGATAAGCTCATTTGCAGAGAGGTATACTGAGTCAATAGATGAAATATGTGTATCAATATCAGATTGAAATACTCTGTGTTCCCTTAGCTGTTCATCAAGTCTTTCTTGAAGTAGCGACGCAGGTCTTTGGATATTTTTAAATTGATTCTCGGCCTGGTTAAGCCAGTCGATAATACCGTCAAGAGCATCTTGTACACCTTGAGATTGAACAAGAGCGGTATCAAGTTCTTGGCATCTATTCGCTATGGCACTGCTTAATTGATTGTATTTGTGTTCCAGGTCATGTACAGGTTCTTCCAAACGATTGATTTCAGATGGTGACATTTGACCCTCAAGAGATCTTACCAGGGCAGCTGTAGCCTACACAAAAAAAAACAGTAAACCACGAATGTATTTTAACTACCAGAATGTTGAAAATATATTAAGAATTTTTTTCATATTTCAGTTTTTATAGTAAGTAATGAAAGTATCGCCTCTTAATTAATTTCAAAATAGTTTCCCAATATAACAGCATTAGCTGTCAGATATTTTAAAAAACAATTAATTTCTCAAAAAAAAATCAACATAAAACATAAACTAATATACAAAAGGAATGATGAGAAATGGCATACTGGAATAGAACGCTCACGTTTGCCAAACCATTGTTGCATTTAGTCAACACAAGAGTGTAGATTTCGATTCGAAGAACTTTATAAAAAAGTAGAAATCTTTTTAATTGAGAGAAAATGTATTGCTCATCGTCAATTTAATTCTATTTTAGAAATCACTGAGTAATACAGAAATTAAAAAAAAACATTTAATTTTTTAAAATTACCTATATGGTACCAATATACAACATGAAATCTATCAACGCTTGTTTAGTAAAAAAACAATAGAAAGTTTGTTACGGAATAAAGCAAAAATCAATTGTACGTCAAAAAATGTAACACCGAAGACATATTTAAATAAGTTTAATTATTTATTAAATAAAAAATATCTGGATTTTACACCTTCTCTCAGTTGAAAAGAATAAGGTTACAAAGTCACAGTTCTGTAAGGAACGCGTTCCATGATTAACAAAGTCAAAAGGAATTATGAAGTAATATTTAAAAAAAACTTTACCCTAAACCAGTTTGATAATATCTATAATAACTAATCGATGTCATTCAGCAAACAATTTTTACATACCTGTTTGGCATTATCAATAAGTTTACCATTGGCAACAAATTCATTATTAAGCGCCTTAGCTTTATGCAGTTGGTCTTCGACAGTTTTTGGATCTCCGCCAATGGGCTCATTAAGCAAGCTTTTCGCTCTAGGCTCTGCATCTCTTAGCCACTGTCTAGCCTTATCCAATGCGTCGGAGTAATCTCGTTGACGTCCACCAACTCCAGAAAGACGATCGGATAAGTTGTTCGCACGGTGCAATAAGTCTCTATATTGTTGGGTAACAAGGGATATTTCGCTACGCACAGGAGAATCTTGGGAAGATAGTGGTTCAATAGGGGGCAGACGAGAGGGCAACGATGTTCTAAAGTCGTTAAGAATAGTAAGGTATTCCTAAAATAAATAAGGTCAACTGTAAATATTGTTTAGCTGAGGACTTCTAGTTCTACCCGAGTTGAAAAGAGATTCCAGAAGCGGTATTTATGGCTAACGAGACGAAAATAAGTAATGATGGCGGTAACAGTTCAGCTGATTATCCTTCTTGGCGTTAAAATAAAATCGATTCATTTTTTGATTAAATACTTTCTACGGCTTAAAGAGAAAGAGTCTAAGGAATATTTTTAAGTTATCGACAGGAAATGCCGTTTAACAATATTTTTTTTACATATAACTACTAAATTGGACAGCATCCATTAGGGGCAGTTTTTTTTTATGGAGCAGCATCTTCATTAGTTCACAGTGTCTAGTACTGAGCCCATTTCTAAAGAGGTTTGGGTTAATAAGAACAGAAATATCAATAATAAAATTATCGACAATGTCGTGAAAAATTATCACTTTGTCTACACAATTCTATTTTCTATCTAGCACCGACCCATAATTTCGTAGATCTTTAAAAATGTACTATAAATTTAAAACCTTTAGTTATATTGTGAAAATAGACATAGCCTGTAAATAAATAATTAAAATAAAAGTAAGCATGCTAGGAAGTCACTTGACGCCATATTACGAAGCTTTAGGACAAACGTTTCATTTAGAGGTATTTTTGATAAATCTTTGTGTAATCTTGTGTAAAGCCTAAAAAGTAACAACTATAAATCTCTAACCTGAAAAGCCGAAACAAAAATGTTTGAAACGACCGAGAAACTACTTCACTTGGTGTATTTAGCTTCTCTAAATAATATAATGGTCAGTTATGTGCTGCGTTGGGCGATTACGATTTTTAAAGGCTATAATTTAGTATAAACGTATCTATTAATCGTAACATACTAACTAAAAGTTAAAGAAAATTACCACTTTTGTTAGCACTTTGTGTGCAGAAATATTAGAGATGCCGGACATGAAATGTAAATATTTTTGTTTTTGCAAATTAAAAAAAACTTAAGTACTTCAATAGTTGTAAACTGTAACTCACTTGTAATGCATTAGGGTGCGTCTATGTTGGAGCTGCGATAAACAATAAGAACGGCGATACTAGCGAAGCGGAGAGAATGATTTCATTATTTTGTATGAAGCAACGCATCGCGTCACTACAATATAGACACCTTCATACAAAATAATGAAATCATTTTCTCCGCTTCGTTAGTATCGCCGCTCTTATTAGTCCAGGAGTTAGATGCGTCCAACCTGCACCGGAAAGCTAGCGACATGAGGCCTTTCTGTATTGACTTCTGAAGTCATGGATTAACAGCGAATGACCTGTCTGTCGGCCTGTTTTTGCCGGAATGTTAATAAAAATAGGCCCTTCCGGTTATTTCTTTTTAAACAAATTTTTCCTTTAAGCCAGCGACGTGAAAATTTGCATTCAGGTAGGGCGCGATAGATGGTAAAGGAAAAAATGCTTCTGCCGACCTGAATCCGTCCGGAAGTGGTGGCAGAAGCGGATTAACTTACTCCATTTTTTGACAATCGCTATTCCCATGACCAAACATCTTGAAATTTTTTTTGGCTTTTTTGCACTCGACATCGGTACCTTTAAATCATTCCGTAATTTTTTCTATCGATTTGTTTTTCAATTTTTCAACACCATCTTATAGAGGGATAATCAGACTTTAAAATAAATAGAGAATGGGTCATCCAGGAGCGTATTTAAGCGGTAAAAATTGATTTTCTCGATTTTTTCCAACAAATCCTATTTTTAACCGACATTATTCTACACTATTTTTCCTATTTAGTGATTCTTTTTGGGTTTATTTTATGAGTTAATCTAAGATTACCTCCCACTAATTTATATCACGTATTTTTTCGCTTAGATTATAAATAAATAGGTTTATTCAAAAGTTGAAACTTTTAATTTTCGAATTTCCGACCATTGATTGCCATGAAAACAAAGAATTGCGGTTTATTTATGTCGAAATTATTAAAATATATGTCAAAATTTCGCAAAAACACAGTTTTTGTTGCAAGATTGAAGGTTCCTGGACCGATTTCGGCTTGAAACATGCATGAATAAGATCTTACGAACCTTCTACTTTAAGTGCAGGGATATTTCATCGGACGAGTTACGCATGAAATGCCATTCTTATTGATTTTTCGAAGACCCTACAATACTGGAATTTGCCATGTACTTATTATAACACTTTGACGTTACAGCCAATGGAATCACGTTTTACAAGTTACAAGAAATTCGCGCGAAAATTTGAACTAGAGAATCTTTTTCTTATTAATAAAGACCAAAATAAATTGATAAAAACAATCACCACAAAAATATTTAATTTATGTAGGGAATTTAAAAAATATATATCTCAGATTTATTTGGCTTATATGCATATTCCCTAGTACCATATTATTTACTGTTGGTGCGAATAGACACAATCGTCGAAGTTCCCATGCGAATAATCCTAATTTATTTATGAAATTAGTATTTGCGCGCGGCAACGTTGGAACCGCGCGCCGCAAAAATCGGCTGCGCGGCGGTAAAAAAGTGACCGGAAGAAGGGGTTCAATAAGAATTGATTTTAATAAGCTTAGAGTGTATGAAGGAATCAAAATATTAAAAGCTTACCTTTCCTTCATCTACAAATTTCTGTGCAGACATAGTGATAAACCTAAGATCAGCTTGGTGGGAAATAACATCGCTTACAAACTCTTTGGTGCTGTCAGCACTAGAATCCAATCTTTGCAAGTCACTTAGCGCTCTTTCCTTATCCTCAAGTATTCTGCGGGCTTTTCCTAGCCACGTAGAAAAGACATTCAATTCTCCCTTTAATTTGGCTAGTTCATCTCTAGAAGCGAACAGGCGTCTCAAAAGTTTATCCGTTTTATCGAATGCTTTATCATAGCGTGTCTTAAGGTTGCGAGCGCTCTTTTCAAGGGCTGAGACTTCACTTTTCGATAAAATGTCACCGGCAGTGAGGACAAGTTGCCGAACTTGATCACCACAATGGGCCACTTGACTGGCATGTTGATCAAGATCATCTTTAATTTGTTTTATCGTATTAATTTGATTTCTCAGTTCCTCTTCAACTTCATGTATTACATCTTGTGAAGCGATTCTGTCTTCAATTTCACCAACCCACTGCAGTAGTTTTGACAGAGTTTCATCACATAGTTTGTATTTTTCTTCTACTGCTTGCTGCAATTTTGATAAACACAGGTATTATTATAATTTCTTATTGTCAAAATTTTAGCCGCTTAGATTGCCATAGACATGTTTAAAGAATTTGAACATAAAAAATCGATTTATTTATTAATATTAAAAATTATTTGACAAAAATAAAAAAAAATTTAAAAAGGCTAAAAAAATTTTCATGTAAAGTCGAGAAAAAACACAAGAAATTTTATTTATGTAACTGTAAACATAAACTATTTAAGCGGCTAAAAATTATATTCACTAAAATACTGCTTGACACAGCGTACGTTAACAATACGTAACAATAACAGATAGGACATCAACCAAAGAAAATTCTAACAATATTTTTCTATGGATTTCTAAAGTTAATGTCACAAATTTACATACACATTTAAATAATAAAAAGGAATATTTAGCGTACAGCTAAACATACCCTAGCCCTATCTCATGCATTCTGAAGCAAGCACACATAAATATGATTTTTCGATGTTAGTGAACACAAGTAAAAAATAATGTCTGTTACCTATGAGTATGACATAAAGAATACCTGTGAACAGAATTTATTTAAAGATTAAAATAACATCACAAATAATATAACTATCTATAATATCTGGAAAAAATATCAATAACTAACGTTAGATATTTATTTTGGTTATTTATAAGTTGCCATTTGTTTAAGTATTAATAATTTAATTCTAACTACATTTGTTGGTGTTATATTTTTTACATTAATCGTCCAGTTTGTTGATTATTTTAAGTTTATTTTTTAACAAATAGTGCGATGTTATATACGGTTAAATTAATAGTAAAATTATTAAATCCTTTACTGAGTGAAACAATAAATCCTAAAATACTAATATTATTTATGACTTGTTATCTAGCCATGATGATGAAAAGTTCAGATTATATAGTTGATTCAGGTTCTAAAACAATAAAGTCTATATTCGCCAAGAAGATTTCAGTTTAAACTGCAATCGACATAATCAACACTGACAAGTGTAAGAATAAGATAACTAAGTTTTATATCATGAGTTTTTTTGCAAATTTATAAAGAAAAGGGCACTTTTAATGCGTACTTTCCACAATAATAATATTAACAATAATGCGACAAAAACCTGTCAAAACCCAACTAGAAGATCTTAATTTAAACCATTACTTATTATTCTTAAATCTTTTTAGTAAATCTGAACATTTGATTTTATTGCCGACTTCGCCTTTTGATTTTGGCTCTACTTTTTATTTTAACTTTAATACCCTCAAATTAAATATTCCTGGTTAGACAAAAATAAATACCCAACATGACTTGAGCAAGCATTTTCTTAAAATATTTTCAGTCAATAACAATGCTGCCTTTTCTGCTAACGTAACGGAATCATAACAAAAACTTATTTTCTCAATCAGTATTTTAGTTTTCGTAATTAACTTGACCAATAAATTCTTGAAACTCTGTTTTAAATCTATCATTAAATACAACTTTCTTTTTAAATTTCTCTTACAATTAGAGATAAAATCACAAATTTGCAAAATCAGTTTAAATTTCAAGTGATAGTTTGAAATGTAAACTAGAATTTTTAAGAAATTACACATGGAACACGACATAATGTTTTAGAACCTGGAACTATAAAGCATGTAAACGTATAAAAGCCAATCCAAGTTACATGATGTGCAGTTGCATTATGGCTGTCAAAATGCCTTTTTGAATGCACAGTGTTGAATGCAGGCAGGGACACCACAACATAAAAATGATTAAGCTCTTGCGGGGGCCTTCAAGCTGTAAAAAATCGGTAGGAGTCAGTGTTTTCAAAAAGCATAGTTTAAGATAAAACATTTTAGGGTATTTACTAATTTATTCTAATATTATCAGTTCTATTAATATGCATGCATCGTTTTTACTGTTCAAACAATGACCACTGGCATTTTGTTAAACATATTGAAGAGAAAGAATTTTTCTTTTTTATTTTTATTTTCGTATATTATTACCTCAACTAATAATGTATAAATAAATGCCAACGTAGTAGTTTTCGGCAAATCGGCTTTTTAAAGTTCCATTTAAAGCAATTTTCAATAAGAAAATAACAAACTCAATAACTTCAACTCAGAAATTATATATTAAACATTAAAAACAACAACCTCACTTCTCTTTTCAGTTTGAATGCCAAAATAAACATGCCTGTTTTCTTTTGTAAGCATTCCGCTTTATCTGCTTATTTTACATATAAGTAAACTGGTAATAGGTAATAGCTACTAACCGAACAAACTGATAACAGTGTATTGCTAACAGTCAGATAAATATTGAATTATGGATATAATAATTCAAAAAGCTCAATGAACGACGCTGCTTTTTAAGTTTTTGGGCAGTGTTTCCGTAGAAACAACAAGATTTTATAAAAATTTGCTACTGTTTTAGAGTAGAGAGTTTATTAGCAATGTTCTGATTATTTCTGAATAGGCAGCCACTACAAAAAGACAAAATTAAAACGATTTCTTATTGACTTATTATTTTTATTGAAATGATGTCGAATAACATTAATAGTGCAAGACATCAAATTGAATAAAAGAAGTAGACACCCCAAAATGCATTATTAAAGCAAATAAACATAAACTGTGGATAAATAATGATCATGATTTCAATGTGACTTTTAGTTTAAATACTAATCATGCAACAATAATTAGAGCATAATTAATAAAACTATTTAAAATATTAAAGCTAAATTGTTGAGCAGCCAAAAAAAAACAGTGCCAGTTACTACTTACCCGTTGTTCGGCTGGAAGGATTAAACCTTTTTCAAGAGCTTTGGAAAAGTCATATTCTTTCTTTTCCGGTACGTCGTGTATTCTACCTGCAATTGGATCTACCACTTTGGTTTCAATACCTTGTAGTAGTGGTACTATTATACCATTTTCAAGATCTTTCACAACTGTGGAACTAGGATCTAATAAGTTCTCACTTAGAGCCTCAGTTAAGGTCAGTTTCTTTCTGTCTATTATATTTGTTGTTACAAATGGATCAGTAAAGCAACCTGTTGTAGGGTTATAAATACTATAAACAATCGTTTCTATTAAAGTAAAGCCAACGTTTGGCGTTATTAGGAGACCAGAACTTAGGGCTGCACTAAGAGTGTAAAGCTTAGACGTGCTGCTGTCCAGAACATTGCCCTTTTCAGAGTCTATGAGGCCCTTTCTAAAGCCTTCGGGAAGTTTTATTAGTTTCTTTTTATTGGAATCTTTAATGAGGACGCTATCGGGATCGATAAACCCAAGGGTTATTGAATCTTTAAGAGATAATTGTTCATTTGATTCAGGGACTGTAAATTTACCAGTATTTATGTTTAAGTCACCGTTATCGATCGCTTGTTTAAACGCGAGTGGTTTTTTTAAGTAAATAATTATTGTCTGATCATAAGTTACAATCAAGGACTTAACTACCCCTGTTTGTGTTTCAAAAGTTATTATTTTAGTTAAATCTAACTGTTCCTCATTAATAGCGTCGGTTACCGTTTTAAATCTACCAGTTTGCATGTCTTTAATTACTGCATCGTCAGGATTTAACAGTTCAAATTTAATAGCTTCATCTAAAGCGCATTCACGTGGCTGTTTAGGAGTTGCCGCTGAATCGGCAACTATGGTCTGTATAAATTCTTCAGCTAAAGGTTTATCTAACGTTATTAAAATACCTTTCTTTAAAGCTTCATCAAAGTTATAAGTTTTCTTTGATTTTGAGTCTAGCACTCTACCTTTTTCTACGTCTATTTTGCCTTCTTCAATTGCTAATGGCAATGACTTTGTAGAGTTATTTGTGAAGTCTTTTAAAGCAGTGGTTCGAGGATCGATAAATTTGTTAACCAGGCATTGTCTAAGATCGTAAAACTCACCGTTAACCGGATCGGCAAATTTGCCAGAATCAGGCCTATATAAACAATTTCGAATAGCCTCTTCCAATGTAAGAGGCGTACGAGCAGTAACAATAAGACCTTTATTAGCAGCTTCAAGTAAATCAATAGTTTTACCGTGGGGAAAAACGTAGACACCTAATTGTTCGTCAATCAGTTTCGTTTCAATAGCATCAGTTAGTTGAACATATTTATTAAGTTTACTATTTTTAACTATTGAAGTAACAGGATTAATTAATTCACACTCAATAGCTTCTCTAAGATTGCATTTCCTACCTGAAGCGGGATGAATAAATGAGCCTTCTTCCGGGATGTAAAAACCCATTTCTATAGCTTCATAAAGGCCAAAATTTGCCGTTTCTATATCTACAATAAAACCGTTATTTAAAGCTTCGGATAATTTTATAGGTTTTTCACTAAATGGTTGAATAAATGTTCCATTTCTTTTGTCGATTACACCCAATCTGCAAGTTTCGGCAAGATTGTATAATTTAACTTGTTTTTTGTTAAAATAGCAGGGTAGTAAAGGATTAATATTAAAGTTACGGATAGCTTCGTGTAAAGTGATCTTTCTATCGGTTGAAGGGTCCAGAATTTTCCCGGTATTTTCATCATATGAACCTTGATGTATAGCTCTCTGCAGAGAGACAGCAGCCTTATTATCAACTAAAATACCTAAATCAAATGCTCGCTGCAACGATACTTCAAAGTTTTCTCCTTTCGAGAAGTCTCTTACCTTACCAGTGTTTCCGTCTACGTAGTTATTATGTATAGCATCAATAAGAGGTATCTTACGCCATATTCCAATACGAGTGTCTTTAACGCTAACTGATTCAGCATCGATTAAGCTTATTTCAATAGCTTCAATCAAAGTAAGGTACTGACCTGTCTGTGGATCCAAAAATAGTTGAGATTCCTGATCGTAAATACCTTTAGCAATTGCTTCACTTAAGGGAATAGGAGGACGAATTTCAACTAAAAGGCCACGTTCAAAGGCTTCGTTAAAATCTAAAGGTTCATTATAATTCAGTAAAACTCCTTCGTTAGTGTCAATTATTCCTTCAGTGACGGCGTGTTCAAAAGTTACAATTTCTTCATCTATTGTTACAAGAGTACCAGATGTGTCTACATAACCTCTATTGATAGCACTTGAAGTCTTAAGTTTTTCTTTGTTCTTTGGATTTATAAACTTACCCGTAGCCGGATCATAAAATCCTTTAAATACGGCTTCTGGAAGAGTAATTTGTGTCTTGTATGGTACTATAAGACCACGTTCCTGAGCTTCAACTAAATTTATTTCGGTGTTAGTAACCGGATCATAAGCTTGGCCTTTAACAGGATCTATTAATTTAGCTTGAATAGCTTCGTTTAGTGTTATAATGTCTCCCGATTTTGGATCTTTGACAGTTAAAACGTTGGGGTTTACGATGCCACCTTCAATAGCTTGGCTAATGGTGACATTCGAATCATTAAAAATGATTAAACCAGTGCTGGGTTCATACACTTTTTGTGCCAAGGTTTCTTGCAGGGACCAAGGTAATACAGTACTAAGAACATAACCTTTAAGGTACGCCTGATCTAAAGTTAAAGGTGGATTGGTAAGTAGACCCTTTTCTGCATCAATTAAGTTGTTTTGAATAGCTTCATGAATTTCTACGATCCGTCCACCCCTGTCATCTTTAATTCTTGTTGTTACAGGATCTAATAATTTGTATTCAATTGCTTTAGCTAAGGTAATTTCTTCCCCTGTGATAGGATTTAAAATTAAACCCGTTTGCGGCGAGTAGTAATTGGCTAAAATTGCTTGCAACACATTAAAAACAATCGGTTTAGTTCTAATAAGCTGTTGTTCCAAGGCTTTATCAAAAGGTATTAACTGTCCTGATTTAGTGTCCTTTATTTTTCCAACTTCTGAGACAGCAATTCCTTTTTCTAAGGCATGCTCCAAAGTAACAAAGGTGTTTTCTTTAACATCCTTGATTTCACTTATTTTGTCATCTACAATGTGTCTTTCAATGGTTTCTTTTACTGATAATAATTGTTTAGTTAACGGATCTTTAATTTTATACGATTTCGAATCGTACATGCCCTTGTGAATAACTGCTTGTAAAGATAAAGGCCGGGGAATTGCTAATACCAGGCCAGTAAGAAATGCTTCTGAGAAAGTAACCATTTTTTGTGTTGCAGTATTGACTACTAGGCCTCTTTGTGGGTCTACGATTTGTTTATCTACAGCTTCAAAATAGGGTACAATCTCCATATTTTTAGTATCTCGAATGGTTACAGACTTAGGATCAACGATGTTAGCATTCAAAGCTTTGATAAGTGGAATATTTTCTTGACCCGATCTAACCTCAACATTAACGGGATCAAACAGATCAGTAGCAGCTATTTCTTGAAGAGTTATAGGCTTATACTTTTCCTTTGGCTTATCGTCAATATGAATAATCCATCTAAGCTTAACCGCTTCGAAGAATGGTACTCGTTTTCCCGTTTTGGGGTCGACCATATAACCTGTTTGGCGATCAAGTAAAGGTCTTTCTAGAGCTTCGTGCAAACTTATGTAGGTAGGAGGCTTTTTTGTTAAATCCTTTACAAGGACCGTATCAGGATCTATAACCCCCAGGTCATATACCCACTCTTCAAATGTAATGTGACTTCCAGTTTGAGGATCAACGAACATTCTTTTCTTTAGGTCATAGTAACCTAGTTCTGCCAGCTTTTGGGCTGTCGTATGTTTAGAAATTGTGATAACTGCTACTTTATGAATATCCTCAAGAACAACTCTATGGTTTGTAATTATTTGTATTTCGTCGAGTGGACTTATTTTATTTTGATCCAAGCCATCCTGTACGGTGTATGGCAGTTCTCTGTTCTGATAAATAATTCGGCATATTTTTGGTTCTATAAGTTTTTGAGAAATAGCGTCACCAACTGGTAGTATCTGAACAATATCTGGACTAGAAAGCGATTGCTCTTTCTTAATAATGTGTACAGTTGATGTCATTTGCCGCGGAATTTCCATTTTTACCACTTCTACACTTGGCTTATTGTCTTGGTTTATAACCTCAACAACACGTAACTTTTGATCCTTTTCTATGTGCTCCTTTTTAATTGTTTCTATATCAATTGATTTTTCTTCTTGCTCTTGTCTCTTTCTACTTGTATAATCTTTGATAGCATTCACTGCTGCAATACCCGCTGCGACTGGAGCTACAACAGGCAAAGCTAACCCACCAAGTACAGCTATAAGTCCCTTTTTAGTTGCCTCTTTAATATCAATGCTCTTTCCGGACTTTTCGTCTTTAATCATACCGGTTTCTTTATCGATAAGTCCTTTTTCTACGGCTTGTTCAACGGTGATAGGTTTTTGGGAAGTAACATCATACACCATTGAATTTGGATCTATGATTTCTTTCTCCAAAGCTTCTAGGAATGTTATCTCTTTTTGACCATTATGGGGATCAAGGAACTTTTGAGTTTTTTCGTCATAAATAGTTTCAAAGGCTTCAGAAATATTAAGTTCTGTTGTTTTAGGAGTTATGACAGATGATTCCTTATATTCCTGACTTGTTTCTGGTGTACCAGATATTTTATTTTCCTGTAATGCTTGTTGAATGGATATAGTTTCACCAGATTTTGGATCTGTAAATGTACCTGCATTCATATCAACTAGTCCTTTTATCAGAGCGTCAGAAAATGACATTTTAATATCTTTGATAATGGTTTTGTTTTTAGTTTCGTTTGTATCTATTATAATACCTTGTTTTCGAGCTTCATCTATTGAAATAATTTTGCCAGACGCAAGATCCTGGACCTGGTGATTATTAATTAACGCATATCCTGACAGGAGTTCAATTGTTTTGGTGGTAACAGTGTGAATAGTATCCACGGTTTCAGTTAAAGTTGTAGCGGCACTAAAAGAGGTAATACTGCTAGCTTCCTTAACAAGAAGTAAACCTTTTTCTACGGCTTCAGAGACAGGATAAATTTCGCCAGTCTTTGGATCCTTAAACGTTCCACTATCAGTGTCAATAAGCTTTGATTCTAATGCATCTTCAACCTGTACTGCCCCGGAAGAAATTGAAAATGGTAGCGCCATTATAAAATCATCTTTAATAGCTTCAGTAAGACGCATAACTTCCTTTGTAACAGGATGAACAACTTCTTTTTTATCTGAATCAATTAGGCCACGTTTAATAGCAACAGGTAAAGTCATTCCTGCAGGAGGTAGATCTAAAGGACCAGCAGGCTTAGGCTCATCAAATATTTGTTCTTTCACAGCTTCCTCCAAATTTTTAAAACCCGTTTTTGTATCTACAACAGATTTTTCATCGTCAACAACACCAGTTTCTAATGCTTGACCTAAAGTTAACTTATCGCCAGTTTTTTCTACTAATGTACTTAGAGGATCTACAATATCACAGATAATTGCTTCACTAATACTTAAATGAGCACCCGTCTCCGGATGGACAACTTTTTGGCTTGCAGGATCAATTAGACCCTGTTTAATTAATTCGGGAATGGATAAGCTGCGGTTTAAAGGCACTAAAATTTCATTGGTTCCGTTGGGATCTAAAATACCTCTAGAAATAGCTTCATTAATGGTAAGTTGGTCACCTCTTTGTGGATCAATAATGACTCCTTTGTCTCCATCAACTTTATTTGTTTCCAAAGCTTCTTGCAAAGTAAGTTTTTCTCCTTCCTCGGTTATAAAATTATTTTTATCCGCTAATAGAGAAGCTGCATCCGATTCTAATAATCCCGTCTTAACAGCATCTTCGGGTTTCAGGATTTTTCGTCTAAGTTTTTGCAATACTACTTTTTTGGCTTCCCTGTCAGGACTAAGTGATTGAGCTCGACCAATTTTGACTCTGTACGTTGGTTCTATTGTAATACGAGCGCGAGTCTTATCCGCTTCGGAAGGGCCATTTCCGTCATCTAGATTTATAGTTGCAGTGTCCAAAATTTTAATTTTTGTAGGGTCTTTGTGTTGTTTCTCTATTACTTCCAATTGCTGGGGAGTAATAAGATTTTGCTCTAAGGCTTCATTAGCCGTTAAAGTTTTACCTGTTTTAGGATCAGTAATTTTTAAAATGGTGTGTGTTAAAGTAGTTGTGGTTTTAACCTCATTAGAAGTTGTAGGTGTAGTTGACACAACTACTGAAGCTTCTGTGTTTTGTTTTTTTAGTTCTTCCAATTGATGAGGAGTAATAAGACCTTCCTCTAAGGCTTCATTAACTGTAAAAGCCTTACCCGTTTTAGGATCAGTAATCTTTAAAACAGTGTGCCTTAGACTAGTTGTAGTTGTAACTGGATGAGAAGGTATCGGTGTAGTTAACTCAACTATATTTAATTCAGTCTGCATCTTTTCGTAAGTTGCCAAATCAATAAGGCCCTCTTGTAATGCAGCCTCTGCGGCTACCTTTTCCCCAGTTTTCGGATGTACAACGTATATTGTAGTTACGGTTTTAACCGAATGCGAAGTTGTAGGTGTGGTTGACTCAATTTTTGTAGGTTCTTTATTTTGTTTTTCTAGTTCTTCTAATTGCTGGGGAGTAATAAGATCATGCTCTAAGGCTTCATTAGCTGTAAAAGTCTCACCTGTTTTTGGATCAGTAATCTTTAAAACGGCGTGTGAACTAGTTGTAGTTGTAACTATATGAGAGGTTGAAGGTGTAGTTGCTCCAACTTTAATAAATTCAGTCTGCATCTTTTCGTAAGTTGCCAAATCAATAAGGCCTTCTTGCAATGCAGTTTCGGCCGATACTTTTTCCCCTGTTTTTGGATGTACCACGTACACTGTAGTTAAAGTTTTAATCGCATGCGAAGATGTAGGTGACATTGATTCAATTTTAGCAGGTTCCTTGTTTTGTTTTTCTAGCTCTTTTAATTGCTGGGGTGAAATAAGACCTTGCTCTAAGGCTTCGTAAGCTGTAAATGTCTGACCAGTTTTAGGATCAGTAATCTGTAAAACTTCGTGTGTTAAAGTAGTTGTAGTTTTAACTGCAGAAGTTGTGGGTGTACTTGACTCAACTTTATCTAATTCAGCTTGCATCTTTTCGTAAGTTGTCAAATCAATAAGGCCTTCTTGTAATGCAGTCTCTGCTGATACTTGTTCTCCGGTTCTGGGATTTACAACATATATAGTTTTAATGGTTTTCACTAATGAACTAATGGCTGCCATTGGCGCGCCGACTACTGTAATAATTCCAAATTTGGCTGCATCTTTTAGGGTCATTTTCTGACCTAGTTTATCGGTATATTCTCCCTTTTGTGAATCTACAATATTTCTTCGTATAGCCTCTTTTATATCCATAGGTTTACCCGTAAAAGGATCGGTAACTTTAACGGTATCTGCAGGAATTTTGTTTTCTACAACTGCTGTTATAAGATTAACGGCTTCATTTCTTTCAGGAAAAACTAAATCATTCGTTGCAGGATCATATATGATACCAGGTTGCACCTCTATAGGCTCGGCACTATCTGACTCCGAAATTTTGACTTCAGTATAAACTGGAGGATTCTTATCTAAAACTGTAGACACCTCTACCTTTGCGGGTTTACCCTCAGTTTTGGTAACTTGTAATAATCTTTGGGGTGGTTGATCAATTTGTACGGAAGATTCGAGTAAAATAAACCCACGATTTATGGCTTCTTCAATTGTAAGTTTCTCGTTATTTATCTTATAGTGACCAGTCGTATCTAAAATCCTTTTATCCAAAGCCTTTGGAAGGCTAATTTTTCTTTTACTCACTGGGTCAATAACCGAAGCAGAATTTTGATTAATAAGTTTTAAACTAACACATTCCTCGAAACTTGCTAGACGATCCGTTCCCGGAATTATAAACAAGCCAGTCACAGGGTCAAATAATTTTTGCCCAATTGCGTCAGACAAAGACCAACCTTCACTTGGCAACTCATACACTTGTTTTTCAGTGGACTTCTTCTCATCTAATATAACTTCGATATTAGAGGTATTTTGTTCGGTTTTAATTAGCTCTCTGTGAATTGGAGTTTCTTTTTTACTTACTATGGTAATAACAGTTGACTTGGGTGTTCTAGGAGTGATAACTTTTTCTGAGCTTTCTACATCAGGCGCTAGTTTGCCTTCACTAATAGCCTGAACAATTGGAATGACTTGATTTGTAACTGGGTCTTTAAATGTTTGTTGCTCGTTACTTATTAAACCTAATCTTAAAGCTTCCGTATATGTTATAATTTCTTGTTTAATGTCTTTGCTAGTTACGGTAACATACCTTTGAACTAAGGTGCGAGTAATTTTGGTAGACACATTAAGATTTAGTAAGCTATTTAACATAGCTGCCCCTTCTGGAGTAATTAAATGCTGCGCAATTGCCTCATTAAGATAAACTACTTTATTATTTTTAATATCTATTAGATTACCGGTTTTAGGGTCAATATAACCTTTAACAACTGCATCTAAAACATTTAATTCTTGTTGGTTTTCAAAAATGCCGATACTACGAGTTAACATTTCATAAACCTCGGGTTTTACTTCGCCAGATTGTACCCCCTCAGCAAATGTAATTAATTTACCATTTTTCTTATTCACTAACAGACTACCACTATTTTTTTTGCTAATAAAACCTTTAGCACTAGCTGCATTGAAACTAATATGATCTGATTTGTCGGGTGGCTGAAACCCGTCTACGTCAAAGATCGATTTTCTTACGACGGAAATAATATATCCTCTACTGACAGCTTCCGAAATGGTTAATGTTTCGCCAGTCACTAAGTTTCTGAATTTACTATCAGGCAAAATTATACCCTCTTTCAGAGCATCATTAAGAGTTACAAGGTCATTTGAACGGAAATCTAAAATGGATTTAATTTGATCAACATCAAGAACGCCCCTGTTAGATGCTTCTAAAAGAGTAAGTCGAGTTTGATGTAAAGGAGATAAAATTTTACCTTCCTCGTCAATAAGGTTATCGTCTACAATTTCTTTTAATGTTTTAGGCTTGACTATAAGCTGCCGCCGTTTAGCTTCAAGGAAAGATATTTTTTCATGCCCTAATATGTATTTACCTAGTTTCGGATTAATAATGCCCTTATCTAGCGCCTGAATAACAGTAATTTTTGTGTCAAATTTGGGATCAACAATTTCTCTTAAATCTCCCTCAACAATGTTACATTTTACAGCTGCATCAACTTGATACTTATTTCCCGAGTTTCTATCGACAATCCAACCAGTCACGTCATCAATTAACCCTTGGGTAATAACATCTGTTAATGCTAAAGCGCCTGTTTGCAATTTAACTTCCGTGTGCTGTAAAAGGTAACCTCTTTTATATGCTTCTTTAATATCAATAATTTCTCCACTGTCTAGCTTATACGTTCCTGATGTAACATCCACTTTTCCATCATCAATGGCTTGATTTATTGTCGAAGAGTGTGTTACCTTCAACCGTTTTTCTGATGGATCCATAAAAGCAAGTTCGGCTTCTAATATTTCTCTTTGTATAGCTTCTAGGAGGGTTAATTCTCGCCCATCTTCTTTAATACCACATGGGCTTTGAAGTTTTTCAGCAACTCTTGGTTCTATAAGACCTCTTCCTTTAGCTTCTTCTATGGATATCTGAGTACCATCAGGTGAGACAATTAATTGTCCTGTCCTTACATCTAATATTCGTTCTGTTATAGCATCACGAACTGTCATGTGTTCACCAGTGTAGGGATTGATAATTCCCGCAATATCAGTAATACTTTCAGTACCAATGCCTTCGTGCACTTTATGGACACGTTTTAGCGACTTGATTTCGGTAAACTGCATTGAGGTACCCCAGTTCTGGGGTACTTCCTGTATAATTTGTGTCAAAGTGGTATGTTTGTCAGGCGGGCGACCATTGGTAACCCTGTCAGCTTCATCTGAGGAAAGATCTTGTTTATTGTCCAATATTTTAATAGTAGTTCCATTTTCTGTTCTTGTAGATTTCGTTTGAGTATACCTAAATTAAAAAAGAAAAATTTCTGTTGACGACCGATATGGATATGTAGATATCAACATAATAAAAATATTGCAATTTACAAGAAAAAAAAACCTTTTAAATATAGACTTAAAATCTAGCAGGCAACTTACTGTTTACTATAGTGTGTTGTTGTGGTGTAGGTTGAGGTATGTTCACTAGCACTACTCATGTGGAACTCTGTCCTAAAGGTCCGGAAAGGCTGAGGTTGCATTTGTTCGACCAATCTCTGCAAAAAATATTTTATTTGTTACGTAATTTTTTGTAATTGAGGACTTAATTAATAAAAAATGTACACTTTTGAATTAATAATGACATAAACAATAATGTATGCAAAGACTATTATAATCTAGGTGTAAAACTTTAAAACTAGGAATATGTCTTTTCATTTAATGATTATTTTCTTCATTAAAGCATACACATAAAAATTAAACCATAATTCAGTTTGTAGTTTAGTACTGTCATTACTTCTAGTATTCAGTTCTATAGTTTTCTGTTTTGCAAGGACGCATTATTTTATCTTTAGAGTTTTTTTATTAATTCTTAGTTAGTAGCACTTTTCGCCATATGCATATGCTATACCTTTTAACAGAATAAAATTTTCTTGAAATCCAATAACAAAAAAGTTTCCATACTATGTTGGAAAATTGTAGATCTGTTGAGTAAATCACTGTAAAGTATCCTGTATGTAAAGACTAAGGCAACATATTTGTATAATCAGATGAAATTTTATCATGATCTAATGAAATTTTTAATATGACTAAAATATTGTTTTCTAAATCAGAATGAACTTCCGACTTCTTACATGGAACAACCTATTAGTAAATACACACCTTATCAGCATGTAATGAATGAAAAATAAAAATTGATTATACAAAGCTAAAAATAGGAAAACGTATTGACCTAAATAAGGCTTTGCTATTGATACGGCAAATAAACTAAAAAACGGGTAAACTAAATCTTTGGGCAGCCTTGGGAACAGTGATTCAATTTTACAGAGTTTAACAACTTTTAACCCGTACAGCAACCCCTGCAAACATGATATTTTTTATTGAAGTCCATTTTACGGACAGGCTAATAGACAGATAGACGAACAGAAAAATAAAACTAGATCTTTTATAATCCAGGCAACCAAAAACAAAGATCTGAGAAAAATTTCAAGGGGTGATTTTATTCACGACTAAGCGGCTATTGAAATAAACTTAAACCAGTTTATTTTATTGCAGAAAACTGAAAGCGCTAAAATCAAAGCGAGTAGCTTTTCTTAACCTAGGCCAACACCCCGATATTGATTGTGTCTTCCTAAAAGCACGTGGAAAGAAAATAAGCAGCCAAAATATTTGACAATATTCCGTTATATATTTTATACAGGTTACCGAATTAAGAGAATAAAACAAAATCATATGATACTATAATTACAGGAAAATATATGATCTAACAATCACAAAATAAATTAAAATTTTCACAAAAATATCACTAGCAGTAGGAAACTTGCACATTTTTTTATCTAATAAAAATATTCTATGATTAATAATTTCTTATATAAAATACTAGCTTGCGCACGCGACTTCGTCCGCGGTATAACAATTTTTGAACCCCCATGTTACCAAATTAGGGGTTGATTTATTAAAAACTGTAAAACATGTGTTTAATCATTATTTATTATTTCTTGGAGTACTTCTGTGAAGTTTCAGGTTAAAAGTACCATCTTATATTCTTTCTCCATACAAACTTTCAACCCCCTTATGACCCCCTTAGGGGTTGAATTTTGGAAAATCCCTTCTTAGTAGGTCTCTACATTATAAAATAAAACTACTGGCCAAATTTCATATTTATAGCTTTAGCGGTTTCGGCGCGCCCGTGATTTCGTCCGCGATATAACAGTTTTACTCCACTACAAACTTTGAACCCCCATTTTACCCCCTTAGGGGTTAATTTATTAAAAACTATAAAACACGTGTTTAATCATTTATTTTTTGGAGTACTTCTATGAAGTTTCAAGTTAATAGGACCAACTGATATTTTTCTCCATATAAACTTTGAACCCCCTTATGACCCCCTTAGGGGCTGAATTTTGACAAATCCCTTCTTAGTGAGTCTCTACATTATAAAATAAAAGTACTGACCAAATTTTATATTTATAGCTTCAGCGGTTTCGGCTCGGCGATGATGAATCAGTCAGTCTTCTTTTCTTAAACCATAAGCTATATTTTTTCTTTTAATTCTTACAAACTAGACCCAACCAAACCTGAGAACTTTATGAAAGGAAAAATAAATAAATTTTCTGGTTTCATTACAAATTCATGAAGAAAATATTTAAATTACCAATGGTGTACCTGTACATCATTCATTACTATTAAAAGTGGGGAGTATTCTCATTATTGATCATTTCTGACTACAAAATGAAGATTCTGTATGACAGGTCAAATTACGTTACATACAGTAAGGTATTTACATATAAACAAGATATAAACACGTTATATACATTAACAAGCTTGTAGGACTGACAAGTTTTCACAGATAAAAAAAGACAAAGTAACAATTGCTACTTCAGGCAGCTCCTCTTCTATTTTTTCGGTGAATTCATTTATGTTGTAAATAGTCGAGTATAAATAAAAAAAAAATAATTTCCTGTTTAAATCTAGTTGTGGTTTTATTATATTTCACTGACGGAGGCAGCATACAAGCAGCATCCCATATAATAGGGTGATTTTTTATGTCATATAACTAAATTTTGGCAGAGATAGATTATCTCTGCCCCTTGTGTTATAAATATATTTCTCGCCACAGCAGATCTTACTTGGTGTTAAAAAATGTATATTAGAGTCTTAGCGATAAAAATACCTGAAAGTGTCAATATTCTTTTATGCTTAAAGGCGTCTCTACAACGTTCGAGCGGTATAACTGTTCCCGCAACACATAACCGCCGCGCCGGCGCCGGCTCGGGAACCGACTGGGGCAAGCGAAGATGGTTTAATTGATGACGCGCATGTCTACTTCGCGCGTAAACAGTTATACCGCTCTATTTATGACCATCTTATCTCTGAATTTCCCTTTTCTGAAGTTATCGTCCTAGGCGACTTTAACGGCCATGGCAAGGAATGGTTAGGTTCCTAATAAACCGACCCAGAAGGCCCAGCGGCAGAAAGCAACTCGCCCGCATACCAATTTAATCGGGGAGCCAACATACTTTCCCCGTGTTCCCACACATATTCCAAACCCAATAGATCTTTTCCTTACCACCCGTCCTGAGCCGTACTTAACATCTATATGCGCTCCCCTTGGTCGTTCAGATTGTGGCCTCATTACCGTCTCTGCCTCATTATCCCGAGTTGGTTGAAAACATGCCGGAATGCACGATCTGACACTCAATTCTCTCGAATGGGATGGTCTTCGAAACTTCTTCACTGCTTTCCCTTGGAACCCTGTCTGTTCTTCCACTCCCGATCCCTCCGAAATTTGCTCTCATATCACAGATATCATTCAAGTAGGTATTGAAAGTTTCATTCCACATACCCGCAAAAAATCTAAACTCCACCATCAAAAGCCCTGATCCGCAATCCAGAGTTAACGAGTAGTCGTCTAGATGGACACGTTTATTTCCGAAGTGAAGATCGGGTATATTCGGTCATTTATTGGATGCGATTTGCATCCCTCACATGAGATTGATTGAAGTAAGATGGCGGCCTTTTTGCCTTTAAGCTTTACAGACTGACATTTTACCGCTCTGAGGCATACAATGTTACAAAAAATAATAACAATTTCGTAAATCAATTGATGCATTGTATGAGAAAATGTTCACTTGCCAGGCTATAACACAAGTTGTCGATTGGTATACGTTTGTATGTAGCACCCCTACGTTAAGCTTCGAAAAGAATCATACGTCTTGACGAGTACACGTTAACTCTGTATTGCCCTCCTGGTTATCTAAGATCTGTGATAAAGTCAGGCTCAAAAAACTTCAGGCTCACAAAAGGTGTCTTCAAAATCCTACACCCGAAAATCGCCGAGGCAAGAAATCAATACAATCAAACTATCTCCAAAAATGCTTTTAATATCCGCATAAAAGACAAAATGCTTCTCTGTTCTACTTACCAAAATCACTAGTCACCCAATCAAACCCAATCAAAACTTCTGTAGAAGCTTCTATCCTCCCCTGACCTGTGACAACGAAATTATCTCCACCTCTAAAGGGAACGCTGAACTATTTTCCAAACAATTCGATACCAATTCCACCCTTATTCCTCCTGCTAATTTTGCTCCTCCAACCGTTACGCCTCTATCCCACAAAATGTCCGACTAAGGTCAACCAAGTTCAAAAATAATATTTCTATAACTTGACACCACAAAGTCCCCCGGACTGGATGGTATGCCAGTAATTATTTTTAAAGAGCGCTCTCTGGAGTTTTCACACATCTTGAATCGCCTTTCCAGATTTCCTATGACAAGGGTATCTTTCCAGAGAGCTGGAAGACTACTCGTGTGAAGCCTGATCCCAAGAAAGGTTCCAAGTCCCTTCCATCCAATTATAGACCTACCTCTTGGTTGGCAGCAAAGTTATGGAGAAAGTCATCAACTAGCAAATTTCTAAAATGTCTAGAAAATCACAAACTCATTCGACAGAGAGTAACGTTCAGATCCACTAAGGAGGTTTAAGATTTAGTACTGGTTTAAATTAAGATCTTCTATTGGATTGAGTAGTCCGTTACTTTGTGATATGGCATTTTTATATAGAAATGTAGACAATTTACTTTGTTTAATATCACTTTATTTAATTATAATAAAGTGATATTAAACAAAGTAAATTGTCTACATTTCTATATAAGATCTTCTAGTTGATCAGTTATGTTTTGACAGGTTTTTGTCCTGTCATTGTTAATAAGTCGTCATTAAAAAAGTATGAATTATTCTGATATTTCAGCTATTATTTCGCTTGTTGGCTATGCAGAGTCGATGTGGACATAACACCGAAGACGAGCGAGCGGTCGCGCTCGTTTGGCCTATCTGTACCCACCTTTATACTATTCGTCTGTCCTACAAACCCCTGAAAAGGATAAATAAAACAAAGACTCAATGTCCCTTTTTAAAAGTTCTGTGACTTGCACAAATAATACTCGTATGTACGGAATATAAGACATGTTAATAAAAAATTTTATAAATACAAAAAAGTAACCGCTAGTTATTTCAGTGTGGGTTTTATAATATTTAATTATCATGAACTTGAATTCGTGTAGGTTTACAAAATATTACAACAGCTTTAGTTGAATGATATTTTCCCATCGATTATTTGTCACCTTGAGTTTTATTTAGCTCCGAAATAAATAAAAATATTTTCCATATAAACCAAATAAACAAACTTGACTTGCCACGGTAGGAATATGAAAATATTAACAGCCAAGTAACGACAGAATTCTCGAAGAAGATGTAACTGAAGTTTTCGTCGAAGCTGCTACGATCGATGCAATAGCCGTCGGTGTCGACCTACTTATTCCTAGACCTAGACAACGACCACAATAAATAATATTTTTAAACTTTAATTAACTTATATAATTATATAAAACTTAACGTCAATGACTTAAGAAGTTATAAAACAAACGATAATATTTCTTCAACATTAAAAACGTTATATGTATATACCAATAGAGGCAGTGGCGTGTAGTGGGGTTTGAGTTTGGAGGGGCGCTCCAGAAATCAAATACCAAATGACATATAGGCAAATTGCTCGAAAAAGTATTCATTTATAACATTTTTTTTAAATTTAAAACATAGGTATTAAAAATATTAATACCTACAATAACGACAAAAACAATAATAATTGTAAATCAAAACGGTAAAAGTCCAAAAAAGGCTCGTTTTAAACAAAAATCCACCGACCTTAAAATTGAAGTTTGCAAAAACAAAGAGCTGGAACAGCGGAATAGTTTTTGTAATGTCATTAAATATCACTTCACTAAGTAGGTAGTCACTGTTTATTTGTTTATAAGTAGGAAAAAGAAAGAACAACATATTTACACAGATTAAACTAACCAAAATGGGTAGGTAAGTCATTTCCGATCCGATAGACACGCAGTCAGAACTCTACGTATGCACCACGGCTTACGGCAAAACCCGAATTGAGAAAATGCTCGTCGCAGAAAATTCGCGGCCTAATGGTCCTTATGGAATCGGATAGTATCGGGTGACGTTCGGCAAGAATTTATGCAGCGGCCCGTGGTCGCGGCTTTCAAGCGACTGAATATTATGATGCAATATTCTCACGTGTGTTAACGTTGGTCAACGAAAACGGATATTCTTTCAACTTTTTCACTGGCTGGAATCCCTTTCATGGATTGGGAATTTGCTAGCGCAGTATAATAATAAATACCGACACAATACATTTTCCAACTTCTTTGAAAAATACGGAACACCTGCCGTTCTTCATTTTGAAGATTGTTTATTTTGGTATTACCTTAAATTTTCCAAAATAAAACAAGGTGTATACTTTCCGTATTGAAGAATGAAAAAATACGATTTGTCATTACAGAATAAAGGTATTCCTAATCTCCAAAATGGCTCACAATTATTTCTCTTGTGTATTATGGTATTAGCTTCGATTTTCCGAAATTAAAATGAGATAAGTACCTTTTCCGTATTTTTGAGAAAAGTGGAAGATTATGAAATCTCCTGTGCTTATTATAAAATCTGCACCTGCCCATTCTCCGTACTGTTTCGAAACTTTCCTAATCTCCAAAGAGGCTCAACATTTTTTCTATTATGTATATTGGTATTAGCTTTGATTTTTCGAAATAAAAAGGAGGTAAATTTTCAATGCTTTTGAGAAAGTGAAAAAATTTGTTCTCTTTCGTGTTTATTATAATACTGCACTCGCGCATTCCCGGTTCTGCTTCGAAACGTTGCTAATCTTCAAAAAAGGCTTAACATTTTCTTTTCTTTGTATTTTAGTACCTACTAGCTTTAATTTACAGAAATAAAAAAGAGGTAGGTAGGTACTTTTTTCGTATTTTCGAGAAAATTAACAATATAAACGAAACTTGCTGTGTGCTTATAGTACTGCACACGCCGTTTCCCAGTCCAGAATGGGAGTGTTTATAATCTCTAAAATGGCTAAAGATTTTTTCTGTTGTTTATTTTGTTATTATTTTTAATTTCCAAAATGAAAAAGAGGTATGTTTCCCATATTTTTGAGAAAAATGGAAAAAAATATGCTGGCTTCCGTGTTTATTATAATACTGCATTCGCGCATTCCAGATTCTGCTTCGAAACGTTCCTAATCTTCAAAATGGCTTAAAATTTTCTTTCCTTTGTATTTTAGTACTAGCTTTGATTTTCAGAAATAAAAAAGAGATACTCTCTACGTATTCTCGAGAAAAATATCAATATATACGAAACTTGCTGTTTTTTATAGTAAGTACTGCACAGGCCGTTTTCCGGTCCAGAAGAGGAGTGTTTCTAATCTCTAAAATTGCTTAAAATTTTCTGTTGTTTATTTTGATATCATTTTTAATTTTCCAAAATAAAAAAGAGGTACGTTTCTGATTTTTTAAGAAAAATGGAAAAAATGTGCTGTCTTCCCTGTATATTGTAATACTGCATTCGCACATTTCCTGCCCAGAATGAAAGTGTTCTTAATCTCCAAAATGGCTTATAATTTTTTCTCTGGTATATTTTGGTGCTTTAATTTTCCGAAAAAAAGTAATTTTTCCGCATTTTTAAGGAATTTTGGAATATATAAGTATTTGGTTGTGGTAAATATTCTATCTTCTGTTGGTATATTATGTACATACCATATTATTTATTATTTAAGAACTATTGTTCACAGGTTGTTTTATAACTTCTTAATATATTAAATAAATAAAATGTTAAATAATTATGTTAGGTTATATGTATATACGTAAATTAAAGTTTAAAAGTATTTTTATTGTGGTCGTTGTTTAGGCGTTAGTACGTCGATGACGACCACGTCGAATGTAGCAGCTTCGACGCAAACTTCATTTACATCGAATAAGGATAAAATTAAGCAAAAGTTTAGAACTATTTCAGACCTACAATACTACAAATTACAAGTTGATTTTTTATTACAAGATTGGCTTGTCACTAAAAATACTCATAATATAATATAAAAATATCCGAGTTCACTGATAAAAATCATTATCTGTATGCGATGGCAAATAAAGAAAAATTAAAACAAACCTATGTATCATACCTATTTATATATTTTAAATATGCTAAGAAAAAAAATATTATTAATTCTTAAATTAGCATTCCCTAATTGGTGGCCAAGCTATATTTTGATCTTTATACACAACTTGATTTTTAGTAAAAAAGACTAATCTAACAATGTTTTGCATTGCCAACTTTAGTAACATTAATTCCTAATTAAAAAGTTTTTATTCAAGTTTTAAAAAATAAAATTTAGTATTTGGTAAAATGGATACATTTTTCATGCCCTTCATGTTTTTAAAATGCCTGTAGAACCCTAAGCGCAATTTCGCACTGATGGTCAGTCCTCATGATACAATAAAAGGAAGGTATGATACGAAACCGTGTCAAATTCGTCCGGGTTCACGCATGACGTCACGCCGTGATTTATTTTTGAAATTTATAACGCGCAATATAGAGTTTACGTTAGTTAAAGGCGATTTTATATAAATTCTATTGGCAATATACTTTGCCTCCTGCTTATAATGCAAATTTTATAGTATATGATTTAAAATAATCATATAAATATAGGGATAAATACATACATTGATTACATTGATTGATTGATTGTCTACATCACAACCATATACAGCACATCTCATTTTTACTTTTAAACTCCTAAAAGTAATATAAAAACATCAACAAATAGTTGAAAACACAACGCGATCGTAAAAAAGACATGTTTCATTTACAAAATATCGCGGAATTGATCACGGCGTGACGTAAATGACCACGCCTACCTGCGCGGTATCATATCTTCTTTTATTTGTATCATGGTCAGTCTTGATAAATGAACTGACCATCAGTCGATTTTGTTTTCACATGGATGCATTTCATCAGTCTTAAAACTGTATTTACAAAGCGCGGAGCGACGCGTTGTTGTTGCGTTGATATTACCTATTACAGCGAAAAAATAAAAAGTTCAGAAATATTTGGGTACATCCGTTATGTCTATAACGGCCCATAATAGGTGCATTGGTCATCCTATATTCAATGTTAAGAGATGGGCAAATTTTTTAAGTATCTTGTACAGGGTTTCCCATAATAAACTACCCATTTTGACGTTTAAATAAATTCTATGTAATATAACTGAATACATTGTTCTTTATAGGAATATCTTCTATGTTCATTGGGATTTAAGTCAGGGTACGTATATTAATCGAGTAGGCGCCTGTCACAAACCACGTTTGAATTAGTATTTTGTGGAAAGTTAATTTTCGTCGGGGCGTGGCTGACCTGAGCGAAAAGGGGGGGGGGTGTTGGGAGAATTCTAGAAAAACACAAAAACAAGCAAACCTAAGCTAACCTGAAAATACCCGAGCCAACCCAAACGGGGCGTGGCTGACCTGGGCGAAAAGTGTCGGGGGGGGGGGTTGATTCTAGAAAAACACAAAAACAAGCAAACTCAAGCTAACCTGAAAATAGCCGAGCCAACACAAACGGGGCGGGGCTGACCTGAGCGAAAAGGGTCAGGGGGGGGATTCTAGAAAAACACAAAAACAAGTAAACCCAAGCTAATCTGAAAATACCCGAGCCAACCGAACAATGTGTTTTTTTGCGTGGAAACTTACATAAGAAATTCGATAGAAGAAGTTAGACGTGCATTTCGGCGTCAGCTCAATAACAACAATAGGGGTCAAGTCATGCCCCAAATCGTAAAACTGTTATAGTAAGGGTTCGTCAGTGGCGTGAAAATCGGTACATACAAAACTTGAAGAAGGCTGGACGTCGAAGAACAGTTCGTACGCCTGAAAATATTGAACGAATCAGAATTGCGTTCACGAGAATTCCGAGGTCTGCTAAGCGGAGCCTAGATCGAATCCTTCAAAAGGATTTATAAATTTCACCCTTACAAATATCAAATGGCACAGCATCTTAGTAATATAGGTAAAGAAGCAAGGTTAACCTATTGTCAAGAATTTTTGAATTTACATCGAGAAGCAATCTACCATCTCCTAATGAGCGATGAGGCAAATTTTTATTTGAACGGTATGGTTAATAAACAGAATTTTAGATACTGGTCAGACGAAAATTCCGGCGAAATCTTTACAAAAACCTCCATAACCCAAAAGTTATTGTTTGGTGTTGTATAGGATCATTTGGTCCATATTTTTCGAGGATAAAAATAACTGTCCTGTAACAGTAACGGCCGAGCGCTACGTAAACATGCTAGAGACGTTTCTCATTCCAGAATTAGATAGAAGAGGATTACTAAATAATGCCTTGTTATTTCAGCAAGATGGAGCAACAGCTGATAACGTCGCAAGCTCCATGAGAATTCTGCGAGAAATGTTTAATGGCAGACGCATTTCGCGATTTGGAGATTTATCGTGGCTTTCGAGGTCCCTCCACTTAACGGCATCCGATTTCGTTCTATGGGGATATCTAAAGGCCCAAGTTTTTGCAAGGCTCCCATGCAGGAAGTAGTTATAGAGAAGCTCAAAGTCCAAATTGGTGAAGAAATTGAGCAAATAGATCACGTTTTACTTCAACGTGTAATGAATCATTTCTTGTCTAATGTTGAGAAGTGTATTGAAGTTGGTGGCGGTCACTTCGAAGACGTGATTTTTAAAAGTTAGAATTTATTAACCAAATATTTATAAATTATAGCAAATCCCAAAGAGTTAGCTATAATTATGAATAATAAAATATTTACTTTGTTAAGGTGTACAATTTTTATTTGACTATTAATTATGGGGAACTCTGTATATCAGCAAACTCCACCCAAGCTGCATGTTTTACATCCTTTTCAATATGCCTCTGACTTGGTTCTGCAGTTCATCCGTAGGTTAGAAAAATATAGGAAACGTCGGAATTAAAAAGCGAATGAACAGATTAAAGTTAAGAAGTTAAAAGAAAGAAGCTAGTCACAAATCTCAAAAAAGCTGCTACAAACAATAGGTACTCATGAGCTCCTCGAAGTTAATGCCCCAACAGTAAAAATATTTTTGGAGAAATAGCAATGAGTTCCTTACGACCACATTTTGGGACATGTAAAGGTCAGCAGAGCGGTTGTAAACCGGTAGTGTCGAGGTCCCTGTTTCATTTTGTAATTTCATCAACCATATAAAAATATGTTTTAAACGTTAATTTTTACTGGTTTAGAATTACATATAAACTTCTAATGCTTAAGTTTTTAGCCAAGATTATATATAATACTTTTTAAAATTAGTGTGGATGGTGAAAGAACAGCCAAGAAATAATTTGCTGTTTTTCTGAATCTATCGTAATAAATATGGAAATCGTACAAAAGTCAACAAAAAAATATCGAAGCTAAAAATAATAAGCTCAATTAAATTACTTTATAAATACTTATGCATATTGAACAAACCCAAGCAAGCAATCATGTAAATGTATAAAATTCATCAAGGTCTTATAATGAATAAATACATCAAAAGCACTACATAAAATCCGCAACCATCACAAGTCTTTTTAAAAACTTGGTTAACTTTAATTTAATGAACTTTGATTATCTATAAAAATAAAATAAAATTTTGCATGGTCAAGAGATAAGGGAATATTTTATCATACAATGGTATATTTAACAAGGCACTATTTTATTTAAAATCTGCCTGCTTACTGACGGTTAAGTAAGTGTTGTAAAACGCAACCGAAAACTCCCAATGTTTCTTTAGAAATGGAGATCTTCAGTTCCGGAAACGTTCCTGATTCCCAGGGAGTATACACGAAAATTGGGGGTGTTCCTGGGGATATTCCCGCACCTGCACATCAATATCCAGAAATCAACGCATATCCACTTCTCAATCATTTCAAAAGAACTTTATTTTTGACATGTTAACAGTTTACAATACTTTTCTACAATTAATTACAGAACCCCACGAAAAAAAAACAAAGTCATGTCCACTGGACTAGATCCCCATGTCTATATGTTTTCGAGGTCGCTGAATCCGAATCCGACATCCGTTTCGCCCCATCAGGTCATTGGACACCGTAAACCACCCCCTTAATTTCTAGGGTTGCTCAGCATCTGGCTCATGTGTCCTCTGCTCTTCTTCTTTGTTTATTCCAAAGTGAGAGGTGGCGAGGGTAGAGGGTTATCCGGTTATAACCCGATCCGGAACGTACCCCCTGAGGGGGTGAAACCACCCTTTCAGGGGGCGAAACCAGTTTTTTTCTGTTTTCGAAGGATTTTTGTCGGAAGCACGACGGAGGAGGGGTTTGTATATACATATACATGTACAAATATGAATTTATATATACATTATATATACACATATATACAGGGTGTTGGAAAAAATCCGGTACTCCCAAAAATTTCCCAGGGGGGATGTTTATTTAAGGCCGTCTCACTCGTATAGCATAGGAAATTTTCCGGGGAATCGAATAACGTTGTCAGATTTGGTCCCGATAAGGGCCTGGGCCCTGTGAGGCCTAAGTTTGAGTTTTCATATGGGGACCCCCGTTTTTGGCAGATTCGGATTCAGCCGAAAATTTTGGGAGCTGTAACCATACTTATTGCTGACTGTAGCCACAAACAGCCAATCGCTATAGATAAGCATGATCGCGTGTTTAAATTGCCACGCACTGCTCACCTCCATTCTCAAATTCCTTCCATCTGACGGTCCCATGATGATGTCACAGTCCTACAAAAATGGCTCTCTAAAGGCGAAGGCTAGTATTGGGCCCGATATGGCCCATAAAAATTTGAGATCCACATATCTGGACGCAAAATTTTCGACTGAATCCGAATCTGCAAAAAACGGGGGTCCCCATATGAAATCTCAAACTTAGGCCTCACAGGGCCCAGGCCCTTGTCGGGACCAAATTTGAAAACGTTATTCGATTCCCCGGAAAATTTCCTAAGCTATACGAGTGAGACGGCCTTAAATAAACATCCCCCTGGGAAATTTTTGGGAGTACCGACCTTTTTCCAACACCCTGTATATAGGTGTATATATAATGTATATATAAATTCATATTTGAACATGTATATGTATATACAAACCCCTCCTCCGTCGTGATTCTGATAGAAATCCTTCGAAAACAGAAAAAAACTGGTTTCACCCCTGAAAGGGTGGTTTCACCCCCTCAGGGGGTGCATTCCGGATCGGATGTTAACCCTCTACCCTCCCCACCTCTCACTTTGGAATAAACAAAGAAGAAGAGCAGAAGACACCCGAGCCAGATGCTGAGCAACCCTAGAACTTAAGGGGGTGGTTTACGGTGTCCAGTGACCTGATGGGGTGAAACGGATGTCGGATTCGGATTCAGTGACCTCGAAAACATATAGACATGGGGATCTAGTCCAGTGGACATGACTTTGTTTTTTTTTCGTGGGGTAGTGTTATTATTTACATGATATTTCAGCAATTGTTATGCACATATTTGCTGAAAGGACGCAGCCAGGCACTGGCTGGGCTAGTGTTGGTCCGTGGTAGAAATGTATGGCGTTTGATAAGTTAACGGCTACATCCGAAGGTGATCTTTTGAAGCCATGAATCTTTTGAGAGAAAATTGGTGAAAATAGTGAAGAGAAAGTTTATTATTTTTTACTGGAAAATCGCGCGAAAAAACCAGCTTTAAGGGTTCAGGTACAAAGCAGACACATAGTTTTTGTTATGACTTTATATACAGTATTTACAGATTCTTTCATCATCATTCATTCCTAGTTTGTAACTGGCTTTCGTGTTTCGTAACGATCATAATATAACGAATTTCATGTACGAAACACTTATTAGGACGAGTTTGTCACTGCATATTAAACTTTAGCTGTAAGAGTAAGCTAACGACCATACAACAAATACTACTATACTAATATTAATCATGAATAATTGTAAAATTCAACCTAGCTATTGTTAAGTAATTAGCGGAGCATTGATAAACCTAACCTTAATTTAGTAAATTTAATTGAAGTTTAGGTTCATCTCACAATGTCATTATTAGATCAGTTAAAGCAGGTGTCTATTTTATTTAGTTTATTCTTAGTTAAACCGCTTTGAGCAACCGACACTAATTGTGCTATTTGTAAATTTTTCGTATTGTGCCACATTTTATTTCGCTGTTTTTAAGATAGCGGTGTCAATTCTAATGCATTTCAGTAATTTCAATTAAAAATGAGATAAATTTGAGGCTTCATTAGCATTTACACGTCGCTATCTGAGAACTGCACCACTCTACTGCACCACGCAAAATTAGCTTATAATAAAATAAAGAATAAGGGTTTAGTTTGTGTATTTTTTAACGTAGATACATGTGTCATTTGGCTAACTTGATAACAATAAAAATATTTAGAAAAGTAACAAAACACAATCTTATCTTAACCAGATAAGACAAATGTATCAGGATAATGACATAATATACATAGGTAATACAACACTATACATGAAACAATATGGAGAAAAGCATCCATTTGATTTTGCAACTCTTATATATAACTAACCATATTGCTAACTATTTTTTTAAATCTGTTTAATTAACCTTACATATTTTATTCACACACTAATCTAACTGTAACTTTTGAGCAAACCATGTTTTGAAATTATTTGGTTTTATGTATAAAATGAGTTTTATTAAAGTTTACTAGCAAAAATTCAATTCTTGTATGAACAAAATAGCTATAAGCAAGCGCTTAAAGCAAAAGCTTTTGCTTACAACAATCTAGCTTTTGCTCAATTTTGGATAAATACTAATGCTGCTGCTGATGTATGCTGTAATGCTAGCAAGAAAATAGCATTGACGCATTTTCTTTCTGAGTTAACGTCGCTTATCCAAATGATTACGCTAGTCACAATTAGCAATTTTATTGCTTAAACGACAATGGGCAGCTACGAAATGATTGACATTTTTTAAAGCTGTGGCTTTTGCTAGCAAGCAATGGGCCTGTTTAGTCACTTCGCGTTTTCAATACATATTAGTGATGTAAATGAAAAAAAAACATTAATGTTTTTTTTCCAAAACCGTGTTTTTTTGTGAAAAAAACATAGAACTTGTTTTTTTCAAAATATAGCGTTTTTTTCACCAAACTGACAAATATGGACGGTTTTAGAGAAAAATAATTAGAAATCCATATGTGATTACATTTGTAACGATAAAGTAGATAATATGCAATAGTAAATACGTCAATATTTGTCAATAAGTAAACATATATTTAAAAAAAACGAACTAAAACCACCTATTTATGAACAGGAACACAAGAACAGCTAAAACGCCTAAGTTTAGCAATAGTATTACTAAAAATAGAAACAATAACTAATAATGAAAAAGTTTTTTTTTTTTGGGCTATCCCTCGGGCTATCCTAACAAATTAGTTTGAAAAAATTATCATGTAGTATTGCCTATCCTATTGAAGTCAAAAAAATCTAAATTTAAAGAAAAATAGAAAACGAATTACGTACTATCTAAAAAATTCCTGATTCGTTTGTAAATAGGATATTATATTATTAACAATATTAAAAAAAAACTTAAAGCAGATCACCTGTTGGCATTGCACACTAGCGGTTTGTTCTTTTGTGTTGCACGACACTGTACTAATCTGCACTGACTTTTTGCGTATGAGCTTCTTCCACGAATAAAAAATGTGCAGGTTAGTGCAGTTTGGTGCAGCACAAAAGAACAAACCTTAGGCTTGTACTGTACAGGATAGGCGACTCAAATTAAGAACGTGGCGTCCTCTTCAGGCGATTTGCTGACTGCAATAATGGGGAATATTTTCGTTTCGTCTTTGTCTTTATTATCGTGTTATTTGGCATCTTCGTCAATTTTGTCGTCTAGTGTGCCCTTCGCGTCTCCCGTTAAAAATCAGCTGATTGCAGCTGTCTTCCTTAATTTGAGTCGCCAATAGGTGCCCTGCATCGCTATCTGGCGCGTTTGTAAATGATGATTGATGACTTCTTGAAAAAAAACATAGAATGTTTTCTTTTCATTAAAAAAAACATTTCTTTTTCATGTTTTTTTTCAGATGATAGAAAAAAACGTTTTTTTACATCACTAATAAATTTGTTAATATTATTGCACAATCAGTCAATCGAAACACACACACACACACACAAAATTTCGTCGGTTTGACGAGTAATACCTAACTAAAATATTAAGGTTTAAAATTCGACAAAATTGAAAACATTCGGTTTCCAGCTTGGCGTCAGCCCACGAAAAACAACTGAATGTAACGGGTGCAAAATCTTTGCAACGGTGTCAACCCTTATCGCTCATCGTGGGGCTACGTACCAAGACGCCATCGTCTTGTTTCATAATACGCCATGTTTGATTTTGAGGGTGAATTCGATAAAAAAAATTCTAATCTCTTGGGGATAAGCTTTGGGTTAGTGCAGTTTTGTGCAACACAAAAGAACAAACCTTCTAATAGCGGATAAATCTAGACCTCGATCTAGAAATCTGGACTATGGCACGAACGGCCATTAATCTCTGTTCATGAAGTCCACTGTATCTAACAGCCCTTGTTCGCTATTCATGCGTATCACGCAGTCTGAATCATTCCACAACGTGGATTTCATTTTCGATTTATTTGGCAAACGACCAAAAGGCAAATTTTTTTATTTTTACTGAGTCTCATCCGTCATCAGATCAATGATTGCGACGACAAAGCTTGTTTGGGTTGGACATACTGAATGAAAATCCATTCAGTATTTTTCGATGATTTATTTGTTCCAAGAAATATTTTTTCGTCATATTTTGTACGACATATCACTGCGGCCGTTTCTATTTCTACTTTTTTTTTAATAATGTAGGTTTTTCTAATACTGTAATAAATTAAGGTGCTATAGGTAATACTTTTTTTTATTGGGCTTCGTATTGATTACCGTCAAAACTGGTCATAACTAATACCATTTTATAAGAGGTAAGTTAAATATGTAAAAAATAATATTGCAAAGCTAACTTCTTTTCCTAGATCAATTATTAAGAGCCATAGCTATAAAACTCTACTAATATTTTTTAACATAAATTTAATTAACCTGTTTTGGGAAAAAAATTGCTGGTTCTAAATATTTTTATTCTGTTGAAAATCCTAAGAAATCATAAAATATGCACAGATTGGTTTCTTCACAAACAAAACGTCTGTCTGTGGACAAAGACGATAATAAAAGCCTCTTAATATAGATCAATTATATTATTAAATTATTCACAAAGTCATAGGGCGCAGTGATTAGTTCTTGCCTAGAACGAAAATTTAAAATGCTGTGCATTGTGTTATTTCTTCTTTAACATTTTCAGTAACTATATGCTATTATACTTTGTTTGTAATGCAAAAAAATAAAAACAATGATAATTACAAGCAATCAGACGCGGATCCAGAACTTCGTTTTGGAGGGGGGGTCATTCAGGGAACAGTAATATATTTTTTCAACTTTTTTATATTTTAATAGTTATATGTATTATTGACGATTTGGGGGGGGGGAGGAGGTCATGACCCCCTCCCCCCTGGATCCGCGTTTGATTACAATCTAAAATAGATGATATGATTCGGAATATCCAATTTAATCTGTAGATATATTTAAATAAAATTTGATATAATAAAATAAACAATACCTATATTATAAGACTAAATAGGTACAGTCGAAAACAAAATAGGACTGTTTTTTTGTGGTGTAATATTACAAGATTAAAAAAGGCAGCTAATTTGCATTGAAATTTTGGTTTAAATCAGACTAAACCCGATAAATGTTTACATCGCATCCTATGATTTTGATGAGACAATTTTCATAAAATAGTGTATGTATTGATTATAATGTCATACTACGGCCAATTCCTGTTGGTATTTAAATAGCTATTACTGGCATCTTAAAAAAGATTGTGGTTTGATGTGTTTAACAAATTTTATCAGAAAGAATATTCTAAGAAAAGCAAACACTGAAGACAGATTAAGACAGCCGTTTTTTCTTAACACAATATTACATCAATATGACGAAAATTAAATATTAAGGTAAATAATGAAATCTACAAAAATTTAATGTTTTTAAAAAATGGGCGGGATCTTCTTGGCGCCGGCTACATGTGATATTGATTTTAATGTAGGAGAAGACTGTCTTCTGTTTTTAAACAAGAAAAGCATAAATCAGATGTATCCGGAAATTAGAAAGTTGGGAAGAACCGTGTCTTTTTATCTTGGAATGGAATAAACCTTACCCAAGGAATGTTGGACAGTTCATGATTAAAATCGTAATCCTCGCTCATTGTATTCTAATCAATACGAGTCAATATTTTTTTAAAAAAGTAACACAAACACGCACACTTTTCTAATACGAAAATCACCGCAAAGCACAGCCAATTTATAGATTTTGTATCAACAATTTTTGTCTTTTAGTAGTCACAGTAACGTAACATTGTTTTTATGGATATTTTTATAAAAAATTATATATCATATTTAAGCAATATGTTTAATTTATAAAAAACATTTTTGCCGGCAAATTACGAGCGCGACGTAAACACTCCGCGCCGCAATCCGCATGAAACTGACAATTTGAGTCGAGACTCCAGATAACACAAAATCGTGTCATGATCGACCCGGCGAATGGCGCCGAACACCATCGAACTCGTCCAACCTTTACGTGAAAAAAATTTACACATTTATTTTTAGCGTTGATCCTATTGTGAAATTAATTACAAACAACAATTAGCACTAGAGTATGAGCATTATCTCAAGTGAGAATTAGGCTTTTCTTCTTTAAACTGACGATAAACATGTAAAATGGGTGCATTTAAGTCTTTCATTGAAGTTTAGTGTTAGAGAATTGATGTAAGAACTAATAACTAGTCTGTAAAGTACGTACTTTTATATTTTTCCTTAAGGACCGGATGTTTGCTTTTTTTCAAGTTTTTCAACATTTTTTACTAAAAACAATAGGATTATAAAGATTTGGTACCATTTTAAAAGTAGCCCTAGTTTAACTCCAATATTAACCTTTTTTGATACGATCAAACCGCTAAGCGCTATGATCGAAAACCCTGTTTTCTTTGGTAAAAATGTTTAATAATAACACCGGCACACAAAAAAGAAGTGGTCTGTACATTTGACCACACCCATCTATCTATATGTATTTTGATGCGCTGAATCCAAATCCGAAGTCCGTTTGGCCTGTACAACCTCCAAATTTTGAGTAAATTACGAAAAAAACGCTGAAAATGGCTGAAAATTGCTTGTTATGAAAATGAAGAAAATTTTATTGAACTAGATCAAGTATGTTTCTTATGTATTTTGATGCGCTGAATCCAAATTCAGAATCTGTTAATCACGATCATTCATATATTTAATAATAAAGCCAGATAAAAGCCTTAGGTATTTTGCCACTTCAAATTCCCCACAAACAAAACAAAACCAATAAGGACTTTTACTCCGTATGTGGGAGTGATATATTAGCTTTGTTCACGGAGACGATCCGTGACCAGTCCGTAACTTGTACAAGTTAAATAATCCCAAACATTTATGCGCATGTGCGATTCGAAACCGATCAGGAATTGACAAATCTCCGCGAACGTTTTTGGTGAACGTGCTTGTCCGGAACATCTGCGAATCACTTAACCTTAACATACTTTATTATTTTGAATTAAATTTTTAGACTGAACAACCTAATTTAACATTATATAATGATTAAAATTGCCATAAAGACATATTTGTTCTGTTATGAGTAATTTTAAATACAAGAATAATTGAATATACTATATATTATTATATACAAATTTATATCTACCTTTATACAACTAACAGCATATGAAATTTAACTGTTCGTTATCGCAAAATACAGCCCGCCCAAAATTAAACGACAAATTTCACACTGCACTTGCGCGGACAAATAATTCATGCCATAATCCTCGGATCGTTTTGACTGGTTACGGATGTGTCCTGAACTTGTTCTCGCATCACCGCGAACGCCAAATTTATTGTCAAAATCAGTGATTTTCTGCACCGCGAACGCAAATACCCGCAAGGCGCACGCGCACTTGTCACGGACTAGTTCCGGATCGTCTCCGCGAACAAAGCTATTGTAACATTATACTCTACAGAAGCCAAGTTACCCACTAATGTAGAGCTGCAGTCGCTTGGTGACGACGCCTGCGGGCCTGCTTTCTCACCCTGACCAGACGTAGCGCCGATATTGGGGTTCGGAATCCCTGCATCGTAAAGCACTTATCGCTTGTGCCTGCCATGACGCCATACACGCCGTTAACCCAGGGACTCTGCCAGACGGTTCTGTTGCCCACCGTCACCACGTGGAGGTGCCTTGGTTACAGGCACAAGCAATCAGTCCTCCGAAGTTGAATTGCAATTTCTAGCAGTTTTTCGCAATTTACTCAAAATTTGGAGGGTGTACGGGCCAAACGGACTTCGGATTTGGATTCAGCGCATCAAGATACATATAGATAGATGGGTCTGGTCAAATGTACAGACCATTTTATTTTGTGTGCCGGTGTAATTTATTGTTTAAAAATAGGGAATATGAAATTTTTGGTCACCTTCATTTTTTTTTCATGATAAACACATCTTTTAAAATAGTACACAATCAAATTTCGGACGGCCTTATTGTCGCGATTTATTGGACTGAACTATTAGTGCTTTTTCCTGAACGACAATGTGAGAGAAAAAAATAATTGCGATTCTATGCCTACTTTGCGATAAAGCGCCAAATTATACAACACCGAGTGCATAAACGAATTTTTAGTTATTAAATATGTGTATCTCCCCTCTATTATTTTGATTGGCATATCATTATGTTTGAAAAAAAAAAACAAATAAATGTACTTAAATAATATTACAATTCATCAATCATCATTTTCTAAAAGTATTTGAAAGGTAAATAAACGCAGAATACATTTTTCCCCAAAAAAACTCCAATATCCATTTATATAATTATAAAATCGAAAATTTACCCTTCAAATTAACATCACTTATTTTATTTTGGCAATATTATAATTTATAATTCTATCAATACAAGCACCTGCTTGATACAATGTTAGTAATTTTACTACTTTCAGATATATTTATAGATCTAATTTTTTTTTGTTTCCTGCGCTAACTGGACTAAGATAATATTTAATGGAGCTGATGGAAAGGATAAAAACGGTTTCTTTTTACCGCAATTGTAAATTCGGTCACGCATAAATAATTGTTTTATGCACCAATAGTTAATAATTATCATAAAGGAATGAAAGTACCAAAAAAGCCTTCAAAATACAATAACAATAAATTAGAAAAAAAAACTAAGAACTCATCATGTCAAGAATAATAAACGGGATCAACAGTTTCGTGTCTCAATTTCAACAGTGCGTCAAAGAAATACATATTTATTTGTTCGAGTTTGCTCAGGTTTGTTTAACCCAGTTGAGAAAATTTGCAAAAAGGTCGACAGGTTCATTTTTTGCAAAAATACGTCGACCGTTTTGTTCGGGAAAAACTGCCAAGAAGGTAGGCAATTTTTGACTTTTATCCTCGCATAGTTGGGTATCACACCGCCCCCCCCCCCCCCCAATATATCGCTTTTGGTACGCCTCTGGTAATATACCTATTATACGCATATTATCACCTGAAAAAATTGTGTGTGTTTATGCCAAATCTTTTTATAAGCATGTGTAATTGGCATTCATTACCAGCAGCGGTAAATGTGACCTGAGCAAATCAATTTTAGATTAAAGTTTACTTTTTCTAGTTCGTATAACCCGAGTGAAGCGTGTCAATCCTATAAAATAAATAGTATGTATGTACTACCAACATCTTCAGTTCTAAACTCGTAGTATAACTCTTATCTTTTAGGTAGGTGAAATATACATAGTACCTACATATATACAACTTCAGCAGAAATCTGCGTTAAAATGAAAACCAAATCGTAACATATTATATAATGTAAGAGTAATGATACTTAGCCAACTTTGACTAAAATATGAACTTCTCAAAGAAAATAATAATATACATAAGCAACTTGCCCATACCCGTGTGACAAAAACCTTATATACTAGTTTAAAACGGTTTAACATGTAAAAAAGTTCATTTAAACGTTTTCAAGAACTTAAACGTCCTAGTTGGACATCAAAATAAATATCGTGAGGTCAAAAGCTATGTAACATTCATACAAACATTTTGTTCTTGGTAAAAAATGTAATACTCAAGATACGTATGATTAAGAAAGTATTTTTACAGGTAATTTTATACATAAAATAGTTGGATATAGCCACTTATTTCTTTTTGTTAGACTACTGTTAACGATTTTTAGGGTTTTGGGGTCGCTAGCCCTTTTCAGACTGAGTTTTGACTAGCGTTTATAGTAGCATCTTTAAATAACATTAATTTAACTTTCCCTGCCCAAGCAATTTGTTTTGGATGCCTGAATGAAATATGCCCGTGAATAAAATTATTACTGACTAACTTATATTTTAGAAAAGCCCGCAGGCACGACTTCATAGACATTACGTCTACTATTCTGACATAAAGCTGATGATAAATTTACAGACCAAACTTGGAAAGTTATCAATTCACATTCTGTGCTTATCAAAATATGTTACTGCTAATAACGTGTAGGCAAGGAAATTGGCATAATTTTTACATTTCAGTTATTTTTTTCCGATAACAAAACACAGTCCTGACAAGAACTTTGCTTCTTTTTTTACATGTATGTTTTTGGTGTAACTTTTTGTTCAGATACAAATGATATTTATTTATTAGTATATGTGTATACACAATATGAACGGTATTTTTTCCAAGATTTTTTTTTAATAATGGCTTTTTATCGATAAGGTTGCATGCATTCCTGGTATTTCTGTTTGTTGCAATTATCATAAAATAGAGGTATTTGAAAGTAAATCAGAAATTGAAAAAAAATCTGCGTTCGCCCGGGATCGAACCGGGTACCTTCCGCGGGTTGGACGGATGTGATAATCGCTACACTACGTTCGAACCTAACTTTGTAAAGCAGAAGTCGCTACCTATTTCGTGTCAGAATCTGCCACGTTGGTGTTTGATTTTGTGCCATGTTGGATTTTTATTGATTTTTGATTTTGAGTTTAATATTCCTTTTAGAAATGAGCATAATGTTTTACGGTCGCCTATTGGTTTAGGCGGGGAGGCGACTGTCAACGTACTTGGCTTGTTTCTAAAAGAATGAAATTTTCAGCAAAGATAGTATTTATGGTGACAACGCACAAGCGCTAAGGTTGCCTTGGTAAACCCTCATTTAGACGCAAAAGGATCGTGTCCCCTAAAAAAATGCCACTCTGTACATTATTATTTCGAATAGTAATAATGATATATTATAGGTACTTCAAAAATATTGTACGTACGGAATTTGAATGTTACCTTCAAAACCGAGTAAAATAAATATGAAAAATCAAAATAAAATTAAATCTGTATCACCCTGTATTTTGGGAATGAAGCGTTTCCGGACATATTCGTATGTTAAGAGGACATTTTTTTTTTAGTCAAAACACTGTCGTATAAAAATTTCATTAACTTGAGCAAACCTGCTTCTTGTTAGAATTTGTTTGTGTAAGCAGTCATTTTTATCAATACTTTTCTCAATGTGTCCAACCTCTATTCCTACATAAATACATACTTAGAATAAATAAATAAGTCAAAACCATAAAAACATAGGGTTTAAAAAAGTTACCGCTCAAAGAATACTAAAAGGAAATCCAAGATCACAAAGTTTTAAAACCGACTTTAAAACCACCTAAAAAGATCAAATCTAGGGAATTCACTAGCATGACTTAGTCAGGCACTGTGACTTTTTGCCGCCAATTGAACCGTTTTCTGAAACATTTTTTCTACAATTTATAAACCTGCTTATGAAATGGCACTAAAAAACAACAACCTCTTAGAACCATAAATATGTCGTTAGAAAACCAGACATCTAGACAATGCAATTCAAATAAAACAACTTTATGTTACCGCTTTGTTGTTATAATAGAATTCTATTGCAAAATTAACAAGTTGTTTGTTCAACATATTTACTTCGAGATATGATAATTTTCCCCACGCCATTTTCCGAATATGGCAGTGTTAGGAAAGGGGTTTTAAATAGTTTGCGCCTACACCTACGCTATGTCAGATGTAAACTTGTTCAACAAGTTTCAAGATAAGAGTTTTAAAAGCTTTATAAAGAGAGGTGATCTCAATGTATTAAAAATAATATATTTGGTAATTTAACAAAATCCTTAAAAAAGGCAACTATTTTTGTATAATTTTTATATCGAAAATTTTACATTTGGATATCAGGTGAAAAACAAGTATGTCTTTTAAAGAATTAACGTGCTACAAGTGTTAGCAATTACAATTGGCATGTGACTCCATAAATCAAATATATGTATACGTATTGAAGATTCACTCAGCTCACACTACTCCTTAAATTACGAAGTGCTGACAAAAACAACGATACAACTTATAAGAATTCCATGTTCATTTAGAATGTATCCCCAATTAATTGAGTTCATTTTACCCAAATTTGAATTTTTCTATTTTTCTATACTTATTTGAAACCCTAATTCTTTCATTCGCTGACTGCTGTGATAAGTAAAGAATAACATTTCAGAGAAAAACGATAATATCGCCAGATTCTTGATAAAACCGTGCAGGATTTGCAGCAGCAGAATGTCTGCGGTGAAAATAGATGAACAATGAAAATCAAAATTAATTAGAATAAAAAAGTCTTGTATACTATGTTCTGGGACTGCCACTGAAGTGTGAAGTGTAATATATGAAATGTCTGTAAATTGATTTTAGGCCAACAAGGACTATAATGCAACGGCAGTGACTATGCATAGTTAATAACTAGGGATCTTCGGTCGGCTTTGAAAAAACGAATTAACCATCTTAAAGCTCTGACTTAGCCCCCTGTGACTATTTTAAGTTTATGATAAACACTGAAGGAGGGATTATAATTGGGAATATCCATTTACAGTTATATGTGGCATCATAAAAGATGCCTATTTACCTGACACTTTAATAAATCAGTAGAATCGAGGTGTTGATAATTTCCATTAAAAAGCAAACATTGGGGTGAGTTTTTAAATGGAAAACATCAATTAATTTAGTCGCATTATGCCATCGGCATCATCGATTAAGTCAAGCTTCAGAAGAGCAAACTTTTAAGAATGGATAATATATTTATGTATGGATGGTCGGATGTTGGATAAAATATTATTTTTTAAAACTAAATTATTTATGATTCCATTTATTTGGTAAACAGGCTAGGATGTAATAATAATCTTTTTCCGATTACAAATCATGTTTGAAACCAACAAATTTCAAAGTTTGCTTATCGTCGGTGAAAAGTGTTAACCTGCTAACTCCACTTTAGGTCAAAATGGGTTTTTGGCGTTATTAGAAAGAAAAACAACTATTCCATTAGTAACAATAACGGCCTTATCATTTTAAGTTATAAAATAAATGGATATTGTGTGACAATAATTCCTGCTATCTCCACGCAATTCAAATTTAACCAACGAAATACTGCTATCTCCGGTATTCCCGTTGCATAGTTTTGTTTACTCCTGTGTTTTTTTGCAATTTTATTGGTTTTTTATAGTGTACTGATGTTCTATTGATAACTAATGGTAAATGTATGTACAGTCGGGAGATAAATTATTCGTCCACTTATAAAATGTTTAAAAAATTGGGATACAATTACAACTACTTAAGTTGATTTGCTTTTCATTACAAACATAAAAACAACTATTCATGTACTAAAAAACTGTAATATAAAGTCCAACCTAGACAATGCCTTTCAAAAATATAATTAATAATAACACATAATTTCTTAAAAACCAAGGGAGAAAAATTATTCGTCCACCGACATTTTTTTGAAAGTCGTCCAAACATGCCAAAACTAATAACGTGTGGGGTACCCTTGTGATTTTATAATTTGTTGTAACCTGTTAGGCATTGACTCTACCAGTTTTATAACAAAACCTACATCAATTTTTGACCATTCTTCTTGAGATCTTGCTTTTAACGCCTCTTTTGTTGGAAATTTTAATGTCTTTCACCCTTTCTTTGGGTTCCCACCATAGATGTTCATTCGGGTTAACGTCTAGGGATTGCGGTGGCGTTTCCAACACTCTTGGTACGCTATACAGTATCCACTCTCTAACGACCAGCACTGTATGCTTTGGATGTTGTCTTGTTGAAATACGAAATTAGCTCAATTCACATTTTCTCCGCGCTTTGTCTTAATTTTTTTTTCAAATGTCGATGTAGACGAACCGATCCATAGTTTGGTCATTAAAATGGAGTGTGCCATGACATACACCCCCCAGATTAGAACGGAACCCCCTCCGTGCTTTACCGATGGAATTAAATTTTTAGGTTTGTAGGCTTCCCCGCGCTTTCTGTACACCAAAACCTTTTGTTTATTTTACCAAACAACTCAATTTTTATTTCGTCAGTATATATGATGTTTTTACAGTACTCAGTATTTTTGTCAAAATGCCTCTGAGCAATCTCGAGATGCTTCTTCGTATTTTTATTATTTACTAATGGTATCTTTCGACCAACTCGTGCCTGTATACCCTGGCTTCTTAAAAATTGTCTTATTATTGTTACATGGATAACCTTTTTGTAATCATTGGCTTAACTTTTCACTGTATCTGTCGCAGTAGCTTGCGGATTTTCAGCAACTTTTCTTAGTATTTCTTGTTTCTCTCGAGAAGTCACTACTTTTTCTTCCTCTCCCTGACAAGGTTTTTGTTGTATGGATTGTTTCATATTTTTTTATAATATATTCACTCGGCTTCTTCCAACAATTTTTCTTATGTTTCTTTGAGATCTTCCTTCTTGATATAATTTTATTATCAAATGTCTGATTTTTGAGGCACTTCTGATGATTTGCGACAAATTTTGAAATTTTGCTGTATTCTTTAGACCACGGAGTCTCAAACTGCTATTAAAAATAATTTAAAATTTATATTTAGGAATTTTTTCTCACTATAAGAACAGATAAATACATTCTATGTACATCTTTCATTTTTTTTTGGAAGTGGACGAATAATTTCGCTCGCAGATATTTTTCCAAAGTATCTTCTTGTCTTTTTTGTCCAAGGGATCCTGATAAATATGAAGAGATATTGTTATTTTTATTCCTCGGGAAAAGAGATATCTGTTGACTTATTTTTAAACTTTTAATAAATTACGAAAAAAATTATTTATTGAAAATTAATTATTATGCTGGTAAAGGGTTTATCGAAAGGGAGTTGGCAGCTTTTGTATGACATTTTATGGATTGTCTATTAACTGTATGGAGTTAGCAGCATACATATTAATGAAATAAACTGAAAAAACATGTAAGAACTTTTTTATTTACCATAATGAAAAACGGCTAACTCCGTAAAATACGTAAACATTTTTTATTTGCAAAAATGAAAACCTGCTATCTCCAAAATTTGCCTAATAAAATTAAAATAATTTAAAAAATGACTTTTTTGATTTTTCAATAATATAACGCAAAATTTTCATTTATAACAAGTATATTAATTTATCTAGGCGGTTTTAATGCTCTCCTGTAAAATTGGTTAAAACGGAGTTAGCAGGTTAACACTTTTCACCGACGTTATGTTATTAACTTTAAACTCTGACAGCTGACTTTCCCCACTACGCATTCATCGGAAACATCGGTCTTTAAGTGTGATAAATCCGATTAGCAATCTGATGAAAATATCAATATCAATCTAAAATCACTTTTAGAAAACTTTCATGGGTAACTGAAAAACGGGTTGATGGAAATGCTCTTTAGATATGCTCGATGAATTTAAAACCACGCCTATTATAAATGACTATAGCACACTTTGTAAAAATTTTACAGAAAATGTCAGCAAACACTGACTAGTATTGATGTCAGTTCGGTGGCAATATATAAACTATTAAATATTTACAAAAACAGATTATGAACTTTTTGTTCAAGAATATAATTTATTAAATATGTTTCGTGGAATTATCATAAAATTCAGAATTTAGGGTTGTTGCCTTTGAAGGCCGCCTTCGTTCATTTTTATTGTTTTTTGCTAGAAGAAGAAGTCCACTCACTTTGCGTCGCTAGATTTCTGCCAGGTAAGAACAATAAAACTGAACTCAAGCCGTTTTTACGAAAGAAACTTTTATGCTTTTGTTTTTCGATCATTTTTAATGTATTTTTGAAATATTACTACCGGCAAGATTTATTACATTCCTATATTTCTCATCACTAGTTTTAATGGGTTCTTTGCTTTGTAACTTAATTTGCAATAAAACCCACCATGTAAATATATCCAACTTTGGAAGCTGCCCACAGACAGACAATGTTAAAACTTTCTTGTCATTTTCATGACCATGAATTATGTTATGGTATGACATTCATATTTTATTAAAAGAAGACACGAAACCGTAGCTGACAGCTTAATTTATTAAACTAAAAAAATTATAAGAAAATAAAAGGGGATTACGGAAATTTTCATTTTATGTTTTGTCAAATGTTATTTGAAATCTGATTGGTCTAGCAAATACATAATAAAATGTCGATACCACTTACGCATTTTTGATATATGAGATATTATATATTATATTATTATAAATGAAACTAAGACAAACCTTCTTGTAATTGGTCCTAAAACTTTGGTTACAAAAATTGAAAATAATTCTGATTTCAAAATTATTCTCAATAATGATTTTATATTACCAACTATCAAATTAGGAAGGAATCTTGGCGTAATATTTGATCAAAATCTAAACTTTGATGCTCATATAAGAAACATAGTAAAAAAAGGATATTATAAATTAAGGATCTTGTATCATTTTAAAGAATTTTTAAATATCGAAACAAAACTTAAACTTGTAGATTCGATCATTATAAGTGGATTAGATTATTGTGACGTTATATATCATAAAAATATCAGCTACAATTCTAAACAAAAACTACAAATCCTACACAATAACTGTGTAAGATTTTCAGTAAATCTTAAAAAATATGATCACATTACCTCAACATTCAATCAGTATAAATTAATTAAATTAGAAACTAGACGTGAAATTCATCAAACTTGTTTCATTTACAAAGTCATAAACACTAAAACACCTGATTATCTATTTAAAAAATTAGAATTTCGTAATAATGTTCATTACGTGAATACAAGAAATCAAAACAACTTAACTATACCATCACATAAAACAGAAAAGTATAAAACATCTTTTAAATATAATAGTGCAATCATATATAACAGCATTCCCTTCTATCTAAAATATTTTACTTTTTCAACTTTTAAAACTTATTGTAAAAATTATTTAATCGGGGTGGAGTTGGAAGAATGATTATATATAATCAAAATTCTACCTTTTTGTGCCAACTAGTGTGTTACTATTGTTATTCATTTTTGTAAAATATTTATGCATGATATTATATTGTTACTTTTTACACTGTTTATTGTTTACTGGCACAAATAAATAAATATTATTATTATTATTATTATTATTATATTATTGAGTATCTCAAGATTTATTCCAGTAAGTTATTTGAATAACAAGAATATTTTAATCATTACTATTATTAGATATTTATTCTGTAATCTGATTCTAAAAAAATCTAAGAGATATAGTATTAGGTAAAATATATTTTAAAATGTGTTACGTCGTCTTGTTCAAAACGTTTTAATTTTCTTATGAATGAAAAATTGCTAAATATCTAAATAAGAAAATTTGGTAATAAAATGCAGCATTTTAAAAAATTGCGACTAATCATCTTATGTAGATAAAATTAATTATATACAGAATAACAGAACATCATACTTATAAATATTTTACAGTAGCAATATTATTTTTAAGTAATGTTTCCAGTTTATAAGCGACTATCTATGTATAAAGTATGTTTTTTTGGTTTTTTTTCGTTTTCACAATAAGAAATAATATGCATGAATTTTTATATTGCATAAATCGCTTAAGGAAGTCATTACAAAGTAAAAAATATTATTTTGGAGAAAAGAGAAAAATACTAGAATTATTGAACTAAAATTTTTTTATTAACTTCTCGGTAGAATTTATTACAATTTAAAAAGCAGTCATTTGCCGTTGGTGTCAAGTGACGTCAGGAGATAAGCAAAAATAAGTCAATTTACATGTTAATGTATAGTTTAACATATTAGTGCTACATACAAACGTATATGAATCGACAACTTCTGTGATAGTCCGAGAGCAAGCGAGCATTTTCTCGTTCGATTGTACCTATATCAATTGATTTACCAAACTGATTGTAATTATTTGTAATATTGTATGCTTAATAGTGGCAAAATGTCAGTCTGCAGGACCTAAAGTTGAACAGGTTTGTTATGCAACACAAAAAAAACATTCATATTTCGTGCGTCACTCTATCCGATTTATTTTTTCCTATTCGCAACACATCAACCAATCAGATAAGGAATTTAACTTCAGAAATAAAGGTGTTAAACGCACACCTTTATTTCCACGAGTAGCATGTGGAAAGCTGCCTTATTTGAACAGGCAGTAATTGTTTGTGTTGCCGTTTTTTTATTACAGTGTAATTTGTGTATAATTATTTTTATTAAACAATGAAATTCTATAAAAAAAACTACCCTATTGTATCGTGCCAATGTGCAAAAATACCACTGCAAGTACCCTGAAACTAATTTTTCAAGCGCCCAGAACAGCCGATGTTGGAAGAAAGTACCTACATACCTAGTGCAAAGTTAATCAAAAATTTTGCATAAATAGGTATCATTAAAGGTCAGTATCGTCGAATTTAAGTACGCAAATTTGGCTGTACGTGTAGTTAGTATTTGTAACGACATCTTAAAGACAAATAAGCGGTCATTCATTATACAAGCATCAACTTTTAGCAAATTATCCGATTGTCCTTGCACAAATTTTGTTCCAGTCATTGTTAAACATTCCTTTTATTCAAATGTTATGTTTCTTATCCATGAAATCTCCTAGCCTTTGGGAAATAATCAATAAAATAAATTAACACTGGAATTCACCATGTAGCCATTATAACACTTCTATTTACTTGACGTGTGACGTCACAACCAGTAGTATCACGTTTTGCAAAGTGTCAAATTTTGTGTGAAAATTTGGCGTAGGAAAATTTTTTTTGTTAATAAAGACCAAAATAAATGGAAAAAACAACCACCATTAATATTTAGTTCATGTAGGGAATACAAAAAAAATTCAGGTTTATTTGGATTATATGCATATTTCCTATTGAGACAAGCCCTATAGTGCGAAATATACCGAAATATACAACAGTTCATAATAATAATTATTGGAAATACATAATGGGTATGTACTAATCGAGGTTTAAATATTATATTTAATTTTTATGTGCCAAGTGTTTCGTAAATGCAGTAGTCTATCCAAGGTAAGAAAATATAAACGATTAGATTTGTAGACGATATAACAATCTCAGCAGAAAATAAAAAGAATATATAAGATATTCTGAATCAAGTAAAGGCAGTGATTCTTAAGTAGGAGACAAAAGAAACGAAATGTTTAAAAACAGATAAAAAAAGAAAAATAAATATAACGCCACAAGAAATTTAACTAGAAGTAGACAAAACTAGCTACATACATACGTTATTTCTTTGTGCTGTAGCGACACAAGGAAAGGAGGACTATAAGGAATATCATAACGACAATAAAAGACAGCACAATAGATTAAATCTTATGACACGGCACCCTTGAACAGCTGATCGCCTTTAACCGAAGGAAGAAAACTAAACCAAGTCACTCAAATCCCAAATAATAAACAAATTGTGTGACTAGTAATAGGAAAATAAATAATCTAGAGCAAAATAGACCAAGGTAGGAAGCTACATATTAAGCACAGTCAACATTTATGCACTATTGTTTAGTGTACAACTGTACGTGTGCTGTGGCAATATCTATTCGTGAACCTACACGTTCAAATTTTAAAGTAGGTGATGAATAAAGTTTTTATAAAAGCGATTTATGTCTTTCGCGTTTAAGATTAGTTTCTGGACTATTAATTTTGATTATGTCGATTACCTTGACATTTGTCAGGTATATCTGCGTCTTGTAAAAAAAGTTTAAAATTATGCATAAAATTTTATTGAATCATAAAACTAAGAACTCATAAAATAGAGAAACATAGGAATAGTTAATTGTTACCATTGAACACTGGTTAGGTAACAATATTTAGAATCCACCTTCACCAAGTGCTCATTAGCGGCATCCGGTGGACTGGCCAATGTTCTGATTACAATACAATACAACTATTTGGCGAAAATAGTAACCATCATGTTTGGCAATAATAATAGCCAAAATGTACTCATTACACATTAATTACTCCTATGCATAAACAGGGTCGGATGCAAAGATTTTTGAATAAAGTTTATACTTTTTAAGACTACAAATTCAGAAAGAACCAGTTTAAGTAGAGTAAGTTTAGTTGTTGCCTAAAAATGAAAATTTTCAGAACCGATCATATAATTTCTATTGTTGGTTCTTCGATTTCGACTTTTTTACCGGACTATCCAAAAAGTTGGTTGCCAATTTTAAGTTTTTTACTAGTTTGTTAGTCCTTTACGTCTTAACGGAGCAAAGGATCACGCGAATTTTGCATAGACGAAACTTACGATACGAAGAAATACATGGTCCACTTTTTATTCCGATTGGATAGGTAGTTCCTTTGGGATAATATATAAATGTAAAAATCTGTCTGTACCCGGCGCTATCACAACAATATCACGAAAGTGAGTCTTGGATTAACTATTATCAGAAACCAAAGAATCAATAAACGGAATTAAAAAATTTCTTTCGTTAGGAATATGATTCAGATTGTGCCAACTTCTTTTTAACATTATTTCATTAAACGGTGTGCTACGACAAAGACTATTAGCCCCGCATGTATAGTTCAGAAGCTTAAAAATTTTTGCTTCCTCAGGGTTCGTTCACTGTATAAGAATATGTAGTAACGGGTTTCACTATTCTTGTCTATTAGTCAAGTGTGTCATGGTCCATAAGGTCATTTGGTCAATGACCCACCTAAATTTATTTTCAATGATCTACCTAATAATTTATTTTTTAAAACCAAAAAATAATCTTTTCTTTCAAAAAAGTGTAAGTTCTATGCAGAAACTCCTCAAGAAAGAATCAAGCTTGCTCCGGACTCGCCGTATTTTAAATTGACCTCATAGCTGTATATGGACTATATAAAATGCATTGAACCTAAGAGAGAAACAAACATAGGCGCTTTAGGAAGTGAAAAAGAGACAAAATTTGTTGACGACCCACAAATAATATGGCTTTCGGGGTGTGCGTGGTCATCAAAGCAACGCGTCGGTTGTCGGGTTGTCGCAAGTTCTGGCTTACTAATTTAAATCTGACCAATTTATTATTAGAACGATATTCGCGATCCATTTATACATTTAATATAAACTTACCTAATTTTATTTTAAGATATTTAGGTAATTATTAATCATAATAATTGTAATTCTGCCTATAAAACATTAAAACCCACAGTAATTACGACTTTGACAATATCTTGGCAACGCAGCACCCGACGCATTAATATTTCAGAATTGTATCCGTGCTGCCGCCAAGCTCTTGCCAGTGTTAGGAGAAACGAGAATAAAGGAACCACAAGAGGAACTATGTCGGCGAAGGGACGCGTTTCCTAATCACAAGTAAACAAATAGTTTCGTGGCATTATAAATTAATTTTCGTGTAGAAATTAAAAAAAAAATTAGGTTTCGATGAATTCTCAATCTTTGTATATGTGATACATATCCTTAGAGATGGTTATAACATATTTTTGGTGTTGTGTGTTGTGTGTCGTCTGTCTACACGTAAAAATTCGTGCTGTGGTACGTTCCAAATTTTTATTATTTCGGCTATTTCCTTGGAAAAAATGGACCATCCATCAATTTTTTTGAAGTGCTGCAAAGAAGGTAATCTTTCCTTTGCCCATTCGAAAATTTGTTAATTCCGTCATACTTTAAGTGCACAAGACCCCTTATGTTAACAATGGCTTTAACGCTGCAAGAAACTTTTTGCATGTAAGTTAAAAAAATATCAGCAAAAATGCAATTTTAGCATTTTATGTTTTTTTGCGGTGTTTATGTGTAGGTAAATAATCTCCTGGCAGAACTAGGCACATAATTAAAAAACTTTCTTTAATTAAAAAAGTTAATTTTGCTTGTTACGTTGATATCACTAGTTGCCCAAAAAATTTGCCCCACCTTTAAAAAACTCACGGGCCGCGCCTGCTCGGTATAAGAGTATTTAAACATTTTTCTAAAAAGAATATGATGTTATATGAAGAGGATATGATGTAGGGTGTGGAATGGGAATAACAAACTGTTTCAAAATATGACAATAAATTTAGTCGTAATTATCGTGTTCAAAATACTATTGTGAATTGAAAAAAAGCACTTGACAGTTTCTAGAATTTGACTTGGTAATTCGGGACTAAATAATATCAAAGAATATAAATCGGCTGCACCTTAGAAAGAATTATATAATAGATAGTTCTGTCCCCACGATGGAGCCTTGTTTTCCCTGATGTGTCTGTCTGTCAAAGTGTCAAATATGAAAACACAAGTGAGTCCGATATTACTTTAGCTTTTTTATGTATATCTAGAACGGACCTGTACTGGTCAATATCTTTTGTTCTACATTAAAATATAAAAAAAGTCTTGTAACAAAATTAATAGGCTGCTTAGCCTTGAGATCATTTTATTTGCTATAAATGGTCATAAATATACCGGCTGTCCAAAGACATTTAGGTGTCACATTAATAAAACATTATTATAGAAAATTACTGCCAGTTAAATTGGTGCTTTATTTTGATGAATGTGTTTGTCTATCAAATATTAGTAGTTTCTTATACAGGTCGTTGTTTGTTTCTCTGCATCTTATAAAAGATAAATAAAGGATTATTCCCAAGTATGGGTCTGTGAAAATGGTCCTTGAAATATTAGAAAAATTTTACCAAGTAATAGAAGCTTTTCGGATTTCATGAAAATTATTATACATCATTTACCGCCTAATTTATTAAACCGAGGTCGGTCTTTATTACCTTGGTAACTAAACCTCAGACTAAACCTCCCAGTTCACCAATCAAGTTTTATGACAACATTTTTATTTATGTGTTGCTAAACCAGAGTAAAGTTTGATCATTTTTCGCGTTTTCTTTGATTCACCCATGACTCTTTGTAAGACCGATCTAATTTGACAATGAAGTGTAAAGAAAATACAACTAAGTTTTGTTCTATGAATTTATTTCTGATTTTTTTTTCGCGAATATATAGAGAAAGACAATTTAAGGAAGTATTGTACACAATAATAGAACGAAATTCAATTTTGACGAATCCAAGATAAAAATCATTCGGAATTCAAGCAAACTGCAGAAATATTAGGACAAATAATACATTTTTAATAACTGCTTATTAACAGGAGAAAAACTTGTTAAAAGCTAACATGATCAACTAAATCTAAATTAAAACCAGTATCAAGTCTAACGAATCCGTTAGTGTTTTAAGTTAAACCCATAGACAAGATATATTTAGACCATCACAACGTATTCGCGACACCAGCTGAATCCGTCCAATGTATGGGCGAAAAGGTGCGTTTGTGCGCAGTGGGCGCCAGTCAGATTTTTAAACGACGGTCCTCTCGAGGCATGCGCACTCGGGACGTCTAGCAAAAGTGGTTGTTGAACTCAATGACGCAACGCGGCGAACAGAACCGGGCCGAAAAAATCTCAGTCATTTGTATGTTATGGTATTTTTGGTTGGGGTGGCGAATATAGCGAACCTCTGAAGCTTGTTATTTCGATACAAAAATAGTCTTTACAAAGTGTTACAGACATTTCATATGTTTCGCCAATTATGTATCCAACTTTTAAATATAAGGAATTATTTCGTAGTCTATATCTTACAAGTAGTGCATAAATAGAAATAGTTTAATTCCAAATTTAAATTATATGAATAAGTGAAAGAATAGGAGGTAAAAAATATAATTTATCTTAAATGCACTCCGGTGTTGAAGTGAATACACACACGGAGAAGTAGAAATATTTGTCAGTGACGTATATTGAGTGTGGTCAAGGTGTCAGAAAGGCACTGATGGGGTGTGTGTGTATTAGGGGCATTGTATAAGGGGTAAGATGGTGTAAGAAGGTCATATATAGTGTCAATGCCTCCTTCCCCTATATTGCATAAGGGTGAGTGTGTCCAAAAGGCATATTTGCGCTTTCGCCAAAGGGGCACTAAAAATACTAGTGGATTAGGGTAGAGGGGAGTATTTTAAAACGGATGGCGAAAGAAAAAAGCGCTTTCGCCAAAGGATCGCTAAGATATCAGTGGATTAGAAGGGTGAGTGTCCAAAAGGCATATTTGCGCTTTCGTCAAAGGGGCACTAAAAATACTAGTGGATTGGGGTAGAGGGGAGTATTTTAAAAGGAATGGCGAAAGAAAAAAACGCTTTCGCCAAAGGATCGCTAAGATATCGGTGGATTAGAAGGGTGAGTGTCCAAAAGGCATATTTGCGCTTTCGTCAAAGGGGCACTAAAAATACTAGTGGATTATGGTAGAGGGGAGTATTTTAAAAGGGATGGCGAAAGAAAAAAGCGCTTTCGCCAAAGGATCGCTAAGATATCGGTGGATTAGATTGACATGGGGCCGTAAGTAGTAGCGCTTTCAGCAAAGTATCAAGTGCACACACTGTAAATAGGTGTAAAAATATTTACATCTTACCCTAGAACTTGCTTTGTTCAAGAATTATACAGGATGGGATGCCAATCCAATAAAATATACACATGTAAATTTTTTGATTTACTATTTTACTTCTTAAAACAGTTGCATATTTTATTTCTATTGTTTAGAATACTATGTTTATATTTTATTTCAACTTTCAATTTTGTAAATGTAACGTTTAAAAACATTAAAGAGACGCACTGTATATATATAAACTGAGCTATTTTCGAGGAATTATCGACAGTTTTGTATAGCAAGACAACTCAGATTTAAGCCAACAAACTATACACTTTTTGTTAAAATCTCACTAATGGTTACATTTTTATCATTAATAAAAAGAATAATTACAAGTAATATATTTAGCATTTATTACTCGATAAAAGATTCACGTCATGTAAAATAAATTTTGAAGTACGGTCCTGTCTATCACAAGGCAAACGTTCGACAATGCGCAAGCCCGCAGAGGACCGTCTTTGTTTACGGATTCAGCTCGGTAAATTTGCCGCATTCGTAATTGACATTATTTCTCTACTATATATTTTCTCTATGGTTAAACCACTGAATTATCTACGCCACGCCGCCGCGCCGGTGACCAGGCCGGATGCCAACGAATTCCGTCATTTGATGGAAATGTCGGCTGGAAAAGCAAGACGCCTTTGCAACTATCTAATAGACCAACCATGGATTTATTAAGAAAGGATTCGATGTCCGTATACTGTGAGCGTATCGAACGTGAAGCCTTATATTTGTTGTTTGTTATGAAAACAATTCCCCCAGGAGATTAGTTTACGATCTACGTAATTGAATCAAGAATGGTAGTAGAAAGAGATAAAATAGCATTTGAGTGTTGGAGCTCAGAAGTGTTGCTGCCTGTGCTGGTTGCTTAGGAAAACGGCTGAACCTCGGTCTGAACACTCGGTTACACGTACGTCTTTGTCTAATGAACTAGGAAAGAAAAAGTGCGATTTATAGATTTATAAATGACTCGGAGCGACTTTAAATAAACACCTTTAGAAATAACATAACCTATAAATAGTAAAACCTTTTTAACTTAAATTTATTATTATTTAGCAGAAAAATAAAATATTTTAGGGCTTTTATTACTTTTAGTAAATCTTGTGATGCTTCTAACGTATTTTTTGTACAAAAATACAAGGTAAAATAAGATGTGGCCAATGTTTACAAATTGTGTTCACGGTGTCGTTTAGAATGGTTTGTTTTGACTTCAAAGAATGTTAAATCATCCCGTATCCATTCTTACTGACACGACGCCGCGCGTCGAAATTTCAAAGAGTTTATCGAAAATAACACTGGATATTTTAAACGCTCCTTTCTTAAAAATTGAGGGTTAAACCTAAAAACTTATCTAAAATATAAAACATAATAATTGTCTTATTCTTATATTTACCAATTTAAACCCATAAAAAAATGTCAACTTAGACCCGTGAGTGTGAAAATAAATTCAGTATAAATACACAATAGTGAATCTTGAATATACTTATACTGTTTTTGTTAGTACTGAGCATGAGCTCATAGAAGCCGAAACGTCGACTAAATATAAAGTCTGATCTTATAAGATTGATTTTCTATTTCAAATATGTATAATGTAAAACTTATTTTTAGCTTTCTGGACAACTAGTATTAACCAAGAAAGCTCACCGTTATAAATAACTCTACAGAAATTAATAAGTTAACTTCACGCTTCTCTTTGATAACCGCCAATTTTTATATTAAAGTTATTTATATTACGTCATTATAACGTTTGATTCGCGTCTTGGTCACCCTATTCACTTCTGTTTAAACAGGTGACATAACCATTTAAAAATAAAATTATGTGAAGTAGTATTTTGAGAATTTGCCATTGAATTTCTAATGATTTGTTTATTTTTCTGTGAATTTATTTCGTTTGGTAATCGTTATTTCGTAATAGTGACGATGACTGACCGACCACCTTGCGGTTGAAGATTAGTGAGGTCATCGTCAAAAAGAGGGCAAACTAAAGATTGGTCTAGAATGCTAATAATAGTTGGCCCCGAATTTTTAAGAAATCAGTGTCAGTCGACATTGTATCGTAATGCAGATGTTAAGTACCGATAAGAAACAAAATGTTATTTTAGTGGTATATTCCAACCGCAGAATAACCTAGATTACCTCATGCTTATAATGGTATCGAAAATGCGATGGTTGCTTTGGCAATTTTAAATACCAACACTAAAATAAAGAATAAGAACATTTGAACATATAAAGTGTTTATGGCGCCGTCGGACTGTTGCAACTCACGTTAATCACGTATCATTCATATAATTTAAATAATATCATGGACTACATACAGGTGGCACAAAAGTAATCGAAATCGAAAATGATGTTAAATTACGTCATACACGTAGGTAGATAATATTAAAGAAAAAGAGGATTTTTTAAATATTCTCTAGAAAGTAACTTCTTCCACTTACATACTAATACTAATATCTTGGTTTTATTGGTTTAAAGAATATAAGATACATACAAGGGTATTATTTTGAGTTTGGTAAGGAAATATTTGAGCACTCGTGCTGCAATAAAAAAGATTGCTGTTATACATAAATATGTATTTATTTATATGTATGGTAGTCATAACGATAATTTTAAACTTCTTTGACTTAAAAGTTGTTTTCCATCTTCAAAAATGTTAAAATAATTTAATTTTTAAATAATTAAAATAGAAGATCAGTAACCATTCTAGTTATTTTATTGGAACGTTAATTGTTAATAACTGCTAAAGCTTAAACGAATTACCAAAATCGCAATTTGTATTTCAGCGGGTCATTTTGTTTTAAGTGGACACTATTCATAAGAAAATTGCATTAAGAATTATTCTTTTTCTACGAATGTCAATAAAAACCTTTATTGTATGTTCAATAGTAATTTCGGAACATGGTGCTTTGTGTTTTACACATTTTCATTGTGCTTCAATCACCATGGTGATTGAACTACAAAGTTCCCATTGTGCACGGGAATTTTTTACAAAGGTGGCGTTGACATCCAAAATCTTTATAATTTTTATTTGTGGAATGTCAGATTGACATTTATTTTTTGACATCTTAAAAGGAAAAATATTACTAATCCCATTTTATGTAACAGTAACATTCGTAGAAAAAGTATAGTGTAAAACTCGCATGGAATGACCATTTCCTACTCGTATGATTTGCAGCATTCGCCTGCGGCTCATGCTGCAAACGTCATACTCGTAGGAAATGCATCTCATTCCATGCTCGTTGTACAATATACTATTTCAATAGATTTAAAGACAAGAAAAGAAGCATTTCAACACAATCCTTCCAAAAAATTATGTTCGAATGGTACTATCAAATAATTATGCCTAGTTTTATGCAGCATCTTTCAAAATTCAATGTCAAAAATTGTATTAATACACCTTAAATAAGTAACACTATTCTTAATAAAAGGTTTTAATTTACATTGACTTATATTATCAACTTGTTAAAAAAGAAAAGTTTAGACTCATCAGGGGTGCCACTCCTTATGGATCTAAACCTCTCTGCGCATCACTGGCAGGCCGTAATAAATTCTATTCATAATTAAATGTAAAATAAACTTACTGGAGGGACATTCCAGAACGAAGACAGGCAAAAGGCAACCTGCATTTCCTGTGTTTCTAGTAGTTTATACACTAAGTGTAGAAACACAGTGAAAGCAGATTACCCCACACTAATCTGTCTACTTATACGCTTCAAAAAAACTGATTGCCGACTTCCTAGCCTGACAGCATCCATAAAGGTATCAGCTCAAAAAAGAATGCCAAAATCTGAAGACAGGTGGTAATGATGTGAAGATGGTAAAGATGTGACTAGAGATGTGCCATGAGAATGTTCTCAAGGGAATATTTCCGGAGAACGGTAAATTACCGAGAATATTTAACAGCATAAATTCTCGAGAATTTATGATTTCCGAAAAAAATATAAATTTCGGGAAAATTACCGAGAATATTTCCGAGAACGAGAATGTTCTCGGGAAAATTCATATTCTCGGAGAATTTATGAGAATTTACGGAAATTTAAGGTAATTTATTTTAATGCCGCTATTGTATCATAGATGGAGATTGGAGCATCTTTATCTTTATTTCTTTTCGGTGTTGTTTTAAACAACTTGTTTAGACATGTTATTTTATACAATGCGTTTCTAAGTTTTGTTTTATAAGTAAAGTTACTCGATGCGTAATCACGTTAATTAACAATTTAAATATTTTCTAAATTAGGTATTGTGCAGTGCTCTTTTTATTTTTTCAGATAAAATTATTGTAAAAAGTAGTTTGGGTAAAAAAGTATGATCACGTATCACCTAGTTTTGACCAACATAATTTAATTAAATTAGAAAAAAGACGCGAAATCCACATATCCTGTTTTATTTATAAAATAATTTTAACTCAGAAACCAAGATATTTATTTGAAAAAATTGAATTCAGGAATAATATTCATAATGTTAATACTAGAAATCAGAACGCAATAGAAATACCTAAACATCATACTGAAAAATAAAAGTCTTCGTTTAAATATACCTCTTCTATAATTTATAATAATATTCCTTCTAGTCTGAGGGGCTTAAGCTATATAACTTTCAAAAAAAATATAAAAAATTATTTAGTAAGGGTAGGATTGGAAGAATGATTTTTTATAAATCAAAACCCTACCTATTTATGCCAACTAGTATACTACTGTCATTTTTTGGTTTTCTTTTTTAGTTTATCATTTTTATATTTATATTTTTAATTGTTTTATTGGCATAAATAAACATCTTTATTATTATTATTATTATTAAAAAAATATATTCTTCCAATTTATGCAGTCAAACAAAACATAAAATTCCCCAACACATGAAATAAATTCTCCAAAATTTCCGATAAATTCTCATTTTTCTCAGAGAATATTTCCGAATAATAAATTCTCGAGAATGTTTCATCTCTAAATCTCTTTATTTTTTCGGATAAAATTATTGTAAAAAGTGCTTTTGGTAAAAAATTATGTTCGTTCAGTTTATGCAGTCAAAATATAAAATTCTCGAACATATAAAATAAATTATCCAAAATTTCCGATAAATTCTCATTGTTCTCGGAGAATATTTCCCAAAAATAAATTCTCGAGAATGTTCCATCTCTAGATGTGACTATGTTGAAACAAGATTTAAAACAAAAAAAAATCATTTAAAATAAAAAGTTTTAATCAGAAAAGTAATAAATAAAATAAAATTGAATTATATACAGCCAAATAAGCTATTACCGAGACAATTATTAAAATGTCATTTGGAAAATGTTTCGATATGGGGGATTTGAGTATTGTGGTTTGAACCTCGAAAAGCTTTTTCTATCAATGATCATATCAAAAGCTGTATCAAGGTGCCTTATGGGTCTTTCTAGAACAAAGTAGAGATTTTTAGTTTTCCATCTTGTGCGATCATGACGATAGATAGTGGCGCAATCGGTTTAAGAAAGTGATTAACCTGTCTTTGTACATTTCTAGGCACCTTCGCCACTCCTATTTAGTGATAATGAATAATAGATTTATTTGGCCTTACCGGACACAAAACAGCTAACAAAAAAATTAACCATACGATATGCAAACTTCACAACTAGGTTCTTTATACTGACTGCAATTTATCAAAATTATTTGTAATGTATCTCTTAGCCTGTTCAAAAAGAGTTATGATGTCATTTATTTTTATATTTGTATCTTAGTAAAAATATTAAACATATAAGATCATTTTCTGGCTTTGAGGACCAGAGTACAAAGTTTTAATCCAAAGCTGTTTATTGCCTTTATAATTTTAGCATAAATCTTTTGAAAAAAAATCCGTTAAAAAATAAAATTCGTTTGGTCTGCCGGAAGTCCGCAGTACTTCCGTTCTTTCCCTAAGTCTTAACTTTTTCTATTTTTTTTATCTTAATACAATTCCTATTTAATAAAGTCATAGCCTTAATAATTTTTTAAGAAACGCATAAAACCGCCTTCAAAAATTCGTCGGGCGTTATACAAAGTTTATCTAGTTTCAACGATTTATTTATGAACTGACTTTTGAAAGTTTTTAATAAGTAAATAGATAAGTTAAATCAAATATAAAATCTAATATAAGAAAAGATCTCAACTTTTGTGAAACTAGATAGACAATTAATTAAGTCTAACGAATTCTAGTGACCTATTATGTCATTTAAAATAATAGTAAGAAAATACATTTAAGCAATAAGTGTATTAGAAACAAAGAGTTTTATTTAGGCAAGTTTTTGAAGCGAAAAATGTGTTTATTGATTATAAAGCTAAATGTTGATATATGTCAATAAAATTAAAAAAGAACCAACTCTCTAGCACCTCCAGAATCTTTTTAAAAAATGTCATATTATGATAGGATAGGTAAAGCAAATCACGTAAACTATGTCGTATTACTTTTCAAACAAATATTATCAAAAATTTCAATAGTATAACGCGGATTGTACAGGTTAATACAAGGGTGTACCCAGCGAGGATGATCTTCGCAAACCGAATTTGCATCCCAGCCTTTTCCTCGAAAATAATATTAGGTGCCCCCTCTAGTTCAGATTCTGGGTACGCCCTTAGGTTCATAAATAACTGACTTGTGTTAAACATTACAGTAGACCTGTTTTAGTGACATGTGCAGGGCCACACATTCAAGACGATTTCAGGAAAATAAAGACTGAAATGCTGCCACTCTATTAATTTGCTTGCTGTGTTGTTCAGAATCGGTCATGTACAGCGATATTACATTTTACCGACGCATAAAATTTAGAAAAATTATATCAAATTAATAACTGACGATAAAGGCGGCATCTTGTGCTTTCTTATTTTCAAGAATGGCAGTTGAACATTTCTATGTATCAAAAATGGGCAAGTTTCCTATTACTCAAAAATATATTAAAAATAACAAAAACTCACCAATGTTACTATGTCGTTTGGATTTAGTCTCGCAATTTCCTGCAACCTTCCATACAAGATGTCCAATAGATACTGGTACCTCTCATTGAATTCGTCCAGTTCTCTGGATACTACGTCAGCACCACTAGGTCCCAATTCGTGTCTTTTGAAGATATCGCTGGCGTCCAATGAAGGATGGGCTTCCAACAGAGCGTCACGGAATTTCTGGACGCCTTTGCTCCATATCTAGTGTTATGGTTAGATTGTTAGGTGTTAGTCAAGTGAGTGCGCACGCGTGGTCAGTCGACATTAAATGAAGCTACGTAAGAGTAGTGAAGGTGATTGTGTAGGGTGTCAAAATGGTAAGAAGAAGTAATCAGAGTGAAATTGTTATTCTATTGGTGTCACAGAGTTAAATTTACTACTTAGTGTTCTACTAAGTTGGTGATGTATGTAGAGTATTAATGGATATTTCACAAAGAAAAGTATTTACAGCACTGTGTATTGATTTTTTACAGTACAAACTTATTACAACTTGCTACATTGATTTTCAGTTTGCATATAATATGAATGCTGTAATTTTACAAAATACACCCTTTATTAATTACTGCTACATTAAAGAACATTGTTATTCACTGATTACTTCTTTAAAATATTGGCGTTTTTAAGAAATAATAAGTCCTACACTATAATTACTGATGAAATGACGAGCCATTACATTTAAAAATACTGTATGGTACAGTTTCATAGTAACAATATTATACATTTAGACCATTTTAACGTAACTAATAGTATCGAAACCACTATGACATAATATGTATGTGATATATGAACGTGGTTAGTGATATAAATATGAAACATTAAAAGAAGAAAGATTTTTTATATAATATTAAAGATGTTTTAATAATAATAACTAAAGCAATATTCTAAATTTGTTGTAAGATTTTAAGGTTTTGAGAGTTTTGTAATATTTTTAACAACAGATTTATTCATTTTTATCTGTATTTAAAATACACCTCTGAAAATGGCTTAGCTTTCCATAAAATTATTTAAAATAATTATAATTCTTAAGAAATTTACAGAAAATATAATAAAAATTATCGATTTTTTATCACATCAATAGTGTTTTAGCTAATAGCTAGTTTTTAGGACTATTTTCTTGATGAAACGTAATAAGCAAACACCTTTACCAAAGTTTTTAAGCTGTTCAAAAGAAGAAAAAATACCAATATTTTATTTATGAAAAGGAGTAAGAGTCAACAGTATAGTAGATGTATAATTTACAACCATGGCGAGATGCTTCTATTATCATGTATCAAAAAAATGCAGTGAACAATTTAAAATTTCACATAGAAGGAACAAAAGAATGTTGAATTATTTTTTATATCATATAAATATTTTATGGTATTATATTTAAATGTGCGTCGTATTTTGGGCAGATATTAGATAACTTAACTAAAAAATTGTCAAAGCGAATTCACAAATTTATAAAAGAAACCTTCTAGAAGACCTTGGCAAAAAATCAATATAGAAATTATGTTGTTGCATCATTATTTAAGGATTCAATAATGATTAATTATTAATTAAATATTTTATGCAATAAATATAGTTACGAAAGATGAACACGGATATATATGAACGAAGCAAGGTGACAAAAATTAACACCCTTGTTCAGTTCCTAAGAGAATCTACTACAACTGTATTACAGATATCTAGTTTTTAAGTATGTTTCGATGATTAAGAGGCGATTCTCTGTCGTAACAGGTTTTTATAATAATTAGAGATGTGCCATGAAAATGTTCTCAAGGGAATATTTCCGGAGAACTGTAAATTACCGCGAATATTTCCCACCATAAATTCTCGAGAATTTATGATTTTACAAAAAAATATAAATTACTGGAAAATTACCGAGAATATTTCCGAGAACGAGAATGTTCTCGGGAAAATTCATATTCTCGGAGAATTTATGAGAATTTACGGAAATTTAAGGTAATTTACTGTATCATAGATGGAGCTTGGAGCATCTTTATTTCTTTTCTGCGTTGTTTTAAACAACTTGTTTAGACATGTTATTTTATGCAATGCGTTTCTAAGTTGTGTTTTATTTATAAATAAAGTTACTCGAAAATAATGGAAATAAAAATTTAATGTGTCTTTATTTTGACTAAGATGCGTAATCACGTTAATTTACAATTTAAATATTTTCTAATTTAGGTATTGTGCAGTGCTATCTCTTCATTTTTTTCAGATAAAATTATTGTAAAAACTACTTTGGGTAAAAAATATGTTCTTCTAATTTATGCAGTCAAACAAAACAAAATTCTCCAACATATAAAATAAATTCTCCGAAATTTCCGATAAATTCTCATTTTTCTCAGAGAATATTTCTCAATAATAAATTCTCGAGAATTTTCCATCTCTACATCTTTTTATTTTTTCAGATAAAATTATTGTAAAAACTACTTTTGGCAAAAAAAATAGTTCTTTCAGTTTATGCAGTCAAAACATAAAATTCTCCAACATACAACATAAATTCTCCAAAATTTCCTATAAATTCTCATTGTTCTCGGAGAATATTTCCCAAAAATAAATTATCGAGAATGTTCCATCTCTAAACATAATCACCAGAATGCAATAAAAAGTTCCAGGATTAGTACTGGTATAAACTAAGATCTTCTAGTTGATCAGTTAGGTTTTGTCAAGTTCTTATCCTATAACTGTTAATAAGTCGCCATTAAAAACTTAAGAGTTATTTTAATATTTCAGCGATTTGCCTGGTTTCCAAATGATTTTTATCTTGGAACTTCTTACTAAAATGGATTTAGTCCTATTATTTTTGCGAAAAACACATACATAGAATGTCATATTCTTTATAAGTTTGCAAAAAGACTCAGACCGACAGTTGTCAGTTTAAAACCTTGATTGTCAAATTATACCGATCTTAGTGATAGTGAATTCCCGGAGAATATGCCTTAAAATGCTGCCTAAAATATTGAAATTTATTTAATTTTATATGTAAGTTCCGAGCAAAGTCTGCAGGAGGACAGAGTCAGCATTGCCACCTGCTCAGCATAGTTTCTTTGCCAAAAATGTAGTTTTAATTTCTTTTCTGCGCTAGCCTTATAGTCCTAATTAGGAAGTTTCCTATGTCAGAAATATCGAGTAACTTCAACATCATTTAATAGTCTTGCACTTAACTTGTCAAACAAAAAAAAATTATCTCGATATCTTCAAAATTGACGAACTTATTCAATTTCTTATTTAATAACTTCGCGCGCGGCTTTTATCGGCCGTGACGTCAAAATACAGAACTCTGTCGCCCCATGGTCGCCGGGCTAGCGGCCCGCTGCTGCTTTCGCGTGTTTACTTTCATGCATTGTATCCTGTCCGGTAAGAATAACACTAAAGATTAAACGGGCGCCTATTCCGCTGTCGACGGCGTGGTGTCGATTGACGTCATCGAGCCAACGTGAGCGTAGCATCTCAGACTTTGAAGGACGATAACTTTTTTATTTCTACAGATAATTAAAAACAAAAATACATATGTTTTTTACATTTTTAGGACTATTTATTAAGAGAAAATGAAAAAAATGGAAACTTCCTAATTGAGGGCAACGAAAAAACTATCGGATTTCGAAAAAGACAGTGGACTGCTGCCATCAATTCCCTGTAAAAACCCGTTAGCCGGTTTCTCTGGCCACTTATAACAAAATCAAAAAAATTTAATTCGTTACAAAATGTTGTGTTTTGAGAGCGTCTATAACATAAAAAAAAATTTAAGAAAACGCAGCGCTTACTAAAAAAAAAAGAAAAATTGGAGCACTGAACATACGAATTTTTTTCTTTAGGTAAGTGAAAGAATTGCCCCCATAAGTATTAATAACGTACTTATTAACAACACTGTAATGCTATTTAATCCTAATAAAAAGCTCAATCCAAGCTTAATAGCTGTAAGCTTACAAGCTTTAAGCAAGCTGGTCATGAATAAAATCTAATTTGCATTATAAATAATATAAAATTCCTAAACAAAAAGGACAATTTTTAAGCCAGTTACAAATAGCCATGGTTTTAAATTATTAGATGAAAGTGATTAATTCAATAATAATGAAAGTTCATTAGAAGCTCTAAGATTAACCATACTAATTGAAGCGAAAACTATAATTACTAGACACCAATTAAAAATAAAAGATATAGCACAAGGATATAAAAGGATGCTCAACAATATCTACTAAGAGAGATTAAAAGTAAAAGTTTACAACTGATATAAGTAAATATTCTAACTAGATCTGAATTTTAAGCAATCACTCTTCTCACTTGCACACAAATAAAACTTAAAAACTAAAATCTTAAAGTAGGAAAGTGTAGAATGAAATGTTTATGCTCTAAGGTATAAATCTTATGAATTGCTTGAAAACTTAATAAAACTGCAAACATAAAATATCCATTATTTTAAATTTAAGATGCTAAAAATTTAACCAAAATTAAGTATTTCTTTACAGTTTTATCTAGTTTATATTTATAAAAACAAGCTATTAATGATTTACTATTTACCTTTCCTTCCCTGATGAATCTACCACCGCTTAAATTGACTTGCTCTATCTTAGGTGTACGCTCCACTACATTGTTCAACAGGTTCTGAAATTTTAAGTGCAAATTTTGTTACGGTGTTAGAGGGTTAGAAATATTATAACTACTCTGTTTCTTAATTAAAGGAAACCTTTCTGCTATCAATTTGAAAATATATTTTCATAAAAGGCGGGTATAGCTGCAGGCGAGGCGTATGCCTATTTTCAAAATATTCTTACTCTTATTAATACAACTGTTAAGTCCCAGTTTTAATTAGAATAGTTTGTTTTGAGTTATGTTATGAATCCAAACAGGTTGTCTTCTTGTATATTTATATTTCAAATTTAACCACTTTTAAGCACGTAAATTAGGCTTGTTAATTGCAGGCTCAAAAACAAACTTCGCGTGCTTGTTGATAATATATATAATTTAAAAGAAGAAAGAGCCAATTTTCATTAACATTTTGTAATCTTTTCAGTATACAGTATGTCCGCGGATGGGGTTTAGACAGGCCAAATGGACCAAATTTTGCATGATACGTAAAAATGTCACTCCTAATAAAAGTTTTTGCTTGTAAAATAAATAAGATTCACGTTATGAAGAATTTAATTTTTTATACAGGGAACATAAAAAATACGAAAACGTTATTTTGCATAAGAGTAAACCATACCTTGTTTATTATTTTCTACCAAAAGAAATATGAAATATGTTTTAAATTAAACACTAAGCCGAAGTACAAGATTTCATTAAACATTTTAAATATTAAAAGCAACGAGTTTTACCACATTATTTTTTTAAAGTACCAACTATTCTTTCTCACACCTTTAACCAGAGCACTAGTTTCTACATGTTAAACAATAATGACACCTATTGACATTTTTGTCAATGTATTTACTAAATGAAGCAATTATTTAATTAAAAATACTTCTCATAAAAATGATATTTACTGAACACAGGATTTTTATAGTCCATATATGGGGATGGCCAAGTATCATACCGCTATATTATTGAACAATTTAGCGAGAAATTTGTAGGCATCCCAATAACTGAAATGACAATGTACAACACAATAAAAAAGTTTCAAAGAACTGGTTCGGTTCTGAATCTCAAGAAGAAGAAATATGACCAAAACGATGCTGCCATAATTTTAGTTCTTCAGTCTGTTAGAGAAACTCATGAAAATAAATTATTTCCGTACAAACCCCACTTTAGCCAAACATTGGAAGAGGGACATAAAGCGAAAAAACTAGTTTTCTGATTATGGGTGGGAGTCCAAATTTTATGTGGAAATATCCATATTTATATTTACTGTTTTCTGATGAATGTACTTTTTCTACTAATGGGACTGTAGCATCCCAGCATGTCAGGTACTGGTCTCGAGAAAACCCCGAATTTACGAGTAGAGTATTGAAGCGCAGACAATATTTTCCAAATTGAACGTGTGGTGCGCGATATCTGTTCATGTCATTAGAGGCCCATATATTTTTAATAACACCTGCTATAGAATTTCTTATACATTTTTTAGCGATGAACTCGAAAATTCGCCATTCAGCTTTCGCCAAAAAATGTATTTTCAACAAGATGGTCGTCCAGCACATTGCGCTCGCGAGGTAATATAACGGCTTCACCGCAGACTTAGTCCAAGGTGGATTGGTAGAAATGGCCCAATGTTGTGGCCCCCCAAGGAACCCCGATTTAACGTTGACCGATATGTTCTATCGGGCCCTTTAAAACAAATTGTTTATGCTACTCCAATACCAAATAATATTGACGTGCTAAAAGGTAGAATTACCCAGGCTGATCGTTCAATATTCCAGGAAGAAATCAGAACTTCCTTCAGATATCTAAGGAAACAATTAGAAAAATGTGTTGAACATGGTGGTGGAGTTTTTGAATTTTGTTATCTTTATTGTATTGCTTAATTTATATCATATTTTGAGTTTAATTAAATGTTCGTATTATTTAAAAACTGCACTTGAATAAGAAGTATTTTGAATTAAATAACTGCGTCATTTAATAAAGACATTGACAAACATGTCAATAGGTGTCATTATTGTTTAATATGTAGAAACAAGTACTCTGGTTAAAGGTGTGAGAGAGAATAGTGGGAACTTTAGAAAAATAGTATGATAAACCTCGTTACTTCTATTATTTAAATTTTTTAATGAAATCTTGTACTTCGGCTTAGGGTTTAATTTAAAACATATTTCATATTTGTTTTTTGGTAGAAAATAATAAACAAGATATTGTTTAATCTTACGCAAAATAACGTTTTCGTATTTTTATGCTCCGTGTATAAAAAATTAAATTTTTCATAACGTGACTAATTTATTTTACAAGCAAAAACTTTTACTAAGAGTGACATTTTTACGTATTTTGCAAAATTTGGTCCATTTGTCCTCTTCTAAACCCCATCCGCGGACATACTGTATAGGAAATGCGTGTTTAGGTAGTGCATCTGCCTACTTTACTTATTACTATTTTATGTTATCTTCTGACAACCCACGATATTTCCCCAAATTAAAAATGTGGACTGAAGAATGGAATCAAAGCCAATATTAAAACTAAAGTTTCAAAAAAGTTTATTTTTAATCACTAATTATGTCGCAAAAAGGCCCTTAGGTTAAAATACTATATCAAAATGATAAATGATACATTAGTGTATTTTCCCCATCTATTTATACCTAATTAAAATTAATCAGTAGTATTTGTTAATAATACAATATTTACTACTGTGCATTGATTAAAACTTATCCACTGTACCCAAAATAAAACGTTGACTACCAAACTTACCCTAGTAGCTTCTAGATGTTCTTTAGCCCTATCTTTAATAGGCTGCATAGTTTCCAGTTTACTATACTGATCATCCAACCAATTGTCTTCCACATGTTTGGCTTCTCCATATCTTTGCAACAAATCGTAAGCTTGTTGACATCCTCTTAGTCGGTCAGCCAGTTGTTGACAAACGTTAGCCCATCGGCTATTTAGTCTTTGGATATCTTTATCTAATCTCTCTACATCAGAATGGGGTCCTCTTTGATTAGGTCTTGATTTTTCCGTCAACCGTCGGGTATTGTCAAAGTCGTCGTTAAGTTGATCCATTGCGATTTGTTGTTGACCAACAGCACTCTCAAGTTTAAGAAGATCGTCATGTACTGCTTTTAATCCTTTCTCGGTATTTGGAAGTTCTTCAAGACTAGCTAATTTGTGTTCAAACTCAGTAATGACTTGCTGAGCATCTTCCATACCATTAAGAACAATTTCAATACATTTAAGCCTTTCGATGTACAAATTGCTGGTATTCCAAATATAGTTCCATTTGTCTAGTACCTTTTCAAGATCTTTCTTGTGTTGTGGCGTTTTTAATGTAATTAATCTAAAAGTATCTTTGACTTGTTCAATTTCAGGTTCAAGGTTCTGCAAACGAGATTCGAATTCCTTGTGCTCTAAGATAAGATGTTGCAGAGTGTCAATATCTCTTGGAAGCGGTGAAAGTACACGTTGATTAATTATGCGTTCAGCCTCGTCAAGTGCTCTTTGAAGGTTTGAAATTTGGTTATTGAAAATTTTGGTTTGGTTCTTGCTTTCTTCCTCTGCTCTAGCGCGTTTCTCGAACTCATCAAAGAGTCGGTTTACTTCATCCATTTCTCGTCTTAACCTTCTAAGCTGAGGATCTGATGGGTCTCCTTCAGCTATAAGTTTATCAGCATCTTCATTAAGAGCCCTTCTGATAGCATTTCTTTGTTCAGCACCAATGGCGATAAACTGTGGCAAGTCCCAGCCTTTAACGACTTTGATGGTAGCGAAAATCATGTTTTGTCTCATCCTAAGTTGTTTCTTTTGCCATAAAGCAATTGATCGATCATATTGTCTTCTCAAACGATCAACCGTATCCAAAGCGTCTTTATCAGGAGGTGGAATGACAAAGCACACACCAGGTACTTGGCACTCAATGCCTTTTCCGTTATGTACTCGCCATTTTGTGCGCCCAGAGTTGTCAGTAAGGGTACACTCTTTGTTTCTTTCAATTACAAACTGGAAAAATAAAATGGATTACTGTTAGTGATACAATGTAAAAGAAGTAATAGACGTAACAGCATACTGCTTAGTATTTAAAAAAGGAATATAACTCACGTCATTTTTTTTATAATTGCAGATGGCAGTCACTGTCATGGGTCGGGTAATTGGCTGCCTTCGTTGCTTAAGGGGATGAATATTTTGTGCTCTGGCCGTTAATGCTTGGACTTGATCTCCGAAAATATTGAGTTCATCTCTTAAATTTTGCATACCTTGTAAAAGACGCTCGCCAATATCTAAGCTAAAATCTCCTTGGCTAAATTCATTGTTCATTATTTCATCTTTCCTGTAATAATAAAACAAAAAACAGTAAAACTAATCCATATCGAAGAGAAAGACAATGACAAAACCAGTTTAAGTTGGGAATATAATTCACTATTTTTGTTGTAGTTTAAAATCCACAAAATAAAAGGGACTATGTAAATATATATTACACTGGAACAAAAACAAGTTTTTACTTACTCTTTAAGCCATTCTTCAGTGGTATGAATATCAGCAAAGAACTGCTGGTATACTCTAGTATTTTGCAAATGGGTTTCTAGACAATGGGTAAGCTGAAGTAGCCACGCCCATTGTGCGTTCATAGCTGCCAGGTGTGCTTCGATTGCTTTGGTCGCAGGGTGATTTTGTAGGACTAGAGCTTCCCCGCGTTCCAAAACGGAGTTGAATTGGATTTCACGTTTTTCTAGTTCACTCATTAAGTGCTGAAAATAGCAAACAGTGTTAGAGGGCATAGAAGAAATAAAGAAGAGATTTATGTTTACCTCATTACCATTTCCAAAGGTTTGCTGCATAAAAACAGACATAAAATTAGTGCCAACGGCATATTGTGTAAGTAATTTAATAATACAAAAATACAGTTTGTTGAAATTTAAAGCAATATAAAGTAATATTACCCCTACATTGTTTTCAAATGTTTGAAACCAGTTGTTAATTTTTTAGGGTTCATGTTAACCTATTAAACTTTACTAACCTCAAAGTACTTTTCAACACCATCTACATCTAACTTAATATCACTCCAATCTCTGGTTACTTCAATTTCTTCTTTTTCATTAAGCCACTGTAATTCTCTTGTTGCTGACTGAATAAAATCATACAGACTTTCCAAATCATTGGCACGGTTTGTACTAAAGGACAACAGTTCTGCGTACACTTTTTGCAATTGACCTAAATGTTGATTATACAAAGACAATTCTTCACCGCTAAAATACTGTCTAGCTTTAACACACTGTTCTACTTTGGAATGGTACTGTTCAATAGTCTTATGTTCACGTTGGTGAATATCACGCTCTTGTTGAACGGAAGATATGTCAGTGCCATAATCAGCCTTTCTTAATTGTTTCTAAAAAAAGTAATACAATATGAGTTATATCGTCAATTCCTTATCATTGTAATTTGATACATATCGATGCAATGTGGTGAAATTAATTACTTTCATGTAAACACTTCTATAAGGTTTTTAGATATGTAATATATTTTAACAAATTATATGAATATTTTTTTACTCACTAGCTTATTTTTACACCACTCAATATGTTCTTGTAGGGATCTAAAGTGGGGATTTGTTTCAATATTCCTAGTTTCCTGTACAGTTTTAATGTGCCTTGTTACAGTTCGTTCTTCCACTGGAAAGCTCATGTTGGCCAAAGGTCCAACAATTTTGTTGTGCAAATGGTGCCGCAAACGGACCCACTTTTCGTGTAGTTTATTTACCCTTTTGTCCAGCTCGCCAGCCTAAAATAAATATAAAGTTGAAAACTACACCCGAAATTCACTTGTGTAGTATTTTGGAAACCTATAAAATTACAATTAAATCTGGGAACTAATGAAAATCAAGCACATATATATGACGCGTTAACACAAGCTCAATTCTTCTGACGCGACATTAGGAAAGAAAAATAAATGAAAGAAAACATTTTTTGCTCAAGTTTACTCAAACTTCATTTTTATCCATGTTTATGCAAATTACTAATTTTAATGCTCAAAATTATTCACTCTTAATTTCTACCCAGAATATAAGGGATTTATTCTTGAAACATGAATCTAAACTACTTATTGTTCAAGAAACAGATTACGACAAAAAAAAAACGTTTAAAAAATATGATAATAGATACTGGCCAAATATATTTTAACATGTCTAAATTCACAAAACGTAGGTAGCATGATACAAATAAAAGAAGATATGATAACGCGCAGGTAGGCGTGGCCATGTAGGTCACGCTGTAATTCCGCCATATTTTGTAAACGAGACACGTCTTTGTTAAGATCCCGTTGTGTTTTGAAGTTATTTTTTGGTGTTTTTATATCACTTTTAAGAGTTTAAAAGTGAAAATGGGGGCGTTGTGTATGGTTGTGATGTGGACAATCCCTGCAAAGGCTTTATGCCCAATATTAAAGTTTTTAGCTTTCCCAAAAATAAAGAAGCACAAAGTGTTTGGAAGCATCTGTGCAAACGAGAAGATAAGTTTAATGTGAAAAATGCTAGAATCTGTTCTAGACATTCTAACGAAAGTGATCATGAAGGTAATTTAAAGCATAAATTGTGTCATGTCACGAATGTCAAATCTGTTTAATGTTTTTACAAACTCGCTTCCAGAAAAAAGTTTACCATGACAAACAATTGCTAAAAATCTCCACGGTAACGAATCACCAGACTTTAATCGAGAAAATACGACATACTTAATTTCATAAATTTAGATATTTTTATTTCGTTTAGAATAATATTTGGCATTTTAAGTTTTTTTAAAATTTGATAAATCAAAGAATACAAAAATACAATAATTTTTAATAATATACTATTTAAAGTGTAAAAAATCAAAAAAAACTATTGTAATCACCAATGCGTCGCCAAGATTCTATTACACTGGAATTTTGGGTTCTCAGATTACGCTGACGAGGACCCGACTGAGTTGGGCGACGAGAAAAGCAGAGCAGGGGACACTCGGCGTTTGAACTTCGTTAGCGCTACATTTAAATTATATTGTCCTTATTTTACCCGTGGAATAAATCCTTGTTTATTTTAAATACATTTTTGCGTTTTACTTTAATAAAAATAGTTTCGGATAACATCAGAAGTGGGATTCGTACCTAGTGCTTTTTGCTCTAACCCCAATAACTGTTAGTACTGTGTGTCCGTGGTCCGCGTGTTTAAAATGTATCATGCACATAGATCTACGCAAAATCGGCGGAGGGATGGTCTGCAAACCCCTAGTGCCCGAAGTCGTTCCCGAAGCCCTTGTATGGGTCAGGAAGTGGCCAGGCGTCGCAGGCAAGACTCGAAGGAAAGAAGTTTTACTCCGCCAGTATCCTATGACAAGGCGTCTTCAAGTAAGCATGAAGGTAGTGAGTCCATTTATTCATTAACTAATGCATTGCTCGAAGGAATAAACAAACTTGTAGCTAAACCTAAAAATTCGGGCACATTGAACCACAATATTGTGGACGAATTTAATCCACTTTTTCACAATATTAAAGATTGGCTTAATTCTGTTGACGAATTCGCTTATATAAATGCTTGGTCAGATCAAATCACTTGCTATTTAGCCCTAAGTAAATTGCGTGGTCCCGCCGAGGTATGGTACAGGGGATTACCAACACGTATATTTTCTTGGTCTGAGTGGAAAGATTTGCTTATTGAAAATTTTATACCGAAAAGGGATCTGCACTCCGATATGACCAAAATGTTAAATTGTCTTCCCAAACCCAATCAAAGCCTTTATGAATATTCTTTTGAAAAACTCTCACTTATAAACAAAATGAAAATACCTTTATCTGAGTCAGACAAGGTTAATCTAATAATGGGGGGAATACATAACGATCAGATTCGATTTTCTATTGAAACTTCAGAAATCACGAATCCGGCAAAATTGGCAAAGTTTCTAAAAATATTTGGTGAAAAGAATAACGATTTTAAACAGCCTGCTGTCTGTCTGTCATCCTCTAGTACAACGCAACCTGGGCCATCATCATTACATAAGTCCAGGTATGCTCCGATTCCTCCTAAATGTTTCCGATGCCAACAAAGAGGTCATTTTAAAAATCATTGCCCCAATAAAAGAAATTCCCCTAAAGATTTAGCTCTATATACGGCCTGACAATCACATTCAACCTCGCAAACTTTTTCAATGCAAAAATATTTTAAAAATATTTATCTAGAAAATAGACCGGTAAAATGTTTTATTGATTTTGGTAGTGAATGTTCTTTAATAAACAAAACTATTATTCATTTATTTAATTTAAAATCAAAACAGCTTCAAGAAAACATTTTTCTTAAAACTGCGTCGGATACAGACTTAAGTGTCTCACATTACGTGATGGCTAACGTAAACATTGACTCCATTCAAAAGCTGATAAAATTATACGTTATTGATAAGCAAATTATGGATGTTGATTTGCTTATAGGACAAAATTTTACTGAGCTTAGCGATATTTCGTATTTTAAAATCGGCTCAAAGTTAGAATTCAGGGTCAGCACAGGTGCCTTAATATTAAATAAAATGAATGTAAATATTGGAATAAATAATACAGAGGCGGAGCGTTCTCTTCTCTTATTGTTAAATAAATTTAGATCCTCTTTTACAACAAATACTTTTGATGTAGGTTCATGCGCTGAAGAAATGTGTATAGAACTAACAACTAACGTTCCCATAACATGTCGACCGCGTAGGTATCCTGATAAAGAACGAGAAATAATTAGAAAAATTGTAGACGAACTTTTGCAAAACGGTATTATTAGGGAATCTGATTCACCATACGCTAGCCAAGTACTACTGGTATCAAAAAAAAATGGCGAAGCAAGGTTATGCGTGGATTATAGGGCTTTAAATAAAATTACTGTCCCAAACAGAAGTCCTATCCCGTTAATCGAAGACCAAATTGACCGACTGTCAGGCTACAAATACTTTTGCAGTCTCGATTTGGCATCAGGATACTATCAAATAAAAATGGAAGAAAATTCTATCGCCAAAACTGCTTTTATAACACAAGATGGGTTATACGAGTTTTTAAAAATACCTTTTGGTCTTACTAACGCTCCATCAGTTTTTCAGAAAATAATTAATAAAATTTTGGGTCAATTAAGGTTTAATAAAGTATTGGTTTATTTAGATGATATTCTAATTCCTGGAAAAACAATTCAGGAAGTTCTAAGTACCTTAAAAGAAGTTTTGCATATTTTTCAAAATTATGGGCTAAAATTTAAATTAAACAAGTGCTATTTTTTACATACAAAAATTGAATTTCTGGGTTATGAAATCTCGAATTCCACAATTTGTCCAACAAAGAATAAAATTTACGCCGTAGAAAATTTTCCTGTCCCGCAAAACGTACATAATGTAAGACAATATTTAGGTTTAACAAGTTATTTTCGGAAATTCATACCAGATTATGCTCGAAAATCAAAACCGTTAAGTGAATTGTTGCATAAAAATATCGACTGGAAATGGGAAAGTTCACAGCAGGAAGCATTTCAAAATCTTAAATTAGCATTAGTCACAAAACCTATTCTTCAAATTTTTGATAAAAATTTAGAATGTCGTCTTTATACTGATGCGAGCAGAATAGGAATCGGCGGGGTTCTAATCCAAGAAAAAAATGGTAAAGAACACGCTATAGCATATTTCAGTAAACAAACTACGCCAGAACAACAAAAATATCATTCTTTTGAACTCGAGGCATTAGCGGTGGTACTAGCAGTTCAAAAGTTTCGCCAATATTTGTACGGCAGAAAATTTACAATAATTACGGATTGTTCAGCGGTAGTTAATACTTTTAAAAAGGCTGAAATTAATTCGAGAATAGGTCGCTGGGTCATGGAAATGAACGAATACGATTATATCATAAAACATCGTACTAATCAACGTATGCAACATGTAGACGCTTTAAGTCGAAATCCGATACCCGATCTAAATATATCAACGAATTTAAATGTTTGTACAATAAATATTACTGAAGGGGATTGGTTATTAGCGGCACAAGAGTCTGACAAGAAAGTCAAAGCGATAAAAGATATCTTGATTACCGGCGACGTTCAGAACAATAAAGATATATTTAACCAATATGAACTTAAAGGCGGCAAGGTTTACAAAACAACTTCGTATGGTCCGCGTTGGGTTGTACCTGATGAGGCAAGATTTCAGATTGTTCGTTTAAATCATGACGATATCGGGCATTTTGCTTACGATAAAACGTATGAATCAGTGGCTCGACTGTATTGGTTTCCAAGAATGAGGCGGTTTGTAAATAAATATGTAAAAAATTGCCTAAATTGTTTATATCACAAAACAACAGGAAATAAAAAGCCGGGATTTTTAAACCCAATCCCTAAAAATTGGAAGGCCTTTTCACACGATTCATATAGATCATTTAGGCCCTTTTGTTAAAACTCGTGATGGTAATACTCAGCTTTTAGTAATAATTGATGCGTTCACAAAATTTATTTTAATTTATCCCGTCAAAAATACAAAAACTAGTTATGTCATCGACTGTTTAAACGATATGATCAAGCATTTTGGGGCACCAAACAGAATTATTAGTGATAGAGGAAAATCTTTTACATCTCAAAAATTTAAAACAAAATGTAACCTTCACGGCATAACTCACTACCTAAATGCGGTTGGGCTACCAAGGGGAAATGGACAAGTTGAGAGATACAACCGTACCATACTGGACTCCCTGTCTACCATGGGGGCAAATTTGGAAGATGACAGATGGGACGAAAACGTACCTAATATTCAACTTGGGTTAAATGGGACTGTCAATAAGGCACTAGGGGCAGCCCCAAGTGAAGTTTTAATGGGGTATCGCGTATCCGGACAAGTTGCGTTCTTACCTCCGGAAATTTTGGACAAAATCGACCTAAGTGAATTACGTCGAAAAGTGTCCGAGCAGTATCCTGAGTATCAGGCTCGACAAAAAGTACAATTTGACTCTAAACGCGGTATTCCAAGAAAGTTTCAGATAGGTGAATTGGTTTTATTGAAGATTACTTCTATACCAGCTACAGGGACTAGCCAAAAACTGTTACCGAAGTGGCGTGGACCGTTTCGAGTTTCCAAGGTTCTTGGGAATGATCGTTACGAAGTTAGGGACATTCCTGGAATGACACGCTCACAGACACCATACCAAGGTGTTGCAGGGGTCGACAATATGAAGCCCTGGATTCAATTTTAAGTTTGAATGGGAAGGTAAGCTAGGTTGTACTGGAAATGGCGTGTGGTGCTACGAGCCTCTATGGGTCGTGGCGCCCGGTCGCAGGAATGAGTAGGGCGGTCAGAACGGGGAAGCTAGAATAGGGTGGTAAGGCCCGGAAATATTACTAGTACAGTTCTGTGTCCCGGTACTCTCATTTCCAGGGGCTAGAGGTTTTTCTAGCGCGGGCCCATAAGGTTTAAATTTTATGTGTGTGTGTGTGCGTTACGCAAACTGCAGTTGCGTAGCATGGTGTGTAACATTTTTTTTATTTTTATTTTTATTATTTTTGCTTGAGGTTTTTTGTTATATTATTGTCTTCTTATTTGTGGTTATGTTAACCCTGTTATGTAAAAAAAACAGTAACAGTATTTTATGAACGTTGTCGAAATAAGGGTGCCATAATTATGGTCCCTTTGTCTTATTGCTGTTGCAAAATTGTGTCTCTGTTTCTTAGGGTTCCAGTAAGGAGTGAGGACACTCCATGGTCAGGATGGCCGAATGTAATCACCAATGCGTCGCCAAGATTCTATTACACTGGAATTTTGGGTTCTCAGATTACGCTGACGAGGACCCGACTGAGTTGGGCGACGAGAAAAGCAGAGCAGGGGACACTCGGCGTTTGAACTTCGTTAGCGCTACATTTAAATTATATTTTCCTTATTTTACCCGTGGAATAAATCCTTGTTTATTTTAAATACATTTTTGCGTTTTACTTTAATAAAAATAGTTTCGGATAACACTATCCTAAAAAACATGTTTCCGTCGCAAACATACAGATGGTATTCACCGCAAAAAATATTTGACAAATTATAGGAACAAACAAAATTCTTATATATATCATATTTCCGGAAGACTGTAGGTATATATTTTAATAAGAATATGCCTCTAAATAAAAATTATTATCTTAATTATTAGGCATAGTTTTATTTTATAAAATTATTTACCTTTTCTTTTGACGTAAATAAATACATAGAACGCAATTGGCAGGCAATTTACCAATATCTTTTATTTTAAATTAATTTATCCCTTTATTTACATGACTTTTTAAATCATATACTTTAAAATTTGTATTATAAGCAGGAGGCAAAGTATATTGCCAATAGAATTTATATAAAATCGCCTATAACTAATATAAACTCTATATTGCGCGTTATAAATTCCAAAAATAAGTCACAGCGTGACGTCATGCGCGAACCCGGATGAATTTGACAAGGTTTGGTATCATACCTTCCTTTTATTGTATCACGCAAACGTAGCACTCGTAGCAGCATTGGTCGTCGAATAGTGAGCATGAGCACGTTTGAGGGCGGGTCGGAAAACCTTTTGTATTCTTCTGCTGTTATCGCGGTTAAAAATAAGTAGTTTTTTACTATTGCTTAAATATTTGTACTGTACCAAAATAACATTATGGTATAGATTAATATCAACGTGTTCTATCACTAATAATAAACACAAAAAATTAGCAGATTGGATATTGATCTGCTAAAGAATTAAATACCGCTGCTGTACGAGGTTGGTTGCAGCATCTAATATTAAAACAAATGTTATAGCCTTTCTATCGTGGCTCAAGTGAAATTTTAATGTTAAAATGTAAAAAAATATATCTATTCAATAGCCAAGAGCGTCCGCCTCCTAAATGTAAAACTTTACCTGGGGATATCTTCCATTACGCAAAGTATTTACATCCGTTTTAAGTGACTGTATAGCTTGCTCAGTTATAACGAGTTCATGATCAATTTGATCAGCTATTTTCTTAGCTTCCAGTGGGTGTAGTCGTTCGATTCTTCTTGATTCATGCTCAATGGCTTGCTCGATTTGGTCGAGGTTAGAATCGGTTTGTTTAATTTCTCTGTAAAGAAAAATCATAAGCAATACATAAAAATAATAAGTGTGATTTAATTTGTTTTACCTTAAAAATTGTATTTTCCCCCATAAACTCACAAGTATTTTGAGAAACTATTTAAAGATACTAATCAATTCTCGTTACCTACCTATGAACCTTTTCGGCTAACCTCTGCAATTTTTCCAATCGTTTAATTTCATCAATAATGTGCCTGTCGCGCTCCTGGTATGCATTCATAAGCCTTTGCCAGTTCCTTTCAATATTGTCGATGTGCAAGTCTGGTTCAATATCAACCTAAAAAGGTGGTAATATACATAAATAACTGAGGTACTAAAGTATTTTTAGTAAATGTTTTAACGGGGGTACACATTTTGACGGTAAAAAAGCCAATTTCTGTCAGTTTTCTTTAGTGATGTGATCAAGTAGAAGATGATCGTAGGTCAAGCATGGTATGTGTGTGACTCAAAAAATCGATTTTTTTTTATTTAAAAGATTTATTTAGCAATATTTTTTTAGCATTATTTGTCAACAATAACAATAGGGAATATGCATATAACCCAAATAAATCTGAAATATATTTTTTTATATTCTCTAGATAAATTAAATGTTTATGGCGGTTGCTATTATCCATTTATTTTGGTCTTTATTAACAAAAAAAAAAGGATTTTATACAGCAAATTTTCGCGCGAATTTCGAAACCTGTAAAACGTGATCCCATTGGCTGTGTCGTCAAAAGTGAACTTATGACTCATCATGAGTACATGGCGAATTCCAGTGTTGTAGTCATCGAAAACTCAATAAAAATGGCATTTAATGCGCAACTCATCCAATGAAATATCCCTGCACTTAAAGTAGCAGGTTCCTAAAATCTTATTCATGTATACTTCAAGCCGAAATCGGCCCAGGAACCTTTCAATTTTGCAACAAAAATTGGAATTTCTGCGACATTTTGACATATCGCCTTAATTTCAAGTAAATTAACTGCAATTCTTTGTTTGTATAAATAAACCTATTTATTTATAACTTTAACGAAAAAATAAGCGATTTAAATCAGTGGGAGGTATTCTTAGATGATTAACGGATAAAATAAACCCAAAAAGAATCACTAAATAGGGTAAATAGTGTGGAATAATGTCGGTGCAAAATTTTGGATACTTTGAGGACTTTCTTTTTGATCTTACGTTAAATATAAACTTTAGACTCACCTCTCCAACACTCTTGAAATATTTTTCGAGGTCTCTGAATAATTGGTGGCAGTACTGCTTGTCCCTCTGTCTCGGTGGAATTTCGTCGGTACGGAACCTTGATGATTCTGCAGCGAGTTTTTTCATTTCAATTAAAGTAGGAGGGAAAGAGCGGTCCTAAAATATTAAAACATTAGTAAATCCAGGCATTTGGTAAGTTGATTGAACGACTCATCTTTCTATATTATAATTATTATAACATAATACATTTCTTTTCTTAAAATTGAAAAATTACTAAAAATCTTAATAAATTTGTTAACAACTTGCTGAAGGAATCATAAAAACCAGTCTAGGGTCAAGATAAATTATTAAAGAACTAAACGAATTAAACAATTTATTTCATTACCAAGGTTCCAAATATTGTTCACTTACATAATTACAAGTAGTAATAATTTTTTTAAAGAATTTCCTAAGCAAAACATAGGATTAATTTCAATCATAATATCTAATTAGAAGTAAGGCGAAAATAAACATTCGTAAAGTAGTAGAGTTGTGTTAAATAAAGATATCTCTTGCACCGCTAAAAAGTACTGAACTATGAATTAGTAATAGTCTCTATCACAACATCTAAAATATAAAGGTAACTCTTACCAAACAGATATACAAACAACAGAGAATGTTTAACACTAAGGGCGCAAGTATTAATGTTGGCATATTAGATTAACAGACGGCAGATATCGGTCTGGTGCCAGCTGGTCACATTTCGGCACAAACAGGCGTCCCCTTTCTTTCCTCGTCCAAGGATAAAAGAGTTTTGAATCCCCGAAATGCTTACATAGACCACAAAAAGTTGGTTTACTTTAAAACAGGATCTTTTGGCAAATTTTAAGTCATTTAGAGCACATTTTCATTTTACTTTTATCTTGTTTTATTTTCATTTTTGCTTAATACCTATGTAATGCTAAGGAAAGTAAAACAAAGCTATTTGTAAATATTAACTTTATTTAATAGTTAGTTGCACAAATATTTCGCGAGTGTTCCACTTACACTATACCGGTAATATTTTAGTAATAAATACTATAGGTACTTGTCCGATCTATCATTCGTTGTATTTAACATGTTTGAATAAGGTATTTGGTACTATGAAAGATTCATGGTATTGGCGACTAAAATTAAGAACGTGGCGTCGTCTAGAGCCGATTGCTTACTACTATAACGGGGAATGTTTTCGTTTTGTCTTGTCTCCATTATCGTGTTATTTGGCATGCTTGTCAATTTTGTCGTCTAGTGAGCCCTTCCTTCACGTTAAAAATCAGCAGATTGCAGCTAACTTCCTTAATTTGAGTCGCGAATTAAACAGAATATAAATAGGTACTGTTTTAATACTATAATTGCTGGGAATAGGACATCTCTTTAAATATTGATAAGTTAGGAGAATAGCCGTAGGATGGCGTAAAAACTTTTCATTAAGTGAATGAACACGAGTTACCTTTATATTTTAGGTGATATGTGGTCTCTATATAGAAGGTGGTACCGGTAATGTAATGGTGCCAAATACTGTATTCAAGCAAGTTAAATACAAATAATGAAAGATCAAAAATATTATCGGGCAACTACAGTATTTATTACTGAAATATTACCGGTATAGTGTAAGTGGAACACTCGCTAAATATTTGTGCAATTCACTAAGATATAAAGTCAATATTTACAAATAGCTTTGTTTTACTTTCCTTAGCATATTAAGGAAAGATAAAAATAAAACAAGATAAAAGTAAAATGAAAATGTGTGCCAATGACTTTAAATATGTCAAGAGATCCTATTTTGATGCAACATTTTTTTTGTGGTCTATGTAAGCATTTCGGGAGTGCAAAGGTCTGTTATCAGTATTAATTGTGGATGGAGTTTGGTAAAGGTAAAATAAAAATGTATGCTAATGACTTAAAAATTTTTCAAGAGAAATGTAAAACATTTTTATGGTCTATGTAACCATTTTGGTCCAAAAGTCTTTTATCAGTATTGTGGGTTTAGTAAAGGTAAAATGAAAATGTGTGTTAAAGACCTAAAATGTGTCGAGATCCTATTTTGATGTAAAAAAATGTTTAGAGTTTTTTGACGACGCAGATTTATCGTATGAGGGCTGGGCTAGATTGGCGGTATTCTCTCAGTATTTTAATTCCTGCGTAACAAACCTTTTGAATTCTGTGTTTCCGCTATAGAGCTATAAAATTTATAATACCAGGAAACACAAAATTTTAAAACCCTACATTCTGATTGAAGGATATACTAATTAAACTGATCGCGTTATTATCAGTATACTGACAGTATATTGATGGTTGATTAATAATAACACAACCCCACGAAAAAAAAACAAAGTCATGTCCACTGGACTAGATCCCCATGTCTATATGTTTTCGAGGTCGCTGAATCCGAATCCGACATCCGTTTCACCCCATCAGGTCATTGGACACCGTAAACCACCCCCTTAATTTCTAGGGTTGCTCAGCATCTGGCTCGGGTATCCTCTGCTCTTCTTCTTTGTTTATTCCAAAGTGAGAGGTGGGGAGGGTAGAGGGTTAACATCCGATCCGGAACGCACCCCCTGAGGGGGTGAAACCACCCTTTCAGGGGGCGAAACCAGTTTTTTTCTGTTTTCGAAGGATTTTTGTCAGAAGCACGACGGAGGAGGAATTTGTATATACATATACATGTGCAAATATGAATTTATATATACATTATATATACACATATATACAGGGTGTTGGAAAAAATCCGGTACTCCCAAAAATTTCCCAGGGGGGATGTTTATTTAAGGCCGTCTCACTCGTATAGCATAGGAAATTTTCCGGGGAATCGAATAACGTTTTCAGATTTGGTCCCGATACGGGCCTGGGCCCTGTGAGGCCTAAGTTTGAGTTTTCATATGTGGACCCCCGTTTTTTGCAGATTCCGATTCAGCCGAAAATTTTGGGAGCTGTAACCATACTTATTGCTGATTGTAGCCACAAACAGCCAATCGCTATAGATAAGCATGATCGCGTGTTTAAATTGCCACGCACTGCTCACCTCCATTCCCAAATTCCTTCCATCTGACGGTCCCATGATGATGTCACAGGCCTGCCAAAATGGATCTCTAAAGGCGAAGGCTAGTATTGGGCCCGATATGGCCCATAAAAATTTGAGATCCACGTATCTGAACGCAAACTTTTCGGCTGAATTTGAATCTGCAAAAAACGGGGGTCCCCATATGAAAACACAAACTTAGGTTGGCCTTAAATAAACATCCCCCCTGGGAAATTTTTGGGAGTACCGGCCTTTTTCCAACACCCTGTATATATGTGTATACATAATGTATATATAAATTCATATTTGTACATGTATATGTATATACAAACCCCTCCTCCATCGTGATTCTGATAAAAATCCTTCGAAAACAGAAAAAAACTGGTTTCACCCCCTGAAAGGGTGGTTTCACCCCCTCAGGGGGTGCGCTCCAGGTCGGATGTTAACCCTCTACCCTCCCCACCTCTCACTTTGGAATAAACAAAGAAGAAGAGCAGAGGACACCCGAGCCAGATGCTGAGCAACCCTAGAAATTAAGGGGGTGGTTTACGGTGTCCAATGACCTGATGGGGTGAAACGGATGTCGGATTCGGATTCAGCGACCTCGAAAACATATAGACATGGGGATCTAGTCCAGTGGACATGACTTTGTTTTTTTTTCGTGGGGTAGTGTAATTGTAAATTAATTTTTTTGTAGTTCAAGATTAGCTGGTGAACACTGAAAATAAAGAAAATTATACATATTCTGAGATTATCCAGTGATATTATTTACTTTTTTGTGATAGTCAAGGTCTGAAAGAAGGAGATCATAGGAACCTCAATATGGAAGCTCGATTTATCTGGACACATTTTGCAATAAAAAATAGCAATTTTTTTTATTGCTCAAAGGCACAAACTCTAAAATAAACTGCAGGCAAGAACGAGAGTGTCAAAGCCACTAAATGCGTTTTGCTAATTGTCTTGATAGACTGCAAGTATTTTCGTAAATTTTCGAGAATATTCTCACTGATCAAATTTTTATGACGAAAATTGTTCTGAAGAAAACAGTTAATAAATTCTTAAGAATTTAGCCGGGAGAATGTTCTTGAAAAGTTCTTTGTTCCCGGAGATTTTGAGAATGACTCCACATGCTTTAACATTTTTTTTTTCTATTTCGTTATTACAACTTTACCTGCATAAGGCTGTATTTTTCTCGCATCCACATATGTAAACTAGAGGCTATTTCCCTGTATTCTTGGACTCTTTGTTGGGCAGCAGAGTCGTAAAGTGGGTGAATTGGCGGGGGTTCCGGGAACACCTCGTGTAATGATGAGATGTAAGTAATGAGCGACTTCTCATCCGGTTCATGAGTGTCGACATCTGCAAAAAAATTAATATTTTAGTAGGATTCTTATATTTTAAATTTTAGACGAAAACAAAACGCTTTTAAACAGTGGGTGTAATAGCAGTCTAGTGTCCGACTGAAGGTGAGTTCTGTGGCCGAAGCTGAATTTCGGTTTTCTTATTACCCCTTTTTAATTGATCCTTTCTTTGTTTTAAAGCTTTCTTACTTTATTTTGCGGGAAATAAAATTGTGATTATTCTAAAAGCTCATCTTGCGTTCTTTATAACAACAGTGTCTGTATAGATACAGTTATTCATGCAAAATTGTTATCTTGCATGCATCGACAACTTTTGCAGAAATAAGGATTTCTAGATTTAATTCAGGTTTCTACAGGCCTCTACAGTCAGAAATAAATCCATCAAAAGAAAAGAGGCACTTTCTTTGATTTTCTACTAGTTTAGCATTGGATACGGTTTATAATTTATTGGAGTCTATTTTACCTATTTAATTTATAATTCCTTGCACAGCATGACATCCCAGAATTAAAAACAAAATGCATTTAAACAAGTTTCTATAATAAAATAGTATATTTCATTACCAGTCCGGAAAAAAGGATTTTTCTGTGCGCGCTTGACAAATTCTCGTGTGAGGCGCAGCCGAACACGGGAAGTCAAGCAAGCACGGAAAATCCATTTCTGGACGTGTAATGAACGATATTTTTTATTATACTTCTTTGAAAACATAAAACAAAATATAACATAAAAAAATACATACATACAAAATAAACTTGGAATATTTTTATTTTCACCATTTTATTAGAATGAATTTAATTGACAGAAAATTAACAACGCTGACAATATGGTCTTTGGCAGGTATGATGCGTTTTCATGGTAACTTTCAAATCATTTAAAAGGTGATTTAAATTTGTCTATGTCAGATAAGATTGACAAAACGTCAAAAAATATTTCAGAAATTCATCTAAATATTCAAATATTTACGAAATAAAATACAAAATAGGTACATATTAAATATCAGATAGCATATAGACTTTCTTGAGTTTGGTTTATTTTCCTATACCTATATTTCTATTTTAAAGCCAAAAAATAGTCGGTATCTTCATTCAGCACACTGAAAGAACTGGAGACCAGGAAAATTTTTTTTATTATACTTCTTTGAAAACACCTTATTTTCATCTGTTTTAGTAATAATGTAAGATGGGCTTTTTCGGGCTAGCGCACGGAAAGAGCGCACGGAAAAAATTTTCCTGGTCTCCAGTTCTTTCAGTGTGCTGAATGAAGATACCGACTATTTTTTGGCTTTAAAATAGAAATATAGGTATAGGAAAATAAACTAAACTCAAGAAAGTCTATATGCTATCTGATATTTAATATGTACCTATTTTGTATTTTATTTCGTAAATATTTGAATATTTAGATGAATTTCTGAAATATTTTTTGACGTTTTGTCAATCTTATCTGACATAGACAAATTTAAATCACCTTTTAAATGATTTGAAAGTTACCATGAAAACGCATCATACCTGCCAAAGACCATATTGTCAGCGTTGTTAATTTTCTGTCAATTAAATTCATTCTAATAAAATGGTGAAAATAAAAATATTCCAAGTTTATTTTGTATGTATGTATTTTTTTATGTTATATTTTGTTTTATGTTATCGTTTTCAAAGAAGTATAATAAAAAATATCGTTCATTACACGTCCAGAAATGGATTTTCCGTGCTTGCTTGACTTCCCGTGTTCGGCTGCGCCTCACACGAGAATTTGTCAAGCGCGCACAGAAAAATCCTTTTTTCCGGACTGGTAATGAAATATACTATTCCGTGCGCTAGCCCGAAAAAGCCCATCTTACATTATTACTAAAACAGATGAAAATAAGGTGTTTTCAAAGAAGTATAATAAAAAAATATTTCCTCTATAGTTGGCATCCGGAACCAGTTGCCTTGTAGTAATTCAAAACAACCGTTTATAGGCAATAGCAATTTTTATTCCTACCCCTGACTCGGGTTTATTACCATTTTAAAGAATTATTGTACAAGTATCAGGCCCAAAACTAGTAATTTGAAATTTAGTACGGCTTTCTACCTTACAGGAAGAAAGAACAGGAAGCGAAAAATAATATTACAAAGAGGCCATTAGAATGATGGTTGTTATAGTGCGCCAATTAAATGATTAAAAATATGTTCAGCTAACAGCTGATATTAAATTTTAAAAATGTACTTTGCTTTAATACACACTGTAATAGGTTCAGTAAAGTCTCAAGGTTACTTAACATTGTACATTGATTGTTAAATATGCATACTACCGTAAATCCGTTATTCTTTTTTCGATGCAAGAACCATAATAATTAAGCGAGTAGTACGCGACACAAGTATGTGTATTTTTTACAAGATCCAGGGTCAAATACATCAACATTTAAGAAAAGTTCAATTTATTCAAAAGGTTTAAGATTTAGTACTGATTTTAAATTAAGATCTTCTAGTTGATCAGTTAGTTTTTGACAAGTTCTGGTTCCGTCACTGTTAAGAAGTCACTAAAAATATTCTAATATTTCAGCGATTCTCTTGGTTTCAAGATGATTTTTAACTTGGAACTTGTTTCTATTGTCCTATTGTTGTGAAAAATATATACTTAAATTGTCCTCTTCTTGATAAGTTTACAAAAATACTAGATTAAATTAATAGTACAAAAAGTAGCTGTGTTATTCCTACGTTTATCAGTTTAAAACCTTGATTGCCGAATTAGACCGATCTTAGCGACAGTAAATCCTGGGGAAAATGTTTAAAAATTATAAAATATTTTATTGGAAACATTTAACGTGGAGTATTTAAATAAAAAGAACGGTATAACTCAAACCCTGTTATTTCAGTTCCATTTGAATCGTCTTTTTTCCCTTTGATAAAATATTTTTGCAAGTGCCGGACTGGACAGGTGAGATGATAAGAAAAATCTCACGGTATCTCCTCCCCCGCCCCCCCTGGAGCTTTTAAACTTAAAAATCATCTACCTCAAAAATATAAATCCGACTGAATATTTATGATGGCCTTGTCGGGGTATACATTCAGTTCGGTTATAGGCGATTTAAGCTACTTAAATTACCTTACATAATATAATATCGACCCAGTATTATAATTAGGTATTATTTAAGATGAGACAATATCAAATTGACCAACATAGTGAAAACGAGGCCTTAAACGGCCTAAAATATATTAAAACAACAAAAGTCATTTAAAAACACGCCAATCACACTAGGACTAAATGAAGTTTAGGTAAAGTGCTTTTAAAGTACTTTCAGTGGCGGATTTAGGGGGTGCCCCCCCCCCCCCCAGAGCCTTGTACAAAAATGATTTCAATAGCGAATTTTATAAAAATAAATATTGTAACATTAACCATTTCTACATACGAGTATTCTACAAAATACTATAAACAAAAATAAATACTTTGCCGTTTATGCTCTAGGTATTGCTCTTAGATTGTTTCTGAAAACATTCCTTACACATATAACGTGCTACGTTACTTTCTCGTAAATAACTTTTTCAAAAAGTCGTTGCTTGAAAAAATTAATACAATCCGAAAAAATTTCCAACGTTAGTCCGGTCTAGTTTGACAACCAAAAGTTCTAAACTGACAAGTGAAAGAATAAGACAGCTAAGTTTTATACTATGAATTTATTTCGAACTTTTTCGCAAATTTATAAAGAAAAGGGCTATTCTAGTGCCTCCTTTCGACAATAATAGAACTAAATTCATTACAGCAACTCCTTCCAAAATGAAAATCCTTTAGAAACCAAGCAAATCGCTGAAATATCAGAATAATTCATAAGTTTTCATCTGAACATAACGTCCTGATTCACTAAGAAGGTTTAAGATTTAGTACTGGTTTAAATTAAAATCTTATAGTTGATCAGTTATATTTTGACAGGTTTTTGTCCTGTCATTGATAATAAGTCTTCATTAAAAACTTATGAATTATTCTGATATTTCAGCGATTTGCTTGGTTTCCAAATGATTTTCATCTTGGAAGGAGTTGCTGTAATGAATTTAGTTCTATTATTATCGAAAGGACGCACTAAAATTGCCCTTGCCTCTTCTTTATAAATTTGCGAAAAAGTTCGAAATAAATTCATAGTATAAAACTTAGCTGTCTTATTCTTTCACTAGTCAGTTTATAACTTTTGGTTGTCAAACTAGACCGGACTAGCGTTGGAGAATCTGGCTGTTAATTTCGAAAAAGATGTTCTCTGAAAAAATGATTTTTGAAAAATGCTCTAAAAAATTGGTTTTAGACAAATTGTACTTTCGTATAATTACTCGTACAGCCCCCCAAATGAGCAGATGGCATAAAAACATTACTTCAGTAGCCACATCGGCAGCTAAAAAAGCTTGGTTTTTTCTTTCGAGCCAGAAAATACTTCTCCCTTCCAACTTATACACTCTCTATGTTTCCCAAATAAGACCTAGCCTAGAGTACTGGTCCCACATCTGGGGAGCGACATCACCTTTGACACTTAACATCCTTGATTATATCCAAAAGAGATCCATTCGACTTATCAATGACCCAGCCCTCACGAGAAAACTCCCTTCTCTCGCTCATCGCCGCGCTGTTGGGGATTTATCCCTTTTCTACCGCTACTTCCACGGATTTTTCTCTGAACAACTAGCCGGTATTATTCCCCCCTTGACTGTTCCTAACAGAACAACAAGAGGCGCGGTACGTATGCATCCCTTTACTGTCCAGCTACAAAAGCCTAGAACAGACCACTTCTCTCGCTCATTCTTACCTAGGTCCTCCAGATTATGGAACAAATTGCCTGCAGATGTTTTCCCTTCCCGTCCCAACCTCCAATCCTTCAAATCCCGTGTCAACATTTCCCTTCTCTTCAGACGCCCACGGTACGTTAGTACTTAGGCTTCAAGTCTACGTGGGATGTCTTAGATAAAAAAAAATTTAAAATGCTACAATATTCTTCCATATTAATCAAACAATTGGTCCTGTAGTGTGTCAGCTAAAGGTGGATCCAGACCAAACGCGCTGTTCCGCGCCGCGCCGTTTAAATCAGCGCAGCGCGGCGCCAAATTACGCGACTCTGCAACAATAGCGAATAAAACCCGGCAAGTGTGTCGGGTCGTGTCTGCTAACCAAAAATTTTGTTTAAAACAATTCTAAATTAAATGAATTAGCTAAAATTATTCAAAGTGGTGGAACAACATCTACGCAAAAGTTAATGAAGAAAAAAAGTTTACTGATTCATAAAAGTTAAAAAAAATTTAAAGTATGTCTACTCATCTGACATTGGCCTATTCTTAATTTTTTTTGCAATGTAAGCTATTAAACACTACGATTATAATTCGCTTGATATATGTATGCGTGAATACTAATATCTTTATTAACCTAATAGGCAAAGGCTATTGAGTGAAGACTTATAAAATATAAATAATCCAATAGGGACTGTTTCAACATTTTAATTAAGTTAAGGAGGTCAGAAACCTCAAGAAATATACTTTTAAAAACATTATTGATGTTAGTGAATCATATAAACATGTAAAGATGTAATTATTAAGTATATGAAGTATTTATTTTTGTTTTCTTGGTTACTGGGTTAGGTAAAACTTAGATATTTCCTACAATATGCGTTATAACTTTTGGATATTGGAACGAAGGGTTAACCTAATGCAGTCGGGTAAAGTAATTTTATTTATAACTACAGTCGGGAGATTAATTATTCGTACACTTTATTTGCTTTTCTTTACGATAATAAAAACAACTACTCATGTACTAAAAACAGTATTATAAAGTCCAACTTAAACAATACCTTTAAAAAATAAAATATAATTTCTTAAAAGCCAAGGGAGAAAAATTATTCGTCAATCAACATTTTTTGCGAAATTCGTCCAAACATGCCAAAACTAATAACGTGTGGGGTACCCTTTTGATTTTATAATTTGTTGTAACCTGTTAGGCATTGACTCTACCAGCTTTATAATAAAACTGCTTCGATTTTTGACCATTCTTCTTTAACGCCTCTTTATGTTCTTTCCCCCTTTCTTTGGGTTTCCGCCATAGATGTTCATTCGGGTTAACGTCTGGGAATTGCGGTGGCGTTTGCAACACTCTTGGTACGCTATAATAGTATCCACTCTTTAACAACCCAATTCACATTTTATCCGCACTTTGTCTTAAATTATGTTTTAAAATGTCCATGTAGACGAACCGATCCATAGTTTCGTCAATAAAATGGAGCTGGTCCACTCCGTGCCATGACATACACCCCAAGATTAGAACGGATCCCCCTCCGTGCTTTACCGTTGGAATTAAATTTTTAGGTTTGGAAGTTTCCCCGTGCTTTCTGTATACTAAAACCTTTTTTGATTTACCAAACAACTCGATTTTGGTTTCGTCAGTATATATGATGTTTTTACAGTACTCAGTATTTTTGTCAAAATGATTCGGAGCAAACTCGAGACGCTTCTTCTTATTTTTCTTATTTACTAATGGTATCTTTCGACCAATTCGTGCCTGTATACCACCCTGGCTTCTTAAAAATTTTCTTATTGTTGTTACATGGAAAACCTTTTTGTAATCACTGGCTTCACTTTTCACTATATCTGTCGCAGTAGTTTGCGGATTTTCACTAACAACTAGTATTTGTTGTATTGTTTCTCTCGAAAAGTCAGCTTTGTCTTCCTCTCCCTGCCAAGATTTTTGTTTGATTGGGTTTGATTGGGTTGTTTCATATTTTTACATTAAATATTCAACTGTTGACCGGCTTCTTCCAATAATTTTTCTTATGTCTCTTTGAGATCTTCCTTCTTGATATAAGTTTATTATCAAATGCCTGATTTCTTGAGACACTTCTGATGATTGGCGCCAGATTTTAAAATTTGCTGTATTCTTTAGACCACGGAGTCTCAAACTACTATTTTTAAAATTTTACTAAATTTGATGTAGATTTTTTATCTCTATGTTTGAAAAAATGACAAGTGGACGAATAATAAATCTCCCGAGTGTATAAATTATTTCTTATAGAGATATTTGTAGTGCTCATGATTATTCCTACACCGTAGATATTATTTTTTAAAAGCTGAAACTAAGCCTAAATATGAAAAAAATTAGATCATATCTGTTGAATTATAACATAGCAAACATATTTCTAAGCTTAAAGCAATACCTTATTGGACAATTTACTTTCTCCAATCAACTGCAACTGTGTATGGTTATACAAGTCCATTTATAGGAAAATTTTGCCATTAGGGTAGGTCAGCAGGCTAAATTTAAGTATTAGTAACGACAAGTAATAAAAGGAAACTTTAATTTTTTATATAACCTAGGTTTGTTCCCACGAATGCGAACATTATTTCAAGAGACTTTTTGTTCAAAAATTTAATTTATGTAATAAAATTATAAAAAAAAATATTTTGACAACTACGTTTATTAAATCAACCTACAGTACCTATTTTTTTTATACCCAATAATTATAACTATGACCGTGGCGGATATAATTTATTTTTAAATCAATTAACCCCACTATATTGTCTGTAGCCTTACTGCCATAACATAGGTAAAAAGTACAAATTTAAAATCACAAAGAAAACGACATGCTTATAAATAAAACAAAAAAAAAATCATTTTTCCAACAAAAAAAAATTCTAAAAAAAGTCCATAAAATTGCTATAAAACCTTACGAAAACGTCTAACAAATGATTTTTTATTTAGTTTTTCGACCCTTATAATGGAAATGTTTTTTTCATAAATACCAAGAACACTCGAGAAATAAATAAAAAATTGGGAAAAGGAGCAAAATAGATACCAATGCAGGTATTACAGCTAGATGCGACAATTAGGATTCATTTCCTTTGGCTCCGTGGCGATGCTAATTGATGCCCTCAAGAAAGAGGACTTTTGGCTCACAAATGGGTGTCCTGTTTGTTGGGGTGCACGACCACATACGTGACCCGTGATAAGCCCGGTGAGCAGAGCCCATGTCGGACGGGATGCCATGTTCTGTTCTTTACAGTGGATTTGCCCACAATGATTGTCCCCGCCACACAAGCTAGTGTGCAAAATGTTCGGAACTTTGTTCTTGAGGACGATAAATTGAAAATAATTATGAACCCAGTACACGCCACGAAATACCTATACAAATAACATCAACTTCCAAGTCGGTGGAATTCCATGCGCCTCTCCAAAACCTTTGAATGTTGCATTTACAAGGAAACTTTTGAACTCCAGACCTACACCACTGATGTGCCAATTTGGGGCAGTTCTGCAGTCAGAGCTAGAAGCATACACTCCAAACCTTGGATGAATTAGAAAGGATTCGGTGTTCCGTATACTGTGAGCGTATCGAACGTGTAGCCTATTTATTGTTGTTTGTTATGAAAACATCTTACCCTAGAGGTCCAGTTTACGAACTTTGGGAAATACGTAATTGAATCAAGAATGGTAGTAGAAAGAGATAAAATAGCATTGGAGTGTTGGCGCTCGGAAGTGTTTCTGTCTCTGTTGGTTGCTTTGGAAATACGAATGAACACTCGGTTACACGTATGTCTTTGTCTAATGAACTAGAAAAGAAAAAGTGCGACTTATAGATTTATAAATGACTCGGAGCGACTTTAAATAAGCCTTTAGAAATAATGTATTTAAGAGCTTTTTAACCTAAATTTATTATTATTTAGCAGAAAATAAAATATTTTGGGACTTTTATTACTTTTAGTAAATCTTGTGATGCTTCTAACGTATTTTTTGTACAAAAATATAAGGTAAACTAAGATGTGGCCAATGTTTACAAATTGTGTTTACAGTGTCAAGTCGCTTAGAATGGTTTGTTTTGACTTCAAAGAATGTTAAATTATCCCGTATCCATTCTTAATTCATCCAAGCTCCAAACCCTGATTCCCGTGTGGCGCTAGAGCGGCGCGGCGTTCCAAAACTGGCGCGTTGGTCCTGCGCGTGTAAGCGGGCCTAATAGGATCATTTTTTGAAACGTACTTGTCTCTACTTTTTGATGATTCTCGTTATAAATTTAAACCCAAAAGCAGCTTTTAAAATAATTGTAAAGCCTAAAACATATTATTTTAGAAAGATAACGTTTTATGCAACATTACATCCGTCAGGTTTTTTATTCGCTGTTGTAAGGTCAATTTGCATGCGGCTTTTATTTTTCTGTGATAAAAAAATTCGAACCTTCTCGACATGGCGCTTTTCTTTGGCAATTTGACAATCAAGATTTTAAATTGACAAGGTACACCTAAGACAATTAAGTTTTGTACTATGCATTCATTTCTTAGTTTTTCGCGATTTAAAAAAAAAATGAATAATTTAAATTTTACGTATTTTCCACAATAATCGAACTATTGTACAAATTTTAAGAAAGAAATCACTTGAAATCGCAGAAATAATAGAATAACTCATAAGTTATGACAACTTACTGACAATGACAGGACAAACACTGGTCAAAACTTTGAGTTACAGCCAAACCAAGTACCTAACTCGGTAGTTAAGAGGATTCTAAATTCGATCAGCCAGATTCTCCAATGCTAGTCCGGTCTAATTTGACAATCAAAAGTTTTAAACTGACAAGTGTAAGAATAAGACAACTAAGTTTTATTCTATGAACTTATTTCTCAGCTTTTTCGCAAATTTATCAGGAAAAGGACAATTTTATTACGTACTTTCAACAATAATAGAACTAAATTCATTACAGCAACTCGTTCCAAGATGAAAATTATTTGGAAACCAAGTAAATCGCTGAGATATCACAATAATTCATGTTTTTAATGACAAGGACAGGACAAAAACCTGTCAAAACATAACTGATCAACTATAAGATCTTAATTTAAACCAGTACTAAATCTTAAACTTTCTTAGTGAATCTGGACGGATATGTTTTAACTTTACCTTCCGGATCCAATAGCCTGGTAACGCCATATTCCTTTTCAGCAACAAAAAATACAGTTTCCAAACGTTCTCTGGGTCTCTGACCACGGACTCTTCCCCAATCAAGAAGGTCAGGCCTATTTCGATGGATAATAGAGCTGAATGCCAAACCATCCCTCCAGGATTTAGTGAAATCTTGAACATGGACACCAGGATATTTGTGCGTGGTACGTTTGGCCCATCGAAGAAGATAATCTTTGGCGGAGACGTTGGGTTCTTGGCCGACAACGATGTCGGAGATCTGAAAAATAAAATAAAACATAAATAAAAAATAAAATGTAGAAATAAATTAATGATATCAACAATGCACACGCAGCGAGCTGTTTCACTTATTAGAAAATGTCCTTTATTTAAGGGGTTATATATACAGGTAGAATTTTCAAAAAATCGATTTTTTTAAATTTAATTTTGGTGATGTACATAATATATATTCCAGTACACACACAGAAAATTTCAAAGCAATCCGGCGATTATTTTCGAAGATACACGCATATTTGTAAAGACGTGTTAGAGCGATTGAACTCTATGTAAAGTGCTTTTGAAACTTTAAATGCGTTTTTCTCAAAACTGTGTTTTTAAAGTCAGTGACGAAGATTTCTCGGATGCGGCTGAACCGATCAGTCTCAAATTTTAACACAAGCTTCTTAAGTATATTTTTTACTAATTAATCGAAGGTTTTTTCTCACCGATTAATATATTTTTTTTATAAACAATTTAAGGACAAAATTTTGGTCAAAAATGGATTTTTTTGGAGAAACCGCCATTTGTCAAAAAATTTTATTTGGCTTATTCCTTCGATTAATTAGAAGATTATACATTACTTTAACGAAATCTGTTTGGTTTTTTCATTTTCGATGATCCAATCCAGAGATATCGTTGTCACCGCAAGATGCCTTTTTTGAGAGGAACTCCTGGAGATCAGCTATAGCAGCTTTCAAAATTATTATTTTTACAAATACAAGAATCTTAAAATACAGTTAAAAGTTACCATAATATGTGTACAAATTTTCACATTAATAAATTTAGAAGTCTTCTCAGGAAAAAGTGTTGAAAAATCGCTTTTTTTAGGCCTCCTGGCTGTATATTATAACCCCTTAACTAATAAATGGGTGTGGTGCAGTAAAATTTTGAAGCATCGGTGAAAGAACTTTTACGAAGTATGTTTTAAACTCGGTTATAACCAATTTACTGCTTGATTTTTAACATTTTTTGAAAGGCAAAAGGTTTAAGCTAGTAGTATGCTCATCTCATTAGTCAATAACGTAATAGGTAAGTGACTATTCATTGTGTTAATGGTACAACATAGCCTATTTTGTTCTGGTTACAATTTCAACTGAATTCACGAGCGTTCCATATTTTCCGATATTAAGTAAAAAAATTGCACCTATTAAATTAAAATACACATCTTTGATAAATCTTTGGTAAAATCTTTGGTGGAATTCAAAATACTTTTGATTATTTTCGGTTTTCACTAAGACTGATAAAAAATGAGATGTCACAATATTATTTAAGTTTGGCAATGCCCCGACTGGATCATTTGTTTTTTCTTCATAATATTAGAGCCCGTGACGTCAGGCTCTTCAGATGCGTCGGATAAGGGTCGATATTTGAGCATTTTTTAAAATAAAAAAATGTGCGATTTGAGGGAAAAAAGTATTGGGTATGTCTTTAGACTATCCCAGGAGTCGCTCATTCAAATATATGCAGTAAACTATATAGCAACCAGTATAACTGCTCGATCAGAGAGTAGATTCTAACAAGGTTTAACGGACAGATTTATTATCAACATTATTTTTTTTTAAGAAATTATTTTGTAAATAAGTCATGTTTTTCTCGAAAGAAATTTTATAAATAATTTTGGTTATAAATAATAATATGCGTTTATTCTGTGTTTGCGCTACCTGTGATACTACTTGTCATTTGATTGCACACGATTTGATTAGGTTACAACATGTGCTGTCACATTACAAGTGTGCAACCGGCCGTAAGCTGCTGCACGAGAATATCGTGAACGATTCCCTGGTCGCAGACATTATCCAGACTACAGCGTGTATCAACGGGTACATAACCCATACCTGGAAGGACAGATTCCTGAAAATCCTCAGGGACTCGTTCACGATAATCTCGTGCAGCAGCTCGAGCATTCCCGTCACAAACCCAATTATTATTTTTCATAATTCTAAAATTCGTCAATCAATAATGCAATGTACTATTCAAAAAGGCCTGCGTAATTTAGGAACTCTGAACGTTATTGGTGATATCTATAACGTTTCTCTACATATATAGAATTAAATTTTCTATTAAGAAAATAATTTAAAATGGAATCATCCCAACATAGGAAATCTCTTTTTATACCACAGCCGCATGCGTATTGTGTAGTGTAATTAATGTGTAATTCATCTCAAGTTTGATAACATTACCAATGAAAATTGAAAAACACACGCGAAACCAAATAAAAATATTTTCTATTAAAACCGCTTAAGTACAGACCACACTTCCTCGCGGGCGCCACTTATTCACGCTCGATTAAAATGAATTACCGCGACTTTTTTAGAAGTTGGCATGCTTAATGATCTGTGATAGGTTAAACGATAAATGTAAGCGCTAATAAATCTTGGCTTGCTGAAATATTAAGGAAATATTAAAATGGTATGTTTTATGTTATTCCTTGATGTAGCGTGGCATAAAAGTGCTTCTTATGTAGATTTAAAGACCAGTAGCTAATTAGAGCATGAGTCATTTTTACTGAAAACATATACGTACATCATAAATTGGTAAATTTAATAATTTAAAATCCGACCAAGACTTTAAATTTTTTAAAAAATAAATCTAATAAAAAAGTCTACGCAAAATTAATACTTCCTGGTGAGGGTTTAAAATTTTTTAAATTAATATTTACATACATGTCCTCGTGTTGTACATGTATTCCCGACCTAAAAATGTGACAGAGGACAATGATATATGAATAAGGAATATTCACATATTTTTTTATTGCATCCATCGTTTAAGGAAGTCATTGTCATTACAAACCCAAAAAAAATAGTTTGAAGAAAATTACTTGGATAATTTAGCTACAAAAAATGTTTACTTTTCGGTATAATTTATTACAATTGAAAAAGCAGCCATTTGTCCTTAGTGAAAAATGACGTCAGGAGATCAGTAAAAATCTACATGTTAACGTAAAGCTTAACCCAAAGTCGAACAGGTTTGATTTTCTTGGAAACAGTCAGAGGGAGAAAAATCGAATATTTTGGGTTGATAGAGGAATAGTTCAACTACAGCTTCGGTAAAAAATTCAGTTCTACAGGATGCTTCGTTTCCGAGCTAATAAATGTCAAAGTCGAAATTTCCGCGATTTCCGTTGAAATCGGGTACAGGTCGCAAATATGAATTAAATCGATGGAAATTTTCGAAGGTAGTAGGGGACCCGGAGCTTCAGAACTCTACTGAAACTGATGAGAATCAGAAAATGGCAAGTAATTCTTTTGAATTTTTTTAGGTCGAAAAATGCCATTTTCAGACGCCTCTTTGGTACCTAATAACTCGATAACAAAACATGAGATCGAAAAACGGAGTCATAAGTGAAACTTTAAAATCTCAAATACTTTCTTTGTGATACATTTGCCTAAACCTAAAATCACTGGAAAAGGGAAATATTTGGAAAAAAACTGGAAATTTAGATTTTTGACTCAAATATTTCACGGTTTTTAATTTTTTGTGGGGCCAAAATGGTTCAAATTAAAATCCCATATATGTCATCGGAAAGAGCTCGTCAAAGTATATCTTATCCATATTTTTTAGTTTCTTCATTCTCTATAGGAAGGGAGCAATCGCCGATTAAATTTCGATTTTTTTACTTTTTTTGCCCTCGACATCGGTACATTTGAATCACTCTGTATTTTTTCCTATCAATTTTTTTCCCAATTTTTCAACACTATCTTATAAAGGGATAATCACACTGTAAAATGAATATCTAATGGGTCATCCAGGAGCGTATTTAAGGGGTAAAAATCGGATTAGAAGATGGCGATTCGTTCTAGTCACTATCTAGAGTAAAATATATTGGTCAAGTCGTTCCACCTGAGACCGTGACAACTGAAGAAAGCGTTACCGTATTTGAAGCAGAGGATCGCCGAAAACGAAGGAAGTGGATACGCAAGAGAGCCATCAAACATCAAAGTCTTTTGTAAAATTCATGGCCATTTAGGCATGACGAAAATAAGTAGAGGCCTGGTGTCTAAAATTCGGAGTGCTGTTCACAAGCCCGCTACAAAAAAGTCATGCTAAGCACAAGATCATGACCAGCCTTCTGTGAAATACAAATATTTTTCATACTGTGTTTACAAAATGACATACCATCGTGAAATCGACCCTACTATGTATTTAGATGCAATAAGTAATTATTATTTCGTCGTTGTGCAATGCCGATACTATATTTTAATTTTTCAGAAAAAAACACTTATGGTAAAGCACAAAGTTACATAAAAAACTATGCCGCAATACCAACGCGACTATTATTTGCAAACGGAAATTATAAAACTTGTATATGCATTTAGGAAATTATCTTGTTTCTTTGTTTGTCCGTTTCTTAACATAAAGCGATTGTTCGTAAGCGTTAAACAATTTTTTACGCCATATTCTTAAATAACAGCAAAACGTCACGGAGCATTGCAATGTCAAGATAAATTTAAACCTGAATTCACGATAGAGGTTTAAAATTCACAACGGTTTTTATTCCCATGAAGATTCAAATTCCTAGTTCGCCAGTTCAGTTTTGTCGATGTCATTGTTTTCAAAAAATAACACTATTTTTTGTTATTTTGCCATTTTTTGCAGTGAATAATGAGTTTTTGTAAAGATTCGTTGGAACTTGTATTCATCAAATTAAAAACCAACCATGTTAATTTATATTTATTGTGCAAAATATGCGATATTACTCTGTAACTTTTTATAATTCATCGCTCTAAGCTTATAAGAGTCTGAAAAATGAAGGTAATTAAATGAAGCATGGATACGGATACGGATTTTAAGTGTTATCTCAGTGGCGGATTTAGGGGGGACCCAAAATAAATATTGTAACATAAACATTAACCATTTCTACATATTCCACAAAATATTATAAACAAAAACAAACATTTTGCCGTCTATGTAAGGTCTTTGAAATGAATTATACCAAAAAATATGAATAATAGATAAATACTAATATGTAATATAAAAAATGCAAGAATGCAGAAAGGCAGAATTGCAGAGAATGCAGAGATGCAGAATTTACATGCTCTTAGATTTTTTCTGGAGACATTCCTTACAGATCTCACTGCGATCTTATCAAAATTTGCGCCGGATAATTTTGGCTTCTAAACGAAACAAATAACCCAATATTCTTTAAAAAAACAATCTCTTTGGAAAATAATTATTTTACAAAAACAGCTTTTTGAAAATGCATTAACGAGATTTTTCAAATTATTTTCTCGAAAACATATTCCGGATCTACATTTTTTTAAAAATGTCCTGGCCGCTTTTTCAACGATGCTTTTTAGAAAATGGATTTATGAAATATTTTGAAAATATTTTCTCCAAAAACCCGTAATTTGAAAGTGTACATTTTCTCAAAAATGACTCCAAACAAATAATTTTTAAAACAGGTACATTTTTCGAAAATATATTTTTTTGAAAACAATATTTACAAAATTAAATTATGAACTCTAGTAGCTTGGAAAATACATATTAATAAAAAAAAGACGAAAAAAGGTCCTGAACAAACCCAAACAAAGGTCTACTTAGGTTTGGTACCTTACTTTCTCGTAAATTACTTTTCAATAGGTCATTGCTTGAAAAAATTAATACTATCCGAAAAAATTTAATTTCGAAAAAGATGTTCTCTGAAAAAATGTATTTTTGAAAAGTGCTTTAAAAATAAATTGGAAAATTCATTTTAGACAAATTGAACTTTCGTAGTACTCGTATATCCCCCAAATGAGCAGAAGGCATCAATAAAAAATAATACAATATTACACTTACACGCGTGTAAGCTAATATGAAGAACTCTTTTAGCTGTTTCTTTTTTTTAACAAATATCATTTTTGATGTTAAATTAAGTAAATTTTTTCGAAAAACAGCTTCTTCAAAAATATCTATTTTTGAAAAGAGCCTTTTAAAAATACATTTTCTGTAAATATTTTTTAGAAAACGTAGGTACTTTCTCTAAATTTAAATTATGAATGAATGAATATTCGAAGTCTTTTTCGAAATAATGTTTAAAAAATGTTCTTTCTAAAAACATATTTTCTTGAAAAAAAAATAGTTTCAATAAGTGGTTCAAAAAATAGTTGGTTTCAGAAAAAAAATTGAAAACATTAGTTTTCGAATATCTGTATTATTGAAAAAGTTCTGTCTTCGAGAAAATATATTTTCGACAAAAAATGCGTTTTAGAAAAATTTTCATATATCAGTCCAAATGGACAGAAGGTATAAGTGATTAAAAAAATGCTAGAATATTGGTAAGTTAGGATGACAAACCGTTCTGTTGTCGCAAGAACAGGTTGAGGTATTTCGTCCATTAAGAAATAGTGTACATTTCTTAGAACTCTAAACAATAAAAAAGTAATGTCGCAATCGAGATGCCCGTTTTTTTTTTGTTATTTATTTGGTATTTACTTTCGTGTAGGTCGAGGTTAGGCCAGTTGGCATCATAGACTCTTTTTATTTTCAATTTATGTTTTACATATCTTGTCACTGGCAAAATCCGAAAAGTGTGCATTGTTGACTTTGCCCGGGCACTATTCGGGAAACGTCCGCCATACTGTGCAGTTGTGTGGGCAGGTTTACCCAGGTTTGTTTACGTTTGCGCAGGATCCTACTCTGTGTTCTTTTTACCGAAAAAGCTTCTAACCAAGCGTAAGCCTATCTGAGCAAATGTGTACAGTATTGCGGCCTTTGCCCGTATACTGCCCACTGGAAGATTTTGTCAGTAACATATATAACAAAAATAATGGTAAATAGTGGTAACTAAATGTTAGGTCTTATTTTAAACACAAAAAAATGGTTATGCTTATTAACAGAACTAAGCAGAACAAAATAATTATTTTTTCTCCAAATGACATTAAAAGCGGCCTTTTAATGACACTTGGCAGGCTTAGAAGTTGTACTTTTAATGCCTAGGCAGAAAAAGTCCAATTTTACTGTCTAGGCAGAAAAAGTTCGTTGCTAGGCAACCTTCCAAGTAATAATTTAAATCAAACTGGTTATTAAAATTGACAATGACATTAAGAAAACTCAAAATGATGCTGATGATAATAAACTGGTTTTATTGCATTAAAACTACAAACTACAACACGAAATTTTTATTTATTAGATATATTTATGGTGATTTGTGAACAATTATTTAATACAATTGAACTCTGTCCACTTCCCTCCTTTCCAGTAAAATTAACAACTTTAGTATCCACACTTGATACTCCGGAAACGCCAGAAAATAATTTAGTTATTTGGATATTGATAATGAAACGCAATTTAAATATGGAAAAGTCGATTTTGCGTGGAATTGGAACAAATTTGAAGAAAAAATTATATGTTTCACACGGCAGAAAAGCAGATTTAATGCCTTGGCTGGTTTCATAGCCTCGCTACGCTCGGCTATGAAACACCAGCCGCGGCATTAAATCTTGTGCTTTTATGCCTAGTAAAACAAATAACTATTGGGTTAATAAGCTTATTTAATTCCTACAAATAGTGGCAATAAGAAAGACGAATGTCTTGCGTCCGCAATACTTAAAAACAAGAAAAAAACATTAGCGGCTTCGCAGATTGAAAGTACAGTGTTTTTTGTTCTTACATTAAAGCACAGGGAGTCCAAAAACTAACCTGAAAATCCCTGAGCCGCTTTAGATAGATAGAATTTAATACAAAGAAAGTTTTAATAGATATTAGAATTAAATTAATAATTGTTTGTTATTTAGAAGATAACAAAACCCAATTTTTAAGTTTCACCCCTAGATTGATGATTCATAAACGCGGCTTGGGTTTGATACCCTACCCATGTGCCCACCCAAATTGTGTTTAGGTGATTAGTTTAGTTCATATATAACTTATAACATAATGTACAAATTGTTATATTTTAATTTTGCAGCGCTTGATTAAAATCCTTATATATTCAAATATTTTGTAACAAATACCTATTTTATTTATAAATAAATAATTAATTATGTCTTGCCATGCCTGCCTAGGCTTACTTTTATAGCTCATAAAATCTTCTTTTGGTGGTATTGTTGTATAAGTATGAACTTCCTTGTTTTATTCTTTTTTATAAAGTCAACCAAAATTTTAGAAGTTTTTAATGAGAGATAGATTGGAAAGACTTATAATATTAGAAAATAGAAAATCGGGAAACCATTTAATAAAATATTGCAATAACAACAGCCGATGTCAGTGGTCTAACCCGTTAAGAATAAGGTGTAACCGAGAGAGTAACTAAAAAAGCCTTATATTGTTTGGAAAAATCTAAGAAATAAAATGGTACATTAAGAATCAATTAGTAAAATCGTATCATGACTATCAATGACTATCATGAGTAATATGCATCGCCCCTTCCTAAGCATATCTACAACTCTGCAGTAGGTTAAAAACTCGGTAAAAAATGAGCTGTTTTTATAATAAAATTTTAAAACGGAAATTGACAGATTGCTAATTAATGGTTTTAGTGAATGCGTAACCAATTTTATAAACATTAAGGAAATAGGAAATGTTTACAAAAAAATAGGGAGTATTATAGATGTGTAAACCCTCGGTACGCCATTCTAGAAAAATATGAAAATATGTCAATACAACCGTTCTATAAAAGAATACCAGTGGGCTTAAATGTCAAGCTATGGTATGTAAAATAACAATCTGATTAGTGATTAGTGAATAATGTACCTACATTTTCATGGAATTTAATTGTGGGTTCAAGTTGTTTATTATTATGTTACTAAATAATAAATGAATCTATATACAGGAGTCCTACTTTTTCAATGTCAAATTATATGAGTGTGGCTAACCTCGTATTTATTTATTAGCAAATTAGCTTTAGGCACTTTAATAGACACTTCTACAGCCATATACTAATCTGAGCAAACAGTTACTGTGTTGTTGCAATTGCTGTATGTACAGGGTTTTCGGATTTCGTAGTTGCAGGGTATCTCGGTTGTTATTAGAGATAGATAGTTGCGGTTTTCGCGAAGTGTTGCTACTGTTTGATGAAACGAAAGATGGCATAAAAATATTTTGGCCCCCTTCGTTTTTGACATCAGGACGAAATTGTTTTTTTCCATTTTCGCACCCCCTCGCATTTCAATTATCTTGTAACTTATAAAAAAAGTAAAAATGGATTGCTTTACAGTTTTTTACGTAGAATCGAGTGGCGTGGTTATAGATTTTCATCGGATATGATATTTTTCGAGATAATACCCAAACATTTGTTTTTTAAATGGAACACCCTGTATGTTTCTTAATCATTAAATTTCCTCTTTCGAGAGCTTTTCAAAAATATATAACACTTTATATTTATTTTTAGCCCTTAAATCGAACTATTTAAATTTAAACTTTAATTTTGCGTAGTTGGCCGAGACGGGAAGAGTCAGTTGTTGTCATTAAGTTACTATTACTTATATTACTTATCTTTAATCCGTTATTTATCAATTTTAAATAAGAATACGGCAGTAAACGATAATTTTACCAATAACGAAAAGCATATGTTGGAATGCTTTATACCATGAGACGAAAATAGTGATCATCACTGATCAGGCGTCTGATACGTATTTAGAAAGGTATTTATTTTCCTATTTGTCTGGTAATCTACACATGCTATATTATTCCATTATTATATATAGGTACCCTGCAAGAAGGCAACCGAATAAAGCCATATTCTGTAGAATTAGAACAAAGCTTATAACTTTTGCAAAACCTCGCTCAAAAAATTATAACAAACTTCAACAGGAAGTCGAAGCAACTAATGTTTTGGCAAGTCTAGAAAACACATCTGCAACTTCCCGCAGAAAGAGTGAATAAACAGACAAAATAGCAGATATTGGTCTAGATAAAATCAACATAGGATTTATCCTAGAGAGCAACAAGGTAGATTTGGCTTCAGCAAAGCATATTTCATTCTACGATGTAGATTCAAATTCCTCATATATAAAGGAAGTTCCACTTAGGTACCTAAATATACTGGAAAATACTTTAGCTGAACTACATGACGACGTGCCTTTATCCCTTAAATCAGTTATATTTCTAGCAAGATGGTGCCCCGTCACATAATGCACAAATAATGAGACCATATTTAGACAACAATTTTCCCGGTCGTTGGATTGGCCCCCAAAGCCCCCAGATTTATCAGTACTCGAATTTTTCTTTTGGGTGTATTTGGAAAATAAAATATATCGTACTCAACATCGAACAATGCAAGATCACCGCAATGAAACGGAGCAAGAATTTAGAGATTTGCAAGGCCGCCCATTAATATTAATAAATGCTTTACGCAGAATAAGAAAACTGTGTCATAAATACATTTTGGTTTGCAGTTTGAACAATTCATATAGAGGCTTTAATGTTATGTATTACTTTCAAACGAACGAATTAAAAGGACTAACTCTTTTCGTTACATAAAGTTTTGTATCTTTTGTTTTTATATTTGACTTTTATTTGCTATTAATAATTCAAGACAACTAATTTAATTTTCAAATGATAAAAAACTAAGCAGTTTTAGTTCTGGTTAGGATTTTCTATATATCTAGATAACAGGTAGTGTTGTAGTTTAAAAAATAATACCAATTTTAATAAATTAATGAAAATACAGGATTTCACTAGTTCTTTTTAAATCTAAATACTTGAATGGACGTTAAACCACATGTTAAACACGGCCAACTACGCAAAATTAAAGTTTAAAATTAAATAGTTCGATTTAAGGGCTAAAAATAAAAAATAACTACAAAGCGTTATATATTTTTGAAAGGTTCTCGAAAGGGGAAATTTAATGATTAAGAAACATACCTATAGGGTGTTCAATTTAAAAAAAAAACATACGTTTGGTTAATATCTCGAAAAATATCTGATGAAAATCTAACCACGCCACTCGATTCTACGTAAAAAGCGCTAACAGGATAAATTTTTCCTTTGTTTATAAGTTACAAGATAACTGAAATGCGAGGGGGGTCCGAAAATGGGAAAAAAATCAATCTCGTCCTGTATGCCAAAAACGAAGGGGGCCATGAAAAATATTTTTATGCCATCTTTCGTTTCATCAAAAAGTAGCAACACTTCGCGAAAACCGCAACCCTCTATCTCTAATAACAACCGAAATACCCTGCAATACAACGAAATCCGGACACCCTGTACAGAAATAACTAACCTTAAAAGAACAAAAGTCTCATTGCCTAATTCTATGTCGGTTCAATCATATCTTTATATGATTGAAGAGCTTCTTTAAGCTCTATTTCGTTGACAATTTTATTGATGACATAAATTAATTTTTTTATCTCAAACCGTTGCTTTAGGATGCCATGATATGAGTAGCAATTTAACAAAGCTAAACAAAACTAATTTCCTTACCTTCGGTGGAATCTCCCACGATAAAGGCCACCATAAATAAAACAAAGAATGACATACTTTTTTATAATTTGCCAGTTAGAGTGAGGTTTAAATATAATTTGATAAGATTCTTCTCGTTAGATAAAAGCAGTTTTTTTCACTAATTTAGTCAACCCAAAGTTAGAACTCGAACTATAACGTGAATCGTGAATCCATCACAACAAAAACAATAACTTGTAATTTGTAATGTTCTAGTTCTAATTGACTAATATTAATCAAATAAAGATATAGAGGCTTAATTAATTTGATGATAGTGGGCAAAGACCGGTTAATGACCTAGGAGTAAAGCGGAATTTTGGCCAATTATATTATGGGCAGATCAAAACTGTTAAAAATGTTTGCAAAGTACAAGGTAAAATCAAAAAGCTAAGTGTGTTCCTTTATTGACTAACTATACAGGGATTTTAATTCCGGAATCTCGGAATCCAAATTAATCTTCAACGTTTTTCTGGATGGTTATTTTGGGGCTCCATTGTATAACGATTTTGTGATTCTTGAACCCACCGCGATGTCAGAGCAGAGCGCTAGTATATTTATGTAGTCTACCATGCATGCTCTGGATGCTCAGGTTTGTTGTAAAAATGTATTCTTAAGAAACACAAGTTCGTGAAAATTTCTTACACAGAATCACATTAACAGAATAAGGCTTGGTAGAAGCATGTAGAGAGTAGAAAACTTCTATGGTACACTTATGTTCCTTTTTGTTTGAAAGCAGAGGTCTTTAATACGTTTTACTTTTATTTTAATTATGTACGTGAATATTTTATTTAAACTAAGCATGTTTTATTGCAACGATAATCACTTGTTTATCCGGCAGAATCCGGAAGAGGCGGTGTGCGAGATAATAATAACCTCGATATTAGCCCATTACAGGATTCTGTTAGATGCCCAAGTGGTCACAATAAAACGCAAGTACTGTGCATTTGTTGACTAAAAATATAGGGTAGTCGTGCTTTGTGTTCTTTTGTGCAAATTTTATTTTTTTGAGGAATAACGTTAATGTGGTTTTTGTTTGATTATTTCGTTGTAAGGCAAGATTGTGTTCAACTTCTTATTTTTTAAAATAAATTAAGGCGTATTAGCATAGTGCAGGCGATAAGGTCATTTTTTGGTCAATGACCCACCTAAATTTATTTTCAATGATCCACCTATTAATTTTTTTTAAACTACCCTTTTCTTTCAAAAAAGTGCAAGTTCCACGCGAAAATTCCCCAAGAAAGAATCAAGCCAAGCCATCGTCGAAAGATATCCAAGCTTGCTCCGGGCTGGGTCGTATTTTAAATTAGCCTCATACGTGGCCGACATAAATTCATTAAGACTAAGAGAGAAACAGACATACGCACTTTAGGAAGTTAAAAAGAGACAAAATTTGTCGCGCGCCACTCCCACTATGGAAATACACTCGAACCGCCGCGTGAAATATCTCTTTCAAAACATTTGGGTTGGACAAAGAAAAGCTAATTAGGTACTTAATATGGGCATTGTATTTGCATTTTATTAATGTATTATTAATTAGCGGCTAAACATAGAAATACGATCTCTTAGCCACGCCAATGTTAGTCATTAAATATAACGGCATCGGCACGGGTTTTCTCACAGTAGCAGCGAGGTCCAGAGGTAGAGTCTTAGCGAGTGGACCAAGAGGTCGTGGGTTCGAGGCTGTGCTCGGGTACACTTTTTTTATTTAAAAATTAGATCGGCTCTAAAAGGTATATTGGCAACAAGTTTAGCACTTGTTCCTCGATAAAATAGTTCTAAAATTATTGGTAATCCCATATCTACTACAGCTGGCAGCCTGCGCGTGCATAGACAAAGATCGTATTGCTATGTCAAGCCGCCACTCCGCCAGTATTGTATTTATTAAAGAAAACGGAGTTTCGGCAGCTTTCCTAATTTTATTTTTCGAATAATCATACTTTTGAGTACAAGGTGCGACCTCTATTGACGAGACGCAGACGTATCAAAACGGGAAGCCGCTAACAATCTTAGACTAAAATACACAGAAAAGTAAGACTAAAAGTCATAAACATCTAGAGTAGCAATGTTCAATATACTATACAGTACCTATTTTATGATTTTTGCGGTGTTTATTTGTAGGTAAATAATTCCTTGGCAAAACTAGGCACATTATTAAAAAAACCTTCCTTAATTAAAAAAATGTATTTTGCTTATTGTGTTGATATCATTGGTTGCCCACAAAATTTTTACCCATCTGTAAAAAAATAATGTAATTTTAGTTTAATTATTTCAGATACTATATCACTTTTTATGGAATATCAATCTCAAATTATCCTGATCCCGAGACGGAGAGAGTTATTCCTAATTCCGAAAATTCTAAGACTGAAATACTGATCGTCGGACTAGAGCCAAGAAAATCATAATCTCAGAAAAATTAACATTTTCGCAGTCGCAGTTCCATAAGTCCAAATTGAAAATAAAATAGCCTTCTTCGATTTTTTAAAAAGAGTGTATGTATATTATTACCAGTACAAGTTAATACTCTAAGACCCATTGTGTTTTGTGATCTATTGTAAATGTCAATTTAAACAGAATCCTTTTATTCGTCTGAAAGATTAAGTCATTGATTTGGACATAACAAGTGAACATTTACACAATACTGCAGACAACAAAGCATGAATACTTATTTATTCTTTTTTTGACCCAGTTGCCAAAAAAGTGTGTAATTAGCAGTCAAAAGATGATTTTATTAGACGCTACTATAATTTGTTGTTTTATCTTTCTTGTATGTTGGTTTGGTATGACTGATGATTAAGACGCGCATACCACGATATTGCGGGTATTCCTTTTGTGAAACATATTCACTCCTCTTGTGATGTTAAAAGTGCATACTATTTTTTTATCAAATTTATGTAGTAGGTACAAAAATAAAAGTTAAGAAATTAAAATGAAGACAAAAATTTCAATCATCTAGGTTAGATATGTATGTCTTATAAGTGTTATAGAAATTTTTAGACAAAAATAAGAGCAGTTGCACAAACAAAAACGTTAATAAATTCGTTTCAACTAAAGAATTTCTTGGGGTGCCATCAATTAAATGAAAGTAAGAAAGAGTTAACCTAAACAAAAAAAAAAAATCTCAAATTGGGCTCGAAAATTCGCTCAAAAATTTGTACTAGGTTGGAAGTTACAGCAAATCTCAAGAGCATAACTTTCCTCTTAGACCTCCTTCAACTTCAAAGCGAGACATCTATTTTATCAAAAATTTTGTTTTAATTCAAGAAGTGGAATTAAATTAAGCATACACTTTGTTATATGTATAATGAAAAAATAATGCTCTTGTAGTAAATTTACAGAAAATAATCACAACAAGATCTTGTAATTTCAAAAGATTTTATTTTAGGAGCCGCATTCCTTATAACAAGATTCTAATATTTTCCAAAAAAATATTTTTAGAAGCACTAAAGATAAATTTCAATAATTAAAAAGTTTCTAGACTTAAAAAAATTCACCCTTACTATAAATAATTATCCACCAATATTAATTAGGAATAAAATAGTGGAATTGGGTATTTTCGACGCTTTAAAGTTTACGCGGTGTGGTCGGTCTTAGAGATGTGCTATGAGAATGTTCTCAAGGGAATATTTCCGGAGAACGGTAAATTACCGAGAACATTTCCCAGCATAAATTCTCGAGAATTTATGATTTTTTAAAAAAATATAAATTACTGGAAAATTACCGAGAATATTTCCGAGAACGAGAATGTTCTCGGGAAAATTAATATTCTCGGATAATTTATGAGAATTTACGGAAATTTAAGGTAGTTTATTTTAATGCCGCTATTGTATCATAAATGGAGCTTGGAGCATCTTTATCTTTATTTCTTTTGTGTGTTGTTTTAAACAAGTTGTTTAGACATGTTATTTTATACAATGCTTTTCTAAGTTGTGTTTTATTTATAAATAAATTTACTTGAAAATACTGAAAATAAAAATTTAATGTGTCTTTATTTTGACTAAGATGCATAATCACGTTAGTTTACAATTTAAATATTTTCTAAATTAGGTATTGTGTGTGCAATGCTGTCTCTTTATTTTTTCAGATAAAATTATTGGAAAAACTACTTTGAGTAAAAAAATATGTTCTTCCAATTTATGCAGTCAAACAAAACTGAGAACAAAACATAAAATTCTCCAACATATAAAATAGATTCTCCAAAATTTCCGATAAATTCTCATTTTTCTCAGAGAATATTTCCCAATAATAAATTCTCAAGAATGTTCCATCTCTACATCTCTTTATTTTTTCAGATAAAATTATTGTAGAAACTACTTTTGGTAAAAAAATATGTTCTTTCAGTTTATGCAGTCAAAACGTAAAATTCTCCAACATATAACATAAATTCTCAAAAATTTCCGATAAATTCTCATTGTTCTCGGAGAATATTTCCCAAAAATAAATTCTCGAGAATGTTCCTTCTCTAGTCGGTCCTATTGTTATTCTTATTATTTAAATACCTGTTGTGTTGTCATGTCGCGTGCGTCTTTCCTAATTTGACCCTAATAAAACGAAGTAGTCATAGGCTTCTTACTTTCCTTGTTCTTTGTGTTGTGCTTGTTATTTGGTGTAGTCACTAAATCAGTGTGTGGTATTATGGACCTTTTAAGGAATTGAAAATACCTGAGAGTATCATAAAAAAATCTTTCAAGGTCGCTTCCCTCTAAAATGATGTAGCTATTTGTATGAAAGTAAGGAGTTCTTTAAATCAAATGTGCCACTTATCAATAGAAGATATTTTCATTTAAATGGCAGTTTCTTTTTAAATTGATGACTATTTCACTGATGTGGAGAAAGAGCTCCTCTACCACATTTCCTTGTTTAAAACAGTAAAACACGGCATTCCCAGGCCGTTATCCATCCAAATACTTACTGTGGCGGGCGCCGCTGAACCTCAGTGATCGGTCCGAAAGGTTCACAAGGATCTACATACACCCCGGCAATATCGACTGGAAAGCTTCGCGCGAAGATACGAGTATAGTTAATTGAAATAAAGAATTAAGAGTTTTATTTTCAATACACTACTTACTCTCTTATTAGGATAAAATATAAAAGACATGGAGTTCCCTGGACTGGATGACTTTATGTAAAAAAAAAGGCAGCGCCGGATTGTTGTCGGATTACAGAATGTACCCAAGTAGCATTTTTAGACACATTTTGGTAAATGTATCGAAAACACTGTTTCTGTTTCCGACACAAATTCGAAACTGTTGACAACAAATATCGAAATATTTTCGAAACGTATACATTTTAAACGGCGCATTTGCACGTGTTTCCAAGTGGTTGGTACTAGCTGTGACTTTCGCTGTTTCGACACACAATCGAAACTTGTATCGAAAATGTTTCCGAAATGTTTCGAAAATGTTTCTAAACTGATACATCAAATGTGTTTATTCAAGAGTGACAAGTGACAGTTCAACATCTTATAGAGGGCGCTGTACTGTTGGAGCATGGGCAAAACCAGCGCAAACATTTTGGTAAAATTGTTTCCAACAGTGACTGATATTTGTATTTGAATATGTCATAATGGACAAAATAAAGAAACACCAATATGAAGACAAAATAATTTCGCCATCATGAATTTGTCACAACTGTATATATTCTATTGGTTATGGTAGATTTATTTTATAGTTATTGCAAAAGAGAACCAAAAATCATTGTCGAAATAAATTTTATTGTGCAATTTAGTAATTTAGCTCTATATATTTAACGCGCTCTCCATTTATTTGCATTTACAGAAAAAATAAGACTTTGTAAAAAAATTAAATTAAAAATATTTTTATAATTTTACTTTTTTCTTTTTTAAATTGAATTAGCTAGTAAAAGGGAACTAACGTAACAGCTTCTTGGCTGTTCGAAAAATACAGGAATTTAATTAACACCAATTTTAACAAGATACCATTCATTTTGTCAAAATGGCCGCCTGAAAACGAGAACGGCCATTTTGACAAAATGAATGGTATCTTGTTAAAATTGGTGTTAATTAAATTCCTGTATTTTTCGAACAGCCAAGAAGCTGTTACGTTAGTTCCCTTTTACTAGCTAATTCAATTTAAAAAAGAAAAAAGTAAAATTATAAAAATATTTTTAATTTAATTTTTTTACAAAGTCTTATTTTTTCTGTAAATACAAATAAATGGAGAGCGCGTTAAATATATAGAGCTAAATTACTAAAATGAAGTCAACACACAATTTCTAGTATTTGGTTTCTATAATGTTTCATACATCTTGTAGCTATAATTAATAGAAAATGTGTCGAAACAGATACACTGTTTCGATAATGTATCGAAAATGTGCGGAACAAACGCAACACTGCCAAATCATAACCTAAAACCAAAACCTACAGAAATAGTTCAGATCATTAATATTTTCTATTAAACAAAAAGAACGAAAAATAAAATGTACTCAGTACCCAAGGGAATCCAAGGGAAAATAGTCCTTACAGATGTCGATGGGACATCACTAATAATTAGAAAATCAGACTGTGGTTTCACTTTTCCTTTTCAAATTCTTTCTTTTTTCTTTTTAGTGTCTCGTAAAATCTTGAAAAATGGTTATGCTGTTGTTTTCTTCCCATATTTTTGAAAAAATAAACGTAAAATGGTTAAATAGGTGATTCAAAAAACCAAAGTAAACAAAATCTAAAAATTATAGGTTATGATAATTTGTTCCAGAGGTCGTACTTAGTGTGTATGATTTTTGAAGTTTCGAAAATTATTTTCTTCACAAGTTTCGTAAATGAATCGATACCATTGTTTGGAAAATATTTCGAAACAGAAAAGTACCAATTTGTTTCGATTAGCTTAATTCGAAAATGTGTCGTCACATTTTGGGAACGCGTGTGTCTTACCACAACCTTTAATTTTATCTAAAAATGTTTCGAAACATATTCACTTCCGCGTGTCGAAAATGTATCGACACTGTGGTTTGTAAAACATTTCGAAACAAACGGTTCTTAAGTGTTTCAAGTAACTAAATTCGAAAATGTGTCGCAAAAGTTTCGGAACATATGTGTCTGGACACAATTTTATAATTTGAATCGAAAATGTTTCGAAACGTTTCGCAGCAAAGAATTTGTGTCCAATTTGTGTCTAAATATGCTACTTGGGTATAAGTATTTCTTAGAGAGTAGAAAAATGACGAATTATAGAACTATTTCCTAGGCTTCGTGACCTAATAAAAACAGCGGATTACTGGGCGTGTCGGATTAATGAACAGCGGATTATCGAGCATGTACTGCATATTATATAATCAGTATGTTGATAATATGGTATGCCTCTTGCCCCAAACATGGAGTTTTGCGTTAAGCCTGAATCCAACGCAGTATGAAACATTTTGAATTTAAATTTATAGAAAATAATCACAAGATCTTGTAAATTCGAAAGATTTTGTTTATAATATAATAAACTTTTGCCTAGGTGCAGTGCAGGGCCCGGACCCGGACCTACAATTATTATTTGACCATTGTATATAAAACTTTTAATGAACTTTATTTTTTACCTGATATCATCATAAAAAGCCAAGAGCGAATTTAGATATTTTGAAGTTGTACATATATCTCTGTTGCTACTTACGTGACCCATGCCAAGGCAGGCTTTTTAATAGTAAGCCTACTAGGAATGTTTTGGTAAAGAAAAAAAATTGTAATTTGCGAAAAATAGTTGAATTTTTGCATTACACCCCTCCCCCTGGGAAAAAATGAACACGTTTAGGTATTTATTTATTATTTTTTCTAAACAAATTTTATATCATTTTGTCGACAATTCTTAAATTTTAAGGGGAAAACAAGTGTTAGTGGAAAGCTATAGTCATTTAATTTTTTTTAACCTAAAATATAATTTTAAAAAAATCAAATGGCTATAACTTCCTACTAACACATTTTTTCCCTTAAAATTTAAGAATTGTCGACAAAATAATGTAAAATTTGTTTAGAAAAAATAATAAATAAATACCTAAACGTGTTCATTTTTTCCCAGGGGTAACTCCCCCCTTGACTGTTCCTAACAGAACAAGAGGCGCGTATGCATCCCTTTACTGTCCAGCTACAAAAGCCTAGAACAGATAACTTCTCTCGCTCATTCATACCTAGGGTCTCCAGATTATGGAACAAATTACCTGCAGATGTTTTCCCGTCCCGTCCCAACCTTCAAATCCCGTGTCAATAGACTACATTTTCCTTCTCTTCAGACGCCCACGGTACGTTAGTACTTAGGCTTGAAGTCTACCTGGGATGTCTTATATAAAAAAAAAACTCAAAAATTCAACCTATTTTCGCAAATTACAAAACATTTTTTTTATTTACCAAAACATTTCTAGTAGGCTCACTATTAAAAACCCTGAACTTGGATGGGTCCCGTAAGTAGCAACAGAGATATACAAACTTCAAAATTTCTAAATCAACCTTTGCAAAAAGCATTTAAGTATATTAAATGCACACACACAGACGCGGGGTTTTTTAACGATGTTATAGAATTGTAAATTTTAGTACCAAAATGGAATAAGAAAGTCGAACTTTTCCACGTCGATTACAGTACTGTAACGTAACTCTCTGACGACAAATGATGGGAGCCCTAGTGAGTTTTGAAACATCTGCAGAATCTTGAGTTTTTACGTATGATTAAAGCTTCTATTCTATTATACTTTAAAGAAATATTTCTCTAGGAGTTATATCCACGACAAAATTTATATATTTTAAAGTAGGAAGTTTTTTCAACGTAAGAGTTTCTCCTCTTGTTGTTTTTCGTCGTTGGTAATATATTTTCTTTTTATTTCGCGTTATGCAAAGCGAAAAGGAAAAAACAATTTATTTTGAATCTCTTTATTAGCAAGCTGTTATGCAAATATCATTTCAATTCCGTTCCACCTGGTTCAACTCAGTTGAAATTTCTTTCGGGTCAGCAGGACTAAGTTGAAACTGCATACGAATGTAAGTATATCGCGATTTTTAGGTGGTTCTTGGTTTGTTTGGAAAGCGCCTAAAATGAAGTCCAGAAAAAGGTATTTGGATTGAAGGCTGACACTTCAGTCATTTCAAAAATGTTTCATAGGTAGTAGGCTGCCTTCATATTTACTCCAATATTTTCAACATTTATTAGACAAAGAATGTAAAACGAGACTGTACTATAAAATCAGCACTGTTTCATGTATTATGGTGGCAGTCAGTGTTTATTCTTTTTTATTATGCCTACAATCAAGCGTCAATATTTACCGGTTGACGTCATTTTTATTTAATATTTATACAATAGCAGCAAGTACACTTCGAAATGGTTAATGTGAATTTTAACTGCTGTGTTAAGCTTCTTGATAAAATACCATCAATATTATACATTGTTCTATATACAGTGTGTCTGCTTAAGTTCGAAGCATATGGGAAACTTTTTTATTATTAATTTTACGAAAAAAAGTTATTCTTCATAAAAAGTTCTGCATGGTCCAAAACCTAAAACGCAACCATCAGATATCGAAATTTCCTAGTCGTATACGAGGTCTGTCAGAAAATATGAATTTTACCCTACAGTAAAATACTTTTATTTTTGACAATATCGAAAACTGTTATGAAGAAAATTTATTTAGAATTGTAAACTAATTTCTAATAAAAAGTTATCTCTTTATTCATTAAATATTTGATAACCTTTACGTTTCTTAACCTCTGTCTTGCAGTATTTTGATGATGCATTAAAATAATTAATACATAACAAAATAATTTATTTTTCAATTATCAACTTGAATACAGTACTAATATTGTAATAATTACGTAATAAGCTAATAATATTTGACGTTTAATGGCAGCTATGTAAGAATCATGGCAAGCTAATTAGAAATGCATTCATATCAATGTGTTCACTGTTGTAGGGCAGAGAATGGGAAAATGTACAAAATCATAACAATTTTTATTTTTATCAAATTTTTAATGAATAAAGAGATATCTGCTTATTAGAAATTAGTTTACAATTCTAAATAAATTTTCTTCATAAAAGTTTTCGATATTGTCAAAAATAAAAGTATTTTACTGTATACGGTAAAATTCATATTTACTGACGGACCTCGTATATGACGGGGAAATTTCGATATCTGATGGTTGCATTTTAGGTTTTGGACCATGCAGAACTTTTTGTGAAGAATAACTTTTTTCGTAAAATTAATAATAAAAAAGTTTCCCATATGCAGCGAACTTAAGCAGACACACTGTATAATATTTTACAATTAATTGATCAGCCATAGTTTGCTAATAATATCGTTTTGAAATGATTTCGAGGCAGTTTAAGTTTTAAATTTGTATATCTGCCACTATTAAAAAAAGATTAGCAGTGATTTAGATAGAAACGTTATCAGTAATGGTTTACGTTATGTTAAACATGCAAAGTGCTTGTAACACCTAGTACGTACCTATACGTAATTTACCTTCATTATCTAAATATTTTAATTATTATAAATTCATTATCCTGCAGACAGTTCAGCCATTTTACATTGTTTTCTATTTTATGCACACCGTAATCGTAAGGCAAAAAGTGTAATAGCAATCCAAATTTTATCTGGATTTATTATATTTAAAAATAAATCCATAAATTAAAAAATATATCCTTAGTTTATTGGATCTAGTAATAAAGTAGGACTATATGTAGTTCAGATATCCTGGAAACTTTATTGATTTGTGGAATTTTTGCTTAAGTTGGCTATGTCCTTTGACAGTTGACACTACATACCTGATTCTGACATGAACTGACTCAGAAAAAGGTCGAGTTTATAAATTTAGAACACAACCGTGGTGTTCTCTCATTTTCGTTATGATCATACTAGAAAGAAAAAGAACACTGATAAAATTAATCGCTAAATTTTACAATTGGCCCAAAATATGAAGAATAAGTTTGTTATTGAAGAGTTTCAAGCTGTAGAAGTAGACACATAATAAATTTATGTCATACAAAATTGTTTTAATATTTAATTAATTGCAACAAAAATATGGCATAACTTCTTTAATCGAAACTGTAAATAGTAAAATTCTCACTTGCCACTTTTTAACTTTCCTGTAACGTCAATATACTTATATCAAAATTAATTGGATATAATATATGTATTATGTACATAACTAAATGTAGGTACCTATAAAGTTTTTGCTAAACAGATGTTAGCTGGCCACTTTGCTAAAATTAAATGAGCACAATATGATAGAAAGCTAATAAGTTATTGTTATGAATGTATTTTAAATCACGGTGAAAAGTTAAATTATTATATAATAAGAACAACAATAAATTAATCGTAATAAAGTTAAAATGTTATATACCTAACCTAAACGTGTCCAAAATAAATATTCATTGCTAACCTTGACTCTTTTCACTAGGACTGCTCCCGTATTTCTTGCCTCTGCACTTGCGATACTTTGTTGTTCACCCCTTTTAATTAAATCTTCCGCTCTATTTTGTTCTTCACCGCGCGTTAAAGTTGTGACTTTTTTCACTATCCTCGTAGTGATTCTTCGAGAACCATCTTCACCCTTTCTACTAGTTTTGACCGATTCCAGAGAGCTACCAAGCACTTCGGTAGATAAACGTTTTTTGGTGTATACAGCTTGTAGATTCTCATGACTACCATTTACTTGGTCTAAACTAGTGACAATAGGAGGCCCTAACACTGGGCTTGGGCTATTGGAAGAGGTTCCTTGCATAAAGAGTCGTTTTGACGCCCCCGAAGATTTTGAGTCTTTCACAAATTTATACATTGACATTTTTGGTTAGTGTGGTTAAAATCTTTAAAACAAATAGTTTTTTGTTGGTTAATTTTTAAAGAGCATAATCGTTATTATCACTATAGTTTAGTAGATACTAAATTCGCAGGATTAGTGAGTAGAAAATATTGTTCGTTTTCTTTTATTGGGGACAATTAAGTCACTTATTACCACGACAAACTTGGCACTTATAACTTGTCAAATTATCACGAGGAATGGGTCATTTAAAGTTACTTTACTGTCAGGAGCGGCAATTGTTTTGGTTCGGCGCGATGTAAAATGCCGGCGTGCAGGTGTGTTACATCAGGTGAGCGCGGTGTGTACTGATGAGGATCGAGTTAGCCTTGTTTTGCCGTGAAGTGACTGCTTTGTGTAGGATTATCAGGGCCGTACACGGGCGGTTTTAGAGGAGGGGGGCCCAGTCGTCAAAAATTGTTTATATTTTACACGATGCGTTGCCTTATTTAGAGCTATACGAGGTGGATAATTAGATTTATTTTAAATTTAGAATATTTTGTTGATAAGTATACACGTTGTCATAAAAATATGCGCAATACATTTTTTCTTTCTTTGTTTCGAGTTTTAATTATGTGTTTTGTAGATTACGTAGGTAGAAAATATTTGTGGAAACTTTCCTGACAAATTTTTAAACAGGTGTTGAGAACGACGTGTCACTGCTACCAATCAATAGTTTAGATTCTGAAATTGTCAGAAAACAGTGCAAATTGAAATTGTCAGAAAACCGTGCAAATGGTTTGCATAAAGACTTATTTGGCATACACTTTTACAAACATTAAAGTTTGTACTCGCAGACATACTGACTTAGGAGGTACTTGTGTAAATCTGTCTGCATAATTTACGACATATAAGTTGCATGTTTAATGGGCTTGTTTAGTCATTTCGCGTTTCAAATAAATATGTTAATATATTATTGCACAATCAGTCAATCGAACACACACACAAAAAATTACGTCGGTTGGACGGATATTACAGCTAAAATATTACAGCCAGATTCTCCAATGCTAGTCCGGTCTAATTTGACAACCAAAAGTTTTAAACTGACAAGTGTAACAATAAGACAACTAAGTTTTATACCATGAATTTATTTCTGAGCTTATTCGCAAATTTATAAAGAAATGGGCAATTTTACTAAGAACTTTCGAACAAAATAGAACGAAATTCATTACCGCAACTTGTTTCAAGATTAAAATCATTTGTAAACTAAGCAAATCGCTGAAACATCACAATCATGATTAATATGTTTTTAATGACGACTTATTAACAATGACAGGACAACATCCTCTCAAAACATAACTGATCAACTATAAGATCTTAATTTAAACCAGTACTAAATCTTAAACCTTCTTAGTGAATTTGAACGTTAAGGCTTAAAATTCGACAAAATTCAGTTTCCAGCTTGACGTCATCCCACGAAAAACAACTGAATGTAACGGGCAATGCGATGAATCCAATACAACACCGCCATGGTCCCCTAAGGGGAAAAATATTTTTCCTACGACCACCTATGAAAGTGAGAAAAAAAGCACGGTTAACTTGGCTAGAAAGTGCCTTATATCCCACGCGTGTTGAAAAGTACTTTTCAACACATGTGTTGAAAAGTACTTGTCAACATGACGTTTGAACAGATGGTGCCAATTTCATTTTTTTTTTATTTTCAATACTAGTGTTGAAATGTTTTTCAACGCACGTGTTGAAAGTGGGAGTATTAAATAAATACAGAAATTGGGGTCTTTTGGTAAATATTTTTGTGGTCGTAGGAAAAATATTGTACATTACTCGTGTGAAAGTAATTTCCGCACACTCGGGGGACAACATTCCCACTCGTGTGAAAAATGTCACTTTCAACACTTGTTATGTAATATACTATTTGACAAGTGTCATTTTGACAAAGTTCATTGCAAAATCTTTACAGCGGTGCCAATGCTTATCGCTCATCGTGGGACTACGTCACCAGACGCCATCGTCCCGTTTCATAACGAGCGATGTTTGACCGCTGTTTTGAGGGTGAATTCGAACCAAAAAAAAATCTAATCTTTTGGGGATAAGCTTTTCGAATGGAACATTTTTGTATTATGAAAAAAAAAAATTGCTGGATAAGCCCATTCAACATAAGATTAGTAATTACTTTTGTATGCTCTGTGTAAGCTAAATTAAACAGAAAATATAGGCAATAAAATTTGCAAGTAGGTTTTCAAATAATTTTCCTTTGTACATTTTATAATTTATAACATGTTTGCATAGGCGGTTCTAGATCTCTATTTTGGGTTGGGGGCGTAAGCCCCCGGTTTACATATTTGGGGGGGGCTTAAGTCCCTGGTTTATATACAGGCGGCTAGGCCAGTCAGTTGGATTTGAGGGGGCTTAGCCCCCTCCCCCCGCCAAGCCCCACCTAGAAACGCCTATGCATGTTTGAAATGTAATATTTTGATACGAGATTTTACATGCTTCTAAATTTAATTCGAGGCATTTATTATTTTCGAACGGTATTTTAAAATAAATACGATTATATATTTAGGAAAATATATTATGAAAACAGAAGGATTTACGTGTTTTTTGTATTTCTAAATGAATTTATAAAAGGAAAACTATGGGAATCAAATATCGATTACGGACCTGGAACTCAAAATGAATTTTAATAGAAAAATAGACTTAACTAATATATACCAATCAATAGAGGAAACAAAACATTAATAGTGATTTTTTAATGCTGTCGTATTCCTGATATGAAGCAGACCCATAAGCGGCATAAAAGCAAATTAAACATTGTTGGCAGTCATGCGGGAAGTTGGGAGGCTTTTACCGGAAATGCCAGTTCCGCGAGTCGTGTCTCGTGCCCAAGATATCGGTTGTTTTAGCTAAATTATTTAATAAAATATATTTTACACAATAAAGACACAAAAAAAAATAAAAATTGATGCACCCTTCTCCGAATACCGCCACTATGTGTGGGTCAAAGACTTACCAACCATCACTTTCTAGAACCATATTATCAATATAGACAATACATGAAAAGAAGATGAAGTGAGACTGAAAAGTTATTTCTTATAAATGTTTATAATGGAACTTTTGCTCCCTGCAAAGAATTTTTCCGGAAATTTTTGCTGTGGCGCAATTATACTCAAACTGGAGCTAAATTTAAGGGCAGATTTGTATTTTTCCAAGGTAATGGATCGATAATTTTTCAAGGTCCGTAATATTTGTCGGTAATTTTAATGAAGAAAACAGAGTGTCATATCCCACTGTGTTGTGTACATATTTGTTAGGTAGCTTGTATTAATATATCCATTTATAATTGATAATATATAAACATGACTGAAAGGTTTGCTTAATTTTGCAGATAAAACAAAGTATATCCGCCTATTTTCATGTGTTCTACGGCGCATTGTTTAATATATTTGAAAGCAAAAGGATCCCTAGTTCGAATATAAAGGACTATGGATCGATTCGTGTATGAGAAGATTTTAAAGACCCAGATGCTGCCGTATGCTAAGGAGCACATGCTAACTGGGTGGTACTATCAGCACGATAACGATCGGAAGTACGCGTTCAAGCACGTAACCCAATTCATGAAACGTGAAAAAGTCAGGGTTCTGGAGTGGCCCGGTCAAAGTGCTCATTTAAACCCCATAGAGCATCTATGGAAGGAGTAGATCGCAGAGCAAGATGTTGAAATATTGAAATAAAGAAGCTTTATTTTCAAGCTCTTAAGAAGGAGTGGGGACAAATTCCTTTGAATCGGATGCAAACGTTAGTCGACTCAATGCCGGCTCGTGGCGATGCTGTTATAAAGGCTCATGGATATGACAACAAATACTAATTTATTTAATAGTAAAAGTGATGTTTAAGGTTTAAGTGTTGAAAAATTTTATTTAATTAAAATGTCACAATACTTTTGAGCGCTACTGTGTAATATGATATGTCAATAATTAGAAAGTGCGCCAAAGTGCATCCTAAACAATGGCGACCTGCAACTTAGATCAGGAGAAAAGCAACGATACGCACTAAGAGACTACATTTTTACAAAGTATAATATCACTTTCCCACAGAAATTAAATTTCGTGCGTATAATTAAAATTTAAAAGCAAGTCAGGACCCACATATTACGCATTTTATATTCCATACTGACTAAAAATAAATCTTATAGTATGTAACCTGTCATTAAAATGCATCACGTACAGAGTTTTAAATTGTCTGCAAAATTTGAGTGTTGGAAAACAGCCTATTTTTGGAAAACTTTAAAAAACGAAAAATTTGAGGGAAATTGACTATTTTTAATAACCGTCAACAGAGTTTCTTTTTTTAATTTTTCTGTTTTTGTCGCCGACCCGTTTAATCTCTCTGATAACCCATCACACGATAATGTGTCTTTAAACAATTTTTGCGAAAAATAATGATCTAACTAATAGTGATTCCGACAAAACAGTAAGAACCTGCCATTCCAAATTCGTTCGCTTTAAGCCCATAGAAAGTTTAATGCTACAAGAGACACTTGCCTGATGCTCAGGCATACAAAATTTGACTTTTTTTTGATACACGGATCAAATCAATTTCTATACAGCATTGTCCACCCAAGATGTCTGCAACAAGCACAATAATTTACAAAATGCAAGTATCAGCAATATTCATTTTTCCAGACAAGTTTCGAATCAAGAGTTGGATAATAGACGCAGATCTATGTACCTATCCCTTTCCCAAGATCTCCAATTAATCTTAGACTGGGGTGCCAAGAACCTTGTTTAGTTCAACGCTTCCAAAACCCAGTCTTGCTCCCTGTCACGCAAAAAATCTGGCAACGCTTACCCCATCCACATGAATGGCCAAGCCCTACAAAACAATGAAACGTTCGATCTTGTTGGCGTCGCTTTCGAACATGATCTCAGCTGGCACAAACAAATTACTTCAGTAGCCACATCGGCAGCTAAAAAGCTTGGTTTTCTCTTTCGAGTCAGAAAATAATTCTCCCCTTCCAACTTATACACTCTCTATGTTTCCCAAATAAGACCTAACCTAGAGTACTGCTCCCACATCTGGGGAGCGGCATCATCTTCGACACTTAACATCCTTGACTCTATCCAAAAGAGAGCCATTCAATGCCCCAGCCCTCACGAGAAAACTCCCTCCTCTCGCTCATCGCCGCGCTGTTGGGGATGTATCCCTTTTCTACCGCTACTTCCACGGATTTTGCTCTGAAGAACTAGCCGGTATTATTCCCCCCTTGACTGTTCCTAACAAAACAACAAGAGGCGCGTTACGTACGCATTCCTTTACTGTCCAGCTACAAAAGCCTAGAACAGACCACTTCTCTCGTTCATTCATACCGAGGGATTATGGAACAAATTGCCTGCAGATGCTTTCCCTTCCCGTCCCAACCTCCAATCCATGAAATCCCGTGTCAATAGACTACATTTCCCTTCTCTCCAGACGCCCACGGTACGTTAGTACTTATACTTGGAGTCTACGTGGGATGTCTTAGATAAAAAAAAACGTTTAAAGAGCGGTATAAACTTTTTTACACTCCTTTTTTACGATTGTTTAATTTGATTTAATTTAACGAGCTTTAAATTGTAGTTAAACGTAAATAATTCTAGAATTCTCGCTGTCAAAAAATTTAGAGAAATAATTTATTTTCCGAATGATTTCAATGATTATTATTTGCCTACAATAACTTTTCTCGAAAGTCGGTTAATTGTAGAAAAAACAATCCTTAACTGGTTGACATTTCAATTTATTGTAAATATAAACCATCTACAAAGAAAAAACATAGGCTAATTGAAATGAAAATAATATATACATATATGCATTATGCTTATAAAAATCCGCACATTATCCTTAATTTTATTCAGCCTACTATTATTCATTCAATTACATAATTTAATTGAGCAATTAAATCTCAAATAATGTCTATTGATTGTGGCGAATTCATACTGAAAAGATCTATTAATTGGGTGTTACCATTCAACTATTAGGGAACAATTAATAATTAAAAAAATAATAGAAGTCACTGCCTTTGAACCGGGGTCTCAGGTGGCCGAGTTGGTACGGCGCCAGCTTCGCAACCGAGAGGCGCGGGTTCGAATCCCGCTTCGACCATGGATATTTTGTGATTGTTGGAAGGTGGTAGAGGATTTCTTCCTCGACCGAGGTTGTACCACCCCACACATCCTCTTAAAGGGTTGGTGAAGTCCATACGGATGTTTCCAGCCCTGGATGTGTGAGTCGGATTTCCCCAGTACACCCACGGTACATAGTACTTAGACTTCGGTCTTCGTGGGGAGTCAGAACAAATACAAAAAACAGCAAATCCAGAAAAGATCATTTTTCTGCGTCCCGTCAGTGACATTATAAAAAGGATGCCTCACACTAATCTATCACTAATGTAGTATACATTATATTCTGTCTGAAACCTTATCTGATCAAAACAATTTTTTCGACGTTTAGAGGCCTAGTCTCTAGTTTCGTTATCACAAAACCTGTAACCGTAAATGCGAACTAAGTAGATTAAAAAATCGAACTAATGCCCGGTTTTCGACCTCTTACTCGCTTAACATTTGTTTTTTTTTTATCTTCTGACAGCCCACGAAGACCGAAGTCTAAGTACTATGTACCGTGGGTGTACTGAGGAATCGACTCACACATCCAGAGCTGGAAACATCCGTTGGGATTTCACCAGCCCTATAAGAGGATGTGTGGGGTGGTACCACCTCGGTCGAGGAAGAATTCCTCTACCACCTTCCTTTTCACTTAACTCCTAATTACCACCTTGGTCGTTGTAATTTAACCGTTAGTTTGCAAAGTTTCAGTTTGCCTTGAGTTTTCTAGATTGGTAAAAAAAATTGTCAAAACTTTTGTCAAACCTCAAATTTCAGTTAGTTGCACGATATCATAAATGAAGACTTTTAAAATCTGAAAGTAAGCAAAATCTGTGGTGGTCTTCAAAGTTTAAAGTTTCTTGAATTAGACGTGAGCTATATAGTAAAAAGCTTGAAAAATAATAGAAGCAGAATTCAGGAGCTGGTCAGGGGTTGGAAGCAAAATCCCTCAACCAAATATATGTTATATATGCAAACCTAAAAACAAATAAGACAAAGCAAGATACAACAAAACAAAATTCCATGATCACTATTTTTTGAAAACGCTTTGTGAAATTCAACTATCGATTTTTTTTTGCAAATTCCCACGGAACTAAACTATCGACGTTTTTTCAAATACAATGTCCCTTGCTCGCCCTTAGACCTCCAACGATCGGCCCCACGTGCTCTTATGGATGGCATGGCGCGGAGCTGGTTAAGATATCTTCCACCTTTTTTAACAGCTCTTCAACAGTTCGGGGTTAAGCGAAAAGATCATCTGTCCTATCTAACTTACAACGCTTTTAAATTATTGGCCTTCTGATGGGCACTTCGTCGTCCTCTTAAGCACTAACATCAATAGTCACAATTCACAAAAAAAAGAAAACTATGTATTTCGAAAATGTTTGAATTGGTCTACATTAGCAGCCGAACGTCCATCATCAATTTATCGGATTTACAGATTAGAAGGTAATAGTTAACTTTTAATTTAGTCGTTCATTCGTGGTTTATTCTGTAGTTATCCTTACTGCAAGTTAACCTGTGCTTCTAACTACCAATTATTTCTTAACTATAGGGTAACAAATCGGGTGTAATCATAAAAAATAATTAAAAGGAATTTTTCCGTATTTTTCAAGAATTTTCTCTTTCTTGATAAAAGTTCTTGCTCTTCTGTCACCAGAAACTTCAGGTAAGTTTTCAGATAATGAAGGAACATGACTTTATACCGTAAGATAAAATATATTTTGTAACTACCAATTTATACATTAATAAGATTATTTTTCATCATTTTCTGTCTGAGTATTGATTGCTAAATTCTGTTGATATCTATAGAAAAATTAGAGAGACATCTATCGTTATTACATTAGGAGTAATACTTATTTATATAACAGTATAGTGGCGTTTAATTAATTAATAGATCTTTGCAGTATTAAATCTCAAATTCAGATCCGTCAAGTCTCTTTCAGAGTAAGGAATTTATTGTAAAAGTGAAATGAATATGTATACCGTTCTCACAGTACATACAACAACTCTGAGTAGTTTTTCTTGGTCAATGATTATCAAAAATAATTTTCTCTTTAAAATACCCCTTTTTGAAAAGAGCCTTTAGAAAAATGCTGACTAGTGTACGGGTTTCTTGAATTATTTATAAAGAATAAAAATTTTTACTGTCAGTCATTTAAATCCTATTCATTTTTCTAAAAAACGTGCCAAACAGTACTACAATTTTTTACTTCTTACCCAGAAGTTTTCCGTCTAATAAATTGTACTATGTCAAATTAGCTCCTAATGCTTACATTTGCATAAATAAAAATAAATTAATTTGACACAACAATGGGAAAAGCTAAGCTAATTATTTGTTTTAATTGGCTAATTGGGAATACAGTAAACGCACAGAAAAGAGAAAATTTGTTTTATTTCGTTAGAAATGTCAGAGGAACCACATAAGCACGGCAAACTTCACCTAATAAACAGTTATGTTTAATACTGAATGGTCCGAGAAATAAGTTTTTGTTCCAAAATTAGCAGTAGATATGCATGAAAATAGGTTTTGCTAAACTATCGAAATAAATTGAGCCTTCCTTTGACTTAATATTATTTGGAAAAAAAACTTCTGAGACATAACGCAACGTTTTACTTAGGGATCCATTAAACTCATGGATTTATTATAATAAGGATTCGATGTCCGTATACTGTGAGCGTATCGAACGTGAAGCCTTATATTTTGTTGTTTGTTATTCTCTTGGGGGAGCAGTTTACGAACTACGAACATAGACAAGACTACGAATTACTACGTAATTGAATCAAGAATGGCAGTAGAAAGAGATAAAATAGCATTGGAGTGTTGGAGCTCAGAAATATTGTTGTCTGTGCTGGTTGTTTAGAAAAACGGCTGAACCTCGGTCTGAACACTCGGTTACACGTACGTCTTTGTCTAATGAACTAGAAAAGAAAAAGTGCGACGTATAGATATATATAGATTTATAAATGACTCGGAGCGACTTTAAATAAACACCTTTAGAAATAACATAACCTATAAATAATAAAACCTTTTTAACTTAAATTTATTATTATTTAGCAGAAAAATAAAATATTTTAGGGCTTTTATTACTTTTAGTAAATCTTGTGATGCTTCTAACGTATTTTTTGTACAAAAATACAAGGTAAAATAAGATGTGGCCAATGTTTACAAATTGGGTTTACAGTGTCGTTTAGAATGGTTTGTTTTGGCTTCAAAGAATGTGAAATCATCCCGTATCCAGTCCTAATAAATCCATGATTAAACTACACAAAATATAAAGTAAACATGATTTCGGTGATCCACTTTTCTGATCTTTTTTTTTTAAGTACCAGAATTACTGATTTTAATTTGTTTATTTTTAACTGGCCTTTGCAAAATCCACGCCGATACATATTAACTGAAGTATGTTATAAATATTTAAAAAATCTTCTTATGACATAACGAGAATTTCCGTCACATATCGGAACTTCTGCAGCGATTTATAAAATATCGATTGTCAGGCATACTTGAAAATATTGTTAGAAAATTCTAGTAGACGAGGCCTCTTAGTCTTAAATTGTCATTTTGCTTGTGCTTGGAACCAGTCCATAGATATTAAATATGCTACTTGTTACTTCATTTTTGACACACTGATGAATACAATCATTTGTCAAAGCTGAATGTAATAAATAAATCACTAGCTTCAGGAACTTGGTAATCAACCACAAAGCAGTAGGAAATTTCTAGAAAAATAAATGTCTGTACAATATGTAATAATTTATTTACTTCAATATTTTATTTAAAAAGCTGAAAAAGTCCACTGCTCGTAATTAAACAGCTTGTAAAGGTACTCGCAGACTTGTACAGTTTTGTGTTGCGCAACCTAAAAAAATTGCGCAACCCTTGAATTGCAAGGTGAGAACACCACTGCAATATAAAAAGTTGCGCAATTTACTAAACTGCGCTACACTTTTCGAATTGCGTACACTTCAAAAATTGCAACGTGTGAACAGTTAAAAATACTGGAGTTGCGCAATATAAATATAGACCGACATGTTGATTGTGGCTTGTGGCGCAACATATTATTGCCCGTGTAAACGTGTCTGTTTACGGCGAGCGGTGAGTCTCTTCTTGGTGGTAAAGTTTGATTCTTTTAAATAGTATAATGTGGAATAAAAATAAATGGAAGTCCCAGGATACCTTACATTTAATAAACTTATTAGAAGCGAATCAGTGTTTATGGAATGTGGAATTAAGTGATTTTAAGGATAGGCTAAAACGGGAAAAGGCAGTATGTAGCATTGCTAATGAATTAAAACTTCCCACTGAGGAAGTAAAAAAGAAAATCCACAGTTTGAGGACACAATATACGAGCGAACGTTCTAAAATGAAGAAGTTCAAAAGCGGAGATGGTACGGCTGATCGTTACAAAACTAAATGGGAGTTTTAAAACGCTCTACATTTTATGTTTCAGCACAGTTCAAAGAGGAAAACAATTGATTCACTGGTAAGTAATCATTTATTGCGTTTATTAGTTATTTTTAAGCAGGATCTTTATTCTTTATTTTAAATATTAAAGAAATAGTTTATATAAAATATTTAGAGTTTTGTCTGAACTGCCTGAACTACCACAAAAGTTATATTTTACAAAAAATTAAAACTTATATATTGTCATTTGGCTCAAGGTACTTTACCAAAAATTACAATAAAATAAGGTTTAATAGGTTTATCACGGGATTTCTTATAATTAACAAAAACCTTGCCGTAGCGGATGTGTATTGAAGAGAGAACGTAATACTCATGTCTAGCATGTTGACACATCGCAATATTTACTGTTATTTGTGAGAAAACGGTTGATGTCAGACGTCAGACCCAGTATACTTTATATTATTTTAATCGTTGGTTAAGAGCTTTATCTATTTCGATTACAATATACTGGGCGTTTCATTGAAATGCCAGAGTTAATACAGACTGCGATATTTTCCGACCGAAATATTTGTCTTGCCTAGTATTATTACGGCGGTTCAGTCAAAGCCCCAAATCTTTTGTAAAAACAATTTTTTTATATTTCTTAAAACAAAACATCTATACTCGATTTGAAATTGGTTGATAGTAATAAATCATTAAAATCCGTCAAACACGTACACAGAGTGGTCCACCTAAATTGCCAAGTTTTAAATAGTATATACATTGAAAGTCTAGACCCTTTTGCATTTATTAAACTTTCCATTCCTATAGATCTGATAAGGGCGTCGAATACAAAGCTTAACCCGAGGCTCGAACAATAAGCGGTAGTATTCTACCTGTGATGTTTTGCACTCATGCACGTGCTTTCGGGTGGGTTTAAGTTTATATTAAACACAATAATTATATAATTTAGTGAACATTCGGATGTGTGGCATAATTTGTTACCCTTGTATTTGAATAAATATAATACTAATAACAATAAAGCAACTAATAAACAAGTAAATTTGGAAAAATGTTTCTATTTGAAATTCTATAAAATTTATAGTAAGTCATTACAGTTCTTCGCTTTAAATTAATCATCATCAGAAAATGAAATATCTGAGGGACTGTCTTCTTCCCCTAAATTGATAATAAGTGGTTCGACCGTTTTCTCCAGTAAACTATCCAATTGCCACATTTTTTCCTCCTCCTTTAGTACATGCTCTATACATCTTTGCCACTTCCCCGCGTTGACTTCTTGAAGCGCTTCTTCAAAGAGTTTGTGAACATCACTCATTTTATAAGTGGTATTTTTTCTAGCCACATAACCTTTCACATGAGCCCATACCAGTTCGATCGGATTTAATTCGCAATGGTAGGGGGGGAGCCGAAGCACTATTATATTTTGTTTTTTGGCCATTTCGTCAACAACATATTTTTGAAACCGATGTTTATGGGTGTTTACAATTGATAGCAACTCCTTTTTAACCATATTGTCCTCAAATTGTATTTGTTTCTCCACAAGCCACTCGATAATTTTTGCTTTTCGCCAAGCAGTTGTAGGCATCTTCTCCAATCTTCTGGAGTGATACGGAGCGTTATCTAACACAATGACGGAGCCAGGTGGAATCAGCTCTATCATTTGTTCGAAATACTCCTCAAAAACATCAGCATTCATATCCTCGTGGTAATCGCCTGTACGAACTGATTGGAATGATAATAGTCCACCTTCTAAAAATCCATTGGAGCTACCGATGTGAGTTATAATTAATCGTTTTCCTTTTCCAGAGGGCGGATTTATTCCTGTTGATAGACCGTCTAAAAATGCTTGCCGGTGAGAAGTCACATTTTTGTCTGTCCATATTTTTCCAACTGTGTAGCCTTCGTTCAGCCATGTTTCGTCCAAATAGAAAATTGTTTTGTTTTCATTGCGAAATTTTCTTATTTTTCTCAAATAATTACGTCTCCAACATACTATTTCATCTTTTTCGAGCAAATGAGACTTCCGACTATGTTTTTCCCATCTAAAATTCATTTCTCTTAGAACTTTCCATAGTTTATCTCTCTTGATTGCAGGAAAGTCTTCTTTTACTGCCCCTAAAACTCTATCCAAAGTAGGGATCTCCTTATTGAAATAGAATGAATGCACCTTTCGTCTTATGATGGCCTTTTCGTCCTCATCGATCGGTATTGTTCGCCTTCCTGGAGATGGTTTTGGTGGCGTCACGGTTCCTGTCTTTTCTTCCCGCATCAGCCTGTAGATGGTTGCTTTTCCAATACCTGTCATCTTTGAACAAAGTTCCACTGCAGAATCGATACTTATTGCACTTTTTTGATATCTAAGTGCATTAAATACATTAAGCACAATAATCTTTTCACTAATGCTTAGCGCTGATTTCGCAGCTCGCTTAACTGGAATAAATCCTGAAAGACTCTCCATTTTCAAAAATTACCCAAATGTGTGTCCTAGAATACTCGCATTAGGTTTGTTCGCTCTTAAAATGACTCACAGTTTTATACCAATAAGTAGAGGTACCTAATTTTTCGTAACTACCTGAAAAGTAACATTGTGTATTAATTGTTCCCGGAATTCTCGGCATAATTATTTTTACCTGTTATGACAATAATGATTACTAAATTATTCGGATAAGTAAATAGGGTTCAAACCGGCACGTCAGGTAGGTGCGCCTATGGAATCGGCTGCTAAAAATGATTTATTACTATCAACCAATTTCAAATCGAGTATAGACCTTGTATTTAATATAAACAAAAGTTATGTACAGAGTAGGGTGTCCAATTTTATTATTTTTTTACTTTAAATGTAATGTCTTTGCCACGGTACTTCTCCTTCTCGACAAAAATAATTTTTATACTCATCACGCACATTCTTTGCTGCTTGGCTTACTCCTCTTGCCACCCTTCCTAAAGGCATAAAATGATGGGTCTCTTCGTTTCGCCAATTACCTCGTGTGTCATCTTCATTCTCTACGTCAAATGTACCTTGGGGTGCATATACTACTGCCGACTCTTTACGTGACATTATAAAGTTATGAAGCGCAACAATTGCACAAACAATAATTTTCATTTTTGTGGGGGAAAGTTCCGTACTTCTTCTTAAAATTCTAAATCGAGCAGAACATATACCAAAAACGTTTTCGATAATTCTTCTTGCACGTGATAAACGGTAGTTAAATATTCTTTCTTGAACGCTCTGATTTCTAAAAGCAAAGGGCCTCATTAGATGGGGTTGAAGTGCAAACGCATCATCTGCTACAATAACGAATGGCACTGCTGTATTTCGCCCAGGTAAAGGTCGTGCATCTGGTATGTGCAGGGACCCATTTACAATAGCACTGGCAAGTGAACAATTGCTGTATTGTATTGTATTGTATTAAATGGGGTCGTTCGGCTCTGGTAGCCCTACATCACTTCGACCAGGTTAGATCTTTTGTGAATACCCTACATTATTTACCCATCAATTCCCAAACTTTTCGCGAAGTTTAAGATGTTTCTGGGGGCGCATTTTAATATATCTTCGGGCGTGAGAAACGCTCCCTCAAGATATTGCAGCCTTTGACGAGTTATTACTCTGCATTTACAGAGCAAGTGTTCGGCAGTTTCATCTGCTTCGTTACAGAATCTACAGTGTTATTCATCAGTCTTTCTCATTTTTCTGAGGTGATACCTCCAAGGGCCGTGTCCAGTAAGAAGGCAGGTAACCAGTCTAAGTTCATTCTTTTGAAGCTCGAGGAGCTTTTTTGTGTAGTCAGGCCGATAACTAATCATTCTCTTTGCCTGTCTTTGTCCTGGAGCGTTCCTCCAGTGGGCTGTTTTCTGTTCTTTTTCCCATTCCCTGAGGCTTTCCGTACGGTGACCTCTAGTGATGCCGCAGAAGGGTTCAGGTCCGTAAAAAGGTGCCTGTGCTCCTTCTTTAGCAAGTTGGTCAGCAATTTCATTGCCTTCCACACCTTTGTGGCCCGGCACCCACATTAGAGTTATACTATTGTTTTTTGCCAGTTGGTTGAGGGATTGTCGGCAGTCCCATGCCAGTTTGGAGTAGAAGGTACATGAAGCTAGTGCCTTTATAGCTGCCTGGCTGTCCGATAGAATGTAGATTTTTGCGCCTTTAAGGCCTTTGTTGGCACATTCGGTGGCGCATAAATCTATCGCGTGTATTTCTGCTTGAAAGATGGAAGGTGCTTTGCCCAGAGGCTTTGAAATTCGGCATTTTGGCCCAAAGACCCCCGCTCCCACCCCCTCTGCCATCTTTGATCCATCTGTGTACCACACTAGTGAACCTTTCTCAAATTGCAGCGCTGTTTCGCTCATACTTCGACGGTCTTTTATAACCACTTGAAAAGAGCGCTGAAAGTCGCACACTTTTGGCGTTGAATCAATTGGTTTGGTCATATCCTCTAACTGGATGTCTTTTAGTATTTTGAGGTGACCAGTCAGATCTCCTGACTTAAGTTTAACCTGAACAATTGCTGTAAACTCCACCATCTGAATCATGTCCAGGGGAACCAACATTGATATAGATAAATTTATAATTGGCGTCAGCTAATGCCATTAAAACAATGCTGTGACTACCTTTGTAATTGAAATGCGAACTGCCACCATTCTTGTTTGCTTTAATATTTACGTGCTTCCCATCCAGAGCTCCAAGGCAGTTAGGAAAATTCCATTTGGTGTTATAATCATCCGCTATTGTTACCCATTCAGCTTCGGTATTAGGCATCTAAAACAAATGCAAATTAAATTGGCACTTTAAGATCACGTTGAACTTACCTAAAAAACATGGGTTTGTTGTTGTTAACCGGAGTTTTTTAAGTAAGTTTAAGGTGAACGTAAACCTGATTATTTTATTAGAAGTAGGTGTGTGTAAATGCACATATATTAATTGTTTTCGTTGTTTTGTAGGACACAGTAAGTGTTTCAAATGACGAGGAGACACAGGATGCTGACGAAGATGACACCACAGGCGATGAAAACTCTGAAGCTGCAGTACATGTAGGTGATGATCCTGAGCTTCGTTATCAACCGCAATCGTCACTGAGTGTACAACCACCTTTATATTCTCCCCAGTCCAAGTCTCTTCAGCCACAGTCGTCAAAAAGAATAAGAGGAAAAACAAATCAACACTGTAGCGTTGATCCCCAAGAGCAGGCAGCTATTAACCGTTGTATTGAAGTGCTTAATGCCCCAAAACAGGTAAAAGGTGCATATTCAATATTCGGGGAAAATGTTGGAAATGAACTGAGGCTACTGAGTGATGTGGAAGATGTACAGTTTACTTTAAAAAATAACATTTTACAAGCTATTCTGGAAGCCAATACTGCTGCCTATGCAACCAGACAGTACAAAAAAAAAATCGTCTGCATCCTCAACACCACTGCCTTCATCCAGCTTCTCGGCTAATTCCTCACCACCGCACAGTGGTGAGGCCTTATGTAAGGATCCGGCCAAAACATATGAGCCTTTGTATGTTAACGTTTTTTTTCTATTTTTTGCAATGTTTAGGAAACAGATTAATGAAACATCATTGTCGGATGTGTTTTTTTGTAAATTTGTAATATATGGGGTAAGTATTCAGTATTTTGATTTTATGATGTATCATTGAGGACGGCAAGAAAATTTCACCTATATTAAAATTGCGTTCTAAATAAATGCTAATTGAATTTCTAGTAACTACTTTTAATGGAAATGAAACAAAATTTTACCTTTTACAAAATTATTAAATCAATAGTTCTTTGGCTTCCTGTTCCAAATCTAAATGAGCGTTAGTTTTTATCCATTGATGTCTTAAGCTGGTTAAATACGGATCTGAAGACACGAGCAATGAATGTAAAACATCTTCATTTGTAGCAGTTCGCGAGCACTTCCGGGAGAACATTTCACGAAATCTTTTAAAGTCTTTATTTCGCGCCTCGGCTGCTTCCTCACTAAGTTGCCCAATAGGAAGGCACGCAGACTTAATTATGCCAGTACCGTGGAGAAGTATTTGATGGACAGATGACGGCATATAATACCAATTATATTTTTCTACAAACAACTCTGCTGTACTTTGTAAATACAATTCAAGTTTCTGGAGCTCTATAGCTTTTCCGCACGTTAAAACTTGTAAAATGATAGAGAATCTTTTGATCAGTTTCATATCAACCCCTGTTACTTCTGCTACTATCTCTGGATTCCTAAAAAATCTTCTAGCAGTGTTGCCATCATTGGAGCTCCCACTACCCTGTCGAGGCACATCAACAACTATCCCTAGTCTGCGTTTAAGTTCATTTTGAATTCTTTTTTTATTTATTTTTACTGATTCTTTTTCGGCAACTGACCTAGCACTCCACTTTTTAAATTCCAGTTTATAAGAGATATTAAGAATGCACTCCATGAAACGAACTAGAGCATGCAAACTAGACAGACCATATTTATAAGAGTCGACTTCAATTGTTTTTGTCCGTATTTTTGGCAAATTATTCATTTCTCTTGGCTTGGCCTTGCATAATGGACAACATGCAGCTGAGGAAGTTTCTGTCAAAACTTGGCGTACTTTTCCGTCCACCATAGTAAAAGCTAAATTATGTGAAATTTGAACGTGTCCATTTCTTGTGGATATCTCTGTCTCATTTAAATTTTCAATTTCATTTTTAAATCTCTCGGCAACAATTTTAGTAAGTTCAGGAGTTTCTTTTGAAAATTCGAAATATATTGGCCTGCAATAATTAGTTGACGATGGATGAGGATTTTGCCAAACTAGTGTATTATTTACAGAAACAAGTTGTAGAGGAACTAGCGATGCCATAAAAATAGATTCATCTATAACACTTAAGTCGCTAAAGTTTTGTTTATAAGTACTGTTTCCCGAAGAACCATCACAACCATATTTAGTATGCAATACAAATGTTTCTGAACCGCTTTCAATAACCTTCTCTAATACATTAGGAATTTTTAGTAAGCGTGTTGTAGTATGATCTAATAACTGTTGAATTGGAATGGAAGCTCCCTTCTCGTTAACTTCTATAGATTCTGGATAACATTCAGCTTTTGCCTTGAAAATTTGATTATAGCTAGGGAAAATATCAGCATTTTTATCTGCACACTGTTGACGTATACAATTGTACTGATATCTTGATAGTTTGACATTTGTAACTAATGCTAAACCTTCATCTCTTGAAAACTTTTTAACCATATTCTGAGAAAGACGAAGTTTAAACTCACTTGCTCCAAGATATAGTGCTTCCTGAATCAAGGCTGCCTCCTCTCGTTTTCCTTCTGCCCTTAACTTTCGCATCAAAAGGCCTTGTAGTTCTAAGAGTGTCATATCACACGATTTTTCTAGATTAGATAACTTTCTTCTCTTACTTCTTTCCGAACTATCTCTAAGATCCTTTGAAGGTCTTCCGCCAGTATCTTTTAAGACATTACCAGTTTTTTTAACTGTTAACTCGCCCATCAACCAATTATTAAATTTTTTATAAAATTCATCTTTCATCCTTTTAGCCTGCTTCCATTTTTGCCTAAACTGAGACAAAAATGTTTTCTGGATGGTATGCTTTACATTTGCAAAATCCGTTGGAGATAACTGAAAATCTTCTTTTACACGAGAAAAAAACTCTTGTTCATTACCACTAGTAATAAAACTATCGGAAAGATATTTTCTACTTATAACAAACATATTTCAAAACGAAATACCGCACAACAATACTACTTTGATAGTATTTACAACAATACGACGCCGCGAGTTTGATTTTGTTTTACGTTAGACATGGCCAACAGCCTACTTGAACAATTGCTATTGCAAGCAAACCGGCAACTTTCGGCAGCCAGAATATTTTTTATAAGAATAAGGATAACACAACGTTTGTTTTTGGCCATAATGTAAAACTTCGGCAGCCTTCGATAGTAAATTTCTTCGATAGTGAACTTGAAACAACGAAATTTTGTGTAAAAATTAACACTTCAATATTTATTAGTGTTTTAGATAAAAATAAAAATGTTTCGATTGCGGTATGTTATTTTTTAAGAAGTACAAAGGTTCATTTAATTGAGAAATCAGAAAAACAGTTATTGCATAAAACTTACGTTCATCAAATTTAGGAAGATAATGGTTCATTTCTTTCGATGTAAATTTAATTTCGAGAACAAATTTTTCTGTCTGGGCATTTTATACTCAAACACAAGTCAAGTACAGTTTATTTTTGGAATTAGGTGTTTTTTATACCCGTAGATATTACAACTTCGAATATAAAATACCTGTACAAAAATTTACGGGCATATAATTTGTGAGGTTCTGGCCACTAAATAGCATTAAGCTTGCCACTGTGCACCGGTGGCACCACCCACTTTATCATATAATTCTTCATTGGAAGATTTGTAACCAGAAAGGAACCTGTCGCGCTGTAATACCTAAATATGTCTACACCTAATGTTTATTTCGTTGTTGTACTTTTTTCAGAATAAAAACTTAGTTTTGTTTACCTTTAAATAGTCGTCTTTTAATACTTCGTAAATGGCCCTGCAAACTTCTGGTATTATCAGCGAAAGAGTATTCGTTGGTATGCGAAACAGATACATAAGTGATTGGTAGCTATCACCTAAAAAAAAGTATTGAAGGCAGATGAACAATGTAACTTTGAAATAAAACATCTGTTTGTGTACTGTGTCCTTAAATTGATTTCCCATTATATTAACACGTTATATTAACACAAATGCATTATGTACTTACCTGTTGCTAGATATCTTAGTGTAACAACAAGCCGTTCAGTATAGGTGTTATTGCTTTCCTCATAAACGTATCCTCCTTTTTGATTAACGGCGTTATTTTCTCTAACAAGTAATCAAAATCGACGCTGGATAATCGCAAAAAATTTCTGTAAAATGCTTTATCGCCATCTCTTAATTCTTTTAACAAAGTATTTATAACCCCGTAGCAGTCACGTTTCTTAATCCATTCTTTAACCCAAATTCTTCTTTTACGTCTTTGTTGTCTCTTCTTCTGCTGTCTTCGCAGCAAGATAAGTGCTAAACAGGAAGCGGCTTGTATTTCGTCATCAGAATGCATTTTTTTAAAGTCAGATAAACTTTTTGCAGCAACACAAAACAGTCAATACTCATAAGATTGCTAGAAACAGTTTTTTTTCCAAAACTTCGTCGACAAACACGTCTGCACCTAATCACCAGAGCGACTGAATATCGTTTTTAAACGTGTATAAAATTGCAGCATAAGTTGCGCAATAATAAGTGGCGCATAGCGTGTGAACAGCCCGTCAACTTTTAAAAATGTCTTCAACATTTTTAAGTTGTGCAACTCATCTATGTCGCAATTTTTGACATTTTATTGCTGCTGTGTGAACATAACGAGCAATTTTATTATTGCGCAATAAAAACTTGCGACACAAAAGTGTACACGTCTGCGAGTACCTTAAGTAATAAAATGTTACTTAACAATTTAGCCAAATTTAATTGACCATCTTCATAATTATTGTAAAAACTTATCAAACCATTACGGAATTAAGAAACATGACTAATATTTTGTTTCTTTTACATTATTGGTGTTCAGTTATTTGCTAGAAAAATCAATGACTTATCGCCATAGACGCTTAAAGGTCGGTGCACATTATCATGCACGTAGCGTTTCGATTCCGAAAATTATTTAATGATTTTAGGAAGTGCTGCCGGCAGCCATTATGGATGCCGGCGCCGGCAGCCCACATGGATACCGGCGCCGGCAGCCGAGCTGGGTGCCGGCAGAAGTGACTCCGTTGCCGGCGCTGGCAGCCATTATGGATGCCGGCAGCCAACATGGATGCCGATGCCGGCAGCCAACATGGATGCCGGCGCCGGCAGCCCACATGGATACCGGCGCCGGCAGCCGAGCTGGGTGCCGGCAGAAGTGACTCCGTTGCCGGCGCTGGCAGCCATTATGGATGCCGGCAGCCAACATGGATGCCGATGCCGGCAGCCAACATGGATGCCGGCGCCGGCAGCCCACATGGATACCGGCGCCGGCAGCCGAGCTGGGTGCCGGCAGAAGTGACTCCGTTGCCGGCGCTGGCAGCCATTATGGATGCCGGCAGCCAACATGGATGCCGATGCCGGCAGCCAACATGGCTGCCGGCGCCGGCAGCCCACATGGATACCGGCGCCGGCAGCCGAGCTGGGTGCCGGCAGAAGTGACTCCGTTGCCGGCGCTGGCAGCCATTATGGATGCCGGCAGCCAACATGGATGCCGATGCCGGCAGCCAACATGGATGCCGGCGCCGGCAGCAGAGCTAGGTGCCGGCAACATTAGAAAATTAATGTCAAAATACCTTAATTCAATCAAAAAACAATAATTTATCATAGTGTAAACTTTAACGAAACTTAGATTTTGCTTCAAAAATATAACAATTATTATTCTGCGAATAATATAATAATATTCATCCTTGTTCGCCAACAAGCAAATAGCTACAATCTCGCTCAGGCCGCTTCCATCTTCTACCATTATTATGTAAGTCGCAAACCTTAGATTTACCAGGCAATAGGTACCATCAGAGACTATAATAAAGGATAGTACCATCAACAAAAATAATCTTTGGAAAACATTCCATTTATTTTTTGATTCCGTAGTCGTGGAAAAATAAACCCTTGAAAAGCCCATTTTAATCAACTAAAATCTCAATATCAATACAATGGTATGAATTTCTTAAAATATGATTGCATTCTTCAAAATTCTTTGCCTCAGCCTTGCTACGATTTCCAAGATTAGTGAGGTCCTTCAATGTCATTTTACAACCTGTTTCTGTAATTAAGATATCTAAAATGCTTTTTTTTATTTGCCCCAGCCTTCAAGGCTTCTTGAGTAGTAAAGTTTGATATATTCTGGCAAATTTAGTCTTTGTTTTGCTAGAAAATTGAAATAAGCTTTGGATGAAGTATGATCGTGATTTTGTTCAGGCTCCATGATGCATAGAAATTGTTTATGTTCACTTACTGTCAAGATAATGCTAGCCTGGCAGCCTTGCTTATACGTGGAACTCTTTCGTGTTGACTTTTCATTTTTTGTCTTGAATGGTCTTCCACCTTTATCACAGGCTAACTGCAGAAATAGTATTTCAGAGCCGAATTAATATCCACCACAGTACTAGGATTTTGTTGTCTTTGATTGTCAATTGTTCTGCTATTACGCAACCAAAACTAATTTTTTGTGGCTTTCTTGTAGTCCATCAAAACGCAATTAAAATTATCATATAGAAAATTAATCACCTATTTTCATGTTTTATAGTTTTAACGCAAAATAAAAAGAACACAATGTTTACATATCATTTAAAAGGCGTAACTATTTTTATTTTAGGTTAGAACTGCCGGCACCCGAGAAATTCTGTACTCGGGTGCCGGTGTTGATATCCATGGCATGCATCAATATTTTAGCAACCGGCGCCGGCAGCGGAGTGACTTCCATGATTTTAATAAGAAATTATTCACACTGTCAGACACGGATCGTATCAGGCACCTAACGTTTGCATTCAGTATTCGCGGAGACAATAGCTTTGTTCGCGGTAAGGATTCAGAACGGATTCGGGACTATTCGCATGCGCAGTTGAAATAATGACGTTCGCGGATCACAAAATTCCGGATTTCTAGTTACAGTTCCGTGTTCGCGGAGAAGCAACATTCGGTTCGGGATCCATTCTGAACTGATTCTATCGGTTCTAGGGATTTAACAAGAACCGTAAGTTCGGACACGCCCCCTATCAAATTTATATGATTTCACGATTGTGTTTGTTTGGTTAGGAATCCAAAGTTTATACTGAAACAGATTTTTTGCATAAGGTGATTTGGATTTTATTGTAACTGCCCTATGCCCTAGCCCTATTGCCGCCAAAACCAAAAAAAATACATTGACAGTAGACAATCCCAAATAATTCTAGTTCCGATGTTCCGAAATCGTTCGCGGTAAAAACAAATCCTGAATCGGTTAATAATTAAGCATGCGCACTACGACAAACCTGAATCAGTTCTGATCTCGTTCTGAATCGGTTCGGAATGTCTTCCGCGAACAAAGCTAATATTTGTCGGACGCCGGCACGTGCGGAAGCTGTATGAACTTGGCTATACCGATAATGTGAATTACTATCAGTTGTTTTCCAACCTCAGTTTAGCTAGGTAGGTACTGTCGGTAAAAATCGAAAAATATTTAAGTATATACTAATATTATTAGAAAAGTAGGCATCATTAATTATCACAGTATACCTAATAATACCAAAAACAGTAAGTACTAACAATTTTTAGTCAAGGGTGTTATTTTATTTACAATATATTCAAACTGTATCCTATTCATTCTAAAATATCCATAATATTGTGAATCGTCATTAATCATTCTTTGTTTAAAATCTAGTATTAACCTTATTTTTTTCTTTCTTTTAAGATTGGGTGTACAGCAAATCTTCTTACTGAATTCTGTTTGGTTTATTCATCCAGTAGAAGTGCAACTACACATATGTCTTTAATGTGTCCATTGCGTAAAGTCACTGTTTTTTTTTATAGCAAATCTAGTAGCAACAATGTAAGAAAAAACGAAACATTGTCCCTTTTAAACGTTATCTCACGAATTAAGAAACCCAATTTCACAGCACTAACAAAAGAGTTGGACATTTTTACAGACACTTGAAGGCGAAGAAATAATATTTCGCTGTTTTTTCCAGTGCTTGACAAATTTTTTATGAATTTATTACATTCATGCACTATGTGGTTCCCCTTAATTATTATGCTCCGCCAACCATTTGGAACAGTATGATCTCATAAAGTAAATTATAAAATTACACCAGTGTCATTGTTATCATTATCAACTTGCCTCTACAAAAGTTTATTTATTTATATTCCACAATATTCCTTATACGTTATTTTATGGATTTTTGAATTATTCTAAATGCTTCTAGAAATTACTCTGCATTCTAAAAAGGCGTCCCAAATGCCTTAAATTTTAAAGAAGGTGATTAAAGAGCCAAACTAACGCATATCTAAAAGCCCCCCTCCATAAGAGTTTTGGAGATAGAAAGTGATAGAAATTTGCCAAATAATTTACAAAATGTATACCGGTCTTTATTGCCCCGACAACTAAGCCTGAATTCTAGTTCAATTCAATTTTACTTATTTTAGCAACAAGTTCAAAGATACAAATGATTTGGAAACTAAACACATCGCTGAAATAATAGACTAACTAATAAGTTTTGAAGACGACTTATTATCAGCGACTTTACAAAACCTATCTGAAAATATTTTAAATGACCTACTACCGAATTTGAAAATTTTTGTTGAATCGCGGTGTAAAAGTTTTCCTTGTTTGGCAAAGACTCTGTGGCATAGGTTGCATAATTAAAATTTCTTCTAATAAAATATTTTTTAACATCGATGAGATCATTTTTGTTCAATCCATTACTTCTTTAATATCACAGAAACTGATATGACGATGACTCCTTAAATAGGTTTTGGCTAAGCAATTAAAATGTTGCGTTAGCTGAACTGTACAAAGATAATAAAATTCTTTGGACGTACAAAAACATGTCGGTATCGAAAACAATGTGACGCTGAGATCATCAATGACATCATATCTTGTGTGTTCTTTAGCATAGTTTTAGCCCACTGAGGTCATAGACGGGTCAAAAAGCGAGTACGTACATGGTTGAGGGCGTGTATAAACCAAAGAACTTGATATAGTTTAAATTAAAATTAAAATGATGTGTCCATTAAAAGTTAAAAATTTTCATTGGTCGGTTGACCCTATACCTTTTTATATTCTCCTATACAATTCTTTTAGAAATGGCTCTTAAAAATATATGATTTCGCATTTCTGACGACATAAATAATCATATTTTTTAAAATCTTAAACTGGGATATACAAAACACAACAGACATGAAAAGAGGAAAATTTTGTCACTTAGGAACTCTAAAACACCAATACTTAACATGCAAATATGACGATACTGTTGAAAACTTGCGGTATTTCGACATGCAGGCTGTTAAAGCTACCGTTATTGCCATCTGTGTGGACCGGTCTTGACGTAAGATTAATATATCTTGATATTTTTTCGCGAGTAGCCTTATTTTAGTATGAGCTTTTTAAAAATCTCTTTATAAGAACATTAAGATGACAATACTTTTCTTTATAATACATTTTCAATAACGAATTTCAATATAACTGACTGTGTGGTAACTCAAGATAATGATACGAGTATATGTACGGTTGAAGAATTTAAAAATGTTTAAATTAAGTTATGACTTAAAAAATGTTAGGTAATTATAAATTTTTTAGTTTTCCAAATTTTCTCAATATCTTTGTAACGGCAAGAAAAATTTAATAATGTTAAAGAACTATTAATCACCATTAAGGTAATATTTCTATACTAATTTTACTAACGTCTCAGCTCTTATGTTCCACACACTTACTGTATAATTTAAATTCGGTCAACTAATATAATAAGATGCTCTTATTGGTTTCTAAAAACTGAGGTTTAGAAACGATTTTGCTTAATTTTGTATATTGGCAGAATATAAGAATTGGCTTTTACTGATTTTCCAAAAAACTCATAAGGTAGGTGATTAAAAACTGGAATTCATCTTGAAAACCCTAATAATTATTAATATATATTGAAACTTCATACATTAGTTGAAATATCGAGTAATAGAGCCCGACTCGAGATTTACTTATAACATGGACATACTAAAGTTTTTATTTTTGCTTGCTTCCCTAATAAGTCATTTGTAGAACATAAAGTTTCCACATATCCACCTCATCCAATTAGGCTTCTATTTTCTCTAATATGAAGATAATTAATTTTATATGTAATCGAACAACCAAAACATTTAATGTTGTGGGTGCCAAAAGTTCTTATAAGAGAATTTTATTAACTAAGAAATAATTAAATTTTCAATATAACAACAGACACAGATAACATCCAAAACAAATATAAACACAATATAATTCTGATTTTATAGATGTTATTATCTATATTCTATACACATATGTTATACTGGCACTTAACTGTTCTGTTGATTTAAATAAGCAATTAATAACTTTTAAGATCAAATACTATCTACAATGACAGGTAATAGTTAAAAAGTTAGTATTTATTTGTTCACATATGAATATATGTAAAGTATGGAAATTTTACCATACAATAGCGGCGGTCGGTAATTTCATCGTTTTGCTCGGAATCTTTGACAGGCACGTGGTCAGTCGTACTGATTACAATGAGTCATGTGCTTGTCAAAAATTCTGAGCAAAACGATAGAAAAAATATAATTACCGAACGCCGCCAATATTGGCTCAAAACGTTACAGACAAGGTCATATTTCCCTCTTCTTCTGAAACTTGAATAAATTTAAAATAACTCAAACAAAACTGTAACAAATATATATTTGTATTCTAGTTTTTAGGGTTCCATTGATTCTACATTCTGTCAGCAATAGTGATATTTAAAATCCGCCGTTAGACATTAAAGGCAAATGCAATAAAATCGATTGAATCTAGGAGTCTGAAAGGCTGGTCCGTAGGTCTCCACTGCAGCGTTAAAATAAATGCAGCAAAACTTGGCCTACTTTTACGAGAAGTCAATATTTTAAAATAAAATTCTGCAGATTTTAAAATTTCAAACTCAAGTATAAACTGAATGTATATTAAATTGTTACAAATTATAATAAGAATTTGACGAATTATGGATATATCGGACAATAATGTACTTGATAACGAATCCGCTCAGTGATTTTGAAAAATTTTAAACATACATGTTCTGAAAAATGTAATAAATTCTTTTAGTTCAGTTGTCAACGACAAAATTAGCTGGTTCTGCCAAACTTGTAGATGTTTTATTTATAAAAACAGAGTTTTTTTTACAAACTCTTGAAAACCAAATAGGGCACTAAAAAGGGTAAATTTCTTCCATCTTTATTTTTCCTGATTTAGTTGCAACTTTATATAACATTATAGATTGCATTTTCTTGTCTGTTGTTGAAGTATTCTAATAAAAATAAATAAAGCACTAAGAATTTTAGTATTTATTTCTCTGCTTTCAATTGGGTGTATAAACTTCCATCGATAATTTATTTACATGTATTTTTTAAAGGAAATTATGTAACATTATTTTGAAACTAATAATTACCGGTTAGTTTTCATTGAAATGAAAAAGGGTTAAAAGCACATTAACAAACTTTTCTCGGCGACACACCTTTTACGTTATATAACCATACCAAACGTTCTAAACCCCCCCCCCCCCCAAAAAAAAAAACTGGGGTTTCGCAGAACCTCTTTGGCTATTTTTTATCGCCCACTGATTTACTAACTAAATAAAACGAAATTTTCCCGAATTTCAGCCCATTAAGAACACAATGTTAAATAAAATTAACAATTCACCAGCGATAACAAGATTGCGTGTCATAGTATCAACAATGGAAACCAAATTAAAATAAACCATATGGTCATTTTACAAAACATTGTACGTAGGAGGACACATGTAGAACCGCAAACTGTTTATTTTATTTTTTATGCTTACACAATTATTGGTTACAATGTCAAATTTAAGCATATTTTGTAAAGTATGCCATCCAAAAATGGCAAAGTTTCAGAACCGATGCGTAGGATAATTATTAATATAATTCTTTGTCAAGATTATAAATAAAAAATATCCTACATTAAGTAGTTGCGAATATAGTCAGAATTTTTAGAAGTTACTAAGGATGGTGTAACGTTTGAATATAATATTAGAGCGCCGGGACGCGTATTGGCATTGTTTACCACAGTGCAGCGCATATACGGCGTTGGAACGCAGTAAAGAATGGCCAAATGTTCGCCGCATGTATCCAGGCAAAGCTTACCGCGGTTCAGCACAAACTGAACGCGCGTTTTCAATTTTGTCGAATTTTAAGCCTAAACATTTTAGTTATTATTCGTCCAACCGATGTAATTTTTTATGTGTGTATTTCAATTGACTGATTGTGCAATAATATAAACATATTTATTGAAAACGCGAAATGACTAAACAAGCCCATTGATAAAAATCAATTCGCAGCCGATTTGTTAACTATTCCAATTTTCAACCAGCTAAAATCGATCTGATCTGACGGCGGTTTGTGAAAAAAAAGTGGCACGTGACATTCAACTCTCGTCAGGCAAAGTGTATAGTTTGTATATCGAAGGTGTTATTTAATAATCTTGCATCTGTATTATAGATATGACACATACGTTAATGATGATACATCGAGATGGAAGCTATGAAAAACAATATTTGACGGTGGCATATTTATATTTAAAATACAAACATAAAAACAGTATTCGAGGGTGACAAATTTATATTTAAAATACAAACAATATTTGAGGGTGACAACTTTAAATTTAAAAATCTTGTAAAAAATACTTTTAAAAAAAAGCTTATATTATTTAGATGTAGTACTAAAACGAAAAAAATAAGTATAGTTTTTTCATTGTGGTAATGCTGAATGCTATTTCTGAGTGGACGTAGTTAGCGTGGGTGGATCTTAAGAAAAGGAGTATCAAAGAATCAAAGTTATCACTGAAACAGATATACTAATATATTATGTTAAATTTACTCTCTTAAAAGCTCGTCGTGCGCGAAAAGTTCATACAGGCATTAATTTTGTTTAGCAGAAATTGTAAATACCTAAGTATGCATTTTTTTCTTTTCTATTTACGCGACAAGGTTTTGAGACAATAAATTTAACATAATATATTATACCGGTTTCAGTGATAACTTTGATACTACTTTTCTTAGGATCCACCCACCCTAACTACGTCCACTCAGAAATAGCATACAGCATTACCATAATGAAAAAAATATACTTATTTTTTTCGTTTTAGTACATCTAAATAATAAAAGCTTTTTTAAAAAGTATTTTTTACAAAATTTTTAAATTTAAATTTGTCACCCTCAAATATTGTTTGCATTTTAAATATAAATTTGTCACGCTCGAATACTGTTTTTATGTTTGTATTTTAAATATAACTATGCCACCCTCAAATATTGCTTTTATATCGATAGCTTAATGTTACATCATAGCTTCCATCTCGATGTATCATCATTAACGTATGTGTGATGCAAGATTATTAAATAACACCTTCGATATACAAACTATACACTTTGCCTGACGAGAGTTGAATGCCACGTGACACTTTCTTTCACAAACCGCCGTCAGATCAGATCGATTTCAGCTGGTTGAAAATTGGAAAAGTCAACAAATCGGCTGCGAATTGATTTTTATCAATGGGCTTGTTTAGTCATTTCGCGTTTTCAATAAATATGTTTATATTATTGCACAATCAGTCAATTGAAATACACACACAAAAAATTATATCGGTTGGACGAATAATAACTAAAATGTTTAGGCTTAAAATTCGACAAAATTGAAAACGTTCAGTTTGTGCTGAACCGCGGTAAGCTTTGCCTGGATACATGCGGCGAACATTTGGCCATTCTTTACTGCGTTCCAACGCCGTATATGCGCTGCACTGTAGTAAACAATGCCAATACGCCGCCGGGACTGGAATAATATAACAGCGAACAGTCTAAGTTAATTTTTTTGAAGCTTCAAACGCTTTTTAGTATAATTAAGAAAACAAGCAATAATATAATTTATCTTTGCCTGTATCTGTCCTGACGCGTTTCTCCGTTAAGCCATTTTATTTTCTTTTACTCATTACACTAGTTTACAAGAAAAATGTACCTCGTGAAAAAAGTGTTTTTAACCTAATTTGAGGTCGCTGAAAACGAAAATGACAATCATTTATTTTTCCAAAGAAACGTTTGCGAAATATTCGCAAAAAAAGTGCTTTTCAGCTCTTTTTCCAGTTATGGTCCAACATCTCGAGAACGGTAGACATAATCGACCTAAAAGGTACACACATTTCGAGATACGGCTTCTTTTTTCACATAAATATCAATTTTGAGTCAATTGGAAAGAGTATTTTTTGAGTTACAGCTCCTGAAAGTTGAATAAAAATGCATTTTTGAGCTTTTTGCACATTTTTGTTTGTTTTATTTAGTTATTAGGGATTTTTTTTTCATGTTTTTTGAATTTCATATGAAAGATTATGTCGTCACGAAAATATATTGCCCAAGTTTGTTCAAATCGGTTGTAAAATGTGGAAGATATTACTGATTAAGTGAAGGCAGACGATTTCAGCTTTTGCCATGAACGCCCAGAAGTCCGAAGAAATTAGGTGAACTTTGCTCATGTAATTAAGGTAGTAAAGCCTAACGTACTCATTTTAAACTAATTTCTCCGGACTTCTGGGCGTTCATGGCAAAAGCTGAAATCGTCTGCCTTCACTTAATCAGTAATATCTTCCACATTTTACAACCGATTTGAACAACCTTGGGCAATATATTTTCGTGTCGAAATAATCTTTCATATGCAATTCAAAAAACATGAAAAAAATTTCCTAATAACTAAATAAAACAAACAAAAATGTGCAATTTTCAAAAAAGCTCAAAAAATGCAGTTTTTTTCAACTTTCAGTAGCTCTGACTCAAAAAATACTCTTCCAATTGACTTAAAATTAATATTTATGTGAAAAAAGCAGTGTACCTCGAAATGTGTCTACATTTTAGGTCGATTACGTCTACGTCTACCGTTCTCGAGATGTTGGACCATAACTGCAAAGAGCCGAAAAACACGTTTTTTTGCGAACACTTCGTAAAAGCTTCTTTGGAAAAATAAATGATTGTCATTTCGTTTTCAGCGACCTCGAATTAGGTTAAAAAACATTTTTTTCACGAGGTACCTCGAATGAAGGTAAAATTTGCAAACTAGTGTTATTTGTCAAAAGAGTCCAAATTCATGGAACGGTGCCTGTCCTTTTATTGCAAGTTTGTCAAATTGACACTTTGTGATTCAGCACGAATTTTAGTTCTAATTTTCAACGTTATCAATCACGGTCACATATGGCTCAAATTAGCAATTAATTAGTTTAACTTTAGTTACAGGTATTTTATCATTATCACTGGAATACAACCTCTAGCATGATCGGTGCTTCACAAATTTCACTTTAAATTAAGTTTTCAAATTCTTTTTTACCAGCCAACATATCTTTTGAATACACCCTGAGTGCAAATAAGCAACAAAACCAGTTTTAGTAAAATACTCCCGTGGATAAAAAAATCGTACATCGAAATCACAATCTAGGTGTCATTTCCTTAAGAAACGTTTAGAATGAGAATAGGTTATGATGTTACTGACCACAACTGTACACAGGTTTGTTCAGCTTAGATGCTTCCGTCAAAGAATACATTACAGTAATTAAGTCAAAGAAAAACAGCACATAATTTATGGGACATAAAATATAAAACAAATATTATTTTCCCTTTACGTCAATATGTTTAGATTTCACTTAGCACCATAATAAAAATAATTTTATACTAAGTAAACGGAAGCGTAAATATTTGAACTTATATCACACACAAATACAAATTGGCCAGGAGATGAAGAAACAGAATCAGGGTAATCTGCCAGAGTCTATTATAGATGCTCAGTCATTTCGTGCAATATCAATTTGAGTAAAATTTGCACAAATTTATACAAACGGATATATTGTAGAAATTTTAGATGAAATCAAATATAAACCAGCTAAACACCTTTTATTTGACGTTATAGACGTCAATGACTGATCTTAATTTTTATAAAAAATCCACACATCGCAAAATTTTTCTAGAAGAAACATATCAAACCACATTTGATTTCCCGACAACAGATGTATAAAATTTGTGCTGATTGTCTATGAACAGCATTATGAATATTACAACAAAATACATAAGTATTTTATTTCTTGCTGGTCTCTCTGTATTTGCGTCCAAGAATTACAAAAGTTTTCAATTCTAATTTCCACAAATTTTTAATATTTAATATCATTTTGATTTTTACAAAATACTTAAGTAATTAAAAATTTAAATAGCAATATAATAACCGGAAAATAATGTTGGTCATAAAAAATAATAAACTGAACCAATAAGTATCAAAAAAGTCTCAGACAACTTTGAATTTAGTAGGTAATAAAAATTCGGCCAAGTGAGAGCTGTACTTGCACAATTAGTCACGGAACTATTTAACTTAACCTGAGCAAATCTCGGCCGGACCAACGCCGTATCACATCGCGTCTGCGCGGAGCTGACTGGGGAGCGTTTCGACTGAGCCAAAATATAAATTTTGAAAAACGTGCAAGGACATTAAAGTTCGTTACGACGCGTCGTGAGAAATACTTTTTATCGAAAAACTTTTTCTCTAAAACCAATGGTTCAGCAATTATAAGGAAATAAACAATTAAATTGTTTATGACAATTGATCGCGCTAGAATTTTTCAATCCTGGTAATTTTGGCTCAATCTACACAGAATTATCAATGTTCCTGATTTTTTAAAGATTTCTCTGAGTGATCCTTTTGGTGATGAGGGTGGGGGACCGCACTTTTAAGCGTTTTTCCCGAAAAATGTTTAAAAAAATGCATAAAAATACATAATATATATTGTTAAATTCGCGATTCAATAAGCTTTTATTTGCCCCCCTACACGATGCACATGAAATTTTTTTTCCATTTCCCAATTTACCCCCTGAAATTAACTCCCAGAACCAAAATTCAACTTTTGGGTAATGAAAAAAAAAATTCAAGGGCGTCGTGTATGGTATCAAATGAAAGCTTATTGAAGCACAAATTCAACGATATATATGATGTATTTTTGAATGAATTTTTTTAAACATTTTTTGGGACAAACCCTTAAAATTGCTGTCCCCCACCCTTATCACCCGAAGGATTGCTCAGAACAATCTAAACAAATCATGCATGGACATTGAGAATTAGGACAGGTGTAGATTGAGCAAAAACTATCAGATTTGAAAAATTCTAGCGCGGTCAATTATTATAAACAATTTAACTGATGAACCATTGGTTTCAGAGAAAACGTTTTTTAACAAAAAATATTTCTCACGATGTAAGGAACGACTTTTGTCCTTACACTTTTTCAAAATTTTCAATTTGGTCCACTCAGCTCCGGGCATACGCGATGCGATACGGCGTGTGGTGTTGGGCGGCCGAGGTTTGTTCAGGTTATGTGGGGGCTGACGGCACGGAACACTAATTGTGTAAGTATAGCTTGCACTTGACCGAATTTTTAATCCTACATATACTTTCTGATTCGTTCTGAGGTTCTGGATCTTCAAAATGCATTGTAAAATATATTTAATTTTACACACTTCTCTGTATGACTGTATGCAACTAAAATCAGCCAGCTCATAGATTTATACCTTTCGAATTATTACAAATAGAAAATGACTGACCTACAGGATACGGACGGATGAAAATACATTCCTACCAATCAACTACAAATCTGACACCCATAAATAGTCGGCATAGTGAGTAATAAAAAATTAAAGGTGAGATTCACAGCTCACGATTCTATTTGACTTAACCTTTTCTTCGCAAATGCTAACAATTCCTTAAACGGTAAATACTATCTCTTTAACGGCATATCAATGAAAACGAAAGTTGAGTCTTTGTGGTAGTCACAATACATTTATAAAGTTACAATTATATTAGAGAGCTTCTGACGAAAATCGTTATAAGGTTGGCGTAACGTTAATATATGAAGGTCGATCAGTGTTAAAATCAATGATGGTCTCCCACTAAATTTTGGTTTTGGTATCACTCAGTGCCGGCTTGCCGGCTTATGAAATTTCAATGTTGTATATCTCTGTTCCTACTTACAGGACCCGTACCAAATTTAGAGGTTTTAATAGTGAGCCCCCTGGGACTGTTTTGGTAAAGAAAAAAACATTTTGTAATTTGCAAAAAAAAGTTGATTTTTTTAGCCCCCTCTGGGGAAAAAAAAATGAACGCGTTTAGGTATTTTATTTATTATTTTTTCTAAACATATTTTATATCATTTTGTCGAGAATTTTTAAATTTTAAAAGAAAAAAATATGTTAGTAGAAAGTGATAGTCATTTGAATTTTTTAAAATCTAAAGTATAATTTAAAAAAAATCGGTAATGGAAGAAAAAGTTTTAAAAAGGATCGTTTAAAGACGAATTTCGTCTAATATAAACTACAACTTTTCCGGTGAAAACTAGAAATAGTGTCAACGAAGTGGTGGCACATTGACTGTTTCCTTATAAATATAATGTTTAGTAAATAAAAGCTACTTTTTAAGATTTCGGAGCATAATTCAAACAACAAAAAAACTCGCACATGGCAACTTATCCCACATGGTATGTCAACCAACCCCGTTGGTAGGGCCAATTGGCATAGCTGCACAGAAACTATTCAAGATAGATTTTTATCGCATTGTATTTGTGCTGGTCCCAAATATTATTTTAAATATGCAAAAGAAAGTCATAGCATATGAACATGCATTTAGTTATTTTTTAGTAGTAGCAAAAAAAATAAAATGAACAAAATGTGCAAACCTAGGTCAACCATCCCCAGCCCCCTCTACATAAGTATGTCATCTGTTTAGCTATTAAACCCTAAGTAGTTACCTAACGTATTTATTTGAATAAGAATATTATTATAGAAATGTAAAATAAATTATTTATCAATCGACTTTAAGAAAAAATTTTAGTTGCAAAAATTAACACAAGACTTAATTTTAAAAAATTTACAGTTAAAGACCCAATTAGGCCATTTTACCAATAGTAAGAACTATAACTTTTATCACTACATACACATATCATAGCTAATTGGTTAAAAATTTTGAAGCCAGCGACAAATGTGCGGAATTCAAGACGGAAATAAAAAGAAATAAATGCCCAATTTTTAGCGGAACATACGTGATGTATGTTCCGCACTTTTTTGGCGCGGAATATTTAAGTAAACAAAAGCAGTTCTGACCTAAATAAAAGCTATTAATTGTTGGTCGTTTGCTGGCGATTTTATTTATTGATTTTTGCTTAAATTTTGCAATAATGAACATTAACAATAATATGAACCTTAGCATAATTAACAACTCAGATTATCTTCTTTTGCGTTATGTCAAAAATCATCTGATATTTTGGCTGACATCCATAAAAAGTTAAACAGGAAGAACTTTTTGCAAAACTTCAAATACATATTCTAAGATGGCCGCCCATCGGCCATGTTGCTTTCCGCTTTCGCGCTTATGTCCGCACATAAGAGTCTGCTTGAGAGAACAAAACAGCAATTCTGACAAGTGATATAAAACGTTGCTTCATAAGTAACAAATTTCCTATTGGAATTTTTGAAATGTAATAATATGTTCTATGAATACAATAATCTTTAAGAATTACTAAAATATTTTCACAACATGGATCCTAGTACCTATACCTAGCTTTGACACTTATGTAATCTTTATTATCAATAAATCTAACTGCATTAGAAACTGTTTACATTTTTTCACCTGTAAAAAAGATTTAATAACAAATCTATAATCTTAAATAACTTGCTTGTAGTGTAACGCAAATGTCAATTAATTGTGATGTTCAGTGTAAAGTAATCCAACCTTGGATGAATTAGAAAGGATTCGGTTTTCCGTATACTGTGAGCGTATCGAACGTGAAGCCAGTTTATTTGTTGTTTGTTATGAAAACATCGTACCCCAGATGTCCAGTTTACGAACTTTAAGGAAATAGGTAATTGAATCAAGAATGGTAGTAGAAAGAGATAAAATATCATTGGAGTGGCGTAACGTGATCCGAGTCGATCCAATTTTTGCCAATCAAATACGGCTCTCATGAGCGTTGCTGTCTCTGTTTTCCTCTCAACAGCTGAGCAGTTGACGTCAAATTACCTTGGATGATTCTTTATTCATCCACGGTCTAAACACTCGGTTAAACGTATGTCTTTGTCTAATGAACTAGAAAAGAAAAAGTGCGACTTATAGATTTATAAATGATTCGGAGCGACTTTAAATAAACCTTTACAAAGAAATTATTTAAAAGTTTTTTAACTTAAATTTATTATTATTTAGCAGATAATAAAGTATTCTAGGGCTTTTATTACTTTTAGTAAATCTTGTGATACTTCTAACGTATTTTTTGTACAAAAACACAAGGTCAAATAAGATGTGGCCAATGTTTACAAATTGTGTTTTTATTAAAAAACATGAAAATAAGAAAAAGACTAAAATAAGTTATTAAACGTAACGATAAAACCGATTGTCTGCAACTCCCTATTAACAAAGTACATAATCGTAATCGTTCACCAAAACGGTACTTTCCTTTCTGTATTATTAGCAACTGGGTACTGGGTACAATAGACACACTCGGTACTGGTTGAGCCATCTTTTGGTAAAGCTTCAAACCGCGAATCAGTTTCTGTACAAGAGTTAGAAGTACCTTGCGTAGAGTAAGTACACAGCAGATAATATAGTGGGCGTAACTAATTTATGTAGCACGAAAAAACTTTCACAGTAGTTGACAGCTTTAGTTATATAAAATCTGTACATACTTTGTACGCTACGTAAAAGTAAACCATTTAGGTACTGCTTACTTGAGTGAGCTTACCTTTCGGGTCTGTCGACATAGTGTGCATTAAATATAGGAGAAAAATACTATTAGGAGTGTATTACGTATATAAAGAACATGCTAGCAGCTTTTTGTCAACTTAACAAAATAATACTAAGCAGGAAATTAATTTAATGTCTTACAACGTGGGATTTACATTTACGTATACGTAATTAAGGTGATAATACACTACTAAAATTTATTATTCTCAAGACGTATATATAGCTATATTATGTTAATCCCAAAATTGTAAAACATAACCCAATCGCTTAGCAGTTTAACAAAGAAATAAACTACAAGCAATTTACACAAAACATGAAAAACAGTTATTTCTAAAGATTTTAAGGCAGCTAGGTCAACTATTAAAATTTTTGTTAAATTATTTAGTTTTTAAATAGTGAAAAGGAAGACGACGTGTTTTATAATTTTTCAAAGATTTATTAATTTATTTAACAGAAGCTTTTCTTAAATACTAACCGAAATTGTTGCGAATACCTTTTGTCGAAATAAATAGAAACAATAACGAATATGTGTATTCTGAATAAGTTATCTCTTTATAATAGACTTTCTAGATTTGATAGGAGTTACGTTTTTAAAAATCTGCGAAAGTAAGCAAGTTCTCTAAGGAATCCTATAAGTAGCGAACCGAAAATGTATCATCGTGAAAACCGTTAAAAATACGACATCCCGCTTTCAGAATTACAAATGTCAATATTTCAACAGAGAAAACTTTTAGTTAAAGAGAATATTAGAGCAATATGACCTTACTTGATTCTTACAACGATTTGGGATTTTATTTTAAAACCAATCATTGTGTACGTACTATTGGGAGCAAAACATTTTCAACGACTTATTTTAGCTTTGTAAATCTCCTTAAGTTCAGTGGCGTTTGTTGTCAACCAGTAATTTTTGTATTGTCATTGTCAGTCGATGTGCCAAATTAGTTTAAAATATTTTAAAACATCATGCCCAACCATTTACTTACCGAGGCCGAGAAGGGTTTTGCTATAGCTAAATTGCAAGAAGGATGGTCGTACCAACAAACTGCAGATGAGCTGCACTGTCACAAAACAACAATTTTTTATTTGAAACAGAAGTGGCTGCAACATCAGAATCTCCGACGAGCTCCTGGTGCCGGTCATCCACGAGCTTCTACTGCAGAACAGGACGTTAACTTAGTACAGTTTATTAGACAGCGCCCATTTAGTACAGCCATACAAGCAAAAGCAGAAACCCATTTTACCGCTTCCAAGTGGACGACCCGGAGAAGAATATGCCAAAGTGGAGTTGCAAGCTTCGCTGCAGCAAAAAAAACACGTCTTACAGAAGCGAATAAAATTAGAAGAATGGAATGGGCAAATGATTTAAATAATAGAGACCAGGAATTCTGGGAAAATGTAATTTTTTCTGATGAAAAAGTTTTCCAATCCTCAAATAATGGTAAACTTAGAGCCTATAGACCAAGAGGGCATAGATTTAATGAGGAATATATACAGCCAACAGATAACAGTGGACGTTTTTCAGTTCATGTCTGGTGTCTGGTGTTGGATTTCTGCTTGAGGCACTGATAATTTACATATAATAGATGGTCGCCTTAATGCAGCAGGTTACGTGCGAATATTGCAAGATGTAATGTTACCGTCGGTCGCAAGAACCTTTTGGAGATAATTTTATTTTTCAACAGGTAACTATCTATTACCATCAATTGATTCATAGTATTTGATGTATTGCAAATTTTTAGGACAATGCACCAGTACACACGGCTCATCTTACTATGGAATGGTTTACCGAACATAATATCAATGTTTTGCCTTGGGCGGCTCGAAGTCCCGACATGAATCCAGTGGAAAACATATGGGGTTATATGGTCAAACAGATCTACAGTTATGAGTTTAGGCCTCGAAACAGACAAGAGCTTTTAGACGCCATTACTAATGAATGGCAGAATTTAGAAAATTACGATTTTGGTAATTTAGTAGCGTCTATGCCTAGAAAATTGGTTGCTCTTTTAGATGCTAATGGCAGATACACAAAATACTATTCCTAATTTGTAGTTTTTTAGATCACTTAATTATGCAGCGTTAAAAGTTTTTTTGTTAAGTTTCTTAATTATACTATAATACTAAATAAGTTTTTCTCTCAATTCCTTGTAGAACCTTTTTAGTACGCCAATGTGTTATAACAAATATGTCAAAAATGATTTTAATAAGGTTTTACACAACTAAATTTCTTTAAAAATATATGGTTATGGTTAAACGTCGTTGAAAATATTTTGCACCCAATAGTACATATATCCTTTTTTTACAAAAATTGTTCTTAAATCGACATTTCATAAAATTATTTCGTGATTTTTGGTTAATACGCTAAAAATGACGCCCTGTAGACACCTATAGGGGTAAAATTTGGAGCAATTTTTTAGAACGAATAAGGTTCCGCCGCTAGAGCTATTTTTCATACACAAATTATTTTAACCCTATATTGTGTTTGTAGGATTGTAAGACATCATTTTAAGGGTGATCGTCAACAATCTCGAAATTATTTTAATAAATGTAGAATTTAGAACAACAAAGGATAAGGGCTGGCGGCTAGGGCTATTTTTCACACACAAATTATTTTACCCCTACAGGTGTTTGTAGGACGTTATTTTAAGCGTTTACCAAAAATTAGGACATTATTTTTATAAATGTAGAGTTTAGAACAATTTTCTTTACATGCCTGTAAACTGAATATAAAACTAAAGGTTTCAACAAAATGTATGCAGGTAAATTAAAAAAAAAAGTTCTATTAGAATCAAAGACAGAAGATTTAGTTGGTCAAAATAATTTGAATTCAGTAAGTATGTGTTAAAGCTTCGAAAGAATAAAGCTAAATATATAAATGGCAGCTTTTAACAGAGTTATACATTTATATTTTGACTTGAAGCTATCCGTTTAACTGCACATATAGGTACCAAATAAAATTTTACACAAAATAAAACAAGTTTAAAATACCTGAAAGCGAAAAATGTCACAGCTAAAAATAACACACCTCATAAATAAATTATCCGTTTCCATGCACAAACAAGACCAATTTCAGTTTGTTGTTCATCCTACTTGTATATTTTGTAAATTTATTAATAATAAAGTGGGACGTTGTCACCAAATAAATTAATGGAAAAACAATAAAGTAGGAATTCATTCATAAACAACACCCTGATTTAAATATTTTTTCATGGCGTATAAAAGCAATTAAAACATTATTACAAAAACAGGTGGGCACCGTTTCAATTTTAATATTTTAAATAATGCAATTAAAAAGTAGGTGAATTTCGTGCGCTAATAATTATGCACTTATAAAGAATGAAAAGTGAATGCCTATTCAAATATAACAGCCGTCTTGCACGGAGGTATAATTTTTATATGAAAAATATATTAAAATTTATAATAAATTATACTGTAAATGGTATTTTATGATAACAAATATATGGAAATTTTTTAAGCATATATGAAATATTTTTAATAAAATTTGCGCACTGGTGACATGTTTTTAAATGTCAGTAATTTCTTCTGGCAAATAAGTACCAGTTCCCTAACAGTCTGTTGGAAGACGTTTGTTGAGGTTTTAAATTAGATCTACGGTTTTATTGACCACGATTGTACAGGCTGTCCAAGTTTCGACACTTTTGCAGGGTATCTCGGTTATCTTTAAAGATAGAGAGCTGCGGTTTTCGCAATACTGTGCTACTTTTTCGTGAAACGTATGATGCTACAAACAGAATTTTAATAGCCCCCTTCGTTTCGAAGATACAGGGCGATTTTGAAAATGTGTAATTTTCAAACGTTCTCAGTTGCCTTTGAACTTATCGGTATAGTAAAACTAAAAATTATAGTTTTTTGCGTAGAATACAGTTACTAATGCAAATTAGAGTATATAATGAATAAAAAAGATAGACTTATCAGGTGGGGCAAGTCCTAATAAATATTAGAGACCAAAAATCTTTAATCAGAACGGCATTAGTGTAAAACATGTATTTACATTTTGTATAAAACTATAATTAGAATTTCATGATGTTGTTATATAAATTATTATCATATCTAATACCCTAAAATCCATTTAATTAAGTACTAATATTTTGTATTTGCTGTATTTCATAAAAAAGTAGTAAATATTATTTCTAAATAAATAAATCTTATTCAAATATTTACCAAATTTTGGAGTATTGCATTGCATTTTATTAAATATTTGGTTTCATGTAAAAATTATAGTTAAATGGATCTAAGATTTGCTAGTTAATGTTTAAGAATAAAGGATCAAATAATGAAACAAAATGATAGGTTCAAAAAAATGTCTAGTATATTGTAGCATATGTACTTATATGCTACAATATTCAACATTTAGTACTCTGACACAAAATCGAACTCAAATCAATCCAATCTTTTCTTTGCACAATCACATACTATTAAATCTTATCAAACATTAATTTGTGCTAATCACATTTGTGCTAAAGTTTATTAAACGTATTTTCTTAAGTTTATATAATAATGACAAGCTCTTTAAGCAGAAAGTCAATCAAATAATTAAATGATATGAATTCAATTTTTAATAGGCGCTAGATCTGATGGAGTTTATATTATTACTGAGTTGATTTTATCCAACATTTCTTTCTGTTTACAGCGGTACATAATATATATATATATATATATATATATATATATATATATATATATATATATATATATACTTATTTATGTACGTGTACATAGGACTAAACGGTGTATCATAGTGTCTACTATTGGACAATTGACCTTATTTTGAAATGGGTCTTGCTTTAAATATCATAAAATTGATAGCTTACCTGGAAGTGCAAAATTATTGTCCATATTAAACCTAGGGTAAGTTTCGGGTTGCCGTCTACGATGTCCTCGGATCGAATATTTACTAATTTTACGTTTTTACAACGTAAGAAGTGAAGAGCTGTGTCGATGTTGTGAAGCATGTGGAAGCGCATTTGGCCTTTCTCTCTTGGCTAGAAAAAGAATAATATATCAATAAAATCGTACCAGGGTAAAACAAATGCGTTAAAATTTACTGGCCATTTTTAATACGTATGTATGTATATGCATGCGTTGGTTTTGGCTTGAAAAAGGAGTGGTCATAATATGACTGACTTACTGAACGACTTACTTACCGACCCTGCAATTTGGGACAAATTTAATACGTTTTATAAAATTCCATGAAGAAATATAAACTTACACTTGAATCGATAACAATAATTAATATTTGTTAGAGAAATACTATACCGTATCCATTTACTTTTGAGAATGATGACAGAAACCCATTTTACAACGAATAGATCAATTATGTCTCTCTCTCATGTTCTTTATCTCTCATTTTTTTTCCTCTCGTCTTCTTTCTCCCTCATACTCGTAAAATTTTTACATCTGGTAGAAAGTTAGGTTATGTGAAAGATTAATATGACATATTATTTGAAGCCTGTCCCATGATATAAGTTGTTTTAGCGGTGTAAAAATATACTTAAAAAGTTTATATAAAGAATTAGCAGCTTACATTCCTGTGTTCTATGAATCTGGGACCGACTAACAACTATTAAAATATTACGCAAGGTACATATTTGTTCTCCTTTACATTACTTGGACCGGGCGTTATGGGAATGAGTAACAGGAACACCGACCCGATATAAAGTTGAGAATAGTGGGCATTACAGAAGATTTCTTTACTTATTATAAGAAAGTAGTGAAAATTGCGCCCTAGAAGAGTTTAGGTTCAGTTTAAAGCAGATGTCACAGTGCCATTACAAAGTGTATCTATCCTTCTGGAACTAAGACTCAACATTTACAGTTAAAAATTGTGAAACTACTAGGTATATTCGATTAAACAATTTTTATCGCGTCTTTAACTTACAAATTGGCATTTCTACGAAATGTTGACATATCATCTTAATAATTTCGAGTAATAAACTGCAATTCTTTATTTTCACGGCAATCTTCGAAAATTCAAAAATTTTCAAATTTTAGATGTCCCCGATGCAAATAAACCTATTTATTTATAAGTTTACCGAAAAAATAAGCAATTTAAATTAGTGGGAGGTATTCTTAGATAATTAACGGATAAAATAAATCAAAATAATCACTAAATAGGATAAATAGTGTGGAATAATGTCGGCTAAAAATAGGATTTGTCGGAAAAAATCAAGACCCTTAAACACGCTCCTGGATGACCCATTCCATATTCATTTTACAGTGTGATTATCCCTCTGTAAGATAGTGTTGAAAAATTGGGAAAAAATAGTTTTTCCAGTTTTTTCCAAATATTTCCATTTTCCAGTGATTTTGGGTTTAGGTGAATGTATTGCAAAAAAGTATTTGAGAGTTGAAAGTTTCACTTATGAATCCGTTTTTCGATCTGACGTTTTGTTTTCGAGTTATTAGGTACCAAAGAGGGGTCTGGAAATAGCATTTTTCGATCTAAAAAAATTCAAAAAAATTACTTTCCATTTTCTGATCCTCACCAGTTTCAGTGGAGTTTTGAAGCTCCGGGTCCCCCACAACCTCCGAAAATTTACATCGATTTAATTCACATTTGCGATCTGTACCCGATTTCAACGGAAATCGTGGAAATTTCGACTTTGACTTTTAATAGCTCTGAAACGAAACATCCTGGATAACTGAATTTTTTACCGAACTATTCCTCTATCAACCCAAAAAATTCCATTTCTCTCCCTCTGACTGTTTTCGAGAAAATCAGACCTGTTCGACTTTAAGATAAGCTTTACGTTAAGCTTTACGTTCACACGTAGATTTTTGCTGATCTCCTAACGTCACTTTTCACTAAGGACAAATGGCTGCTTTTTAAATTGTATCTAATAAATTATACCGAAAAGTAAACTTTTGTAGCTAAATTATCATAGTAATTTTCTTCAAAATATTTTTTTTGGGTTTGTAATGACTTCCTTAAACGATTTATGCAATAAAAAAAGTGTATACTCCTTAATATTCTAGGTTAAGTGACGAAGTTTGCTTCAACTTCGCTTTTTGTAAATTTGCATTTAAATTGCAATATTTAAAGACATCTTTATATATTTATTTATTAGGCATGGTACATTTTAGATCTCAAACAATATAATGTAAACGTAAAAGTGTTAAAAATGTGCTGATAGACACCAACAAGGATTTATAGTCGACAATGGGCTTTTTTTAATAAAACTACACTTCAATACTATTTCGATGTATTTCTGTGACAAATATAATTAATTGGTATCGATTCAAGTGTATGTGTATATTTCTTATACAAAGGGATCATGTGGTTCATAAAAAGTATTAATTTTATCACAAATTACAGGGTCAGATAACACCGGCACACAAAATAAAAAAAGTGGTCTGTACATTTGACCAGACCCATCTATCAATATGTATTTCGATGCGCTGAATCCAAATCCGAAGTCCGTTTGGCCCGTACACCCTCAAAAATTTTGAGTAAATTGCGAAGAAACGCTGAAAATGACTAAAAGTTGCGAAAAATTGCAGTTAGGAAAATGAAGAAAATTTTATTGAACTAGATCAAGTATGTTTCTTATGTATTTTGATGCGCTGAATCCAAATTCAGAATATTTTAATCTCGATCATTCATATATTTATCAAAAATCGTAAAAAGTAGCAATGAGTAGCAGAAAATAGTATTGTTCTTACGTACCAATGAGGACTTTTATTCCGTATGTGGGAGTGATTTCGTGTAATATTATACTCTACAGAAGCCAAGTTACCCACTAATGTAGAGTTGAAGTCGCTTGATGACGACGCCTGCGGGCCTGGTTTCTTACCCTGACCAGACGCCGATACTGGGGTTGGGGTTCCGAATCCCTGCATCGTAAAGCACTTATCGCTTGTGCCTGCCATGCCGGTATACACGCCGTTAACCCAGGGACTCTGCCAGACGGTTCTGTTGCCCACTATTGATAATTGAATGGGCAGATTAATCACAAATAAAATACTTCTTATTCCTTTAAACACTGTTTTATTGCTTCCTCTTTCAATAAGCTTACAGGAATGATTATTAAAAAGAAAAGATTCAGCGCGACAGCGCCTTACGTACAATCGTACAATCTGCGTAGTTTGCGTTCTCATTTCGAAGAAAATAAAATTAAGGATTTATAAACAGTTGGCTTTTGTTGTCAAAACAGAATAAGATTTATTTTTTGTTATCAGGGTCGGAAACTCAACACCACCGTCACCACGTGGAGGTGCCCTGGTTACAGGCACAAGCAATCAGTCTTCCGAAGTTGAATTGCAATTTCTAGCTATTTTTAGCAGTTTTTCGCATTTTACTCAAAATTTGGAGGTGTACGGGCCAAACGGACTTCGGATTTGGATTCAGCGCATCAAAATACATATAGTTAGATGGGTCTGGTCAAATGTACAGACCACTTTTTTTGTGTGTGCCGGTGTAATTATTGTGAAGTTTGGGCAGTTTCTGATAGGAAATCGCAACCACTTCTTTGAAAATCAGTTTTAATTCTACAATTAAACTAATTGTGGTTTTTCCGGATAAAGAAATAGCCTATATTACGTACAACTTGTCTATTTTAAGTGAAAATTCAATTATTTCGACAGGTTCTTGTATAAAAATACAGATATTGTTCTAGGCCTTAATTATTTGCAAAACAGCAAACCATAGGGCTTAATTAAGTTATTCTTTGTTTCATTTGTCATTAATAATTTTTAACGTTCTCATTATAAAGCTTTGTGAAAAGTTACCTTATCAAACCGGTAAGAAATTGGTCCAAAATATTTTTTTTTATTTCATATTTAATAGTATCATGATTTTTCTGTTTTCTGTGTTCTATTTACAAGAGAAGCATTTCATTTTATTAAAAGCACCTAAGCAAAAGGAAAACACAATTTTCGTTCGTTATAATGGCTGCAAAAACCCCGTACAAAAACTCAAAAAAACGAATGTAATTTTGCTAAGTTTTGTAAAAAATAGAAACGTTAACACTTCAATTACATATTTAACATTTCTTTTTACCGTTTTTACAAAAGTATTATTCATTAAATTTATGAAATAAAAGGTTTTTATTAAAAATATTATAATTTAGTCGTTCATTCATAAGAAAACATGGTAACGTTAAGTATATAGGTTCAGAAATCCACGTCATTCATTCATTAAGACTTATTTGGAACACAGACTGTACCCTTGACAATTAATATTAAATATTAAAAAACATATCACGAATTGTATTTTAGTAGCGGTAATGTCTAATTATCTTTACTATTATGGAATGGTTTTAATTTCCAACGTAAGTCTGAATGAAATCATGTAGCCAAAATTTTGATGGATATATAATGAGTAAAACGTTTAGCGACTAAATAAGTTAACAGGTAAGATTTTTAACGACAAATACAAATAGTCTGGTATATATATATATATATATATATATATATATATATATATATATATATATATATATATATACTTATCTATTATATAATGGAAATGGTTTAAGAAAAACAAAAAAGTATATATTATTGTCAAGTACCGCAGGTGATATAAAATCAAGACACAAGTAAACGCCCAGCGCCGAAATTCGGCTCTTTCACTAAACCCAACTTGGACAATTTTAATATTAACATTGTAAATCAGGATATGTTATATTATGTCTTTTACGATAAAAAAACTTTTTCATAACCTAATAAAATTCAATTGAATTTAAAAAATTACACTGACGATGTTTTATCCCAACGCCAATGTGTTACACGGCGCCTAAAGAAGAAAAAAGACTATTACAAAAATCAAAAGAATCACTAATATAAAAATATCGAATATCCAGAGATTTTCGGGACTTATATGTATTTAATTTTTGTTTCGGTACTTTTGGTGGTTCTATGTAAGATACTTTTGAAGCTAAATGAAAAGTACATAAATTGTGTTGTAGGATAAACTTCTGCAATCATAAGGCGACTAAAGTATTTTGTTTTTCTGTTTACTTAAAAAAAATACTTAATAATACTTAGAAAATATTAAAAAGTAGGAACTTCGAGAACTCTATTTTCCTTGGTCTACGCAACGGCAGCAAAATCTAAATTTAGTGAATGAGCTTATAGTGACACGAATTTATAACGTCTGTATGTCTGGAAGGGAATACAACACAATACAATACTAACCATGGATTTATTAAGAAAGGATTCGATGTCCGTATACTGTGAGCGTATCGAACGTGAAGCCTTATGTTTGATATTTGTTATGAAAACATTTCCCCAGGAGATTAGTTTACGAACTACGTAATTCAATCAAGAATGGTTGTAGAAAGAGATAAAATAGCATTGGAGTGTTGGAGCTCAGAAGTGTTGCTGTTTGTGCTGGTTGCTTAGAAAAACGGCTGAACCTCGGTCTGAACACTCGGTTACACGTACGTCTTTGTCTAATGAACTAGGAAAGAAAAAGTGCGATTTATAGATTTATAAATGACTCGGAGCGACTTTAAATAAACACCTTTAGAAATAACATAACCTATAAATAATAAAATCTTTTTAACTTAAATTTATTATTATTTAGCAGAAAAATAAAATATTTTAGGGCTTTTATTACTTTTAGTAAATCTTGTGATGCTTCTAACGTATTTTGTGTACAAAAATACAAGGTAAAATAAGATGTGGCCGTTGTTTACAAATTGTGTTTACAGTGTCGTTTAGAATGGCTTGTTTTGGCTTCAAACAATGCTAAATCATCCCGTATCCATTCTTAATAAATCCATGATACTAACCAATGTGACTACTGATTTTTAGTAGTCTAATTGACTGTGACTTGTTTGTGATTACTTTAACAACAAAACTAACAACTGACGTTATTATACTAAATACTTACAAGTTGTTCGCCAGTTAAAACTTCCAAAAGAGAAATCAGGTTGTGTCCATCTCTCAGATCTTCGAAAAGATCTCGAATGCTGCGCCTCGCCTGAAAAAAAGAAGAAACTTGTCAAAATCAACTTAAAGACTCGATTTATATTCAATAGATGCACAAGAAACTGAACAAAATAAATGAAAAACTTGCCCAACTAATATTACGACGTGAAATATCTTTTGCAAGCTTGCATGTAGTACCAGTATTGAGCTTACGAATAAATGTGACTAGCATTAAAACCAGATTACATTCATTTTCTAAAATTTTTTTCTACAATATACTCTATGCAGGGTGGGGATTTAGACTATTTTAAAATATGTTTGAAATTTACCTCCTCTCCACATTATAAAGGGAGGGTGGTAAGTTTAAAATATCAGACGGAAAGGTATATTTTTTCTTTGAAATTTTAATTTTCCGTTAAAACTACGTGCGTGAGCAGAACATTGTTGCATTTATTCTACTCGTTGCTTGGTTGCGAATTTTTAAATAATGGGATATAAAGAGCTATTGAAATGGACAGGGCAACGTAAGGTAAAAAAAAACGTCCTGAAAGTATGCTGTGGAATTAATCGAGCATGCCTTGAATTATTACTCTTGAGAGGTAACAAGGTAAAAGGTATAGGTGAATGAAAAATAAAACTGTCAAGTTTTGAATATTTTCAGCCAGATTCTCCAACGCTAGTCCGGTCTAATTTGACAACTAACAGTTTTAAACTGACAAGTGTAAGAATAAAACAACTAAGTTTTAAACTGTGAATTTATTTCCGAGCTTTTTCGCAAATTTGGAAATAAAAGGGCAATTTTAGTACGTACTTTCGACAATAATAGAACTAAGTTCATTACAGCAACTCGTTCCAAGATGAAAATCATTTGAAAATCAAGCCAATTGCTGAAATATTAGAATAATTCATAAGTTTTTAATGACGACTGATTAACAATAACAGAACAAAAACCTGTCAAAACGTAACTGATCAACTAAAGATCTTAAGTTAAACCAGTACTAAATTTTAAACCTTAGTGAATCTGAACGAACAAAATTACATTATTGTCATTATCATTGCATAATACAGAATTAAAAAAAAAAACATATACAACAAAGAACCTAAAAATTATAAATTTAAACTAAATGAGAGACGTGTCCACCTTCTACTTCCAAACATGTTCTCATTCTTCTTTTTACTGCATCAAAAACATTGGTGAGCACTTGGGGGAGTTGTTAATCTCCTAAAGTTTATTTGTAATTCTAGCCCGTAGGTCTTCGAAAGTTTCACAAGGAGTTTTGAAAACCGAATTTTTAGTGTGTGGCCATAAAAAAAAGCCGCACGGCATGAGCTAGCAGGACCGCAGTGGCCATCTAACTGACATATTATTACAACTAATGATTCGGTCTTCGAAAAATTCTTCCAAAAAATTGAAATTATCAAGAGTTACGTGAATTGGTGCGCCGTCCTGCTGGAAGTAGCCTTGTCGCATCTCTTCATCGTCTAATGCGTTTACAAAATTTTCTAAAATCTCATTACAGTATCGTGCTGAATGGAGGAGAGTCCCTTCAAAAGAAAATCGGTTCTTTTCGATATGGCCGCCCACTCGTCAACTTTCTGTGAATGTAAAGGAATTGTACGGGTAAAATTTTGCAATTGGTTTTAAATTGAAAGTCAATAAAACATTTTTTTTAAAAAGGATTGTTTTTTCTTTATGATGCGGGTTCATTATTTACTGATTGTGGTGGAAGAAGTGGTTTTGTAGGATGTTTTGAAGCTCATGTTTTGCTTTTTTAATTTAAGATTCAACATTCACTATTGGATACTTGAAAATCATTAATGGATTAGAGTTGTAGCCAATCCGCATCCTTGGTCAATTAACACCTACTGTGCTATAGTCGAGGGACAGAGTCATTGGTTCACATTTTATTGTAGGGCTTCTAAATGGGAAAATGATTTGTTAAGGGACGACTTATACCAACTTATGAATAACGATGAAAATTAGCAAGAAGAGGTATGTATGGTTTCAGCAAGATTGTGCCCCGTCATGCTATGCGCTGTGCAAAACCTCATATTTCGCTTTCATTCTGTCCAAATTAGAGTATGCATCAGTGGTTTGGTCTCCGTATTATACAACTCATATACATAGATAGTCGAAGCGATTCAGAGGCACTTTACTAAGGCGTTAGGATTTAAATCTGACGGAATCTATCCCGTTAGAGCCTTTCTTCATGACCAGTTGCTGGAGAGATACTCGCTTGCAAGTTTAGACAGAAGACGTAAGCCTACCACAGTCATTTTTACATATTCTTTGAAATAATAGTATTATTTGTGAAGATTTACAACGGGGGAAACTCAGTATTAGAGTTCCTACCCTGAATTCCTGCAATCCTAGTACATTTTACCTTCCTCCTGTTCTAACAAATATTTACATGTTTGCACCTACTAATGCAATGTGCAGCTGCTACACCTATAGATGTTTGTTTCGTCTTTCTGTTTATTTGTATATTTATCTTGTCATCAATTTTTCTGGTAACATAGTTTATTAACTACTGCACTGTAATGTTAATTGCTTTTAAATTTTAGTATTATTATGTTAAACTTAGTTTTTATTTTATATTTTTTGTCTTTTCTAATTGTTATATATTTAGTAATTTTTGCGTAAAAGCCAAAAAATATGTTCTAACTTAGTATTATTATTTTCTGTTTTGTACCAGTGTATGAAAATAAATAAATAAATAAAAGAAAAAGTTATGGCTACCGCACCAACCACACCAGAGAACATCAAAGACTGGATTCGACCTGCATGCACACTAGCATCTCCCGTAATGTTAAATCGTGTGCACAACTGCTAAAAAGAATTTTAAAATGTTTAGAAGTCGATGGAGGCCATTTCGAACAGTCTTAAAGCACGACTGTCGGTAAATTTAAGGTTTGCCATAATAAACTGGTCAACAAAAAAATCGGCAAAAGCTATTTTAACTCGACTTTTCAAACTGCCATAACTTTTTAAAAACTTAACTTTTTTGAGAGCGGTTTTCGGATATCGATAGCTCGTCTTTCCCAGATTAAGTATCAAGAACTGATTTGGCAATGGAAACGGCATTTTCATGCTATACAGGGTGATTAATAAGGTAATGTAAAACTACTAAAAGTTTCGGTGTGTGCCATATTGCGAATAAATTTTTTTGGTCGTTCCGACATAGCGTGTTAGTAAGCTGATATTAATATCTCCAGACGTGTTCGCCGAAATTTCGATTAATGGTCTTTAACGGAAAATACAGGAGGAAACATAAAAAGCACACAAAATTTGGTAGCCTCATTTTTAAAACGCTGTAGCTCGAAAACGGATTGATAGACTTTGTCGGGCTTTTTAGGTATTAAAAGCCCTTTCGTGTAGCATTTTACCTAATAAACTGTTTTCTTTTTCAAGGTCAAAATGTTGGCGTTGTATAGGGGTGAACCAAAAAGTGAATCAAAATCATTGTTAAAAATAATTTTTTTTAATTTGTGAAAATTGAGCGGTATGTGTTTGTTTTCTTCCAAAACTAGGACGTTCTGTCCAACTCTTGATTAGTTATACAGCGTGTCCAGAAACCATCTTAACAAATGGAAAACATTTTATTTTTGTTTTTACGGGAGAAAAGTTATTTTTCATAAAAAGTTCGACATTGTGAGAAAATAGCATTGCCACTCAAAAATTTGATTTAAGACATACAGGGTATCCCAAAAATCTAAAAGTCCTAATCCGCGTGAAGCTAAAAAGACACAAATCGTTATTTAAAAGTAAACTGCCACTGTAAATGTACTAGAGGTAACTTTTATGTTAGCGAATTAGGTTTGGAACATACAGGAGGTCCCAAAAATAAAATTTATTTTTTATTATTGACTTTACAAAAAAAATATCGTCATAAAAAGTCTACATTGTGAAAAAGATCATGATTAATCAAAAACTTTATGTAGGACAATACAGAGTGGCTTAAAAAGCTGAAATTCTCAATTTACGTAAAGTTAAGGAGACACCAAATCTTTATTTAAAGATAAACTGTATGGAAAAGGACGAAGGTTACGTGGAGGTTTAAATTTATTTAGTTATTTAGTCATGTTTAGTTATTTAATATGTTTTTTATCCTAATATTTCATTTGTTACTAAAATTGTATTAAATACATGTAAACCTTCAATCACCCTGTACGTCTCATTTTAAGTATAAGTGGTTACTTATCACTTAATTAGTAACCTTGCACAAATACCATACTGGTTGAATTAAAATTTAGCTTACCCTTGTTTTAAGGCCAGTTCAGAGTTTTAAATTTTTTAGCCACCCTATATGTCCTAGATCAAATTTTTCAATCATCATGCTCTTTTTTCACAATGTAGAACATTTTATAAAGATATAGGTACTTTTTTGTAAAGTCGATAATAAAAACATTTTTATTTTTGGGACCTCCTGTATATTTCAAACCTAATTTACTAACATAAGAAGTTAACACTAGTACATTTACAGTGGCAGTTTGCCTTTAAATAGCGATTTTGTGTCTTTTTAGCTTCAAATGGATTAGGACTTTTACATTTTTGAGCCACCCTGTATGTCTTAGATCAAATTTTTGAATGGCTATGCTATTTTCTCACGATGCAGAACTTTTTATGAAGGATTACCTTTTTCGTAAAGTTAAAAATAAAAAAGTTCCGCATTTGTTAAGATGGTTTCGGGACACGCTGTATAACTAATCCAAAGTTAGACAAAACGCCCTATTTCTGAAAGAAAAAACACGCATACTGCTCAATTTGTACAAATTAAAAGAAAATTTATTTTTAACAATACTTTTCATTTACTTTTTAGTTCACCCCTATACAACGCAAACATTTTGACATTGAACAAAAAACAGTTTATTAGGTAAAACTCTGCACAAAAAGGGCTTTCAATTCCCAAAAAGCCCGACAAAGTCTATTAATCCGTTTTCCAATTACAGCGTTTTAAAAATGATGCTACCAAAATTTGTGTGCTTTTTCTGTTTCCTCCTGTATTTTTCGCCAGAGACCATTAATCGAAATTCCGGCGAACACGTCTGGAGATATTGATATCAGCTTACTAGCGTGCTATGTCCAAACGATCAAAAAAATTTATTGGCAACATGGCACACACCTAAACTATTAGTAGTTTTGCATTAACTTATTAATTACCCTGTATAGCATGAAAATGTCGCTTCCATTGCAAAATCACTTCTTGTTGCTTAATTTGGGAAAGACGAGCTGTCGATATCCGAAAACCGATCTCAAAAAAGTTAAGTTTTTAAAAAATTATAGCCGTTTGAAAAGTCGAGTAAAATTCGCTTTTGCCGATTTTTTTGTTGACCAGAATCTTCGTTTTGATTTATTCAAAAATTCGTAACTATGCAACCAGTAGAGTAAATGCAACAATTTCGAAAAATAATATACATTTTCATTTAACATTTCAAACTTGACACCCGTCCTTCAAAATGTGGAGGGAGAGTAAACGTCAAACATATAAAATATGGCTCCCTATCATATTGTCTTACTATATTGCAAAATTTGTATCAAAGCGTTTTTGAGATATCGCATTGCAACACTTTAAAATCCTCACCCTGTATAAAGTGAACATTGTAGTACTGTAAGCTAATGCTCTGTGCCTACAGCCGTGTTCAATCAGTTAGGTTTCATATTTTATAATATGTAACTCAAGCTTAATTTTTATTTTACATAAAATGATAATTTCAATATGGTGGTTACCTAAGTATAGTAAGTACCTAAATAGAAAATTACCATTAGTGTTTTAGAATCTGTATTAGAACGTATGACTTTGTTGAAGTCTGCTTAATTAACAGAACTTTGAAAAAGTCATTCAGTGGTTAGGGTTTGGGTCCAGCTTTTAAAACCTAACAGACCAACAATTTTCTTTGGGCTTGCATGCTTGGATGAAAAATAATAAATAGGTAGTTTACGAAAATATAACACACAAATTACTAATTGTAAGCAAAACACAACACAAACAAAACTTTGTTAGGACTTAATCAGTAATCATGCTAAATACAACAAAGTGGACACACTGTGGACTTACGGGGGGACAACAAGGGCTGTCGTTGATATAAACACAAACATGGAGACATGTGTAAGTCTGAAAATTTGAAAAAAAGTCTCTTAGAAAAAAAAAATTTAATAACCTTTTTGTTTTAAATGGATTAAGCTGGGTTATTGTAAGCTGTGATACAGAGAGAATGTTTAACACCATTTTTAATGAAAAAACGACAATTTTTTCAAAATAAAAAGCTAAGCGCATAAAATTATTTTATCAGTGAAGTTTTAAGTAGGATACCATTACAAAATAATTTTAACTTGTGTATAATTTGATTATGATAATATATAATTTTTATTTTAAAGTAATGGGTAAATAGATCGTATCATATAACTTTTAACCTAGTTATCGACTTTCAATTATAATTTCTATAGAATTTTAAGATTATAATAATAACATATGGGAAAAATTTTTATTAGGAGAGTATCGGAAAAACTTTCCCAGGGGATCGGTTCTGCATGTCCGATAACCTAAAAATCGATTTTGACATACGTCACGTGACCACTGGTATAGCGTCAAATTAAAAAAAAAATTGTTAATTTACAAAAAGTGAGGTTAGTTGACGAGATATCAAAAAAAGTTATTTGAAAAAATTGCTTAGAATTAAATTCTAGGTCCTTGTGCAAAATTTTAAGATTTTATTTAAAAAAATTGGATAACTGAATTTTTTTTAAATATTTTTTTATCGATTTACAAATTTCCGGTTTTTTTCGTTTAGATAGCTTGGCTAATGTAAAGCCCATGTATCTGGATGAAAATAAATAAATGTAGTAGTTTTTTCTACAATTGAGAGGACAAAATTTAAAAAAACAGGGTTTCGCCGGACGCTAGCTGTTGCAATGATTTGTATCTAGCAGCAGTGTCAAAATTTTAGAGACATTTCAATGAGATTACATTGAGAAAACCTTAATCGTCTTAAATATATCTGAATTTCGACTTTTTGTAAAGTTAAGGGGATTAAAATAGATAATAAACAAAAAATTACCTGTTTATTTAATCGAAATTTTATAAACGAAAACCAATGTAAGAAAAACTTAAAAGTAGTCAAATTCTGTACTAACAACACAAAAAATCATTGTTTTTCCTTGGGTGCACAAAATTTAAAACTCAGTATGACCACCATTTCTCTCCATACATAACTCTCGATTAACATTTCGGAGCATTTTACGATTTATTTGCAATACACAATTTATAATGACATTCTCTAAATTTTGTATATTCCTAAAGGGTCGATGTTTGTACACAGGGTTCTTTAGGTATCCCCACATAAAAAAATCTAACGGAGTCAGATCTACAATTCTACAATTGACAGGACAAAATCGAAAAAATAGGTGTTCGCCGGACGCTCGCTGTTGCAATGGTTTGAATCTAATGAAATGACTGTATCAAGATTTTATTAAGATTTTTCGCACATAAATTTAACAACCAGGTCTATTTAGTTGTACTTAAAACTACCAAAGCAGGCTCTGAAATTAAAACAACCAAATAATCTAGTAGGTTAAAAACAACAGAAAAATGTCAAACAAATTATAATTTGTTTGATTTCAACCTATGTCATTGGTTTATGTCTCGCATCTTACTAAGTTTGATATTTTACATAAGTTTATTAATATTTTATTCCTTAAAATGGCACCCACACTACTTCTTCAGGAAAAGATAGAAATTATTTTAATTTCTGGAGATAATTACAAAAGCCATAGAGAAACAGCAGCAATTTTTAATGAGAGGCACCCCGATAAATCCCTCCATTATTCCACAGTATCTCGTCTAGTCAATAAATTTAAAGAAACGGGATCGGTAGAAAATCAGTATAAAGTTTCCCATGAAAAACCGGTAACAGGTGACGAAGGTTCTCTGGATGTGTGTTTGTCGATCACAGAAACACCCCAATTAGCAGTTAGTCAAATATCGGAGATCACTAACATTCACGAAAGATCTGTGCGGAGGATATTAAAAAGAAACAAATTTCATCCGTACAAACCTAAATTTGTACAAGTATTAAAAGATAGGGATTATGACGCCCGCTTCGATTTTTGTGCCTGGTTCCAGGGTATGATTGAGGAAGATTTTAATTTCCCAAAGAACGTTCTTTTCTCGGATGAAGCTACATTTACCTCTAACGGAACCGTCAGTTCACAAAACTGTAGATGGTGGGCCACCGAAAACCCAGACTTTGTAATTCAGAGTAAAGACCAATATAGTTTTAAGGTTAATGTGTGGTGCGGAATTTTCAACCTCAGAATAGTGGGACCTTTTTTCTTTAGAGACAATTTAAATTCAGAACGATATTTAGAATTTCTACTAACTGAGATATCCGACTTTTTAGACAATTTGTCATTAGCCGAAAGAAGAAATTTATACTTTCAACAAGACGGAGCTAGCATTCATTCCACAAATGAGGTGAAGAGATGGCTGGATCAAGAATTTGGAAACCAGTGGATAGGACGGTTTTCTGAAAATCCGTGGCCTGCGAGATCACCAGATCTGACTCCGTTAGATTTCTTTATGTGGGGATACCTAAAGAACTCTGTGTACAAACATCGACCCTTTAGGAATATACAAAATTTAGAGAATGTCATTAGAAATTGTGTATTGCAAATAAATCGTAAAATGCTCCGAAATGTTAATCGAGAGTTGCGCTCGAGAACAATAGTATGTATGGAGAGAAATGGTGGTCATACTGAGTTTTAAATTTTGTGCACCCAAGGAAAAACAATGATTTTTTATGTTGTTAGTACAGAATTTGACTACTTTTAAGTTTTTCTTACATTGGTTTTCGTTTATGAAATTTCGATTAAATAAACAGGTAATTTTTTGTTTATTATCTATTTTACTCCCCTTAACTTTACAAAAAGTCGAACTTCAGATATATTTAAGAGACGATTAAGGTTTTCTCAATGTAATCTCATTGAAATGTCTCTAAAATTTTGACACTGCTGCTAGATACAAATCATTACAACAGCTAGCGTCCGGCGAAACCCTGTTTTTTTTAATTTTGTCCTGTCAATTGTAGAAAAAACTACTACATTCGTTTATTTTCATCCAGATACATGGGCTTTACATTAGCCAAGCTATCTAAACGAAAAAAACTGGAAATTTGTAAATCGATAAAAAAATATTTAAAAAAAATTGAGTTTTCCAATTTTTTTAAATAAAATCTTAAAATTTTGCACAAGGACCTAGAATTTAACTAAGCAATTTTTTCAAATAACTTTTTTTGTTATCTCGTCAACTAACCTCACTTTTTGTAAATTAACAATTTTTTTTTTAATTTGACGCTATACCAGTGGTCACGTGACGTATGTCAAAATCGATTTTTAGGTTATCGGACATGCAGAACCGATCCCCCGGAAAAGTTTTTCCAATACTCACCTAATAAAAATTTTTCCCATATGTTGCGAACTTTTTGCCGGTCACTGTATATATATATATATATATATATATATATATATATATATATATATATATATATATATATATATATATATATATATATATAGGACCGAAATCTCTAGTCATAGAGCCCAGTTAAAGTTTGCATACCCTCGAATGAAAAATTTAAGAGCAGATTCTTGCCGATGCATGAAGTGTGCCACACATAGCGCCCTCTATCCGCTGCAACAAAACTGAGGTCAAATTATTTTTACTCGTTCTCAAAAACTCCCATATGCCAATTGTTACGGCAATATGTTAAAACCTTTTTAGAATAAGGAAAAAATTAACTTTCGGATTTAACAAGTTGGGCTAAATCATAATATTCTGCCAGGAATTCAATGTTACTCTATGTCCCATTACTTTTGGACCATCCTGTATAGTCAAGGCTACGTAGTTTTCAACGTAAAGACGCTTGTCTATAAGTAGCTCAGGTATAATTTATCGATATCTAACATTTCTAACTAATTATGCACTTAAATTGGTCATGCATGCAATTTTTTGTTAAATTAACTGTAAACTAGGGCGTTCCTTTGTTTTTGGGCCTTGTAAAGGTCCCAATATGGCGAAGAGATCTTTTTATTTTGTTACCATTACGGAGGATTTTTATTAAGACCGCGAAGTATGAGAAAATAAGGACAAAGACTCCCGGATAATTCCAAGTATTCTAAATATTTTAAAATCTGTGTTAATATACTGACATTAATTTGAGGCGCGGTTTATTGCTAATTTAATGTAACCGATATGACTATAATAAGAGACTAAGGTTTATTAGAAAATACTAAAGTTAATGAATGATACGATGTTTAATGTTGGTAAGGCAATAAATACTTAAGATTTGTCCGCTTAAATGACAAAATGCTAAGTAATGTAAAAGAATGTAATTCAATTAAAAAGCAATGTTTACCTACTGATTGGTAGAACAAACAATCTAAGTTTAATCGAAAGGTCTTCCCACTTCCATTTTTTTTCAAATTTTGTTAAATTGGTGTGGCCCTTAGTAAGGCCTAAGTAATTTGACCCCAGAATGAAAACCGTAGATTAATAGTTAGAAAAGAAAACTTGATTTTACTAATTTTCTTTTAGGTTCACAGAAAAAAAAAGAAAAGATTGGATCAATAGTTCCATGAATGTTAACGCCCACATGGTTGATTGAATTAAAAAACTGTTAGAAGAAAATTTATTTCGATATTAAGACGAAATTCAAAATTTGTTAAACTTTATTTGTTCATCTAACCGATATGCTCTTGATTAAATATATTTTTTTGCTTAAACTGACCGCCTTGGAGTATAATACCATAAGGTAATACTTCATTGGACTGTTTTGTCTGTCAAGTCAATTAACAAAAGTTAACATTTTCTGAGGTTTAATTTAATTCCCAAAAACCATTGCTTGTATTTAATATTCACAAACGGTTAAATTAAAGTTTTTTTCTATGATTTCAACAGTTTATTTTTTTCGGTGATTCAGCGGCTTTATTTTATGGAAAAGGGTAGTATCAAAAATTTTTAAGGCGTATGTGGAAAAATTTAATATTTTTAAATAGCTTTGATTATAAAAATGGATGAAAAATGAGTTTTTTGACAGTTTTTGGTACCTAAATTAGGGTTGCCATCCATCCGGATTTCCCTGGACATGTCCGGGTTTTAGGGGCGTCCGCGGACGTCAGGGCAGGTTTTGATAACGGGTCCGGATTTTCGCTAGGTCCCACATCCAATAGATTTTAAAAATAATATTTTGAGCTTTACGATAAAACAATTGAATATTTAAATAATTGGATTAAACCATTTGATGAGTTTAGTGTATCTAATCGGATAAATCTCAAAGACCTAGAGAAACTTAAATGGGAAACTGATAATAGGTATTCCCTACGTTTCCTATCTTTTGAAAAAAGGAGTAAAAATTGAGGATTCAAGACTTTTTGGCCAATTCACAGCATTCAAAAATTATTTTGCAAATGATTTGCCCTCTCACAAGAAGTGGGTTAAATACTTTTCATCCTGCAAATGCTCAGAAGTATATTCTGAATTAATAAAAATATGTCAGTTGTTTTATGCGCTAACTAACAGCACAAAATGCAAATGTCAAAAGGATATTCTCTCTAATCAGAATGTTGTGATATATCTCAATAGTTATAAGATATGGTTAAAAGTATTCATCATTTTTAAAAAGTTGACTTAATTTCAAGCAAAATTTAAAAAAAAACTCATCTTTTATCCGGAATAAAACTAAAGATAGGATCGTCGGAAACTGTATGCTCGCGCCGATGCGACGGTGTTGACAGCGCCAACCGCGTAGAGCGCTATGACGAAATGCATTTAATAGCTGTATTATTAAGATTTTTTCCAGTTTTACTTACTTAGTGAAAATATAAAATTGATTCCATCTAATTTAATTTCCTTTAAAGAATTATTTTCAATGCATATACTTATATCTATATAAAAGGACACGATGATACATTGCAAATAATATGTCATTTATTTAAAGGAAATTAAATTAAAAGGAATCAATTTTATATTTTCACTTAGTAAGTAAAACTCGAAGAAAAAAACTTAATAATACAGCTATTAAATGCATTTCGTCATAGATCTACGTGGTTCCGACGATCCTATCCTTGGTTTTATTCCAGATAAAAGATAATTTTTTATTTATTTTGGTTTAAATTGAGTCGACTATTTGAAAATGATGAACAGCTTTAACCATAACTTATAAGTATTGAGATATATCACAACATTCTGATTTCATAGTTTTTTTTGTTCGAATTTTTCGGCCTTCAATTACCTATATCTTCTGAACAGATGTAGATAGAGAGACAATTTTTCTTTGATTTGTAGATAATTGCATTATCTTTAAAATTAATTTATAAACCATCGCATTTGAACGTACTATTTAAAAGATAGGTACCAAAAACTGACGAAAACCTCATTTTTCCATCTTTTTCAGGATTATCAAAGCTATTTAAAAATATTAAATATTTCCACTAAGAAGATATCGTTTCCAGGACTTCAAAGAAGATTACGTGCCTTAAAAAATTTGACACCACTCTTTTTCATAAAATAAAGCAGCTTAACCTAAAAAAGTCTATGAAAGTAGACCAAGAAACAGACTTAAACTTGAATAACTCTTGCTGAAATTGTAATGCTTAAATGTGCACTTTTTAATGATTCTGTGAAGATCTGTATAATAAATATTTTACTAATGACTTTTAGGTGTTTTCCAATCCAGTCTGCCTCCAAATGTTTTAAAAAATCAAGAATGTGTTTATGGTGATGGTTCAGACAAAACATAATATCATCATTTACTAAATTATTACAGTTTTGTTATGACTAAAAATACAATATTTTATTCTTACTCATAAATTCATAAGCGGAACTTATTTATTTAATAAGCCACTTTTTAAATACTAAAAAATATGCACGTAAATATTTAATCTAAGAACATGTGTGGCCGTGCTGCTAAAGGTTTATTTAATGATAAAAATGATAAATATAAAGATACTGGCTTCCGCCCACGACTTCGTCCGCGTGGTATAGGTGATAATAGTGGAGTTTTGATATCATGATTATGAATACATGAAACATGAGTTATGTTAGGTTAGGTTAGTTATATCTAGAGATCGGATTTCAATATTACATGACGCAAAAATCGGGGTCGGACTCAGGTATCTAATAGGAAAGGTAAAAGAAATTAAATGAATATTAGACTTTGACATGTTCTATTTATGAATTACTCCTAAAAAATATTTCTTTTTTTTTCAAAAATATGAACCAACTTCACAAACGGAAAAGCACTGGAAAGTATAAAATAATACTGTTACGTACATATTTATTACTGCGGTTAATGGGCAACTTAATTTTGTTCATTCTTATTAGAAAATGCTTTTCCTTTCGTTTTCGTGCACCTATTCTCCCCCTCCCCCCACTTATCTTAACTCCCTCTCTTTAAATTTGCAATGGCCATGTTAAAAGAAAAAACGAAACATTCCATCTCGTTGGTGTCGCTTTCGAACATGATCTCAGCTGGCACAAACACATTACTTCAGTAGCCACATCGGCAGCTAAAAAGCTTGGTTTTCTCTTTCGAGCCAGAAAATACTTCTCCCCTTCCAATTTATACACTCTCTATGTTTCCCAAATAAGACCTAACCTAGAGTACTGCTCCCACATCTGGGGAGCGGCATCACCTTCGACACTTAAGATCCTTGATTCTATCCAAAAGCGAGCGACTCGGCTTATCAATGACCCAGCCCTCACGAGAAAACTCTCTTCTCTCGCTCATCGCCGCGCTGTACCGCTACTTCCACGGATTTTGCTCTGAAGAACTAGCCGGTATTATTCCCCCCTTGAATGTCCCCAACAGAACAACAAGAGGCGCGTTACGTATGCATCCCTTTACTGTCCAGCTACAAAAGCCTAGAACAGACCACTTCTCTCGCACATTCATACCTAGGGTCTCCAGATTATGGAACAAATTGCCTACAGATGTTTTCCTTTCCCGTCCCAACCTCCAATCCTTCAAATCCCGTGTCAATAGACTACATTTCCCTTCTCTTCAGACACCCACGGTACGCTAGTACTTAGGCTTGAAGTCTACGTGTGATGTCTTAGATTTTAGATATAAAAAAATATTAGATTTTCTGACCTCAATAACCTCACCAAATTACATATTAGTTAACACTTTAGAATAAATTCTCACCCGCTCTCTTTACCCCCCCCCCCCCGCCATTCATGTTTATAACATCCGTTACACAAAATTAGCTTTTTCGATCTCAATAATCCCGAAAATGTTACATTAGTTAACACTGTTGGAGAAATTGCCGATCGCGCCCCCAACCTACTTAAATTTTATTAACATCTATTACACAAAATCATATTTTTTGGCCCTAATCACCCCGAAAATGAAAACATATTTCGAAAAATTGCCAATCGCTCCTCCCTCCCCTTAATTTTTCCGCCATATGTTAATCTGTTAGACAAAATTAGATTTTCTGACTCAACAACCCCGAAAATGACATTTAATATTTTCGGAAAAATTGCCAGCCGCTCCTTTTTATTCCCCCCTAGGTTAATTTTTTTAACACATGTTGGACAAAATAGGATTTTCTAACCTTAATAGCCCCGAAACTGACAGATTCGTTATTACTGTTGGAGAAGTTTTCAGCCGTTCCCTTTTTATCCCCCTCCACGAAACTTTTTAACATCTATTACACAAAATTAGATTGTCGGACCTTAATAACCCTACATAACCCCGAAACTGGCATATTAGTTTACATTTTTGGAAGAAATTGCCAATCCTCCCTTTGTACCCAACCCCCCCCCCCCCCCCCCCCGTTAATCTTTTTACCATCCGCTAGGCTAAATTAGATTTTCGGACCTCTGTAATCCCACAATCTTCTCAAAAATATTTTTAATATTTTCTGTGTACATTGTTTTTAAAACGGGGTCCGCTCCGAAATGTAATATTCGAACCCGGTCTCTAGATTAGAAACTTTGAACCCCCATTTCACCCCTTAGGAGTTGATGTCTAAAAAGTTATAAAATAAGTGTTTATTTTTTAGAGTACTTTTAACGTAGTTTCAAGGTAATAGAGCCGTATAACACAATAACACTACTCCATTACAAATTTTGAACCCCCATTTCACCCCCTTAGGGGTTGACTTATTAAAATTTGTAAAACACGGTTTTAAATATTTATTCTTTAGAGTACTTCTATGAAGTTTCGAGTTAATAGGACCATCTAATATTTTTTCTCCATACAAGGTTTGAACCCCTGTTTCACCCCCTTAGGGGTTCAATTTTGAAGAACCCTTCCTTAGTGCACGTCTATGTTATATAAGGTACCTCTATGTAAAATTGCAAGTTTCTAGACCCAGTGGTGTGGGCTGTGCGTTGATATGCCAGTCAGTCAGTTTCTTCTTTTATATGATATAGACATGATAATCGTGAAATTTAAATAAATGTTGAGTTCAATCTGATGGATCAAGATTTCTGACCCACTTATTTAAAATGACAACCGGCGTCATTCTTTTAGAAAGAGATCTTTCTTTTAAGGCTTTTTTTGAAATTTTAAACAATTAAGTATAATAAATATCAGTCACATCTGGCGTGTCACAGGGCCCACCTAAAAAAAGATGAAATGTCGGCATTTAAGTGCGGGTGAATGCGACATATTAAAACATGTTTACGAAGGTATTCGCGAAAAATGGCCGCAAGTGCCTGTTGAGGATGCAGCAGAAATGTGCGGATTTTTCACGAAAGTGACAAGTCGCACTGTTTTTAACATATTAAAAAAAAGTCGTAAAGACGATGTTGAGAATCAAGATCCGCAGTAGTAAAAATAAAGAAATAGAGAAAGAAACTCGGGGAATACGAAAAATTGCGCTGCATAAAGACATTAAATATGCCATTCGAGGTAAAGTGCACGAGTTTTTTCTAAATGAAATGCCCAGTGTAAAGAAAATAATGCAGGCCATCAGGCAAGACGATAGCTTGCCGAAATTTCTCTTCGCGTTCCGTTACGCACTTTGCGCGAAATGAACATAAAATATTTAAATAGAAACCAGAAAAGTGTTTTAATAGAAAAAAAAAAGAAATTGTGTTGTTGAGAACATTTTTAGAGGAAATTTTATTACATCGACGGGCGGGTAGAAAAATGTATTATGCCGATAAAACTTGGCTAAATGAGGTTTATACAGGATCAAAAGTTTGGCAAGATTTAAATGTTAAAGGTGCGAGACAAGTCTTCCTTCTTGCTAAAAAAGTGACAAATTGAAAGACCTAAAAATCCTGCTTGAAGAAGTGATCTCAAACGTCACCGCAGATGCATGGAAAAAGTGTGTCGCACACGTGCTAAAGGAAGAGCAAAAAATGTGGAACCTAGATACCCGTGTCGAAATAATTACAGAGCCGCTAATTATTTATAATGCCGGTAAGGACGCTTCCAGTAGTGAACTCTTGTTCCGATTTCTGAGCGTTATTCGTCTTTCTCATGATCTTACTTAAGATGAAAATGATCAATTTTTATACGTAAGTCTCACAAAATATACAACAAATAATCAGCCATCTTAATCTATTCTATTATATATACAAGCTTAATAGTTGAATATTAGTTACAACGGTATATTTTTCAACAAAAAATAAGAATAAAATGTTGCATGTTTATAGATAAATACTGCGACTATAATTAAAATACAATACGCCACTGGAATCTGCCCCCTTTTCCTTTTCCGCCCCGCTCCATCTATCAACGTCACTGAAAATTATGTTGATGATATACTTATAAGAAAGAAGTTTGTTGAGAAGTGCTGCGTATCACACCTGGTCAAAGGTCTTAAATATGCCAGGAACAACAATTTAAGATTTTACGTGAAATTTAATAAACTTCCGATCGTTCATCATTACAGATGTTGTTGTTTTTGGATTAGTGGCTCTGGTTGAAATCAAATGGCCAGATCATTACAGATAAACTTTTCTCGTCAAACGAATTTGGGAGTACATATTAGATTTTTTTAATAACCAAACATTTTTTTTTTTGCAACTTTATAGATAGACAAATGAATTTTATCTCGATAATGAGGGATCAAAAGCCTCATAAACTGCAAGGTGCGGGTTTTTTAATTCCTGTATATATTGCAATAAAACTACATTTTTATGCCCCGACGGCAAACAAGCGAAATTCCTAATCTCCAATAAATTAAAGTACCTGTGCGTTAATGCGGTGTACCTACTCTCTTTAGTAGATCTACTCAAGCGGGCCTTATTAATAAAAATAGATACATTTTAATTAACGAAAATAAGACAATAATAATTGCTTATGCACCTGAATTGCAAAATTAATGTAGTCCAAGGTTTTTATTTTAGTAATGGCAGACAGCGGTACAATTGTATTAAGAGACACCCGACCGACTAAAAATAATGTCTCTGTCTAACTATAGCTCGAAGTGACCTCTTGAAAGGCCATTGCCGTTTCTTTCAGTTCTGGATTAAAAAAACCCAATGTTGCCGTTTTTGTTGTGACGACATGGAATACGGATTTCTTCGAAGTTCGTTGGGAGGTCGTTCGTAATTGCTACACATTGTTATTGTTCCCTCTTGAGGAGTTTGTTGCCATTATTAATACCTCATTGTTCCTTTATGTACATGCAGTAATGCATTTTCTTGAGTCTGAATAATTAGATGTTTCCTTTAACTTAATTAATTAAAATGCGCATTTGTACAGATAATAGGAAAAAAAATGTGTGCTAGAACTTTTTGTGTTTATACGATTGATGATTGTTGATTACTACGAAGTAAAATCTTCTGCTATACTTTAGAGTCGTATTTATAGTTGTTCCTTAAGTATTCCTTAAACCTTGAGGTACGATTTAAGCAAGGTGTCATGCTTGAGGAAACCTCAACGTCTGAAGGGTGACTATAAATACGACCCTTAAAGCTTAACTCCGTATTGGTTTCCAGTATTAGATAAACAATTTTCTTGCAGGAAAAAAGGACATTTTTACTAGCAATTTTCTTTTCTAAATCAATTTTTTTTGTTAACTCTAGGTAGGACTGACATCAATATACCGGGGACCTGCTTTATTTTAATTTAAGGGATAATTATTCCTTAAAAAATGTGTTGAACGATAGTTCGCTGCAATGTCGTCTTTTTTGAATTATCAGGAGGCATAGCAGTGCTCCCCCCAAGTTAGACACACTTTTCTAGAAGTAACTTGGCGTATTTTTGTCACCCAACCCCCTCGGTGTTTGTACACTGGAAAAGGTTTAAATGAATATGTAGATCATAATCTTATGTATTGTGAATTAATTAGTGGTCATTGGAAAGTTCGCTTATTTTTAGTAGATATGTAAATAAATATAATTTACTAATAAAAATGCGTATTATTATTAAAGTGTTGCAAACATATTATGTAATTCCAGGGCCGTAACGGTAGTACAAATCGACGCGACGGTCGACGGCACCACCGTATACAGACAAAGACAAGTAGAAGCACTCGACGTCGGGCATTTGATGATTCGAGATCTAAAGCGATGTGCCGACGCACCGGCTGGTCGGGGTTGTGCATCGAAATACGAGATACAAAACCAGCCAACAACCTGCTAGAAGCAAGGCGGGATGCGGGCCGAACGACGGCAGGTCGGATTAGACCTTGAGCGAGAGTGATTCTACTTGTCTTTTGTCTGTATACGGTGACGGCACGCCGGCAGTCGGCAGAGCAGCTATTTTTAGTTTCACAATAGCAAGCCTTGGTGTCACGGAGGGTTGCTTCTCGGATACCTTCTCTTTTAGCGTGGATGCCTTTTCGCTCTTTGCCATTTGTGTAGAAAGTGCAAAGATTTTTGTATCGCTTTCCTGACCTAAAGTACAATGGAAAGGAAATAAAATGTTTTGTTTGTGACACGTGCATCGTGGGTTGGAGTTCCTTTATTACACAATGTAGGTAAATAAATATTTGTATTTTATTTTCAAATCGAATCCTAATTTTATTTCCAAATAGTGTGAAAACGCCCCTGGAATAATCTATGTTTACAATTCTTTAATTATTATAGTTGAACAGAAACACTTACCAAAAATTTACGTCTATAAATTACGTGCGTAATCAAACCACACTTCCAAAACTCAATTAACACCGTACAAAAAGAACTGAAATCCCAAAAAAAATTACTGTAAAACGGAGCCAACTTTTTAAGGCTGTTAGACAGTAAAAAGTAATGAGATCTAATTTAGAGCCAAGTTTAACATCATTTTTAGTTAGGGTCTTCAATTTTTTATTTTACAAGCTTCTCTAGATTTTAGTCAATCTATATCTTCGACCAAAACTGACTTTATGTGACATGGCCGTTACGCATTTTGAATAATAGTAACCAATAGTGCCAAGTCTCTGTATGTAATATGACTCTCTTCATTTTAAGTTATAGTCACAGCCATGTCATAATTCTGTAGCACGCAACCACAAGGAGTCAAAGCTGGAACGGTTACAAAAAAAAGGAATCGATTCCTGATTACAATTACTTGTTTAACAAAGTAATCGATTACTAATTACCGATTACGAGTATTGTAATGCAATTTCCGATTACTTGATTACAATTGCGAGTACTTTTTGTTTGACCAAAGAAATGCAGAACAAATATTAGAAAGTCATATACATATTTCAAACCAAAAATATAATTTATATTAAAAAAATTATACCTTATACGCAAGTATTTCTGTATATTCAAGTCGAAAAGAATAAAGTATTCTTAATCGCTCAATAAATTGTTCAAAACAAGTTGAAGAAGTATTATTTGTTTTTATTATGACCAATTTGTGAATGACTTTTGTTTAAAGAGAAATTAATATATGATATTTATAGAGACATTGTATCCTATCAAGTATAACTTACAGAATTGTATATAATAGGTATTTAACTTATTCAACATCAATTTTTAACGCTAGTTTCGAAAGTTAATGAAAGCATTTCACTTTTCACTTCCAAATTTTAAAATTTATTAATAACACCACCTTTTGGAAGAATATAAATGTAAAGCATACGTCAAAGGATGAACTTGTATTATCCCCTATCAAGGATGCCATTCTATTATCCCCCATCATCAAATTTTGTATAAAAATAGGTACCTACACATTTCATATTGTGATGTAGAGTTCTAATTTCATTAAATTATAAAATGTCAATATTGAAAATCACTTTAATTAAGAAGGATTGTTAAGACAGGTAGAGAGCCTCCAAAAGCATGCAAATAAATGGGAATGATGATTCCTCATTATAATCACGATTACTTAGGGAATCGCAACTCTTTCGATTATTTGGGTATGGTAAGAAATCGTAATTACTAAAGTGATCATTGATACTTTTTCTGCAGTAATTTTGGTGAAAATTACCAATTTCCCAAAATTTGTAGTCGATTACTGACTACTAATTACTCTAAAAAAAGGAATTATCCATGATTCCTAACTTTAATCAATGTAATTAATTACAGTAATAGCTTACAAAAGTAATCGATTACTTCTGGGTGAAGATATAGGTTAATTAAACTTTTGCGAAAATTTTAAAATAAAATAACGAAAACTTGGCTCCGTTTTACAGAAATATTTTTGTTGGGATTTATTTGTCGTTAATTAATTAGGTTGGTCAAAAACAATACCTATCTATAAATTAATCAAATACAAATACAATCACTAAACATTACACTCTGTATCTGTATCTATTGTCATTATTTTTAAAAAACAACGCTTTAAATATATTTTTAATAGCGTCACTGTGTGGTAATTACTAATGTTAGAAAATGATTTAGCGTTAAAAGTGGATTAGAGAATAAGCTATCTATCCAGGTACATAGTCACAGATTTAAATCTGTGACATAGTTTCGTAGGAAGACCGTTGAAAGGTAGTTTGTTGAGGAGTGCGGCATGCCATACTTCGTCAAAGGCCTTGGACATATCAAGAGCAACAATCTAAGATTCGCCATGAAATTTGAGAGACTTGTTTCAGTTTTGTGTGACAAAGCCAAGGAGATCGGCTATGGATCTTTGGTGATGAGATCCGTACGGTAGGGATGATTTTGTGTTTTTCTAAATATTTTAGAATTTGCAAGTTAATCGCTTTCTCCATCATAACTTTGCTGACAATAGAGAGAAGAGAGATAGGTCTATAACTGGATGGAAAGGACTTGGAACCTTTCTTTGGGACATGCTGCACACGAGCAGTCTTCCAGCTATCTGGGAAGATATCCTTGTCATAAGACATCTGGAAAAGACGAGTCAAGATGGGTGCAAGTTCTGGAGGGCATTTCTTTAGAACAATTGCTGGTATGCCATCCAAACCGGACGACTTTTTGGTGTCAAGGGTTAGAACAATTTTTGAACTTGTTTGACCTTAAGTATTATGTCGGGCTTTTTGTAGGCTACAGACGTAGCGGTTGGAAGGGCGAAATTGGCGGGAGGGATTAGGGTAGAATTGGCAGCGAATTGTTCGACAAATAGTTCGGCTTTCCCTTTAGAGGTGGAGATAATTTCGTTGTCAGAGGTCAGGGGAAAAAAAGTTCTTCTACAGAAGTTTTGACTAATGTTTTTGGCAAGTGACCAGAAATTCACAGTCATAGTCACAGTCACAATACAAATGTCCAATTAGTTCAATTATTAAATCCATTATTTGTATTAACCCGACGTTAGACTGCCACTTTTTGCAAAATACAAATAAATTCATCATATCAAAAATATATAGGTATCAATCACTAAAATAATTGCTTATTCCCAATGACTCACCTTAACAGAGCAGGCTTCCTTTTTTATTAATAAAATTAATTAGTTTCACCTTATTAATATTTATGTCGCCAGTGAGGCGTATACACTGTAAGGACCAAACCTTATATAGAATACCAGAACAGAAAATAATAATGCAAATTTTATAAGAGTATACAATAATTACGATATAAGTCGGCCTTTACGTAGTCTTCAAACGTAAGCTTTGATTCAGTAACACAAAAAAATCGTATTATAATAAATTATGACAAATATTGTGTAAGTGATCGATGGTTGATTCTCATGAGCGCCGCACCGCACCCCTTATTATTATTAATAGATATGTATATTTATTATTTATTATTTTTCTTTGTTAGAAATCATGTTAGTGTATATTTTTTTTTCTTGAAGCAGAACGCTAAGAGAGAATAATCATTTATTACAGTTTAATTTTGCATGAAAAGTATAATACAAAATGAAACGACAAACATTTTTTGCACCGCAGCTATAACGATAGGTTTGGAGGTTACTGAATGAACCCTGCTGCTAAGTTTTGTCCAATTAAAGAAACCATTAAAGGTTCAACGGCTTCATCGGTAATAAATAATCACCCATAAATAAAAAACACATATTACAATTTAAATGTAAACTTACAGATGTTATCTTTGACAATCAAATTATTAATAACCCAAAATTTATAAAGTTTCTAGGAATTCACATAAATCAAAATCTTACCTTTAATGACCATATTGAAAAACTTTGTAAAAAATTATTATCAGGTTGTTATGCACTTAGAATCCTTTCAAAAGAACTTGACTTTAATGTTGTTAAATATGTTTACCATTCTTTAATTGAATCCTTCTTTATGGAATTTGCTTCTGGGGAAATTCTAGTCAATACCTTATTCACTCTATATTTATTTTACAAAAAAAGTTATTAGATACATTTGTAAAGCAAATTCTAAAGATTCTTGTAAACCTTTATTTATCTCACAAAATTTTAACTTTACCATCAATTTTTATACTTGAAACGGTTTGTTTAACGCATAGAAAACATAAAAATCAATTTAATAATTTCATTCAATATAATACAAGACAAAATTATAATTTTTGTCTACCTATACCTTCCTCTAGTCTTGCAAAAAAATCAATAGAATATGATTCTAAAAAGATTTTTAATAACTTCCTTTATGTATATATTTTGGTATTTAAAAAATTTAGAAAAGTTGTTAAGAAATTATTATTGGAGAATGCATTTTACTCATTAAATGAGTATTTTGAAGATACTTTGTCATGATCATTCAATTAAATCATTTTGTAGTATAATTAGATTTATAGTATTATTGATTTATATACCTGTTTTATATTTTTAGTTTTTAGCTTTGTCTATAAAGATTTTATGTCTTTTTTGACAATAAAGAATATTTTGATTTGATTTGATTTTGATTTGAAAAATTCTAACGTTGACATGCTTGTAACATTTCCACTAATTCACCTTAAATACATCTCTACAAGCGGAACAAAAGGAGAAAATCTCTTAGGTATTTTATTGCCAACGAGAAATAAGATATAAAAGAAATCTCACAGTTACTGCCTATGCTCGGATATTTGTCCGACATGCTTGACTGTTGGATATGAAAAATATTTTATTTTTTTATTTTTTATATTTTACTGACTCTGATGAAGTACGGGATGGAATGAAAGTTTTCCAGCCTGATCCAGAGAGGGAGCAATTTACCGTAATATTGACACGTGTTTACACAGTCGCCCTCTTCGTTAGTTAAAGCTTCGAGAGAGTGCATTGAGTAGTTTGTATTACAAAATTATAAAGGCTTGCCTGTCTGGGTATTAAGGGTGCAATAAAAAACCTGCCCATCCATAGCTCTGGAGGCAACGCTAGACTTCCTTTCACTACATTTATGTATAAGGAGGGAAGCAGATCTATGCACCTATCCCTTTCGCAAGATCTTCAATTAATCTTAGACTGGGGTGCCAAGAACCTTGTTCAGTTCAACGCCTCCAAAACCCAGTCATGCTCTCTGTCACGCAAAAAATCTGGCAACACTTATCCCATTCACATGAATGGCCAAGCCCTACAGAACACTGAAACGTTCAATCTTGTTGGCATTGCTTTCGAACATGATCTCAGCTGGCACAAACACATTACTTCAGTAGCCACATCGGCAGCTAAAAAGCTTGGTTTTCTCTTTCGAGCTAGAAAATACTTCTCCCCTTCCAACTTATACCCTCTCTATGTTTCCCAAATAAGACCTAACCTAGGGTACTGCTCCCACATCAGGGGAGTTTCATCACCTTCGACAATTAACATCCTTGATTCTATCCAAAAGAGAGCCATTCGACTTATCAGTGACCACGAGAAAATTCCCTTCTCTCATCGCCGCGATGTTGGGGATTTATCCCTTTTCTACCGCTACTTCCACGGATTTTGCTCTGAAGAACTAGCCGGTATTATTTCCCCCTTGACTGTTCCTAACAGAACAACAATAGGCAAGTTACGTATGCATCCCTTTACTGTCCAGCTACAAAAGCCTAGAACAGACCACTTCTCTCGCTCATTCATACCTAGGGTCGCCAGATTATCAAATTGCCTGCAAATGCTTTCCCTTCCCGTCTCAACCTCCAATCTTTCAAATACCGTGTCAATAGACTACATTTCCCTTCTCTCCAGACACCCGCGGTACGTTAGTAGTTAGGCTTGAAGTCTACGTGGGATGTCTAGATAAACAAAAAGTCTGTTCCTTTTTTTAGAATGAATATGCTGAAATGATGACCAATTTCTTTTAGATCCTGCCGATGATTGTATCATCTGTAACAAACGAGTAGCCACTGGTTTAAGAGGTTGGTCTGCACAAAGACTGCCACATACTAACGGATCACAATCATTTCTTGATGTAATATCCCATAAAATAGATCTTGAATAGAACCCTGACCTTCCATATAACTGTTAATTACAATTATATACTGTTTTACTGCAAATAAATCTAAAAAATGAATTTCCCCCCAAAAAAAAACGCCCTTTTCGGAAAAGAACTGGCTTTTTATGTTTTTTTTTTCCGAGAGTGAAGAAAACAGTTTTTTAATACACTATTTAGCAGTAATCTGTAAATCATTTAATACACTGAATTCAAAATTGGAGAATTATGTATGTTTGTAAAGATACGAAATAAAAATGTGCAAATATTTTTACAAATCGTACCAAAGGGGCACTTGTATCATCCGACAAGTTGGAGATTCCTTTTACTTATTAACATGTTGACAAATAATTACGAGGCACATTTGTAACAAAAAAAGTTTATCTATATTTTACCAATGGTTGTAAACCAGTTTCTTGACCGATTCTTAGGTACTATTCAACTCTAAACAAAAATCTTTGTTGATATGAGACAAAAACCTAAACAATTTGGCAGAGTATTAATAAATTAATACGTTTTAGCAATAAACAATCAATCATGTATCATTAGTTTTCTAAAACAAATAAGGTAAGGTCTTCCTCTCTCCCTTAGTTAAACCTTCGGGTACAAGTGTTCAGTGTTGCCAACTTTAGGGATATATCCCGATTCGAGGGATTTTACAGGTCTCCTAGGGACAAAGGGATTATGTATGTATTTGTCAGGGATATTATCTACTCTTATAAAAAAAGACAGCATTGACCTATCACTCCTAATCCTATACCATTTCCTATAGGTGAATTGGAATTTATTTTATTTTTTAAGTTCATCGTTCTTTTTACATATTTTATATTTAAATATATAGTAAAAATTTGTTTAGAGAGTGTAATTGTTTTATATTTTACTACATAGTGGCGTATTTACCTGAAACTTATTGGATTGGAACATAATTTAAAGTTGGCGTGATTTTTATAGAAAATATGGGATATTTTGAGCCCGCGCGTGGGACAGTTTGTTATACTAGGTTGGCAACACTGCTTGTGCTTCTCGGACTACGATAATTACGGGTATGGAGGTTCAATTAAAGCCCCTGTATTTCTACATACACATCTGATTCTATTACAATGTAAACTGATTTCCTTTTACATATATCTTTTTAACGAATATATTCTTATAAAAACAAAATATGTACAATAGCTACATACAATGGCCCTCGCCCACGTCTTTATAAAGATTAGCCATCAACATTTGCATAAAAAATTCTGTAATAACACGCTGTTTGTAAAAATTTCAAAGCTACGCCATAAAAGGGTATATAATTACACTATCATTTTTCCAACAAATTTAAAAAAGGAGCCGCTGAGAGACATGTAAGACGACGACAACTATAATCAACCTACCTTCATATATCTCCAGTGCTGCGATAAACAAAAAAAAACAACGGTAACGTATTTGCATTAAAAAATTAATTCTTAAATCAGTTGTACATTTTTTGCATCTACTTTAACTTTTAACGGCATGTTATAATATATATATATATATATATATATATATATATATATATATATATATATATATATATATATATATATATATATATATATATATATATATATATCTATATATATACACAGTGAAACCTGGTTAAATGGGCCCTGGATATATGAGAAACATCTGCTACTGATAATTACAATGAAGTCCCGACACTTTTGCATTGAAATACCTCTGTTACTGGGAATTTTCAAACCTTTTTAATTGAGATTTGATTTCTTAAATTTTTTTCGATGTTTACCTCTATAATTGGAACTTTGTAGCTCAATAACCTGTGTAAGTAAGACAATTTATCAGGTTTGGACAGGGACATTCGAATTTCTTCCGCACATGCTTTGATTTTCAATACTATCTAAGGTTTTGTACGATAAGGAAGTGAATAAAAGTGCACAAAATGTCGAAACATAAATATTTTGACACGTCAAATATTGATAATCCTGGCATATTTGATCAAATTTATAGTATCGAGAAACACCTTAAAGCTACTAGCACTCAAATACAAACCAATATAACTGATTTTTTTAAGCCAAAAGTTTTGTATTGTTTTGAAAAATAAAAATACTACATAATACATATGTAATGTAACAACATAAAATGTGCATTTTTCATTAACATTTTGACCTCTATAAATGAAAAACGGTTCATTTCGACCTCTCTTAGCGGGACCCTCTATAAATAAGACAACCGTCATTTTAAACCTGCCTATTTGGGAAACTGGGTAAATGAAAAACCTCTATAAGTGATAAAGAATCCTAGGTCCCTTGAGATCTCAGTTATAGAGGTTTCACTGTGACCCATGTTCATAAGAACTTTTTGCCTTAGTTTCTTTCAAAGAATCTCCCTTTAAGCGATGGCACATGTTTTTTGAAACACCCTGTATATATATATATATATATATATATATATATATATATATATATATATATATATATATATATATATATATATATATATATATATATATATATATATATATATATATATATATAAGGTTTTAATTAGTGGTACAGGCTTTCAGGAGGAAATTTCTCTCAGATCAATAATAAAAAATGCAAGCAATCTTACGCTTTTGTTACAGGGTGTAGGTTGTCAAAAAATATCACCACATCTTATCGTGGGCTCCAACGGCGTTCCTGTCACACCTTCCAAGCCTGCACTTCCCAAAGGCTCTCAACCTTAACCCTTAGTTACGAGTGGTCATAAGGATCGTTGTGCTATTACCCAAACTGGGTAAGTTTAAAACAGTGTCTTCATCTTATTTATGAGGTATCGAATTTTATCCGGCCACTCATTAGATGATTTCGACATCGAGTTAGTGTACACTCTTCCCTAAAGAAAAGATCACGACATGCTGTTTCCAAACAGGCACACATCCAAGTACTGATGGGAATTGACTCTCTCGACGTGGCAAAGCCACCACAAAAATATTTAATTATTTTTGAAGTACTGAAGTACAAAAGAAAATGAACAAAGGATTTGCGGACCGCTAATAAATATAATACTAATTCTATTTCTATATGGGAGAAACCTTTTCCAGCAATTCTGTACCACAATTTAACACCTTGCAATGATTTATAGTGTTGTCAGGTGTTACATGTTAAAGTCCTTTTACACGGGCAACTAAGGCAATTAGTTGCCCAGATCGCCAGATCTAGTCGAGCAATTAGTGGAGTAATATAGATCAACAAATATTTCGGCAATGTATAGCCATATTGTTTCCAGCTGCCAAGTGTAGCACGTTTTGCTCTAGTGGGTTGGCGTGTTGGCTCGCAGAGGCCAAAATAATAAAATGGCCTTCGTTCATGGCCCCCTCCCACAAGTCATCACTAATACGTGTAACTATTAGAATATAAATATATAAGTTAAAACCATACATATATCTGTTCTGCTAACGAAGGTCTGCTTTTTAGTTTGATGTAAGTGCGTTACATTATAGAAATTCGAATGCGGGTAATTTTCAGTTTACTCACATTTTATGTGGAGGTGGCGACCAAGCCTTGTCAAATAATAATCATTTGCCCAAGGTGTTGTTTTGCCAAATACTTAGTACATGAGGAGTAGTATAAAGTTTGACGCGACGCTGAAAAAATTTCGTATTCGTAGCCGTGACTAAATAGTTTTCACCTAGAATTGCAGAATAAAGTAGTGACCATAAAATTGATTTATTATACCATAATAATGTGCAGCCACGATTTAATATGTCACAGATATGTTAGCATATAAAATGGTCGTTGATTTATTTTGCGTGAGTTCTGCAGTAGGAGTTTCATAAACACCTCGTGCATATCCAATTATATCTCAACTTTATAATTATAATACTTCACAGATTCAATCATTTAATTCACATTGCCGGATATATTATTATAAGCGGTAGAAAATCAATGTCCAGTCCTGGGTTTTCTCTCAGGGTTCTTTAATAAGACTTTGATACCGACAAATAAAAGTAATGGTGCATTTATTGAATAAATTTATTGAAACTTTGCAATATCAGGATTACTTTGTATATATACGATCGCCTAGAAAGATGATGTCTGCCTGCGCCAGAAACCTAGAGCGTTAGTTATTCATTTTCTATCCACAGATATGCGGTTTTACTAAAACTGTTTCGGTTCTGATTCCGGATTTGTTGTGGGAAATATTCCGGTCAAACCGAAAAATGAGATCTGTAGACAGATAATGAAAACAACACAAGAAAGTGCAAGTTATTTTTCTCCACGTGGTCCTGCTTGCCTATCACAAATATTATGCTGCACGAAATTTTAAAAATAAGAATCTATTGCAGATCTCTCAAATTGTATACAGGGTGTTCCATTTAAAATAATAGAAGTTATACAGTCTCCGCTTTTCTTAGCTACCTTGTATACGATAAAAATAAATGCGGACCTTTTATACCAGTGTATCTATTACTCTTTACTTGTGCAAGTATTTCCATATTTAAACAGCCGGACAAACAAATTTTGATGAAAATTTCAATGGGTGAAAAATACGGGAACTGCAGTCAATGTCAATGTTGCCGTTATTGTATTCCCAACCAATGAAACTTTTATATATTCTTTTATCTTTGGACAGCCCACGAAGGTCTAAACCTAAGCACTCTATGTACCGTGGGTGTACTAGAAGTATCCGACTCCCACATCCAGAGCTGGAAACATCCGTAGGTATGGATTTCACCAGCCCTTTAAGCAGATGTGTAGGGTGGTGCCGCATCGGACGAGGAAGAATCCTCCACCACCTTCCTTGTTTAGTGCGAGACACTGCATTCCCAGGCGGTCACCCGTCCAAGTAATAACCGTGCCGAGCGTCGCCGGTGATCGAACGCAGTAAGTAGCTCAACCACCAAAATTAAACGTCGCCTATATAGGCCAAGCAATAGAGCGATTTGTCGTGACATTAATCCTATTAGAAAACCGCCTGTGCCATCATCTAAAAGATGATTTCTGTTATATTTCAAAAAACTGTGAAATTTTTCCCATTAATTTGTTATAAACATTTTTAAACAAAAAAACGCGATTTTTTTTAGTTTTTTGCTTATAAAATGGAAAGTAATGAAGCAATCTTAATGGTGTAGACGATTTGTTGAGAATAGAAATACAAACAAAATGAGAGCTCGAACGTCTCGATCGGATAAGTAGCAACGGAGAAAATCCGGAAAAGACGGAAAATTAAGAGTTTTTTTTTTAAATTCATAAATTTTTAAACGTAGAGGGCTCAAACTTTGGAAAAAAGTAGTAATTTATAGCTACTTTATGTGTGCACAACCCCGACGCTGTCCGACGATTAGTTTAGCCACAATCGCCATTTTAATTTTTCAATACACTATTTTGCAACAGGTCTGGATGCTCTATGGATCGTCCGATTTTAATTATTGAAACGGATTTGAAAAGTACCTACAAGTTTAACTGACCAAAATGTATATTTTAATTTTTCCATAAAATGCTACGAAACCGGTTGAAAATGCACGTGAAAATGGTCGAGCGCGCGAAAGCGGCTCTCCTTCGCTCCTCTGCACTACCCACTAGTCGACCGCTTTCGCGTGCTCGACCATTTTCACGCATCTTTACGTGCATTTCCAACCGGTTTCGTAGCATTTTATGGAAAAATTTAAATATACATTTCGTTCAATTAAACTTGTACTTTTCAAATCCGTTTCAATAATTAAAATCGGACGATCCATAGAGCATCCAGACCTGTTGCAAAATAGTGTAGTGAAAAATTAAAATCACGATTGTGGTAAAACTAATCGCCGGACAGCGTCGGGATTTTGCACACATAAAGTAGCTATAAATTACTACTTTTTTCCAAAGTTTGAGCCTTCTCCGTTTAAAAATGGCCGATTTCTGAATTAAAAAAAAACTCTTAATTTTCCGGTTTTTCCGGATTTTCTCCGTTGCTACTTATACGATCGGGACGTTCGACCTCTCATTTTGACATTTTCTTCTCTATAAATCGCCCATTTACACCATTAAGATTGCTTCATTACTGTCCATTTTATAAGCAAAAAACTAAAAAAATAGCTTTTTTTTGCTTAAAAATGTTTATAACAAATTAATGGAAAAAATGTCAGAGTTGGAAATATAACAGGAATCATCTACGGATCGTCTTTCAGATGATGGTACAGGCGGTTTTCTAATAGGATTAATGTCAAAAAATCGCTAATATTTTGCTCTGTTGCTTGGCCTAATATTATTATTAATTTATCCCCCTCTTAGGGCCCCTTGTAATTTCTATTTTTATACGTTCTAGTATTATTTTAAACAACACGATAATTTTCTTACAGTTAATTAGACAGTATGAAAATATTATGCAAACATTTTAAGGACTGTAAAGAAGAAAGGTAAATAGTATTTTGACTGGCAAACTAGGAACAAAATTATTTTTTAAATATAAAAGGAAATAAATTCTTGTTAATTTTCTGCGATCTGTGTACTACTGTGTAGTACTTCACCTGTGGAGCCTATAATTTTATTTTTGATTCTTAAAAAATTAAATCTGATCATTAGCTACAGAACATAACAATATATACGTTTAAAAAATGTTTTCTATCCATATACCTTTAACAAATCATACAACTTCATTGTATTTATCACACAACGAAGCACTCATTGTATAAAATTTAAGAAAAAATTATCTTCTTTAAAAATAAGCTCTTAAATTTCCTCGTTCCAATAAAAACTTAATATTGATTTAGTATGTCTCCCTGCTCTGGATAGATTTATTATTTAAAACAATTTAATTGCTTTTATTTCAGTATTTTAGCTATTTTTAAAAAGTCACTGACACATAAGAAATGACACATCCAAATAATTTAGAAAGGGAAAACTAAATATACTTTCATACAACAATTTAATGATTTTGGTTTTTGCTATGTCTTGGAGGTAAAGTTCTGGTTTTAAACAATTTTTTTCTGGTTCTAAACAATTATTTGCACAATATCTTAAGTTATATTCCCAACATGAGATAAATTATTTGATAATCATGTAACTATTATTTTGTATTTGACATATTTTTCTACTGTCTTGGAAAAGCATTGTAATCTTAGTCCTAACTGCAGGTACATACGCAGGAAAAAATAAACTTAATAAATAATTTTAAATAAACGGCAGTTTTATATCATACAACTGACCATTTTAAAGATCTAATATTTATATGTAAGTAAATGTTTATAATAGTTATCTAAGTTACAAGCATGTTACGATGCATATGTTACGCTAGAAAAAGTTTAGAGTACAAGGCCGTTAGGCCGTGACAGTGGAATAATTTTCTAAATGACTTATATCCAATAAACACGAGTGCGAATCCAATACCTGCATTATTATAATACAACGATTTTAAAAATGTACTTAATTTTATTATGTTTAATTTCTACTTTTCAGTGACCCCTGTAGCTGTTCTGTCAATCTGTTATTATACAGGTGATAATGACTCAAACGAACAGCCAAAAAATTGCCTAAAAAGCAAAAAAATGGAAAAATACTTTCCAAAGGAGTTTCAACAGAAGATTTATGAAGAAGTCAAAATTGCTTGCCAAAACATTCTGCGAGAGAAATCAAGAGAATCTTTCGGAAAGAATACCATCAATTGCAAAAATGGATGTCAAATAGTTGTCAAATGTTCATGTAATTAATGAAGTAGTGCTGCTGGCATATTTTTTACACATTGGAAAGAAAATTGCTCCATCCTCAAAATTTGACGGCAAAAAACACTCCTAAAGTTTATAACAACTTAAATATCTCATCGTACGGAAAGAGGCAAGGATTTTGGAACGGGAACACATTGTAAAGAGTGTATTTTACAACAGAAGCACAGATTACTCCTACCAGATGCGAATCTCTTAATAAATTTCCTATATCACGATTCCGCGGTCTTGGCGATACGGATAGGGCGGACAGTCGCTTCGGGCGTCGATGCCGTGAATGGAATTTTCCACGCGTTTGGTAGGTTTTAATTCAGAGAAATTATGGATTATATTTTAAAATATTAAAACATGATATTGTGTGGCATTTTATATAAAATTATATCATTAACAAATACAAAAACGTATATCGTTTATTAAAATTACACTACAACCTAGTACAACCACAATTTAAACCATAAAATCAACGCAACAAAACTGATGTAATAACATTAGCCTGCTATCTATTCCACCGAGGCGCTCGCACACGCTAACACCGAGGAATTCAACCTTCGGCGACAGACTAAATATGGTGCTTCGCCACCATATAAATTCTCTAAATTGAGCCACCGTCGAAAGCGTAAGATTCGCATCTGGTAGGAGTAATCTGTGACAGAAGTAAGCAGTGTTGTTCGATTATATTACACGAAAAAAAAATGTAATTTTAAATATAAATATAATAGAAAATAATATATTTTATATTACTATATGTTACAGGAATCTCGGTTTTTAAAAAGTAATATAAAAATATATTTAAGCAGATTTTAATTTGTAAAAACCAATATTTTACAAAAAGTGAAATAATGTTTTTTAAATGGTAAAATCCTTTTTATTACAAAATGACACTAATATTGTTTTTTAAATGGTAAAATTCAATTTATTACATTGTGAAATATATTTATTTTAAAAAGTAATATCTGGGTTATTACTTAATTACGTAGTCTTATTAAAAATATATTAAGTTTTTAAAATATTTTATTTTCAATATTAATATCCTCTTTATTACTTCTGAAAATACTTGGGCATTAAAGATAAAACTTATCACTTTTAAAATTAAAATGTGTTTATTAAAATTCAAAAAATATGTAATAACATTAAAAAACTATATATTATGTTTTTAAAATCTTGCATTTTTAAAAATAATCTCTTTTGTATTATTTTCCAAAACACTAATTACTTAAACATAAAATATATGTTGACTGGAATACTATTGATTTATCCATCTGTGGAAGCCTTATGTTGTAAGTCAGGAATGACCTTAATCATACTAGTGAAATATCTGTTTAACTTGCATGATCCTTGACTTTTGGGAAGTCTTTTATTCAAGCCTTTAGTTTGGACTTTCCCTGAGAACAAAAGAAATTGTTTAGTAAAAAATCATTTTTTTTATAAAACAATCATTGCCATTTCCATGTCAAAAATATAATATGCGATGTTTACTTACACATTTACTTGTAACAAAATGTAAATATTTACTTACCAGATCTATTACATAAATAATATTTAACTGGTTTATTCTTAAACTTTGATGTGCTGTGACATAACTGGACTGGTTTAGTTTTTCTGTTGACTTCTTCCAGGCAAGAAAATCTAAAAAATAAAATTTTAAAGAGTCTACTCATTAAACTTTAAAAGTATATTATGTTTACCTTCTCTGTTTGAAAATTCCATCCCCTCACTTTCAATCGTTTTGTTGTGTTCCTCAGTCCTACAAATCAATCAAGCCACAAATAGCATAACCTCAATATTGAAAAGAGGAGTAGAGTGACAGTGAACACGAGATTAAAAAGACATGGAAAACGGAACCCAACTTGGTATTTAGCCGCTCGTCTTCCCCGCTAGCTATCTTGACATCAAATGATCAAACGACAGAGCATTCTTGCGAACTATGGAACTATTTATATCTTCATATTATATTTTAAAATAAGGTATTTTAGCACCTTAATTGTTAAAAGTTCTTTTTAATAAATCCTAATATACTGAATTTTAAAGCTAAATTCTAATAAATTTGATATTACATTTACAAATCTTGGAGTATTCTTTTTAAAAATATTGGCTTTTAAAGTAAAATTGTAATATATTTGGTACTAGCTTGCGCCCGCGGTATAATAATTTTACTCCATTGGAAACTTTAAACGTCCATATATACATAGATATATATAGACTACATTCAAAACACTTAAAATATTCTTTTTAAAATGTTGGTTTTTAAACTAGTTTAAAATAAATTTATAATAGATTAGATATTACATTTATAAAATTTGAAGTATTGTTTTTTAAAACATTGGATTTTAAAGCTAAACTATAATAAAATGAATATTAATTTACAAACTTAAGGTATTATATTTTTAAAAATTTTTGGATTTTAAAGCCGCGGTTTTTGGTGTGTCTATTAGTTTTAAATAAATATATATTAATCTTATTTCCTTTACTACTCATTTTATTGAAAACTAATATATTATGTATTTATTTTTAAAATACCACCTTTTAATATAAAAATATATTTCAGATAAATACATTGATTATTATTAAACCTTTAATAGAAATATATTTATGTTAAATATATTTTCTTTAAAACACAATATTTTGAAAAATACTATTCGTTTTTTTTCCGTATATTTTTAAAAGTTTGTTGTACTTATTTTTTTTTTCAAATCAAAATGCATTTTATTTTTTTATTAAGTTTATAGATTTATTGAATCCTGCTGCCAGTTTGATTACCTTTATGGAAAATACTTATGGTACTTTGTTAGATTTCCGGCACAAGCTGTACTTGTTAAAAAAACGCTTCAATACATTTGATTTAAAAAGTCCATTTCTTAGAAAAGAAAAAACAACAACTGCATCCGTATTAAAAATAATTCACATGGCCTATAGGTACAGACACGCACAATGCAGCGTATCTACTCGATCCAAGATATAAAGAAGAAAATCCAACTCCAGACGTGCTGGAACTTGCTACTTCTTTAATAGTCCAACTTAGATTCAACAAATCTGATGTTGAAATTATTAGAGAAATTTTAAATTTTAGAACAGCAGCAAATGATTTTAAATCATCGGATATTACACCATCAACCTGGTGGGAGAGTAGGTAAAAGAAATCGGTACTTCACGATGTAGCCATAAAGTTACTAAGGATGCCGGCCTCTTCAGCGTCTTGTGAAAGGTACTTATCAACGTGGGGCATGGTCTATATACATTGAGAAACAGATTGTCCACCACACGGTCTGGAAAACTAGTTTATGTAAGATATAATTTGAACATAATGGATAAAAATGCAAGAAAAACTGATTTTAATATATCTTCGTCGATTTTTTTAATATCGAGCAGCTAGCATCCGACTCCGAAGATGAATCTGAGGAGAATTTACCATTATCTAGGCTACAGCTAATTAATCAAGTTTAATGGTATTTTGTTTTAGTTTTATATTATATATTTTTAATTTTTTCATGTTTAAATGTTTATTTGCAATTAAAAAGTATTTATTAAGCTTTCCACTACAAGCCTGTATTTTGAAACTACCACAAATTCGGCTTCAATTTAGTAATACAAAGTACTAAAGCAAGTATCAGACAACAATTATGGGACCGCAACAAAAGCTTTATTAGACTAATAAAGGATATTGTTTGAAGATAATTGTGGGATTATTCTTTACGTTTAGAAGGACAGGAAATATTAATTTAAGTCAATTAATGTTTGAGAGAAGGTCGTAAAAGAGATTTAAACATCTTTAAATGTGGTGTACCGCAATCGAGAAAACAATCACGCATATAAGTTTTTCAGTTATCCATGTAAAATGATAAATAACGGACGTTTACTCTGGACATAATGCCATGTTGTGATTTATAGCACAATTTTCTCATAAAGAATGAGATTGAGATCATTTTTTTGGCAAGCAAAAATTTACTATTAGTATCTTTAAAATTTTGGCCCATTTGTTCTCTTGTAAATGTTATAGGTAATGTCCGGAAGCCATTAATGTTGACTTTACCTAGCCAACGCCAACGGATTCAATACCTTAAAATACGGAATAATAAATAATTTCAGACGTTACCTAGGTATCTAATGTCAATAATATAATAAATCAATATCCCATAAACCTAAACACATCATACGCCGTAAAAGTCGCAGGTGTGAGGCCCTAGTTTTATTACTGTATAAATTGTTAAATGGTCAAATTGATTGCTCTGAATCTGAATCTCTAGTATCATTTAGAACAGCATTACGAACAACCAGATCTAGCCAGCTTTTTTATTATCTACCACATAGAACCAATTATGGCATGCAGACTAGCTAAGAACTACGATGATCGTTATGGAAATCTGGATATGTTTAATGACGGTTTTGCTTCTTTTAGGCGTAAGGTTAAAAATTAATTTTTAAAATGTTTAGCATGGGGTACAATTTTTAGTTTTTTTTTTGTAAATTCTGTAAGTACTATTGTGAATAAATAGATAAATAAATATCTGAGCAAACCTGCGCGGATGGGCATTTTTGAGTTTGCCCATGTTTTCTTAGATTTGCTCAAGCTCCTTTCCGTCTTTCCTATCAACATTTTATAAACTATTTCAATAAAAACAACAATACTTATACTTCTATGTTAAAGAAGTAGAAATTTATTGTAATGCTATTTTTTGTGTGTTTAATAAGTTATTAATTTTCTTATGTTATATGGCAGAAATAAATAATTTATTATTGTTATTATCATTATTATACCTTTATATAATTTCTTACTTTAACGAGTCTATCTCTTCTCCCGTAATAGCAGTACCTAGTTAATTTATACAGTATCTAACTAGTTAAAGTTAAACAAAAGTTAAAACAAACCTAGGCCATGCTGACATTAACATTTGACATTGACTTTTGGGCTTTAACGTTCACATATACACTAAAAAAAGTAGCCAGGGACTACTATAAAAGGTTTTAATTTGTCACATTATAAACTACATATGTTAGTAATGGTGTTTACCAAAACCTGATGCAGTTTTTATTAACAAAGTAGTGGGAAAAAGATATTTTCCCATAGCTTTAGTTTTCGCTTTTGGATATTAGGTAGGTATTGTTAGTTTTATAATTTCATGGAGTTCAATGCCAGGGCTCTTGCAGATTTTTTCAAAATAAAAATTAAAAAAGAATTTATAAGACGATATTTTATGTATTTATTGTGATTTTATGTTCTTACATCATTAAAAACCATTACATTTTATTATCCTCGTTAAAACAATGAACGTTCACATGATCATTTATCCATAGCCACAATACGTGATTATAGTTGAGGTGATAGCACTTACTTTTTAACAATGATGCCTGCAATCTTATTTCATTTAAAGTCAGAACACATTCATCTCAATGAATCAGCTGTGGATCGGTGATTAATAAATAAACCATCGCCAACGAACCGCCTATTCGAACATTACTAAAAAGCTTATGAAGAATTTTTGATATACCTATGTATGTATTTATAAATTTTGGGCTGGCCTTACAAGCTAGTGCATTGGCCACTTTTGAAGAATATTAGTGTCGAAAATTCTGTTATCAGGGTAGTTAAGTAGTTCATTCTGTATTTGCAAGAAGATTTCTTAATTGCTTTTAAACAAGCATGTAGGTTTTCTGAATGTAATGGAATTTCTATGATTCAAGCGTAATGTAGTTCATTCTGTACTTGAAAGAAGATTTCTTAATTGCTTTTAAACAAGCGTGTAGGTTTTCTGAATATAAAGGAATTTCTATGATTCAAGCGTAATGAATCATGCATATTCTGTACACATTCTCGCATATGTTGGAGCAGCACACTATCTACATTACTTGTACTTTCTACTGGAACAGGGGCCTATAATAATATCTACACTTGTAACCGGAATAGGACTACAAATAATGTACCTGTAACTAAAAATCTGATAAAATACGGTGATTATACAACTTTAGAGGTAAATTGACAACAATAAATACCCAAAGCAACCTCATACGGCATAAGGCTGCGCCCTTATCATGCATCAATATAAATAAATTTTAACCCTTGGCTTCAAAAAGTTTCACTCATATTTTTGTGTATGCATGTGACTTTACAGCTTTCTAACGGAATATCGAACTTCTATGATCCTTTTTATATGGAAGAGTAAGTTTTTGTAAAGGTATATAATCATAACATTAGCGCTTGATAGTCTAGTCCACAAGTTCAAAAGCGTGTTAATTCTTGATAAAGGTCCTAAAAATATGTACGATAGCTCATTGGATTCGGAATGACGTCTAGAAAAATGTATTCGAAGGATTTTACTGCATGATAAAAATTGCAAAAGTTATTAACAAATTAAGATGAAAAAAAAGGTGTTTCGTTTTTTGGCAATTACTCAAAAACTATTAATATTTAAGAAATTAAAAAAAAAGATTCATAAAGAGGAGAAAAGTTCCAAAAAAAAAGTCCCGACTCCCGTTACTCTACCTCCATTATTTATAATTTTAATTTAGTGCTGAAAATAGGGCCCCGCTCGGCCGATACAGCATGGCCGCGCTACCGCTCAACAGAGTCTATTACATAAAATAATTTTTTTATAGAGTTAAATATGAATAGAAAAATTTTAAAAAATTATGGTGTCATCAGAACACTTTAAAGAATAAAGTCCCGTTGGAAAAAAAATTTTTTGTTGATTTTTCAAAAAGTTATACTATTGTTAACTAAGTAATTTTTCGTGGGCTTTCCTTTTAACAAAAGACAGTATAAAAGTTTAAATAATTAGCCTATACATTTTTGGCTTCTTGGAACTCTTCTTATATATATATATATATATATATATATATATATATATATATATATATATATATATATATATATATATATATATATATATATACTTAACAAGACCACGTTATAAAAGCATTTTAAATTTGTGTCTTTTGTTTATTATAATTTTTGTAAGTTAACAACATTTTCGATAATTGTCATTTTTGGCTAACTTACAAAAATTATAATAAACAAAATACACAAATTTAAGATGCTTTTATAACGTGGTCTTGTTAAGTATATATATATAAGAAGAGCTCCAAGAAGCCAAAAATTTATAGGTCAATTATTTAAACTTTTATACTGTCTTTTGTTAAAAGGAAAGCCCACGAAAAATTACTTAAGTTAACAATAGTATAACTTTTTGAAAAATCGACAAAAAATTTTTTTTCCAACGGGACTTTATTCTTTAAAGTGTTCTGATGACACCATAATTTTTTAAAATTTTTCTATTCATATTTAACTCTATAAAAAAATTATTTTATGTAATAGACTCTGTTGAGCGGTAGCGCGGCCATGCTGTATCGGCCGAGCGGGCCCTATTTTCAGCACTAAATTAAAATTATAAATAATGGAGGTAGAGTAACGGGAGTCGGGACTTTTTTTTGGAACTTTTCTCCTCTTTATGAATCTTTTTTTTTAATTTCTTAAATATTAATAGTTTTTGAGTAATTGCCAAAAAACGAAACACCTTTTTTTTTCATCTTAATTTGTTAATAACTTTTGCAATTTTCATCATGCAGTAAAATCCTTCGAATACATTTTTCTAGACGTCATTCCGAATCCAATGAGCTATCGTACATATTTTTAGGACCTTTATCAAGAATTAACACGCTTTTGAACTTGTGGACTAGACTATGAGTCACGAACTGTGACATCAGTATCAAGATTTTCTCTAAGCATTTAATCAAGTAATTGACGATAATCAGTTATCTTTGGCAGTGACATTAACATGCGTGCTGTCCCATTACAAGTGTGCAATTGGATAATTTTTGATTAAATTACTTTGAGAAATCGACCCCAACTACCTTTACCTACAGAGGGTGAACCAAAACCAATGTTAAGCTATTATTTTACTATTTTAAATTGTTAATAAAAAAATATGCTGTGGTTCCTTGCCATGATTCTTTGTCTAAGAGAGATAACAGGGAATGACATAAACTTAAAAAAAACTTTGAAAAGCCACGTCCCCCTCCCTGTGCGTTGCTAAGCTAACTTACCAAAGACATAAGTAGGTACAAACTATTGTCGAAAACCGCAAAGAAAATGTTAGTCGAGGCGTGTTACTTTTGCACGGAAAAACTGTTCATGCGACTGCCTTCGCAAACCTGATCTTAGGAAGTCTATTGATTATTACCTACTAATAATTATTATTATGGTGAGCCCGGTTCTTCTTTTATTGCTCAGTTTTTCTCTACTACATCAAAAATAAATAGATCGCATTACCTAACAAATCAACTAAAATTCATAAATATTTCAATAAAACTTAAGACAGTTCTTTTAGCAACTCTGTATAAGCCTGTAACTGAAAATAAGTTTATTCTAAACTTCCGTAATAAATCAAAACAACAGTACTTTTTGCAAGAAAAGCTGCATCTCGTATTTCCAGCGATATACCAAGAAGCATTAAACGATTTTCTTTTGAACTAGTAAACAAGAACATGTTTCATACGCAACTTTGTCGGTTTAAAGACCGGAACAAACACAGATTATTTCTAGACGGGCGTGAACTTCAAACCCAAGCAAAATTTGTGTTTTCAGCTTTTCCTCTAGGCTGGCCAGAAGTTTACGTTTTCTAATGTCAATGACACAAACACACGGCTTAATTATAAATAGACTTTTTCACCTTTGCTTGTCTATGAAATAGTGGAGCAGCTGTAAAAATTTACATACAGAAAACTATTTATTTGGTTCGAAAAAGCCCTTCATAGAGCTTGACATTATTTTGCATTTTTAGCTCGGTTTTTTTGTTCCAAGCCAAATTATTAGAGTCAATATTCGAAGTTCTTTTCGATTAACCACATGACTTTTCTGTCTGCTAACAAGCAACCTAATAAAAAAGAAATGAGTCAAAAGCGCGCTGCGTTTTTTGAGAGCGTCTGCGTTGTGGAAACTGTTTTTGCTTCAGTTTATTTTAATGCCTTAATTCTATTTTCAACTCCTTATTATGATTTTTCATTCAAAGAGGTCAAAAGAAAATGAAAACAGCTGTTGTTAGAACAAATCTGAAGATTATATGGTTTACTTCACTGTAAATGGCCGAATTAATAAAAGCTATTAAAAATAATGATCAAAAAATAGCTACGCAACAAGAAATAGACTTACTGATACAAAATGGTACCTGCAAATTGGTAGATTAACCACAGGGTAAAAATTTAATTTTTCGAAAGGAGAATCTGAAGTAAGTTACGAGAAATTAAGAACATTTTTAAGTAAAACGGTAAGGATCAGACACATATTTGGGAAAGGGAATAAGATAAAAGGAAGATAAAATTTGATTTGGAAAATTATAAACTAGAAGCAATACTTGGAACACCTCGAATCTCCTTTCCTCCTTTCAGGGTTTGCTCAGGTTTCCTCTATGATTACAAGATCAGACTTTACTTTTGTAATCAATTTTTTGAGCAAAAATGGGAAATACACTAAAAATGAAAAATTAGGATTCACTTCAAAAGGGGGAATTAACTTCGCCGGAGACATTTACATTAAAAGCTTGTACAGATGACAATAACTGAAAAAGGTGAAAAAATGAGTTTTTTGTCAGATTTTGGTACCTATCTCTTAAACAGTACATTCAAATACGATGGTTTGTGAATTCATTTTAAAGATAATAATGCAATTATCTACAATCAAAAAAAAATGCCTCTCTATCTACATCTGTTCAAAAGATCTAGATAATAGAAGGTTGAAAAATTCGAACAAAAAAATTATGGGATAAAAATGTTGTGATATATCTCAATAATTATCAGTTATGGTTAAAACTGTTTATCATTTTCAAAAAGTTGACTCAACTTCAAGTAAAATAAAAAAATCATCTTTTATCTGGAATAAAACCAAAGATAATAAAATAATCTAAATAAAAGGACAAAATGATGCATTGAAAATAATTCATTTAAAGGAAGTCAAACGGAATCAATTTTATATTTTCACTAAGTAAGTAAAACTGGAAAAAATCTTAATAATACAGCTATTAAATGCATTTCGTCATAGCGCTCTACGAGGTTGGCACTGTCAGCACCGTCGCGGTCACACAGTTTCCGAAGATCCTATCTTTGGTTTTATTCCAGATACAAGATGAATTTAATAATAATAATAATAATAATTTGTTTTTATTTTGCTTGAAATTGAGTTAACTTTTTGGAAAATGAACTGAATATACTGCCACAGCCGAGGAGTACAAAAATATGTTAAAGACGACGAAACACATTGAGGTTAAATGTGATTTTGTTAAAAGGCAATATTTTGAAATATGTGCAAATTAGTAGCCAGTTAGCTGATTAGAGAAGCTACAAGAAAAACAATCAAATTTATTGGAGAAGTGGTAAATAGTATATTACATAACAAGTGTTGAAAGTGACATTTTTCACAGGAGTGGGAATGTAATCCCACGAGTGTGCGAAAATTACTTTCACACGAGTAATGTACAATATTTTTCCTACGATCACAAAAATATTTACAAAAAAACCTCAATTTCTGTCTTTTAAAACCCTCACTTTCAACACTAATATTTTCATCAAGTGCGTGCTGAAAATAAAACAAATGAAATTGGCACCATCTATTTCAATGTCATGTTGACAAGTACTTTTCAACACGTGTGTTGTAAAGCACTTTTCAACACGCGTGCTTTTTTTCTCACTTTCATAGGTGGTCGTAGGAAAAATTTATATTAATGACATTTTACTTTTGATATAGGAGTTTTGATTTAGAATCACGTTAGTAGTCTAACAAAGATAATATAATGACACAATTTAAAACATTTGTTCAATTTTGTTCATTCACTATGTAACAACATAATGTAATTTAAAAAGTGTAAGTGCTTTAGTTATTTGTCCTAAATAAAATAGATTTTAAGAACATTTTATACGTATTACATTATTTAAGAGTTTTCAATCAAGGTATGTGAATTACATCTTTCAACAAAGAAAAGTATTCGAACAAATTCCCGATAAGTAAGTCGCATGTGAAATAAAACATTAGATAAATGTTGCAAAATTATTGTGTACTTAATTATTTAGGCACTACTATTATGCTTCTGTTTCTCAAAACCTAATCTGTCCATTGTCCATGCTACAAAAAAAAATTACTAAATCCCACATTTTTTAATTCATTTCCTTTGGGCGTCCACCGTCTTGTATTAAGTGCTAAAACAGAGCGTTTCCTTTAAAAACCCAAATTTATTCTAAAACATGTTGCGTACAATTTATAGTCGTCGTTTGCGTTCTACAAGCAACCAATCCTACTTTACTAAATCGCCTTTCAAGTTGAGTCAATCTCCTTATAAGGAATCGGCTTAATATACGAGGTGTACATGCTAATAAAAAAATGGCCAATGCGTTTTTTGGGTACCGTTGGTAAGATTATAAATATGTCGACCGAGTAAAACTGTTTTACTTGACCCTTTTTCTTATTTATTGATGGCCAAAATATAAAAACCGAAGCAACTGGTTTAAAGACAAGGTCCAGACATGAATTAATATTATAAAAACAAATGTGTTTATAAAAGGCCACATTTCGCTGAATTTCCAAATTCGAAATTGGTAAATATCGAGGAAGAAACATTTATAAATTTGTTTCATAGATAGGTATCAATTAAAAAAAATCAGAGTTGATAAATGAAAATTATTTTATTTATTTATGGTCTAGAAATCTTAGCAACTCCTTATAAAAGTTGGTATGAAGCATGGATTTATTACGAAAGGATTCGATGTCCGTATACTGTGAGCGTATCGAATGTGAAGCCGGTTTATTTGTTGATTGTAATGAAAACATTTCCCCTAGAGATAGAGTTTACGATGTTATTGGAACTCAGAAGTGTTGGAGTCTCTGCAATTTGCTTAGGAAATACGTCTGAACACTCGGTTACATGTACGTCTTCGTCTAATGAACTATATAGAGAAGAAAAAGTGCGACTTATAGATTTATAAATGACTCGGTGCGACTTTAAATAAACCTTTAGAAATAATATAACCTATAATTAATAATAAAACCTTTTTAACTTAAATTTATTATTACTTAGCAGAAAAATAAAATATTTTAGGGCTTTTATTACTTTTAGTAAATCTTGTGATGCTTCTAAAGCGGTGGTTCCCAAATGGTGGTCCGCGGACCCCTAGGGGTCCGCAGGATATTTTGCGGGGGTCCGACAACCTTTGCTTTGAAACACTTGATGCCCTTTTGCACGACGTATGTGTGAACAAACTTTCTCTGAATACATTCTGCTAAAATCCAAACAAAGAAATCGGTTGGATGTTGCTTCAGATCTAAGATTAAAAATTTCAGTTCAGATTTACTAAGAAGGTTTAAGATTTAGTACTGGTTTAAATTGAAATCTTCTAGTTGGTCAGTTATGTTTTGACAGGTTTTTGTCCTGTCATTGTTAATAAGTCGTTATTAAAAACTTATGAATTATTCTATTTCACCGCTTTGCTTGGTTTCCAAATCATTTTCATCTTGGAACGAGTTGCTGTAGGTAATGAAGTTAGTTCTATTTTTGTCAAAAGTACTTACTAAAATTGCTCTTTTCTTTACAAATTTGTGAGAAAGCTCAAAAATAACTTCATAGCATAAAACTTAATTGTCTTACACTTGTCAGTTTAGAACTTTTGGTTGTCAAATTAGACCGCACTACGTTGGAGCATCTGGCTGTTCAAATCTTAGACCAGATTTAGAAAGAACTATGACAGGAAAACAGTATTTCATTCTTCTCATTAAAATCCAAAACTGATGATTGATATATTATATTTTTTCTGCTAGAAAAGAGAATATATTTTGTTCAGTTTAGTTCAGTTTTTCAGTTACTTTTATAGGATGCTGTTTTTATTTATAAATAGCATGCTGCCTTTTGGTGCAAATTGCCAAGCCATATTAAAGGCATTGAATAAATCGTCACTTTTGAATTAAATATTTTTTAACAAAGGTTGTTTCTTTTATTGTTTTTGAAGCTAAACAGTTCATGGGGGTCCGCATGTTACTAATTTCTAATTTTGGGGGTCCAGAATTTCGAGACATTTGGGAACCACTGTTCTAAAGTATTTTTTGTACAAAAATAAAAGGTAAAATAAGATGTGGCCAATGTTTACAAATTGTATTTACAGTGTCGCTTAGAATGGCTTGTTTCGGCTTCAAAGAATGTTAAATCATCCCGTATCCATTCTGGTATGAAGTAATATGTTGCTTCTTATTAGTTCGTAAATCTAATTGTTGAACATGGTTTAAAAAACAAGAAAATGCCCAACTTCAGGCTTAACTCAAACCATAATTTGGAGTACACATATACGCATGTAAAATGGCCGATTTGGTCTGGTCTGTAGCGGTCTTCATCTACATTTGTATCGATGTAAATTTCAACATAACAGTTGATGATGCATACGTCATTCAACGTTTGCATGTTTCGCGATTCAGTGTCTACAAAACAGAAGAAAAATATAAATTTTGATACAATATTATCTGTCATCTGGTCGATATCTTATCTCTGTTTGTTGTACGAAGAATGCTGCTAGCAGTCTGAACACCAATAATTTCAAAGTAAGGAAATAGTTCAACAATGAAGGAAGGTAGGTATGTTCGTTTATCCTGTAGGTACTGACGAGAACTAAAGAGTTCGAAACCGGTATGCAGGTAACGACATCCTAACTAAAGAATAAGAGTCCTTTTTCCTGGAAGTTACTTGCAGTCAAACCAAGTATTTTGTTGTCTAACAGTGTTAGTTAAAATACGGCAAATTCTGGTATGTAATCCAGCGCTCGGAGGGGCATATAGCCCGAAGAATAGCTGTTTTAACATTATTTGTTTAAATCCTTATAGTATAAGGCATCTTCAGGTGGTTTAGAGATCTGATTCTCATTTTACATATTTAAGTAAATAGTGCTTCTGAATCTGTAAAATATCAATTTCCCCGATTTTATACTCACTCAAGCTACACTGTACTAAAAAAAATATTTACATAGTTGTATTCTTACCATCACATAAGCAATATTATTTAAAGTGAAAATATGTGTGCTCTAAATGTTTTTATGGCAGAGAAATGTATATTATTATCGTATGTCCCGACGTCATGCGTGGGAGAACCCGGTTAGATGTGAATGAAATATTTACATTTTCATAAAATACTTTTAGAGAAAAAAATAGCTATACCAGCCACTGGACTGGAGAAAAACTTCGAGCACTATTCTGTATAATCGAAAACCTTGGTCAGTTTTTGGATCGTATAAGATTCTTCGCATTTGCATTTGTTGAATTATTAGGAGTATTCGTTTAGACTGCTCTTCCAGCTATCCGATTTGTTTTTGTTTGGTTAGAAAAACTTATTATAAAGCAGCAAGAGCAAGATTGCCCATTGCCAGGTAAATCTAAGGTTTGCGACTTACATAATAATGGTAGAAGATGGAAGTGGCCTGAGTGAGATTGTAGCTATTTTTTTATTGGCGCACGAGGATGAAGATTATTATATTATTGGCAGAATAATAATTGTTATATTTTGAAGCAAGATTTAAGTTGTTTTTTGATTGAATTAAGGCATTTTGACAATAATTTTTTAATGTTTCCGGCACCCAGCTCGGCTGCCGGCGGCGGCACCTAACAAGGTTACCGTTAGGGCTGCCGGCGCAGAGTTAGTACTTATGGCGACAATGTACAAGCACTGGGGAATGAGTAATAATGTTTTTGCTCACTGTTATTACTAAAACTAGATGTAAAATGTCTTTTCTTAAATAATATGAGATTTTTACAACACTGCTGCGGTAATCACAGAAAATAAAAATCAAAAAGAAATGTTGGAAGTGTAAAAATCCAGAGCTTCCAGCTCCATTGTAAGCTATATATATATATATATATATATATATATATATATATATATATATATATATATATATATATATATATATATATATATATATATATAATTTACTACAAATAATAAGTGTAAAAATCCAGAGCTTCCAGCTCCATTGTAAGCTGTGCATGCTTAACGTCAGTTAACTAAAGTTTGCATTTAATGCCAAGAAACGTGATCTTTTCCACTGTAATCCAATTTGGAAATCTTTCAAGACACGCTTGTCTACAATCCCAGAGTACGCTGAATTGGAATAATATTCAATCTTTTCTGCGATAATATTGAATTTGCGATATATTTAAGTGTTGCAAAACCTATGCCTCCCTTTTTCAGGCCACATAACATTTTAATAGTCTAGTTTCTAATTTCTGTGACAGTAATGAATCCTGCTTTTTCTTAATGTATTTTTACTATAAACCTATCGGGGATAAGAATCATGATTGTCATTGTCAAATCCTATTTAGCATTGCTATTTTCTGACTATTCATTAAGTAAACATTTAACTGATTTAAGAAAACAAACGTGATGTATACTTATATACCAGACAGGTTTAATTCACCGTAGTCTAGTTAATACTAACAAATTATTAAACATGTTTTTTAAGCTTTACTTTCTACGTTCTTTAACAACATTACCCTTGTACCTCTAATGATTGGAAATCAGACTAATGTTTATAAGAACTTTTGTGTTTATTTTGAGTCTCCGAATACGTAGACCGAAATTCAATCGTGTAAAGTACAATGACGTTGGTGCCGGTGGAAAGATTGTTGCGTCGCCGTCTCTCTCGAGCCTCGTGTGACTTCATTAACAACCAGTGGTTAACTAAAAGTTTTCCCTCCGCCGGCACCAATGTCATTGTACTTTACACGATTGAATTTCGGTCTAGCTAAAGTATTGACATTTCCTCCTGAACCACCCTGTATACCCGAAAATCATAATAGGTATAATACGTTAACTGTATTCATGCCAGGCAACACTTAGATGTTTCTTACTTCCCAATACGTCATACTTAACCTTGCTCCTCTTTTCTGTTCAACCTAAAATTATGTAGGAAACATAACCACTATATAAATTTAGATTTATGATTTTGATGCATTATCTTTATTAAATTTCTACCGAAGTGATTACTCTGGCCTATATTTTAACCTAATATTTCTTCACATACAAAAGCTATTATCTTCTTATGGAATGCAGGTCTGCGCTAATGAAATAACGATTTATTTGTGAGACCCACATAATCGCATTCTTCATTGAGTATTATTTTTAATCAAACTATTTTTGTCAACTGCAGTGCTAAGTGACATATTTTTAGATTCACTTGCCTGTGTTAACGGAGCTATTACACTTGAAACGTATATTAAAGATATTTTACTTAACATAATTTACATAATTATTATTGTACGTTAAAAGCGTTCTAAAGTGTTTTAGAATTCTAGGCCTGTCAGTTTTACTGCTCTAGACTCTAGGCCTCAAATATGGAATCAAATTTTATTTTATGTTAAAGGTTAAAAAAATGAATGATATGACAATTTAAAACATACACAGCGCGGATCTTAAATGCAAGGGCATTTCCCTTTATTTTTAATAATGTTTTTATAACGGAAACAAAGTTCCAGTAGACATCACTTATTGAGTAGGACGTTCTATTTTTCAATAAATACCCTGTACTATTCTAATACAATTTTTACCAGCAGCTAGGACGACAGAGTCAGTCATTTTTGACGTATTTATTTCCCATTTTTTCCCTGTTTCCATTGCTTTAGGTAAGTCAACGTTTAAAAACTTTGATGTAATATTAAAACACAATAAACCCTTTTCAAGACTACCCTTTCTTTAATAAAATCCAAAATGGCGACTATTTACCTTTTGTTTTTGCAACCTTGTACACCAAGAGAGTATTAAATTTATATACTTAATCAATGAATTTTAATCCTCCATCTCAAATGGTTAAAAACATAAGCATAAGCAAAAACATTTAAATGTAAGTTAGGACCCTAAGACCAGGTTGCAGTAAAAGTTGTTATTCCGAACTTAAGGGTAAACGGATTTGACGAAAATTTATGAATTTTGACAATACTTCAGCGATTATTATGGAACTATTTATTACTCATTTAAAGACGTTATTTAAATTCATTTTAAATGATGTCAAAATTTGATTTTTTGGTGATTTATGGGTGTAAAAGGTGTTGGGTTTCCTTCGTATAATCTAAAAATTAATTAAAAAAAAAATCAGAAAGCACATGATATAGCTAGAGATGTGCCATGAGAATGTTCTCAAGGGAATATTTCCGGAGAACGGTAAATTACCGAGAATATTTCCCAGCATAAATTCTCGAGAATTTATGATTTTTGAAAAAAATATAAATTACTGGAAAATTACCGAGAATACTTCCGAGAACGAGAATGTTCTCGGGAAAATTAATATTCTCGGAGAATTTATGAGAATTTACGGAAATTTAAAGTAATTTATTTTAATGCCACTATTGTATCATAGATGGAGCTGGATAATCTTTATCTTTATTTCTTTTCTGTGTTATTTTAAACAATTTGTTTAGACATGTTATTTTATACAATGCGTTTCTAAGCTGTGTTTTATTTATAAATAAAGTTACTTGAAAACAATGGAAATAAAAATTTAATGTGTCTCTATTTTGACTAAGATGCGCAATCACCTTAATTTACAATTTAAATATTTTCTAAATTAGGTATTGTGTGTGCAGTGCTATCTCTTTAGTTTTTCAGATAAAATTATTGGAAGAACTACTTTGTGTAAAAAATATGTTCTTCCAATTAATGCAGTCAAACAAAACATATAAAATTCTCCAACAATTCTCCAAAATTTCCGATAAATTCTCATTTTTCTCAGAGAATATTTCCCAATAATAAATTCTCGAGAATGTTCCATCTCTACATCTCTTTATTTTTTCAGATAAAATTATTGTAGAAACTACTTTTGGTAAAAAAAAAATGTTCTTTCAGTTCATGCAGTCAAAACATAAAATTCTCCAATATTATAACATAAATTCTTCAAAATTTCCGATAAATTCTCATTGGTCTCGGAGAATATTTCCCAAAAATAAATTCTCGAGAATGTTCCATCTCTAGATATAGTTATTATTGACCAAAGATAGATACCAAACATCAATCATTGTCAACATTTTTTTGCAGCCCTGTTTATCTACGAGTATGAATTCGCACTATGAAATCAATTTCAAATTAACTACTAAATCAAACTATTTTTTTGTTTCCAAATTATTCTTTCTGGGAGTATCACCCTGTATAAAAGTATTATGTTACTGCTACACAATCGTATATGGAGCGACTTATATTATGCGACTAATTATGCCATAAAAGACGTTCTAGCTAATAAATTCCCACAGACCGTGGTGTCATTAATAAGCTGTCAAAAGTTAAATCAGTCACACATTAAGGCGATTAAGGCCAATTATTGAAACGCGTACCGCAATATTGCACCAACGCCAACGTAAATGAAAGTGAAATGGTCAGCGGTTCTTTTATAACTGAATAACTGAAAAATGCAAATGATCTCGGTATGTTTGGACCATGGAAGGAAGTATGAAAATAAATATTTATCGGGAGCACCAATGGAAGTAAATGTATGCTATTCTCATATACATAGACAAAGACTAACTCTGGTACAGAGCTTAGAAAAACAACATGTTCAAAACATCATTTACGTCAAAGTAAGTATAGACTTACGTTCAGTTCTACAAAGAACCTTAATCAAGAATTAGGAAGTTTCCATTTTTTCATTTTCTCTTAATAAATAGTCCTAAAAATGTAAAAAACATATGTATTTTTTGTTTTTAATTATCTGTAGAAATAAAAAAGTTATCGTCCTTCAAAGTCTGAGATGCTACGCTCACGTTGGCTGACGCTCGATGACGTCAATCGCCACCACGCCGTCAACAGCGGAATAGGCGCCCGTTTAATCTTTAGTGTTATCAAAGAAAATAATAGCTACGCATGCTATTATTTTCTTTGGTGTTATTCTTACCGGACAGGATACAATGCATGAAAGTACACACGGGAAAGCAGCAGCGGGCCGCTAGCCCGGCGACCATGAATTCTGTATTTTGACGTCACGGCCGATAAAAGCGGCGCGACAAGTTATTAAATAAGAAATTGAATAAGTTCGTCAATTTTGAAGATATCGAGATAATTTTTTTTTGTTTGACAAGTTAAGTGAAAGACTATTAAATGATGTTGAAGTTACTCGATATTTGTGACATAGGAAACTTCCTAATAGCTAAGTAGACAGCACTTAGAATAATGTCGTTGCCACCCAGCAACTCTAAATAACAATTCAATGTTTAACTTAGTTAAATGCAGCGGCGGCTGGTGAAATTTCGAAGTTGTATATCTCTGTTCCTACTTACAGGACCCGAACCAAATTTAGGGGTTTTAATAGTGAGCCCACTGGGAATGTTTTGGTAAAGAAAAAAAACATTTTGTAATTTGCGAAAGAAAGTTAAATTTTTGGTGTGCCCCTCCTAGGAAAAAATGAAAACGTCTAGGTATTTTATTGATTCTTTTTTCTAAACAAATTTTACATCATTTTGTCGATAGTTTTTAAATTTTGAGAGAAAAAAATGTGTTAGTAGAAAGTTATAGTCATTTGAATTTTTTTAAGCCTAAAATAAAATTTAAGAAAAAATTCAAATGACTACAACTTTCTACTAACACATTTTTTCTCTCGAAATTGAAAAACTGTCGAAAAAATGATGTGAAATTTGTTTAGAAAAAATAATAAATAAAATACCTAGACGTGTTCATTTTTTTCTTAGGAGGGGCACACCAAAAATTCAACTTTTTTTCGCAAATTACAAAATGCTTTCTTTTTCTTTAGCAAAACATTCCCAGTGGGCTCACTATTAAAACTCCTAAATTTGGTACGGGTCCTGTAAGTAGGAACAGAGATATACAACTCTGAAATTTCACGAGCCGCCACTGGTTAAATGCTTTGTGAAACCGAACGATATATACTCATTCAGTATGTGCCGCAATTCTAAAAGAACGTATAAACTGATTAGAGCTTATGTGTCGCTTGTGTGCCCTCGTTTTATTAAAATTTAAGGTTTACAATATTTCTGATTTCCGTCCTAAAACAAAAATTCAAAAATCGGCTTTATGAAGATTTTTACCCTTCACTATCAATAATATTAATTGTTTTGTTTCAACAGAACTATTTTTATTTAATATTTCTTCACAGTTTCTGACAAATTTTATTGGGTTATCTTGGGGTTTTCAGTCATCCGTGCCAAAATTAGTGCTTTATTCAGTAAACCGAAAAGTAAACCCAATAAAGCAGTTATTTTTCCACAAACTTAAAATCTTGATGACAAGCAGTAGATTAGCCATGAACTGAGACACAACGAATCATTTAGAGGTCCTAATGGTTCGTATTTCTCCAAACCAGTTTATATATCAAAGCAACTTTTGCATAAGTTTTATATTGGCAATAAATTAATAAATTATTCCGAACTAGTCTGTCGGTAAAAAAGCGTATTTTTTTAAAACTGGCTGGCTCCAGTGTAGAAATTTTCCTTAAGTGTAATTAACTTAAATGAATAATGGTTTACGTCAATTATTTTTATGCTTAATTAATTTCCTCACTGGTCGGCGGCTGTCCAAATTAACGTGTAAATTTGCCACCACCGCCTAATATTATTAAAAAACAACTAACATTTTTTGAATAACCCGACTTCGCAGTTATTGATAAGAATATTATCGCAATTTATTGCGGTATTGATACTTAGGTTTAATTTCTGCAAGATAAACGGTTATAACTGTTATAAGCAAACAATGCATGATTTCCATGAGAGTTTTATGTATAATATGAACACTAAACAGCATGGGAAAAATGTAATAGTTTATATAATTTCTGTGAAGTACAATAAATTATAAAGGCAATTGCTTTTATCAAGACTTATATCAGTATTTTTAAAGGTGACTGCATCGAGATATAAAAACCCAACATTTTTTAAATATCCAGGATAAATTTAGCATATCATCAAAAATTCCATGAATCGATTTTTCTGATAGGTCGAATTAAATGGAAGGAAATTTTCTCTAACCGAAAATCGATTGGCTTTTGATAATTAGATATAATACGGTCTGAATAGTGGACAAATGATCACTTCTAGCATTGAAGTGATCATTTTTTCCTCGAGCTGACATTCTGGTATTCGACTTCTGAACATCTTATAATCATTATTCATTATAATCAAGAAAATATGACTTAGGTATATTTTGCATTGGACCCTTTACTTCCTTACCAATAGTGATGACAATAATAATGAATTAATAGCCCTGCCAAATATGTTTAATCAATCTTTGGCAGTTTCGTCTGGAGACTGCTTTAGTACAAATTGACATGCTAAAAATTCGTTTTTTTACGCAGTCATTAATTATTATTTAAATTTTTTCTAATTAGGGTGCAGCTGCAGCCTCCTAGCTCACCCATTGGGAGTGCCATTGAGCTTAACTTTTAAATCAACAAGCAGATACAATTTATCTCATTTTATTTACCGTTTGCTCAACAATTAATAATTTTTTATAAAAAGCATTTCATATATGGTTAGCCGACCCATGACAATGACTTATTGGGTGGTGCATAATCGATCTTACCTTTTTCAGATGTTTGTTGACCCATTTCGTGAATGTTTTCTTTTGGACTGCGTCTCTTTCGTCTGTAAAAAGGAAACGTGTTAAAAATGACAATTCAAGGATTCAGAAAGTATTAATGAATGTAAGAAATATCGAATTCATTATTGTAATAAATTATTAAATTTTTAAATAGTTAAAATATTCTATTTAGGTTATGTTATCAAGCAGTAAACCAGTGTAAATGGGATTTGAATATATAGAATGACACAAAAGTCACACAAAAGATTACACTTTTTTTTCTCAAAGTACCGTAATCTTTAATCTTGGTTTAGTTTAATCGGCGATTAGCATGCTTAACTATTTTGAGAAGATAACAAAAACAGAAAAGATTGTAAACGTGTATTAACTAATACCACGATTAAATACTTTTGTGTAACTGGAGGGTTAATATTAAGCAATACATTCAATTGACGTTTAGTTTCATCTCTGGCAATGACATTAGCATGTGCACTGTCGCATTAAATTGCGTTGAGAGACCGACTATTATTAGTTAGTTATTCTATATTTTGCATAAAAATATTGGCCGTCTTATGATAATTATTGTTTATTTTCAAAAATAACATTTTTACATACAAATTGTTACTTGTGTATTTAGTGCCATTATGCACAGGGGACACCTGGAACACGAGACCAAGACAAGTTGGGTAACATGTAAACTGTCATAAATACATTTTATGTACAGTCTGTTGCATACAATTTTTTTCCACTATGGTTCTAAACGAATTGTTTTAATACTTTGGAAAATTTAAGGTGGTCACAGTGCAACAGATGGTGATAAGGCTCTGAATGTTTTACTCACTTCAGAGGAAAATCCCCATCTTTCTACCAGAACACTGGGAAAAGAAAACAACGTTTCACACATGTCCGTAGACCGTCTTCTGAAAAGTTTCATCCGTACAAAATAAGACTTGTGCAAGAGCTCTCAGAAGACGATTATGACCTAAGCAAACCATGATGGAACATTGCGACGCCAATTCAGATTTTGTCCACCGAATAATTTACTCTGACGAATCAACATTTTTTTGAATGCAAAAGTTAATAGGCATAATTGTCGATACTGGGCCAAGGAAAATCCTCACTGGATATGCGAAAATCATACCCAGTTTCCCCAAAAGGTAAATGGTTGACCTGGTATGGTACCTGGTCGGAGAATAATTGGCCTCCTCTTCATGCAAGAGACATTAAATGGAGAAAGATATTTGGATCTTTTAAGAAATGAAATTGTCCCGGCTCTTTCACAACAATTTCCAAATAATTGTAAGTAAGTGTTGTTACTTTATTTTACCTGTTGCCAGGTACTATGCCAGGTGGTGCTAGATATTCTAGCTATACCCTATTCAGCGTAACTGAGAACATTGACATCAATATTCATCAATATTGTCGACTTGGTATCAATAAAACATCATAAATAATCAAATCAACAGTATAAACATATTCAAAGAGGTTTTAGGCTACTGACAGAAACTCTTTTGTGACCCTATGTATAACCTGTTTTTACAGAAACTGACTTTGATACCTATGTACATTCTAGTAAGGCATCAAATATTGTTTATCACTTATTATTTCATATATTCCGTAAGCGCTCACGCGCTTTTGGAGACAAGCCAATGTCTATTCGCGCATATTTCATGTATTTTAATTTCAAACTGCTTAAAGCAGTAAATTTAATCCTATCCACAAGTATACGATATCAGACTACTACTACATCTACGCAACAATACAATTTTCCTCCTTTAATAAAAATTAATACAAATATTTGAAAATGTTTCTTTTACCGCTTAAAACCCCATATAAAAGTTTTAAGAAAAGGAACAAGGGCATATCGATCTTAATATTGGGATTTCACCTGGCTTTTATATAAAAAAGAAAATTCACCCAGCGAAAAGTTCGTTTTATATACCAAGACAATCATAGTCCGAGTACCACTTTATTTCACATTAACAAAGCTTCAAAAAGTTTCTAATATTACTGTCACATGTGAAACTTAAAAAAATGTGGGTTATTAATAAAACATGATTTTATTAAAGACCGAATTACCGACTAGTAATAAGAAAGATAATTTTAATTGCTTATAATTTCCCATCAGCATTAACACATTAACAAGCCTTATGTCCGATGAAACGCATGTTGAACTTGATGTTGTTAAGGCGTCCATGTTGATCAACTTAATTTCATTTTGACATGGATTTTCGGTTTTAAAATATTTAACATCATAAGTATTTTAAGTATAGCTTCATATCCTGCAAGTAATTTTCAGTCGATTATTTAAAGTTTCAACTTGTATAATGATTTCATTCAGAAGATCAATATGTTAAAAGATCTATGGCGACATTTTTTCTGCCACTAGGACCTCATTATTCTTTGTACATATTATTTTCCTAAAATAATTCAAAAAATATCTCGAAAATACGTTAAAAAATACCTATAGAATATGAAACTGTACTTAATATACTTATAAAGTTATTGTTAAAAATTTTAAAGCCGAAAAACCATGTCAAAATGAAATTAAGTTGGCCAAAATGGACGCCACGTGGAGAATGCCGCCTTAAAGATACTATATCGATTTATATACATTGTGGCGGCATTTGAGATATAAATAAGCATAAGCTACGTAAACAGGTTGCTACTTTATTGTGGTACAGACTTCGACAGGAGGGTCTTTTTAAAAAAATAATATAACGTTATATTAAGATCTGTAAACTCCCCGTGTTCGATATACCCACGGTGGGTCAAGAAATCATGTTTTTATGTTTATATAAAGTTAGCTCAACTACTGGAGCAAAGAAATTAAAAACACATTATCCTCTAAGGTCAAATTAAAATGAACAAACCTTTAATGCTATGCTAAACTAACTGTTCCCTTACCTCCGCCACTGAATGAGTAAAAAAAGTAAGCCCCAATTATCTAGAAAAAATTGAACGTAGATGCCTTTTAATCTGTGCACCCTAATATGTCCTGTCAATAAATCAACTATGAGCCGAAGATCTTTTCTGCATAACAAAGTCATTTATGAATCTCCGAATGTCCAGGGACCCGAATCTCTAAAAGTTCAGGAACCCACACGAGTTTTCCGATATTTCTCCCTGCTAGGTTCTCAACATCATCTCCGACACAATTTGAGACGTAATAGTATCCGGCTTCAATGTCTTAATATTTCCAATTTTGTTGGCATTGGGCATTGGTCATTGGTCATACAAAGATGCCACGCTGCAGAATAGCATACACTGCGGCCTGAAAAACTGTTGCATAGTATCCGTGAGAATAAAATTCTCGGACGCCAGCTCCCTTACCGAAAACTCCTACACCCATTTTTAGGTGCAGTGTGTTGGCCTGTAGTAGAACTTTCTCACGAGCTCTGTTTGGTTTTAGAACTGGAGTCGGCACAAATAATGACGGACAACTTCTTGTCACATAACTCCGGTTCCATGTGTGTTACACCCAATCGCCCAAATTATGTAATTTATTATCCTAATAACATCCAACTCTTTATTTAATTGTTTTAAATTGTTTCAAAATTAAAAAAAAATCGATAAAATATATTTAGAGAACGAAGGATTTGCAGACCCATACTGATATAACATTTACTGAAAGAAATCTCCCAAATTCATGTAGCACATTTTGTTAACATCCTGTATAGTATCATTGTTTTTGGCTGCTATGGCGTTATGTATCTTGCACAGACATCTCTGTACCAAACATTAGAATTAGATAAAATATATTAGTTCAAACTGTATACTTAAAGCTGCAATAACGCTCCAACGATTTGCACTTCCTTTTTAAGCAAATTTCATATTCTGCCAATTAACACATTCTAAGAATAGATTTTGATTAAGAAGTTGCAAATACATGAATGTCGAGATGTTGCTTAACGCCTTGATAATCATCGTTTAAACCCCAACAGAGATTCTCAAGCTGAGGCGAAAGGCATATTATTACTTCTAATTTTCGTGGCAAAATCTGATGGAATATTTCAAGTATCCAAAAAAGAGAACGTTCTTCTAAAAATGCTTTACTGTGTAAGGGTCTGAGCTTTTTAGACTTGTGGTGTGAAATATAACACTGAACCTAACGGATCCAAATTTTCGATTTTCACTTAGGTTATAAGACAACAAAAGGGGTTGATCCTTAAGCCTACGCCTGACACTGCAATAGTTCCTCTATTTTGTCCAAAAAGTCTCTCGTTAAGGGACTTTTAATGAACATGTTACCAAAAAATAACAAAAAAAAAACTTCCTGAACATGAGCATTAAATACTAGAGATCTTTTAACTTTTAATCATATGTCTATAAACCACCTTTCAATATTCTTGGATCCAAAACACATAATTATTCTTAAAGACAGTTTATAAAAGTCCCAGACCAACTGATTACGTTAAAAACGGATAAAACTTTCTACTAGGGCTTTCAAAAATCTGTAATTTGGAAATTAGTTGGAACATACATAAGAAAATTAATTAGTTACGGTATATTAGTGATAATGCTCTAAAGTGGAATAAGGATTACTGAAAAGACAGGTATCATAGAACTAAGGTAGATAATAAAATATCAGAGAAAACAGAAAGTGAATGGGGTGTGCAGTGTGTAACAGAGTAGTATGTTAGGCTCACTATTATTTATTATTTATATAAATGACGTTTATAGCTCTTTACAGGACTCCTTTGTCAGTTTATTTCTTGATGATACCTTATTTTTGTATCAGGGGTAGAGTTTGACAAAATAATTATTAAATTAAATAATCATCTAACTTTACTTTATGACTGGTTATGCCAGAATGAACTGAAATCAAAATGTAATGGTTATATGGTCAACAGCAAATTGTAAAAAATATTTAGATTTAGGAAAATCTCTTTATATAAATTTCTCGCGTATTGAGCCTGTAAGAGTAACAAAGTACCTAGGAGTACCTATATTTATTTCCACAACTAAATTTTGCCAATCACATAGACTATTTATGTAAACAATTAGGTAAGAAAACTGGATTTTGTCGACGTATATCTTCTTGTCTATTCTACTAAACCAACATGTTGATATACAAATACAATACTATTACTTTACCCCATTTTAGCTATATTGCTGCTCTTTATTTATTTCATGTAGGTACTAAAGAAAGCTTGAACAGATTCCAACTGCAACAAAATAAGGTGATGAGAATTGTGTTAAAATGCGATAGGTATACCCCCCTAGCAACTATGGCATCATTATCAACCTTAAATTGGTTATCTGTCGAGCAATGTATTAAAAGAGCAAACTAAGTTTTAATTTACGAAACGGAACATAATCAATTACCATTTTACTTAAACACCCTTCTGGAGCGAAGATATCACAACTGCATAATTATAATTTTCGTTCTAGGAAAAACTTTAATGTTCCTTCTGTTAAAACAACTTTGCAAAAAACGGTATTTTATGAAGGAGTTCAGCTCAGCAGACATAAAAAGTGCATGCACTTTTTACGTCTGTTTTTATGTTACCTATTAGATGCATGTATCTAATTTAAGAATTTTTAATAAGAGACTTTTTGAACATTTAAAAAATAATGTGTACTTAGTTGTAAGTTATAAATAATGAATATTTAACTAGCCAAGTGCTAAATAAAATAAATAAATACAGGGTCGCTTAAACAGTTGTGACGAATTAAAGTTACATTTTTTTAAATGGAATATTGTATTTTTTGCCTTAATTTCTGTTTCCGCCTAAAATTATGGACCGCGATTATGTAACACTTCTTACACCCAAACTTAATAGTTTCAGAGATACTGCGATATTTGCATAAAATTAAATACGGGTGTTATTCCACAAAAAGTTTTGGGAAAAGTAGAAGGGAATTAAAATTCTTTATCCTGAAATAAATTTCAAAGATGCTCAAAAAGTTACTGTAAATTCTCCATTAAACAAATTCAGACTTATTTTTTTAAAATAGGTTAAAATAAAAGAAATACAAATTAAAAGTTTTTTAAACTTTTACAAACAGCAATCAACTCTTTGGGCGACCCTGAATGCATATTCGAAATTTAGTTCAGAAAAAATAATTTGAATTTACTTTTATTTTTTCTTGAATCTGACTTTTCTAACTGGTACTTTTAGTGGAGTTATTTAATTTTATATAAATATAGTAATATCTCTGAAATAACAGTTCTGGGCATATTTAACGCAATACAGCAAAATTTGCCTTATATTGAATGGACAAGTTATTGTATAGTCCGTCTAGAAAGTATCCGGCATTTTATGTTTTTCCTAATTTTAATTTAATATTTATTTTTTGTAACATTCTAATGCATCCAGTCTATGGCTAAAATCGCATGACAACATCTGTGAAATATTGTTGATTGTAAACAGGCTTAAGGGTTTGTGAAATAATGTCGCAAGTAGAAAAAAGAAAAAAAGGTGGAATTTTTGTATGCAATTGACCGAACTCAGAAAAAGTGTAGTATATGAGGATAACAAATGGCGCAGATACGAGGCATAGACCAGTTTCGGGAAGACCGCGTAAGATTCGCAGAAACAATTTAAACGCTTTAGTGACCTTAGGACGGCAAAATCCGCGCCTAGGGTTTCGAAAATTGGCTAATAGATTTGGAAATCAACGAAGAATAAAAGTGTGTCCAGGAACTGTGTCCGCATGTCACTGAAAAGACAAGGCTACATATCAAGGAAACTAAAAAAAATCCCTGCAATGACACCTCTACAAAGGCAACGAAGGATAGATTTTTGTCGACGTTTTCGAGAAGATAATTTTAGGAATGTTTTTATACCTGGCGAAAGTTGTTTTCAGCTTGGTTCAAATCACCTAAAAATCCTATCAAGAGAAAATGTTACCGTTCAAATTTCCAAATTTCCCACTAAAATAATGGTTTGGGGAGCAATATCTCAGCGTGGTTCTACCCATCTCGGTATAGTTGATGGCACCGTTAATAGTGCAGAGTATTGTGACATTCTAAATGGTTTCCTTCTTGAAACGGCTCATGCTTTATATCCAGACGGGTGGCGTTTTCAACAGGATAATTCAAGATGCCATACTTCTGCCGGGTCAAGCTTGGATGCACGAACACCAATTGGCAACAATTCCATGGTCAGCAGATTCACCAGATCTTAGTCCCATTGAAAACATATGGGGACTAATGAAGATTGAAGTGGAATGAGCAGCGCCACGAAATAAAGAAGGTTTGATTCGGTCAGTTTTACAGGCCTGGACCATCACCGAACATTATGGCGGTGACCTAGTTTCGGGTGTACCTGTACGTTTAGTTAAGTGTTTTGAGATAAATGGAGGTTGTATAAATAAATGAAATGAATTATTTGTTGTAATTTTATGATTCAAGTAATAAAAATGTATACCGACAAATTATAATTGTGCTTTCTTTTTTCCGGATACTTTCTAGACGGACTATATTTTGTGTATATAGTTATTCTAACAATTCACTTAACAAAATTATTTAAAAAGTAAAATGTTAAAGGAAGATAATATTAAAGCTTTAGTTTAATTTGAAATTATTGTCATTGCTAGTGCATTCCACAAAGTGTTTTGAATTTTCAGAACAAAATGTTAATTTTTAAACACAGATATTCAGCCAGAACTGAATTTTGATTAAATTCTATAAGTGTTTAAAAATTTAACATTTTGAGTCGAAAATTCAAAACACTTTGTGGCGTGCACTAGGAATGTCAACAATTTGAAACTGCAATAAAAATTTATTATCCTGTTTTAACAGTTTTCTTTTACATAATTTTATTATGTGAATTATTGGAGGAGATACACAAAATATATTGTTTCTTTTCAATTATAAGGCAAATTTTACTGTATTGCGTTAAATACATCTAAAAGTGTATTAGGTTTGGGTAAAGAGAGTGTTACATGAACTTAGCCCATAATTTTGAACAAAATCAGAAATTAAACCAGAAAATAGAGGATTCTATTTAAGAAAATATAATTTTGATCCGCCGCACTCCTTGACCAAACCGGTATATTCAAACTAATTTTTAACTTATAGATGTGAAAATGGAACTAAAAGTTTTATCAGAAACATTTTTCACTAACTTGACTAGTTTTTAAAATAATCAGCCGGTCTGAGACTTTTTACTCAAAGTGTACATGCAGTACTGACGTAGAGTACGACGATTTAAATACAGATTACAAGATAACGACAAGAAATGAATAAGGGCCTTTTATATTGAGAAGAACATCTGGAATAAGGCGCCGTCACTTGTTTTTATAATCGGTTTTGGTGCTTGTTGCCTCTAAGTGACAGAAAAGTGTTTGCCACTAAACAAATCGCTTTCTTCATTATTTGTGTACATCAAATAAGTAAGTAACAAGACGGCATTTTTATTGTTTTATACGAATAATCTTTCATAACATAATTATTTTTAAATCTAGATAATTACAATTAATTCTTGGCCCCCGAAAATACATATTCTTATAGACATTAACAAATAAAGATTTAAGTAGGGTTTATCTGACGAACCCAAAACTACTGTTTTGTATGTATGTATTCTAGGATCAAATGAAACTAAAAGTTATATAACGATAAAAATGAATAAGGTCTTTGTTTTGACAAGAACATCTGTAACAAGGCACTGTGTTCACTTGTTTGTGTAAGCAGTCTGGTGCTTGTTCTCTCCAAGTGATGTAACAGAGAAGTGTTCAAAATGCCACAAAACATCGCCCGATAAGTTATTTGCATGCACTTGTGCGCTTCAACAACGAGATTACTCTTGATAATTTTGCTGATATTTTTTTCCGAAAAATAGTTATTTGTTTTACTAGGCATAAAAGCACAAGATTTAATGCCGCGGCTGGTGTTTCATAGCCGAGCGTAGCGAGGCTATGAAACCAGCCAAGGCATTAAATCTGCTTTTCTGCCGTGTGAAACATATAATTTTTTCTTCAAATTTGTTCCAATTCCACGCAAAATCGACTTTTCCATATTTAAATTGCGTTTCATTATCAATATCCAAATAACTAAATTATTTTATCAAAGGTAACCGGGCCCTGCGTTACTATGTTTACCGCTGATGATGTTTGTTGAATATGTTTGTTTACTGTTTACTTTGTCATTGTCAATTTTAATAACCAGTTTGATTTAAATTATTACTTGGAAGGTTGCCTAGCAACGAACTTTTTCTGCCTAGGCAGTAAAATTGGACTTTTTCTGCCTAGGCATTAAAAGTACAACTTCTAAGCCTGCCAAGTGTCATTAAAAGGCCGCTTTTAATGTCATTTGGAGAAAAAAGCTATTTCTTGTACTTTTCCTAAACATGAATTTTATAAATTCTTAATATCTATTTAAGAATCTAAATGAAAGGGTAATTAAATGAATTTAAATATCTTAATAGAAATACGTAAAATTGAGAATAAGTTCTCAAAACCACCTGAAAATTCCTTATACTATAAGGATTTGAACAAATCATGGTAAAACAGCTATTCTCCGGGCTATATGCCCCTACGAGCGCTGGATTACATACCAAAATTTGCCGTATTTTGACTAACACTGTTAGACAACAAAATACTTGGTTTGACTGCAAGAAACTACCAGGAAGGAGGAAGCTTTTTTCTTTAGTTAGGATGTCGTACCTGCATACCGGTTTCGAACTCTTTAGTTCTCATCAGTACAGGATAAACGAACATACCTACCCTCCGAAAAAGCATACTCTTTAAGCTAGCCATGTCACACTGCATAAGCAGTATAAAACAGGCAGCGCCATCCATTAGCGGTTTCAAGCAGTTGGAGTCGAATTTACCGTGAGGTAAGATATTACAACAATGAAATGAAGTCTACTTGTCAGGGGTACATATAGAAATACGTAAAATTGAGAATAAGTTCTCAAAACCACCTGAAAATTCCTTATACTATAAGGATTTGAACAAATCATGGTAAAACAGCTATTCTCCGGGCTGCTTGAAACCGCTAATGGATGGCGCTGCCTGTTTTATACTGCTTATGCAGTGTGACATGGCTAGCTTAAAGAGTATGCTTTTTCGGAGGGTAGGTATGTTCGTTTATCCTGTACTGATGAGAACTAAACAGTTCGAAACCGGTATGCAGGTACGACATCCTAACTAAAGAAAAAAGCTTCCTCCTTCCTGGTAGTTTCTTGCAGTCAAACCAAGTATTTTGTTGTCTAACAGTGTTAGTCAAAATACGGCAAATTTTGGTATGTCATCCAGCGCTCGTAGGGGCATATAGCCCGGAGAATAGCTGTTTTACCATGATTTGTTCAAATCCTTATAGTATAAGGAATTTTCAGGTGGTTTTGAGAACTTATTCTCAATTTTACGTATTTCTATATGTACCCCTGACAAGTAGACTTCATTTCATTGTTTAAATATCTTTGTATAATTTACTGGAAAATGATGTTCAACACTCCATATCTCCAAAACGGTCAGGTTTAGGTATGAAGTGTGCTATAAAGATTTTTAAACGTATGAATGAAAGTCTACTTGTCAGGGGTACATATAAATATGCAAAAATTGAGAATAAATTCTCTAACCACCTGAAAATTCCTTATACAATAAGGATTTCAACAAATAATGGTAAAACAGCTATTCTCCGGGCTATATGCCCCTCCGAGCGCTCGGAGGGGCATATAGCCAGGAGAATAGCTGTTTTACCATTATTTGTTGAAATCCTTATTGTATAAGGAATTTTCAGGTGGTTAGAGAATTTATTCTCAATTTTTGCATATAAAGATTTTTCTTAGAATTTTAAGAAGAACTTAAATATCGAGTAGTATGCAGCGTGTTTCATAAAAAAAGTAACGTTGTTTTTTCATGACTTTTTGACTGATACTGTCTATTAAATTTTTCTTTATTGCAGTAGATTTTAAAAAACCCCATAACTTTTGTGTTTAACATTGTTCGCTTTAGGAAATAATCGACCTTTTCCATACATATCAGCGATCCTGCATATGAAAACTCAACACATAGGCGATGTCGTTGCTATCTATTACAAATTTAATATAGTACACAGCACGGGCGTGCCAGGAATCCCCCCCCCCCCCGAACCCATTCCAATTCTCAGCGAGGGGGAGAGGAGGGTCGACAACAAAAAGACAAAAACATTTATTTCCTTTTTCTCTTTTGGATACAAAGGTTGTATAAACTTTAGGCTTGGGGGGGGGGGGGGTGTTAACACCCAACGCCCCTGAATACGCCACTGGTACACAGTGCTGCCAAGTCTGCTAGTGGAATTTCATTTGCGACTGGTCTTAGCTGAGCCAAGCTGAGTTAGTCAGAGAGAGATAGTATGATAAATGTGATGGGGCAAAAACAGACACAAAGCTCGGACTATCTAAGTTCAGTTAAGACAAGTGTCAAATAAAAAATAACTACTAATCTAACTCTAGGTTTGTTCATTTCTGTTGCCCGAAATTGCACTAACCTTAGGGATTCACGATCTTTCTGGGAAAGATCGATTTTTTCCAAATGAAAATCAAATTTTAAGAATTGATTTTTTACCCTTCGATCCTACAAGGAGATCGGCGATTTTCCACAGAATCGATTCTTCTGGTATTTTCATGTCTATGAACTTTAAGACTTAATTAATAATTGGAAATTAATATTTATATATAATTCTTTACAAGCGATAGGGTCGCTGTGCCACGCTCAAAACGATCCTAGTAAGAATTAGGAAATAGTTAAACTGCGCCATTCAATATTTTCTAAAAAAAACTCAAATCTGAAATTGTACAAAACAGCGGTGCCGGTCATGTCGATCGGTATCTATGAACAGTTTGTTATTTTACGGTCGTCATTTTATCGTTTAATTGTCATTTTCTCGTTCAAATGTTTTCTATTTTATTAGTTTTCAATAAATTAGTATGTTTTTCATGATAGCATTTTAAATCAAATATTTCCCCCTCCATATCCTTCTATATAACTTAAAAATATACCTACATAAAAATATATAATTTAAATATTTTTCTTTTTTTTAACCATAACTGTACAACTTATACTTTAAAAGTTTTAAATAGCATTGGTTTGGAATGGACACTGTTTACTCTCCCGGCTCCCCTCTCCTACGCCCAAATTTATCCAAAGATCGATTTTTTAAAAGATTGATCTCTTAAGACGATCTAAATAGTGAATCGATCTCCATGATCATGATCTAAGATCGACTCGATATATCGATTTTTTTTTAGATTTGGTGAATCCCTAACTAACCTACTTTATTTTTTTGGATTACAGCATTCAGAAGGTATAGTGGACCCGACCCTTGTCATGGCGTTTTCGATTAGGAATCGCATTTAAGAAAGATAGCCCGAATTTACGGCTGATGCCAATAGTTGTTTATTATTTGCCACTTACCTTAGCTGAGCTAACAGATATTTGTGTATCTTTTTGCCTCATTTAATTTATCATACTATACCTGTCTGATTAACTTCGCTCAGTTAAGACAAGTAGCAAATAAAAAGCCATTAATGTTGCCTCCTGCAACACGAATTTAAGCGCAGGAGTTGTTTATTTATAGAGATATTAGGATATTAAATTATATTAGATATTTCAAACAGAAATTAAAATTTACCCTATATAAAATGGTAATTGTTGAATATATGCCCCTTTCTTCCTACCAGGCCATTTTTCGGCGAATTTTCAACACTAATAGTGAACCTGTTGGGAACGTGTTAACACTACTGGTCCGTGGTCTTGCGTATAAGTTCCGACGCTGTGCCAATAGCAAAGTATACTCCGACTAACAGCCGCATAATTTTTCGAGTTTGATCTAAATAATTCAAAAGTGCATAATAATTTAGAGCTTGAAAGCCGTGAAGGTGGTACCACCCCACACATCCTCTTAAAGGGCTGGTGAAGTCCCTACGGGTGTTTCCAGCTCTGGATGTGTGAGTCGGATTTCCCCAGTACACGTACATAGTACTTAGACTTCGGTCTTCGTGGGCTGTCCGAACATAAAAAAAAATGCTTGCAAGCATTTTAAAAGAGCTGGAATCACTATGAAAAAGCCTGAAGTGCCTGGAAAAAGCTTACAGCACTTTTTTAACTACTTACAAACAGTTACTTAAAATAATTCCATGACAAGGCCCAATTTACATTTAAGAATAGATTTGGAGCACAGTGCTTGCAAGCACTTAAAATGCTTGAAGCACCGAAAGGGTTTGCAAACCCTCAAGCTCCGTTCAGCTCTGCTATTATTACATGAAATAGTCAGTGTCACTGCCACTTATTTCACCTCTACTGTCAGAAACAGATTAACATTTAGTGAAACTATAATTTATTTCACAATCTGGTAGCACTTGAACTGTACAGATATTTCATGAAACAGCTAATTACGTTAAACGGTTACGACATACATAATAATTAGTAGGGACCGGATTCTCTTACGAGGTCGTAAAAAGGTCATGATCAACTAGAGATCGCACGATACCGATATTGATATCGTTATATCGGCATATCGGCGGTTGTTGCCGATTATCGGTATCGTATCGTATCGGCAGGAAACTTGCCGATATATCGGCACATATAAAACGAAGAATTTTGGATTCTTACTGCATATACCTACGAAAGGTAATACTCGTAAATATAATAAAATAAAATACATTTTTGTGCCTGTTCTAATGTCACTAATAATATCTAATCATTTATAACATAACTGGAGTATAACTGAGGCCTCTTTCCGGAGAAATAAATTCAGAATTTCACAAAGCAATACTGAAAACATTAAACAGGGACTTCCCCGAAACTTCACCAATCAGAAACGTTATACCCAGTGATGTGAGTCAGTCATATGACCCCGTCATTTTGTGCGGTCATGACGTCATGACCGTCACGTCACATTAATAAATGACCGTTAGGTCATTTAACCTAACCTTAAATTTCATGTTTCGACACAAGAGTAAAAATTAAGCAAGAAAAAGTCAAGAGCGTCATAGAAATGAAGACATCACGCATGCTCTGTCGCGTTTTAGAATATTCCTGGCTTAATTCTAAAACGAGACAAAAACGAAATAAGTGACGAATTTGCACATGACGCCGAAGAAGATGATGAAACTTAAAGACATGCTATTCTTTTTAAAATTTTGTAAGAATATTCTTTTGTAACTACAAGGTATTTTTTAAACTTTTAGTTTTATGATGAATCTAAATTAAGGGTATTTTTTATAGATGACCTATATGACCGTCATATGACCGTCACATGACGGTCATTTGTCACGGATGATAAATGACCGTCATTTCACATCACTGGTTATACCGCGTTACCGCGTGACTGAATGATAAACCGGGACTTCCCCGATTTTTCGTTTTCGCCCAAACAGAAAACGCATGAACGAAAAACGGAAATTGATACGGAACACGTACAGGATTTAGCGAATTGGAGGTTCAGAACCGTCCAGGGGCGTGCGGTGAAATTTCAAAGATGTATATCTCTGTTCCTACTTACAGGAACCGTACCAAATTTAGGGGTTTTAATAGTGAGCCCACTGGGAATGTTTTGGTAAAGAAAAAAAAACATTTTCTAATTTGCGAAAAAAGTTGAATTTTTGCATTGCTTCCACCGGGAAAAAAATGAACACGTTTAGGTATTTTATTTATTATTTTTTCTATACAAATTTTACATCATTTTGTCGACAATTTTTAAATTTTAAGAGAAAAAATGTGTTTGTAGAAAGTTATAGTCATTTGAATTTTTTTTGAAACTATATTTTAGGTTTCAAAAAATTCAAATGACTATAACTTTCTACAAACACATTTTTTTCTCTTAAAATTTAAAAAGTGTCGACAAAATGATGTAAAATTTGTTTAGAAAAAATAATAAATAAAACTCCTAAACGTGTTCATTTTTTTCCCGGTGGAAGCAATGCAAAAATTCCACTTTTTCGCAAATTACAAAATGTTTTTTTTTTCTTTACCAAAATATTCCCAGTGGGCTCGCTACTAAAACCCCTAAATTTGGTACGGTTTCTGTAAGTAGGAACAGAGATATACAGCTTTGAAATTTCACCGCACGCCCCTGGTTGGCATGAATAATTAATTCACATGATTTAATCCTTGACTTTTTTTTTATGTCATGACTTTTTCCAACCCTGATAAAAATTAAACATTGAAACATGTACGAATGTCTTTGCCGATACGATATATCGGTATCGGTATATCGGCATCGTAAATATCGGTATCGGCCGATATATCGTATCGGCAAAATAAAGTCATATCGTGCGATCTCTATGATCAACCACAGGCGAGCATAATTTTTGACAATATAGTAATCGTTTATTAACTATATAGCAACCACATGTTTCATTTATTTGTTTGTTGTTTAAAATCATTAAGCCGCATACTGACTTAAACAATTTGTCGCGAACGAACAGTTTTCGCAATAAAATGCTCTAGTCAGTACCACATGAAATCTTTTCGCAAAAGATTTTGTCGCGAACGAGCTTGTCGGTACATCAAAGAAATCAAGTGATCAGTTTGGACGGGATTAGACGGCATCATGGATTGTTTCAAAATTTTAAAAAGATGTTACTGCTAGTCTTTCTTTTGCACTAATGGCTTTCCTAAATTTGGTATCTTGCCTCTTAATTTTGGTACTGATGGCATAAAGTAAGAATTCAAAATCATCCTACGCCATACGCATAAAATTGTTAAAATGTCCACGGCCTCCTTGTCTTTTTTTATTTGAGACAGTAAGTAGTAACGTACCGTTGGTGTCTGAAGAGAAGGGAAATGTAATCTACTGACAAGGGATTTTTTTATGCTCTGACAGTCCACGAAGACCGAAGTCTAAGTAGGTAGGTACTATGTACCGTGGGTGTACTGGGGAAATCCGACTCACACATCCAGAGCTGGAAACATCCGTAGGGACTTCACCAGCTCTTTAAGAGGATGTGTGGGGTGGTACCACCTCGGTCGAGGAAGAAATCCTCTACCACCTTCCAATTGACAATCACAAAATATCCATTGCAAAGCTGGCGCCGTACCAACTCGGCCACCGGAGACCCTTGGATGGACCCTGGATTTAAAGGTTTAGACGTTGGGCGGGGGGCGGGGGCGGAAACCATCTGCAGGCAATTTGTGCCATAATCTGAAGACCCTGGGCATGGTATGGTTCTTGTGACGACTGGGTCATTGATAAGTCGAATGGCTCTCTTTTGAATATAATCAAGGATTAATGATGTTAAGTGTCAAAGGTGATGCCGCTCCCCAGATGTGAACAGTACTCTAGGTTAGGTCTTATCTGGGAAACATAAAGAGTATATAAGTTGGAAGGGGAGAAGTATTTTCTGGCTCGAAAGAGAAAACTAAGCTTTTTAGCTGCTGAACATTGTTGTTGTTTAGATATTTTCTAAAAAAACACAATAAAATTTACTTTCAGTGTAACACATAAAAATACATAATTTATATCATTTTTTTTAAAACTGAATCTATGATATCTTTTTCAAAACGTTTACTGGTCTACATAAATTTTATTTCGGCTATAGACCCCCTCTGGCAAGTGGGGTGGGTAGTGATCCAGGCCACCACAGACCTAGAAGTGCTGGAAGCGACATCATCAAGTACTGAGATGCTGACATATGCCACACAAATGAAATTGCGAGAATCGGAGGATATTAATGAATCCACGTCATTAAAGATATAACAAAGAGCCCCACTCGAGCGGTGGAATACAGAGGCTTTAAAAAAAATCATTCATTTAGAAAAAAAGACCAAATATCACCACTGAAGGCTTTATATATGTATGTTCATACATAAAGAATATTTGTTTTGTTGTTTTTAGTCTACAGTTAATTGTAATGCAATTACTATTAGTACAAGTAAAATAAATGATTTTTTTTTACATTTTAGACGCCAATAATGCAAAGCAACCAATTTTTCGATAAATTCTGATGCATTCTTTTTTATTTACACATACTTTTCCTGAAATCCATCAATTAAATATCTGTTGAACTATGAAATAGTTTTGACCAGGTTTTTGAATCAAATACCCCAATGTGCAACGGTACGTTACTACTTACTATCTCAAATAAAAAAAGACAAGAAGGCAGTGGACATTTTAACAATTTTATGAGTATGGCATAGGAGAATTTAGAATTCTTACTTTATGTCATCAGTTCAAAAATGAAGTAAGAGGCAAGATACCAAATTTAGGAAAGTCATTAGGGCAAAAGAAAGACTAGCAGTAACACTTATAGCAACAGGAGATTCTTATTCGCGCCTACAATATCATTTTAAAATTTTAAAACAAGCGAACACAAATGCGGTCTATATCCCGTCCAAACTGATCACTCGATTTCTTTGATGTACCGCCAAGCTAAGGAAAGCGTTCGTTCGCGACAAAATGTTTCGCGAAAAGATTTCAGGCGGTACTGACTAGAGGATTTTATGGCGAAAACTGTTCGTTCGCGACAAATTGTTCAAGTCAGTACGCGGCCTAATGATTTCAAGCAATTCATGTAATTTAAAGTGTTAGAACAAATAAATGAAACATGTGGTTGTTATAAGTTAATAAACGATTACTATATTTTCAAAAATTATGCGCGCCTATGGTTGATCATGACCTTTCTACGATGTCGTAATAACTAAAGTTTTGCAAATGGGGGTAATTCCAGAGACGGCTCTAACCTACTTGGAAATAAAATTAGGATTCGATGTGAAAATAAAATACCAATATTTATTTACCCACATTGTGTTATTTGAAAGTTCGAGATAAGAAAATACCATACAGGGTGTCTGAAAAGTCTTAGCATGGGCAAATATCTTTACTATTAATAAAGATAGACACACCAAATTTTAGTTGTACCTTATTGGTTAATAAATCTACTTTTTTATGTAATTTGACTTTTTCAACCCCCTTGGGGGGTTACGCTAGGGAGTTGACGTCAAAAATTTTGAATGCAAGCCTATGCCGGGCGGCCTCTTCTTTTAAAAGTCTTCAAAAAAGAAACATTTTACCGCAACTCCCGCATTTTAATTCATTTTTAAATGGCAAGCCTATAAAAATTATAAATCGTAAATCGTACAATCGGGCGGGGCATAAGTCGACCATTAGTCGATCTCTTGTGCCATACAGTACCAGTCTGCGCTGCTATTTTTTGTTTTGTGGGGCACTTTTGTTATAACTTTTTTCCAACTTTACTTCTTCATTTGTCGTTTTTATATTTTTGGTATTTTGACATATGCGCAGTAGACCAATATGCGTACCACGCACAAACCGAGCGTGCTAGACATGCGTACGCACTTTCAGGAGATGTACTTGGGTGTCTACATTCGAACCCATTCACTTTTAAGAATATATCCCCAATATGCAAGGTACCACTACGTAGTTAACTTTATAACTTTTTTCCCAAGTTTGTTTCCACTTTATTTTTCGTTTTTTGCCACCTGCGCAGTAGACCAAAATGCGTACCTCGTGCAAACCGAGCGTGCTGGACATGGGCACGGAATTTCAGGAGATGGACATTGGTGTCTACATTTGAACCCATTCACTTTTAAGAATATATTCCCAAAAGGCAAGGTACCACTACGGATTTAACTTTATAACTTTTTCCCAAGTTTATTGCGACTTTATTTTTCGTTATTTGCCATCTGCGCAGTGGACCAAAATGCGTACCACGCGCAAACCGAGCGTGCTGGACATGCGCATGGAATTTCAGGAGATGGACATTGGTGTCTACATTTGAACCCATTCCCTTTTAAGAACATATTCCCAAAAGGCAAGGTACCACTACGCATGTAACTTTATAACTTTTTCCCAAGTTTATTTCAACTTTATTTTTCGGTATTTGCTATCTGCGCAGTGGACTAAAATGCGTACCAGGCGCAAACTAAGAGGGCGAGACATGCGCACGAAATTTCAGGGGATGTACTTTGGTGTCTACATTCACACCTACCCACTTTCAAGAATATATCTCCAATAGTAAAACTACAACTACGTATTTAACATATTTTTACGATTTTATGACGTCCTACTTTTTTGAACATTCTTAACTATGTGACATTGTGACCAACCGTGCCAGCCTTACTAATCAGTTATATTACGCACTGACTGATTTCCGGCATGGCCGCCTCTTCTTATTTATTCAAGCATTAGCCTTACCATAGTTATTGAGACTTTTGCGTCCTGTGAGAAATTCATAATATTGTATGTCTCACGGAACCCTCTATGCGCGAGTCGAACTTGCACTCAACCGTTTTTTTATTCCACACAATCACGGCAACGCCCATGAATTAAATTATTTCTGTCAAATACCGTATGTACTTATTTTCGGCATCGACGCCTCTGGTAACAGACCAACAGTGACTGCCTTACTTATTACGTTAAAAGGTGTTTAGAATGGCCACCATGAACTTCTTGGCAGTAATAAAGTCCGTTTTGGAACTCTGCCAAGAAGTAACATCTGAGAAAAGACCTATAAAATGAGGTACCTACCACACGGCATAGGGTTGCATTTAAAATTCTTGACCTCAACTCCCTAGCGTAACCCCCCAAGGGGATTGTAAAAGTCAAATTACATAAAAAAGTAGATTTATTAACCAATAAGATAAAACTAAACTTTGGTGTCTCTATCTTTATTAATAGTAAAGATATTTGCCCATGCTAAGACTTTTCAGACACCCTGTATAGTATTTTCGTATTTCGCACTTTCAAATAACACAATGTGGGTAAATAAATATTTGTATTTTATTTTCACATCGAATCCTAATTTTATTTCCAACTAGGTTTGAGCCGTCTCTGGAATTACCCCCATTTGCAAATCTTTAGTAATAACATCCGGTCCCTAGTACCACTTATTAGGGTTTTACAACAATTTGAATTACGCCTGGAATAAATAGCCGTAGGTATACTTGTGCAGTTTTAACATAATAACTTTCTCAGCATAGACAAAAGTACACACAAATATGCAAGATTTTTGTGTCCTTTTTTTTAACATTGTTGATGCTCAGTTATTCCCTGTACAGACTTTCCACCGTAGACACATAAAACATGATTCATAAGGTAAATAAATTAAAATGCAATTTTGTACTTTTCCTTTAAAACTGCGCGTCGCGAAAATTCGACCGACGCGTATCGAATTTCTGTCGCGCCGTTTCAAAGGAAAAGTAAAAAATAAAATGTTGGTTTATTCAATGAATTATATGTCTTTTTAGTGTGTCTACACCGGAAAGTCATTGGGTGTTGTAAATAAAAACGTATGTACCTACAAGTTTTAGCAATTATTAGTAAGTATCATATGTACTTCAAAGTGACGCATTTTTTTACTTTCTCCAGGACCTACTACTGCCTTATACCGAGAATTCTTCATGGTAAAGTAGTTACTCTAGGATACGAAGCATCTACATAATTTACAAGTGTCTTAGATCCTTCGCCATGGAGAGGAATCTACTACGAAGTAAATATTTCCACATACTATAAGGGGATTTGCATGTTATAACAAATTTAAAAATTTTAGCCCTTGCTGCATTTTGAAATATACTTTATTATTTTTGCCAACATAACATAATTTCTGCAAAAAAATGTCTTCTGACAAGAAAGTGCTCAGGAATTTCTGTGCAAAAACAGGCAATTAGCTTTTGTGATTACGTCATAAGATTAAAAAACAATATTTGATAGACGAGTGCTACCAGCCATAAAGGATTGGTAAAAAAGCCCAAATCACCAGGAGTTAATTGATCACCTAAGTACTTTTCGATACAGTACATCGGTATTACAATTTCTTTTAAATTATAATTTTTAAAAATACTATGATAGCATTTTCCGTGACGCTGCTGTGCCGCCAACTACAGCGATATCGAAGAACACTACAATTTTTGGTCAAATCGAAGTTGTGCTCTATATAATAGTATATTCTTAACATAACAGTAAACACTTTACTGTTGTCACGAGAATACTAAATAGTTATAGTAAGTTCTTCAAAATAAAAGGTACCTACTTTGCAATTTAGCATCTTCTTCGTTTTGAAGCAGATACTTTGTAGTAAACGCTAAAGTTTGTAGTATTAGCATCTGCATCGTATTTACTCATACCCACATATTGTTTCTTTATAGTCAATAACTAAAGAACTACAAAGTTAAAGAATCTAGAAGTAGTAATGGAAGTTGTTTACACTTCTTAGGTAATACTTACTGACTCCCCTGCGTCAACAAAGTAAAACCATTTTCATGTCTGTGAAGTTGACCCCCCCCCCCCAAAGCTAAATATATTAAAAATGAATGGATTTCCGAGTTTCCTATGAAGAGTTCTAGAGTTCCTTTTCAAAAATGGGGAGCTAACTTCACGCAGCCATCCATTATTGCGAAAACAAAAGTTTGGCCACAGTGCTTAGCAATTTTAAAGGAGTACTAAAGTTCTTTATGATTTTCGAGGCCAGATCTCTTACCAAAAAAAATGTTTTGTGCTTTTTGGGAAGTAAAAAATTCAACAACAAAATGTCATTATCTTTATGCAGAACTGTAGAACTATGGCCACACTATCGAGAACTTATGAGTTTTGAACCAGAACTCTTGTTAAAAAATATTTCATGGGGGGAGGCCAACTTCACACTTTTTTAACAATAAAAAATTTAAGTTGTAAACAACAATATACCATTCTAATTCTACAGAACTGTAGAACTATTGCAGCACTAACGGGAACTCATGAATTTCAAAGCAGAACTCTTGTAAAAAAATATTTCATTGGGGGGCCAACTTCACACTTTTTTAACAGTCAAAAATGTAAGTTGTTAACAACAAAATACTATTCTAATTCTACAGTGTGAAGTTGGCCCCAATGAAATATGTTTTAACAAGAGTTCTGGTTTAAAAGTCAGGAGTTTCCGTTAGTGCTCCAGTAATTCTACAGTTCCGTGGAATTAGCATGAAATTTTATTGTTTACAACAAATTTTTGAGTGTTATTTTTTACTTCCGAAAAAGCACAAAACACGTAATACAAGTTCTGGCCTCCAAAACTTCTTTAGAGCTTTTAAGCACTGTGGTCAAACTTTGCAATAATGGGAGGCTGCGTAAAGGTAGTCCTCCATTTTTAAAATATTGTTTTTACTTTTATTTTAACGGAACTATGAGTGTATTATGAGTCTCGAAAAAAAACTCGTTTTTTTTCGAAAAGAGCGTTTTTTTGGGAAAAAATTTATTTTTTAGATTTATTTGCAGTAGAACAGCATACAATTTTAATTAACAGTTATATGGAAGGCCAGGGATCTGTTCAATATCTATTTTTTGGGATATTACATCACGAAATAATTGTGATCCGTTGGTATGTGGCTAGGTCTTTGTGCAAACCAACCCCTTAAACCAGTGACTACTCGTTTGTTACAGTTGATACCCACATCGGCAGGATCTAAAAGATATTGGTCATTATTTCAGCATATTCATTCAAAAAAAAAAGAAACAGATTTACAAACAAACGAGTTGCAAGCTTGTTGCAACAGTAGTCTTTATCTTAGGGATGAACAACTACATGAAAAAATAAAACCAAAAAAATACTGACTGTCAATACTATCGCCAAATACCAGCCACATCACTAGATGTTGGTTACGATCATGATGATCAGCTTCGTTGCCAATACGTAGTAGAAGTGGAAAGTGAAAAACAAAACTCATCAGATGATGAAAGTTGTAATGAAGAATATATGATTCCTTTTTAGAAACCAAGTGATGATTAATTATATCAATAATATCGGGACACAAAATATTTTCATGTGTCTTTTTTTAGTTTACGTACTAGAGTATTAATTTTATTTTGCAATGATTTGTTCATTTTGTTCGTATATTTTTTATACTTAGAATATATTTTTTAAAGAATACTTAATTAGTTTTTGAATTTTTCCATGTTTTGGTTTTTTTGAAGACCACTGGGAAAAAAGATCAAAAAAGCCGCTGTGTTTTTTTGAAAAGACCGTCTTTTTTTCCAAGCTGTTAATAAACTAGGAACTATTAATGACATGTAAAAAGAACTCTAGAACACTTCATAGGAAACTGGGAACTCCATTAATTTTTAATAAATTTTGCATTTGGGGGGTCAACTTCGCAGACATCCATTTTCAAGTGGCAACTAATAATGTCCGGTTCTCTATTGCTATCCGCTGGGCCATAATTGTTACAATACGAAAAGCTGACTGTAATATTAATTTTCTTCAATTTGGGTGATCCAGACTGCATTTAGATCCCTTTGCTGAGTGGCAGTAATACACCCAGCTTTAAGATTTTTTAGGGTTGAATTATACCTATCATCCTTTAACTCTAATATTAATAAACAATACAAACCACGCAGCAACGTCACCGTTAGTCCACTAAAGAACAGCCAAAAGCAAAATAACACCATGCCTAACATAAGAACCCTCCACCGTACCTGATGTAGCCTGAATAAATAAGTCCCATATAGTACCTTTAAATTTCGTCAGGTTCTCCTCGTACCCGTGGGGCACCTCTTCAGTCCTCCTATATTTCTCCGGCGGACCATCGTTGTAAATCGACTCTCTAGGATCGAACCCTAGTTTTTCCTTGTAGTAATTTTGAGTCGACATTTTCACTTGCACATTTAAAGCACACCTTTGTAATTTATATAAGTTTACACAGTCTTTTACTTATTTAAAGAATTTATGTGATAAAAAATATTTCTTAGTACTTATTATTTTACAAAATATGTATTATATCTAAAGGGTTAATTTTCGTTTAAATTATTTTCTTCGTGTAAGACCGAATCAAAATGCGATATCGCCAGAAAATCACAAAATGACCAATTCGAAATGTTCAAGTCTTTAAAGGAATGTATCGTTGATTATCGTTGAAATTCGTTGCTTTACGTGTTTTTCTTCTTTTTATTTTATATACTACACTTGTCGACGAGAGCGGATTATCTAGAAGGAAAAAAATATGATTATTATCTATTAAATTCAAAAAATCGTTGACTGCCAGTGTTGAGGAATAGTACCTACATACCATTGATTAAGTGGAAGAGTAAAATAAATCATATAAAACTATTCTTTAATTTATATTCTGAAAGACATTTAACTTGTCGTCTGAATAAAAAAATGTCCATATTCAATACCGGAAGAAATTTAGATATTACACCATTTATCAAATCTTGACCAACCATACCAAACCAAATTTGGATCAATAATTTGAAACTGTGGGTTTACTCATAAAACCATAAAATAGTGTTTATTACAAACAGATTTCAATGGCAGAGGCATGCAGTTACATATATTCTAGTTCAGTGGCGCACCCAGAGGTTGGGATGAGGGGCTGCTTTGCAGCCCCCCCCCCATACCAACATCCTGGACACCCAAAAATTAAAAAAAATGCACTACTAATTGAAGAAATTCACTTAATTGCATTATTCAGCCTCCCCCCCCCCCAAGATTAATCAGCCTCCCCCAGACAAAATCCTGGGTGCGCCTATGTTTTAGCCCATATTAAGACTGGTTGTGATTTGTATTGTCGTCTGGTGGTCGTCGCCATATAGGCGTGCTACGCCATAAAAAGGGTTAGTCAGCGTCAAGTCCTCAGTTTTGCAGACCGATCACGTCCGTTATCCGGCTAGTTCAATATTTGGATTATCTTAGGATAGCTAGGCGTGCCATAAAAACAGTCCGCGTCATGTCTTGAGTTACTGGACGATCCCGTCCGTTAATTGATTGTTTTGGTAGGGTCACACACCAAAAGTTTTTGCGTTGGTGTTTAGGGAGGATTTTGTTAAGTTTCTTTTTTTGTTTTTTACCGCTTCTGTTCACTTAAACAGAATTGTTGAACAAAGGCAGTGCCGTGTCAACCACATTCCTGATTGACAGATGATTTAAAACCGTTTAAAAAAGTTGCTATTATGGAATGAAATTTTTTAAACGTTACATGCCACATGTTTTATAAAGGTGTGTTAGAATTAAAATCGATTTTGTGTCAGTACACCTTCTGGGCCGAGTGGCAACTGCCGGATCCCTTATTGTCCAATTTTGCAATAAATGAACATTTTTGAGATGATTATTAAAATTATGAAAATATACGATAGCTGGCAACATTGTTTTCACCTCCTTCATCTATGTTTCATCTTTATGACGACTTAACTCCCACATCACATACTTCATTCCTTCCGCCTACCTTACCTAATGCCTATTTCATAAGACATAGCTTCTTTTCTTGTACTCAATGAAGTAGACTAAACAAAATAATTTAAAAATGTTGCGTTTATACCGATTTTTCTGGATAGAATTAAACCCTATGTATAACAAAAGCACTTGGAGGTTGTAGAGAATGATGGTTTTTAAATAAAATTAAGATTTTTGTTGCTCGATCACACATTTTTCGACATATGGATGGATTACACTGAATTCTGTGACCGAATATAATTTTGGGTATGATGATTTCTAAATACTTACAGATAAATATTCATTTCATGAAACATGTCTTACATCATTACATTTAAGTACTTATTGTTTTCAAAAGGTAATATAATTATATTACATCATGAATATTTTTGGGATACCGGTAATAGGCAAAAATATAATTCGATAGTTTTGAAATAATATATCGCATCTCGAAGAAAAGTGTAACAACTCAAAAAATCAATTATTGGGTTAAGTGAAACATCAGTAAAAACATCATTTTTTCGAATAAAGCCAGAATAAATTAATGCAATTACTTCCCATTAGATGGCGTGCAGAACTTTTTGCTCTGGAACCTGTTTCTTATTAACCTGTGCAAATATTTTTGAATTACAACGCGGTAGTACTTTTTTGACTTATTTCACTGTTCTTCGGGATGTGCGATATGTAGACAGATTAAAGGTTGGTTTATGCAGACCACTTTAAATTTAATTTAACCCTAATTTAACTTTACATTTAATTTAGTGCGAGTTAAATACACATGAAGGCATAAGAGCATTTATCCACAACTTTAATTTAATTTTGCTTTAATTTTACTTTAAGAAAGTCGCCAACTTTTATCTTCTTCAGGTTAAATTAAATGAAAATGAAGTTGCGCATGTGCGAGCTTGCTGGTAAATAATATAAAATTCCCTAGACCGAAATCGAATTCTAACCCTTGTCTTAATGATTATAACGTTTCGTTCTGTTAGAAAACTTGATTTTATCCATAATTTACCAGCAATACAAACCACGAAACGATAACAGTAACCACATGCAGAAATGGAAATGATAGCTGGCGTAAAAAGTTCCCAAACTAATGCCAACCTTTCACACTTTTGGTATTATCTGCGCCCGCGTAAGTGAAACATAAATAATATGTATAAATGCCCTAAAATTTTCTTAAAGCAAAATTAAAATTAAATTTGGATTAAATTAAATTTAAAGTGGTCTGCATAAACCCACCTTTAACACTCGTTTTTACAAAACATAATAAACCAATTCTGAAAACCAAAAGTTATCTGAAAATGTGAATCATTTTAAGTGAGGTCATGGATTACTTCAATAGCATACTTCAACAGGGTCCATTACATTCACTTTAAATTGTTTTGTACTAAACACATTTTTGCAATAAACTCCCAGTTCTCTAAAAACTTATATAAATGCCATTATCTTGATAGTTTTAACGACTAACAACATTAAAATGTGTTACAAACACGAACATGTTCTCAAAAAGCCGGAGAAATTGATTTTCGATTATATCCTCTCAAAGTAGTTTCTAGTAGTTTGGTTAAAGTTGCATGTTTCACGGTTATATTTGGAATGAAGTCAAGCAAAGCACATTATACTCCACGATTTTTCATTTAAATCTAATTAACGAAAACCTTTAACTCCGATAAAGTAAACCTTATTTGGCATTTTTTGTTTTAATCGATATTATTTAAATTTAAAAATTCCGTCTGATTGCTAAATCTTAACCAAGGAATTCGAAAGTATCCATTTTCCCAAATTCTAATACTGGTTTCATAAACCAGTTTTTGTATAGGAAGTTTGACAACGAGTCACTCTGGAAAATGGTAATAAATATTTTTATGAGAAAAAATAGTAACTGCTTAAATACAGAATTTTAGGAATCTAAACATCTTACATCAGGTTGGGTTACCATTACTTTTTTTTGAGCAAAAAAACTTAATATTATTTTTAATGGATCGTTATAAAAAAGCCATTAAAACAAGGTAGATTTAATAACATAGTTAGATTTGTCATAGTAAAATGTGAACTTTGTACTGATTTCTTTGTCACTAAGATGGGATGATTTTTGTTTAAATTCTTTTATTTCATCAGCTTTCACAATGATAACCAAACTTTGTGTTGTATATTTTAACTTATTAATACGAATATACACAGGGTGACTGCTAAGTAAACGTATTCTCTTGGGGAGGTGTTAGCAGAGCTCATTTACAATTATTGATTTAACCATAATATCCATTATGCAAAACCTAATGATTTTTGTAATATTTTACTTTTCGTGTTTTTTAGAAACGCCCTCACTACTACTACTATTAATAATTTTAAATTAAAAGATAAAATAATTTTTTTGATTAATATTTCAGTTCCCTCGTTAGTTCACAAACTAACACAATTTAATTAACAAAAATAATGTAAATATTTATTATGTCCTTTTATTTCAAAATTAGTAGTAGTGAGGGCGCTTCTAAAAAACACGAACATTAAAATATTACAAAAACCGTTAGGTTTTGCATAATGGAAATTATGGTTAAATCAATTGTAAATGAGCTCTACTAACACCTTCCCAAACGAATACGTTTACTCACCAGTCTCCTGTATACCTATGCCATATTACGAATAACCTGCAACTCAATTTTGTCTTTCGGCTGCATTAAGAGCATTCATCACCAGCTGAAACATACTAATTTGTTTCAAAGAATTGCACCAAAACTAACCAACGAAATGATACGAAATTTTGGAAATATATTATAATTTTATAGCAAAATGAGGGAAAGTCATTTAAAAAGAAAAATCAAAAAATTATTTTTAAAATTTTTGTTATTTTGTAATATTTATTTTTTTAAAAGACTTTCCCTCATTGTTCACGATTTTCTCTATAATTTATGCGGAGATCGAATTTTTGATTAAACCTTTAGCTTTCTGTAAAACTTTGGAATTCCGTAATTAATGAATTTTGGAGAAAATCGCGTAGCTTTTTCGGCAGTTAACACATTTTGGCAACACAGCAAGCATCGTACGACACCGGGAGCAGTCTTATTATTAAGATTAGCGTGTGATTGTGATTTGGATTTTCGGTGTATTTAAATAGCTATCATGGGGCGGACTAGAAAGAACGAAAATTTATGTGTCAGAAAACGATTATGTTCATCCACAAGTCGCAAAAATAGACGACTTTCTATGAAAAAACGGTAAGTAGTGTGTAAGTAGTTCTACTGGTTATGGTAGGTATATATGATTTATATGAAATTAACCGATATAAACACGTAATAGTCTAAGATCCGAAGTAAGCTCGTCCTTCACCGATCTGCTTACCGGATAAAAAGTATTTTTCATTGAACATAATATGTTAACAAATATATCGCGAATGGGTTGCCTAATGAAATATGGTCATGGCTATCCTTAATTAAAAATACTGTAACTCATTTTTTGTTTAATATTTCACTCACTTGCTTACCAAACGAACTTAATACACTAATCGAAAGTATAAAGCATAAGGGACATGCAAAAGTTAGGTTGCCTACTTTTTTTCGGTCCCTATACCGGGTTGCCAGGTACTTATAAACAGGTGAGTCGATTTTAGTAATTTGTACTCATCTGCTTTCTCTTTGAAACTATATTAAAATAAAGATAATTTTATTGCGAACACGGTGGTATAAGGTTGCCTGCGAAAAATCGGTCATGAATCACGGTTGCCAGGCTTTGAAATTTAAAAATTGGAGCAAGCGATGCGCGACAGAGAAGCATTGCGCGTACTATTCGGTGCGATAGAGGAGGACACAGCATAGCAGCTGCGCGTGACGCGACGTTCGGATGAAAGAGAAACTTTTTTTACATGACACTAATGTGTTCATCATTTTACATACATTTTACATACCCTAATTTCGTTCATATTAAAAATCCAAATTTCATTTTTGGGTTGAAGCTTTAGTTGACAAAAACACATTTTTTGCCATAAAAAAAACAATTGAATATTGATTGTGGATTCTCCGGAGGTGAGTTTAAGTTTTTATTTTCAATGGCAACCTACCAATTTTTTTTATACCATTAGATAGCTCTTTAAATTCCCTTTTCGGTGACATAGGTATCATAAGTGGTAGTTTCCTCTCAAAATGACGACACTGGAGGCATTTTTCTCAGTTTGAGTAGGTCGCCATTTTGAAGTCCCTGGTTGTTTCATTAAATAACTCTGTAGTTTCGTGAGGAAGACTGTTTAACTTTTATTTTTTAACATCATTTCGTAAAACTCTTTTTAAATAATTGGTATCTGCAAATTTATGTTTTACTAATATTTTTAAAGCAAATTTTCACCAAAATATTAAATAGAAAGGACCAAAAGTAAAATAGCCGTCGCGTAGTACATGTTACTAATTACCTAAAATTATCAAAAACACATTTTAACGGTTTTTTCTAAAAAGAAAGTCAAATAAACAAGACAAAGTACGTTAAAAAGAACATTTATTTAACATAAAATCGGCTATGCATTTACCTAAGTTGGCGTTAAAAAACAGCCCACTTAGGTAAATGCATAAATCTGATTTTATGTGTAATAAATTATAATGTTAATCTTAACGTACTTTGTCTTATTTGATATTTTTTGGAAGAAAACCGGTAAAATGTGTCTTTTTGATAATTATTATCAAAAAGACACATTTTACCGGTTTTCTTCCAAAAAATGTCAAATAAGACAAAGTACGTTAAGAATAACATTATTTATTACACATAAAATCAGATTTATGAATTTACCTAAGTGGGCTGTTTTTTAACGCCAACTTAGGTAAATGCATAGCCGATTTTATCTTAAATAAATGTTCTTTTTAACGTACTTTGTCTTGTTTATTTGACTTTTTTTTTTTAGAAAAAAACCGTTAAAATGTGTTTTTGATAATTTTAGGTAATATAATAAGTAACATGTACTACGCGACGGCTATTTTACTTTTGGTACTTTCTATTTAATGTATTGGTGCAAATTTGCTTTAAAAATGGTCCATATTAAGAAAACATAAATTTGCATACACAAATTATTTTAAAAGAGTTTTACAAAATCATTTTAAAAAATAAAAGTTAAACAATCTTCTTCACTAAACTACAGAGTTATTTTATGAAAATAACAACCAGGAACTTCAAAATGGCGATCTACTCAAACGGAAAAATGACTCCAGTGTCGCCATTTTGAGAGCAAACTACCACTTATGATATATTACCGAAAATGGAATTTAAAAAGGTATCTAATGGTATAAAAAAATTGGTAGGTTGCCATTTAAAATAAAAAACTTAAACTCACCTCCGGAGAAACCACAATCAATATTCAATTGTTTTTTTATGGCAAAAAATGTGATTTTGTCAACTAAAGCTTCAACCCAAAAATGAAATTTGTATTTTTAATATGAACAAAATTAGGGTATGTAAAATCTATGTCAAATGATGAACACATTAGTGTCATGTAAAAAAAGTTTATTATAAAACAATAGAAATACATGCATGCGCACTCTCCTTCATCCGAAAGTCGCGTCACACACAGCTGCTATGCTGTGTCCTCCTCTATCGCACCGAATAGTACGCGCAATGCTTCCCTGTCTCGCATCGCTTGCTCCAATTTTTAAATTTCAAAGCCTGGCAACCGTGATTCATGACCGATTTTTCGCAAGGGTGTTCGCAATAAAATTATCTTTATTTTAATATATGTTTCAATGACAAAGCAGATGAGTACAAATTACTAAAATCGACTCACCTGTTTATACCTGATGGCAACCCGGTATAGGGACCGAAAAAAAGTAGGCAACCTAACTTTTGCATGTTCCTTATGCTTTATACTTTCGATTAGTACCTATTAAGTTCGTTTGGTAAGCAAGTGAGTGAAATATAAAAAAAATGAATTACAGTATTTTTAATTAAGGATAGCCATGACCATATTTCATTAGGCAACCCATTCGCGATATATTTGTTAACATATTATGTTTGATAAAAAAGACTTTTTATCCGGTAAGCAGATCGGTAAAGGACGAGCTTACTTCGGATCCTGTACTATGATTAAATAAAATAATATAAACCAAGCGCCAATTGAACTGTTAAATATAACATTTTGATCCATTTTTGACACCCCGTACATCTGAAATGACTTGATAGATTTTAAAAAACGAGGTAGATTTGTTCTCTTTGGCACAAGAAGCATACATCAAAAGTGCGTAATTTGTGAAAGGAATTGATTTCTAATGAATCGCTCTCTCAGAATTTTTCTCGGTTTTAAAATCAATTAAGCTGTTTTAGATTTACGGGATGTTCAAAATGGGGTAATATGTTACGTTGACGCTCTATTGACCGTGAACTTCGGATATAGCAAACTCCGCTTATTACGTTGGTTAGGTTGAATTCAAAATTATTTCTAGACACCAAAACCTTTAAATCAGAGTAAATTAATTATTACAGTTTCTGTTAAAAACTGGAGAATATTCTTTTTCTAGAATATTCTTTTTTTAGATAAAACGTGATGAATCCTTTTGGCAAAATAAAATGTTGCCGAAATTAAGATTTTTTATGACAATTTTATGTTTCCTGAACTGGTTGATCCGCTTTTGCCAAAAACCCTACCCATTGGAGATAACATATGTGAAGGAAAAGTATCTTATATTATTCCATAAATTTGTTTGCTGTTACGTCATTAGGTAGTATTATTTTATAATATTACACATTTATTAATGCACTTTTTCTTATAGATACGTACAAAAAAGAAAGAAAAATGGCTGCCAGTCTACCTACCTATCTGTTTATGTATTTCTGTCTATATCTATTTTTTTACAACTTTTATTTTTTCCAAATAAATAACGAATTCTTGAAAATTTGTCTTTAATTTTTAACGATTCCCATATGATAGACAAAAAGATTAAATAAACAAATAAGACATATAATGAATAAAAAGAAATCAAGATCAATAATTATTATCAAAGAATGTCCTATGTCCAACATTTAATAGTTTGCGATTATTTACAGTGAAAAGTGAAATAATTTGAAATCCTAAATACATAATATAAACTTGCTCAAAAATAATCAATTATTCTTCAAGAAATCAAGTCCTGTCCTAATACAAGTCACGACGGCGAGGTCGCGTCGCGTCTCCGAATGGCCATGTTGCCAGATTGCTCATTAACATTGATTTACGCTCTTCAGTGGCGAAATCCCGAATCGGAGCACGCGGTCCACTGATGTAGGCTCTTAAGCAGAGAATATATCGTTTTTGGGAAGCCGTACCTCAATGACGTAAACTGGATCTTTATGGTTAGGTCTTCTCGTTCGCCCGCCTGTCTTTTTGTTTATCTGTCTGTATGTTACAGCTGATGATCTCCGAAACAACTTCAAATTAGAAATGTTTATGCATTCATACTGTACAATATGCATTTTCTGAATTGTATTATAGTGACGGAAAAATATCTGAAATTGTTTCCTCTTCACTCTTGGCCCCTTATTAGAGTTTTCTTATATCTACTTTGCGTTTTAATTAAAAGTCGATATGGTTTAGATATTAATACCTGTCAGTGGTATCTATTTTGAATGTTTAAGCTTTTGTGTAAGGGGTCATCCATAAATTTCACAGTTTCCTGACCCCCCCCCCCCCCCGTCCTTGTCACAAGTAATCACATTCGTGTGACCCCAGACCCCCCCACCTAAGCAACCCCCCCCCCGACCCTGTTGTGACGTCACTCATTTTGCAATTTGAAACTTAGAACTTGATTAAAACAGCACTTCCAATATTATTATTATTATTTTTTAATATTTTCAAATAAGGTAACAATTTGTACGTTACTTAAAATCAATAGAAAAAGAAACAGAAAATATTCTTACATTGTTTTTGGCTGAAAAAAAATCATTCTGTATCCATGGACCAGAAGCACCTGAGATCATCTGAACTTTCAGTTTTAACAACCTATAATACCGGCCGTAAATGGATAATATCAGTGACGAAGTAAGATATGTAATGGCATATATATTTTTCAGATTAAAAATTACGGTAGAATCAGGTTCGAAAACGGTTAGACTGCCGTTTAAACGGCAGGCCAGGTGCCACTGCAAACAAAAAATAAAACAAATCCCGTTACGTTGGCTTTTTTCAAAGGCGGTATCGGTCTTTCGGTGTATGATATTGTTATTAAAGGCAAACAATTTTAAACTTCAAAATAACATACCGATATTATAACGTTCATTTCGCCCGTGGCTCTATCCCTATTTAGGTGTTTTAATATTTTAAATTAGATGTGACGTCCCGAATACTATGACTCCTCTCCCCGTCGTCATGTCTTGTCATCTTTGTGGACCCCATCCCGCCCCCTTTGCGTGTGACGTAATTAATGGATAATGGATGGCCCCTAATACCAATCTATTAAAATTCCACTTTCTAAAAAATATTTTAGAAAAAAGTGATAAATAAAAAATAAATATTGGTAAACAGTGGACAGTCTTTTAATACAAAAACGCTTTTATCTTATAAATAAATACCTAGGCATATCAAATTAAGTTTAACTGTTGACTTTTAGTCTCCAAATACCCTTAAATACGAATACAATGAGTCGCCAACAACAAAAACAACAATATTTTGGTACCCACAAAAATATTATATAGCCATTTTTAAATCAGTGGCCTAAGTCATGAAGTCATGACCTAGTCAGACCATTGAGCAACACTGTCTCATTTAATCTTAATACTTTGATTTTTTAGGTTAAACATTGAGTATATGGAGCAACGTTGCCAAATAAGGTGACGTAGTCATGACATATTTTTACGACAGTTCAGTAGTAACTTGCAATATGTAATCAATATCTTTATTTTGGTTCAAATTTAGAACTGTTCTAGAACGGTTCGTGACTGCGTTATCGAATTTTAGCCAGAACTGATGCGAAAACTAAATCAAGATATATTTTTTAAAATTTTGATCCATTGTATTCTAACCAAATAGCATAGGTTTAATTTCCATATTGATTTGAATCAAACTTAAGTGGCAAAAATTCACAAACGCAGCTACGAACCGTTCTAGAACAGTTCTAAATTTGAACCAAAACAAAGCTAATAAATTATTTACTTGATGAAGTATCTATCTAAAAACTTGTTAACTCGAAAAACTAATCATTTCAATCTGTCCAGCATTTTTTGAAGGGAATATTAGATAAAATTTACAAAATCAATATTTAGAGTGCTTTATGTATGTAAGCAAACATTAAATACAAATTTGACAAAACATTTACTATGTTACCCAGTTTGTCAAAAGTTAAACACAAAATAAATATTTGAAGTTCGTAATGCTTAAAAATTGCCCAGATATGCAATAAGGTGGATGTGATTAATGGTTTAAATTTAACGATGGACACCTTACCTTGAACTACTGCTTAGAGCTTACCTAGTACGGGCATGAAGAAAAAAATTATCGATTATTCCGAGAAAATTGATGGGCAGTTAATAATTTATTGCATGCATTAATTGTTTTGTGCATTAAATAAATGCTCCTAGTTAAGCAACCCCGCAGTGTTTTAAATCCCGCAAGGCATTTGCGGGATTGGTTCTAATCCCGCGGGATCCCGCATAGTATTTTTTAATTAAATAAAATTCGATAAATTAATGTTTATTTAATTACTTATTGGCCCAACTTTAAATTTTTATTATAAGAATCAACAGATATCCGTATTTCAGTTAAAAAAATATATAATTTAAAGTCTAGCATCTCTTCACTATACTACTACGACTATAAATCAATCAAATTTCTTCTTGATTAAAGTAACAAGTAACTTTGGGCAAAGGAACTTCAAATGTTTATACGCGGAATCCCGCATAGGTTTTTTAATTTTATAAAATTCGATAAATTAACGTTTATTTAATTAATTATTATTAAACCAACTTTTTTTTATTATAAAAATTAAAAATTAACAGAATGTCAGTCAAAAAAAATATGCAATTTAAAGTCTAGGCTCTCTTAACTATACTACTATGACTATAAATCAGTCAAATTTCTTATCAATTAAATTAACAAGTAACTTTGGGAAATGAACTTTAATTAAATGTTTATTATTTTTCTACCTAAGATAATAAGTCTTACTAGTTTTTATAGTAAATCACAATAGTTTGATTGTAAGGTAAGTAAGATACTTATAATACCTAAGCAGTCTCATTAATTTTCATATTATAATACCACGGATATTTGGCAGATACACATTTTCGCGGTATTAGAGTTTACGGTTTTTCTATGGCTATGCGGATCCGCATACCTGGTGCGGGATCCCGCAGGCCGCCAAACGATGCGGGATCTCGCGGGATTGTGGGATCCCACCTTGCGGAACTGCAATCCCTAAAATAAAGTATGTTTAAAATATTTTTTAAATAGCTTGGGAATCTTACAAAGTATACATCCGTTTAGTGGTTTGATTAGAGTAAATTAACAGATATCTTCAATTAATAGTAAGAAGTAGTGGTGGAACAGTGGCTCTTGGAAGACGTGGATATATAGAATCGGAAGATCAGTTAAAAAAATAATGATAAGCAAAGGTTGATAAAAGCCTTCGTACTGAGCACACAGAAAACCCGCTACCAAAAAGTGTAACATGAAGCCTGAAGTATTTAAATTCTTCTAAATCCTAATTGTTTTTATACCATAACAATACAGAATCATATCAAACCAGCTTCACAATCACAACCTGCAGGAACACAAAAATGTTGAATCACCTTCCCACCCTATAACCCTGATATTGCTTCATCTACATGTGAGTTTAATAATATCGCTCCTTAAATAAAAGTGCGTCTCGAAGGATGCAAGTTTTCGTCGCAGGAGCGGCTAATTGGAGCGTTTGGCAGAAATTGGAGCGGTACCATGCTGGAATTATTTTTCTGAATTGAAGCGCTTTCAAAAAAGGTTTTAATAGATACTGTTAAAGGTGTACTCAGTTGCACTGCTATTTGTCTGCTTAGATAAAATTAATGACAATGGCTGCGATATTCTGACTTCGCATTAAGGATAAAACAGCTTCTTGTCGTTCTAGGGTTACTTTCAGGAACCGTTCAAAACGGAACCCTAGGCAGATATTTAGACCTCAAGTTGGGTTACGAACGGCCTCTTCCGCAAGTGCTTACAAAGGCCCTTCAAAAATTCAATACTGCAACCTTGGGTTATGTAAGAGGAAGTAGCTCTTTATTTTAACATTTCTTTATTTTCTTTTTTAGCCAGAATATGCTGAAATCTGAATGGGAAAAATTCCCCGTCCGAGATTTTTTTTCCAATCATAAAACAGTGTTCATTTCTTGGAACCCTAAACAATACAAGAATAATGTAGCAGCAAACCCAAACTTGACCGTTTTTTGGTATACAATTTTGTATAGCTCCCCCCCCCCCCCCTAGACGAAATTTGTTCTTAAGTTGATTTATGTGCCCACCGCCTTGATTCTTTTTGAGAAAATGCTTAATCTTTTCCTTTATTAACATCCAATAGGAAAAAATTGTTTCACGAAAGGACTGCAGCGAGGACTGTAGCAAAATTTGTAAATTCTAGATTGGTAATATAATATACATTATATTTACATATTACAACAATATTCTAGGAAGACACCAAATCTCCAGTGTTACCAAGGCCACTGATGTATTTTTTAAAATCGATTATCATAAAATTCCAATCATAATCTATGACGTAATCTCACACTCATCTGCATATCAAGGTAGGTAAATATTTACACATTTTTGTTATTTAGGAAATCTCTAGTGTGGGTAGCGTAACAAATGTAAGTGATAAATATCTATCAAAACGCAATATTCCAAGTTTAAATAAGAAATATAAGACATCTTATTCTTTGTGAGACGTTACTTCTTCAGCTCCGGATGAGCGGGTTTTTCAGAAATAGATAAGTACCTATAGCAGAAAAATCGTGGAGCTCAGTTTAGGTATTTTGAGAGACTGTCGCGTCATCTACTGGTACTGGCAGTTTTAAACAGCGGTTTGAGAATGCTACATTTTATTTAAATTGGCAAGCACTTTGAACTAGATTATAAAGAAAATCCTTATTTTTTGTTTGCATAAATGGAGTTTTATATCAAACAATTTAACCCAAGTGTTTTTTCATGACTAGTCCCGAAGGACTTTATGCAACTGTAACCTTATAAAAAAAGAATTTATTAATATTAATAAGTAATAATTATTTTACTTTATATATTCATAATTTGCTGATAGATTCATGTTTTGGTAGCTATTTTTTTTCAAATTTCTTCTCAATTATCTATAGATATCCCAAAGGATTTTCAAGAAATGCCCTTTTGCGAGATGGCAATTGAATAATTTGTTTATTTACTTTGTTGTTTACTTTTGTTACTCCTTCACCAACAACATAGAATCTGGATGGAATATAAGCATTTCCTTTTTTATTTTATATGGAGCGAACTCCATATAAAATAAAAAAGGAAATGCTTATATTCCATCCAGATTCTATGTTGTTGGTGAAGGAGTAACAAAAGTAAACAACAAAGTAAATAAACAAATTATTCAATTGCCATCTCGCAAAAGGGCATTTCTTGAAAATCCTTTGGGATATCTATAGATAATTGAGAAGAAATTTGAAAAAAATAGCTACCAAAACATGAATCTATCAGCAAATTATGAATATATAAAGTAAAATAATTATTACTTATTAATATTAATAAATTCTTTTTTTATAAGGTTACAGTTGCATAAACATATTCATTGATAAATTTTATTTTACCCAACCTAAAAAGAGTAGCGATTAAAATTTTAGCTACCTGAGTTACTTAAGTCTTTGTTAATGGTATTAGTCATAAAGTCATGTTATAAGTAATAAACGATTTCAAAACAAGTTTACCTGTATAAAGGTCAGATTAAAAATGTTGCAAATTTAAATAATTAGGTAGAAAATTTAGGGGACGACTAGACCGTTTGGTTTATTTTGTTGGTTACCTCGAAATTTATTAAATAGAAAACATAACAAAAACAAAAATGAAATACCTAGGTACGAACGATTCATTAAAATTTCTGGTTATATTATATCGAGATTATTATTATCATATTTATCATTAATTTTATTGAAGTATCAATTACAAGGTTGGTTGTGTTTTCGATACGAAGTTATTTACAGAAAAAAAGAATAATTTTAGAATTACTGGGGCACCAAGGGATATAAATTAAAAAATTAATTAATATAAAGAAGTTTTCCGGTAATATACAAATGGACAATCAAGTGGCTGTACAAGTGAACAATCAAATTTCTGAAACTTATTATAGGAAAGATACTTAAGGTTGGTTTATGCAGACCACTTTAAATTTAATTTAACCCTAATTTAACTTTACATTGAATTTAGTGCGAGTTAAAGACACATGAAGGCATAAGAGCGTTTATCCAAAACTTTAATTTAATTTTGCTTTAATTTTACGTTAAGAAGTTCGCCAACTATCTTAAGGTTAAATTAAATGAAAATGGAGTTGCGCATGTGCGAGCTGACCTGGTAATATAAAATTTTCTAGACCGAAATCGGAACCGACATCTAACCCTTCGTTTAATGATTATAACGTTTTTTTCTGTTAGAAAACTTAATTTTATCCATAATTTACACGCCATAATTTAAAAACCACGAATCGATAACAATAGCCAAACGCAGAAATGGAAATGACAGCTGGCGTAAAAATTTCACAAACTAATGCCAACCTTTCACAGTTTTGGTATTATGTGCGCCTGCGTAAGTGAAACATAAATAATCTGTATACTTAAATGCCCTGAAATTTGCTTAAAGCAAAATTAAAATTAAATTAGGGTTAAATTAAATTTAAGGGCATAAACCTACCGTTACATACTAAATAGTTTTGGAATATAAGACCTGTCTCATCATTATTGTTTGCCTCAAATGTTTCTGCTTCGGTACCCATTTTTTTTTATCTTTAAGACATCCCACGTAGACTTCAAGCCTAAGTACTAACGTACCGTGGGCGTCTGAAGAGAAGGGAAATGTAGTCTACCGACACGGGATTTAAATGATATCATTTAAGGTATTATTGGCCCATACATATTGTAGGTAATTTTCGACAGAAAAATTACATTTAAATCTACACTGACACGAAAGGAAAAAACATTCGGTTCAATTAAGAAATACGTCATCACTATGACATCAAATTCTTTTAATACTTCTAATTGATGTTTTGATTCATTCAATACTTATCACCAATTCAATACTTATCACCAATTTTAATTGGTCCTGATTGGCCAGGATCTTAATTTTTCCAAAAGAAGCTTGAATATTAATAACAATTAATGTCAATTTTACCCGTTTGCTTTTGTTGTTAGTTACATCACAGAAATACATAAGTAAGTATGTATGTAGAAATCTAACCTCAAAAATAAACTCAGTGCGGCAATTAAAATTTTAAATTATAAAATAATGGATTTGATTAGTTTTTTTACACCTGTCACAAAATTATTGCTGTTCTAACCTCAGTCAAGGAATTGTCGACTTTATAAACTGGCATAACAAGAAAACATAAAATACAAGCATTAAAACATCGCCCTTTGGCAATACTCGAAGAATTCCGCTATTCCGTACACTGACAGCCACCAACTATGAAAGGTAAAATATTCCGTTATTGTAAGCACTTACAATATACTAGAAAAAGTCAATTATATGCACACATAAACACCAAACTAACATTACTATCGCTTGCAGGCGATTTGAATCGCGCGCGCACCACGTTGTACAGTTCAACTGTTCGAGAATCGACGGACAACTGAAGTTAGCCTACTTGGATGAAAGAACATCGGCGGCAGATATGGGCGTCAGTGTGACCACATATGGGACAAACGTGTGACCAAGGTGGGCAGCATGGTAGCTGTGGGTTGCGGGGATTGTGACGAGGTAGGCCTAAAGGCTGATTTGGTAACATTTTTTTGAATTGGATTAAGGCACTGATCTCTTCTCATTAAATATAAATTTAGCATCATAAAAAATTGGCTGTACGTATTCAGTAGTATTCACCCTTTTGTCAAAATATATATATTCACCCTTTTATCAAAATATATACTTTGGTAAGAAAGTACAAAAGTAAATAATAGGCAACTGTGACCCATACATAAGAAGAACGGCAGAATGTCGTAGAATTAGTGATGTAAAAAAAACGTTTTTTATCATCTGAAAGAAAAAAATGAAAAAAAATCGTGGTTTTTAATAAAAAAAAAAAATAACCATTCTATTGTTTTCTTTTTTCAAGAAGTCATCACTCATCATTTTCAAACGCGCCAGATAGCAATGCAGGGCACCTATTGGCGACTCAAATTAAAGAAGACAGCTGCAGTCAGTTGATTTTCAACGGGAGACGCGAAGGGCGCACTAGACGACAAAATTGACGAAGATGCCAAATAACACGATAATAAAGACAAAGACGAAACGAAAATATTCCCCGTTATAGCAGTCAGCAAATCGCCTGAAGAGGACGCCACCTTAAGCCATGTACTGACTAGAGCATGCTCACTCGCATGAGCCGCTCACGTGTGTGAGCGCGCTCAATGTTTGCGCGTGAATACCCTATTCAAAATTTGGTTGAACGAGCGGCTCATTGCTCAGCAAGACGAGCCATTTTTTATTTTTGTTTACAGTGATGTTAATAACTTGTAAGCATGGCATCGCCACAAAATGTTTGTACCCTCGCGGCTGGCTTAATACTAATTAAGGCCTTAACTAAATCCCACAAAACTCTTTCACTTTCATATAAACTAATAAGTATAAAACACTTTTCATTAGTCCACATGGCTACAAATTAATAGACTACGGAAAGAAAATATTAAGAAACAGACAAAGTTTTATTGTGCACCGTTCGACGGCGTCCACACTCGAGCGGCGATCACACACCTACTGAGCAAGCTCGCCTTTGAGCATCGCCAAAAAAGTCGGGGCTCGCGTCGAGCGCGCTCGGGTGAATCAAGCGAGCATCCGAGCGCGCTCAGCTCAGAGGTACACATATGAGCCGCTCGCGTGGGTGAGCAGCTCATTCGGGTGAGCGTGCTCTAGTCAGTACATGGCTTTAGTCGCCAATCCTGTTAGCCGACTCGCGATTGGAGATCCTTCCGAGTGCTTTGTACAAGCCTAAGGTTTGTTCTTTTGTGCTGCACCAAACTGCACTAACCTGCACATTTTTTATTCGTAGAAGAAGCCCATAAGCAAAAAGTCAGTGCAGTTTCGTGCACCTCAAAAGAACAAACCGCTAGTGTGCAATGCCAACAGGTGATCTGCTTTAAGTTTTTTTTATATTTGTTAATAATACATATTATTTACAAACGAATCAGGAAGTTGTTATTATACAGTACGTAATTCGTTTTCTATTTTTCTTTATATTCAGATTTTTTTGACTTTAATAGGATGGGCAATACTACATGATAATTTTTTCAAACTAGTTTGGTAGGATAGCCCAAAATAAAAAAAAAACTTTTTAATTATTAGTTATTGTTTCTATTTTTAGTAATATTATTACTATTACTAAACGTTTTAGCTTTTCTTGTGTTCTTATTCATAAATAGGTGGTTAAATATAAGTTTACATATTGACAAATATGGACGTGTTTATTGCATATTATTTACTTTATCGTTACAAATGCAATATGAATTTTTAATTATTTTCCTCTAAAACCTTGCATATTTGTCAGCTTGTGAAAAAAAAACGCTATTTTGAAAAAAAAACAAGCTCTATGTTTTTTTTTCACAAAAAAACACGGTTTTTGAAAAAAAAACATAAACGTTTTTTTTTCATTTACATCACTACGTAGAATGGGCACTAGATGAAATACACAAAAAAACATTTGTCTTAGAAATATGCCGAAGGCTGCGTTGCAGCTAACCTTGGTTAAAACTTTTCTTAATTAAGACAGCGGCGTCCAAGTTTCAAAGGACATTTTGGAGACTTGTTTAAATAATAAAGGACATGGCAAGCAAACAAAGGACTGTCCTTTAGTAAGAATAAAGGACGGTTAGCAACTCTAAACAGAATCGAATTATATTGCCTACACCGTGCTGCATACCGATTACACGTTATGTTACCCCACTAACCCACTCGTTATTTATCAACCGATATATCAGGTGTTATTCGTAACTCAAGCAATCGAATCCGGATGACAAACAAATATAACATAGTTTAATATATTACTTGCTAATTAAAATTATGCCCTTGTATTGTCGAATTTACGACTATAATTTCAAATATGGTTTTCATAACCAGATAATACTTTAAAATGATTATTTAAAAAATTACCGGTTATTTTTAATTCAAATTATCCCACCACTAATTGAAAGGTTTAGACTTTGGGAGTATTTATGGAACTATCAATTAATTATTGGCATAAAAAGTTGATGTAAAACAAATATAACGCCTGCAAAACACTTGAAAAATAATTTTATTCAAAAAAGTCGGAAGTAGAAAAGAAGATAAAAACAGTATCAACTCTAAAGAGCACAGTGGACAAATCGGTGGTCTTTCTAACCAGATATTTTTTGTTAATAACCTTACCATTAAAGCAGATCATAAAAAAATTACGAAGGTTTTCCAACATTGTTGTGAATAGCCCAAAAAGTTGATAACTCATCATGAGTCATGATTTAGGTAAATTTTAGAAAAAAAAATGTAATTAAATATTGATAATATTGGCTTTTTGCTATTTATTACATTAAAAACTAATTTTTCAGTGTAACCACTACTTAAGAGAGAGAACATTCGTACATAAATATGCACGATTTATATCCACGGGTGTGTGTATGTATATTATGCACAATAAAATGATCTTAATTTTATTTTATTTGTTAAAAATTCAGATTATTATAATATAATAAATATACATAATATACCGATCTGATAAACTTAGTGACCCCAGTCAATTTACCGTAAAATTATTACAATATTAATCAATTAATTTCAATATTCATAGCAGTAAAAATAGGATTAAATATAATTCTGGCAAATTATTTTGGTGTTTGATTTTAATCTATGATTCTATGCCAATGACAAGCCTCTTTTCAATGCAGATTCCCATGATGACACAGTAAGATAAAAAGATAATATATATTCTTTATTGTTACTGGTTATGTGGTTAATAGTAGTATAAGGTTATAGTTGTAACTTATTTTCTGCAAATAGGCTTAACAGAAGGAATTGGGCGGCCGAAGAAGTAGGTATGTTACTGATATATTCCTACTCATGATATAAAATATAGTTATACTATATCGTTTGCGAAAGATTTGTTCAAAACTAACAAATCTCTTCAATCTATTGAAAACAGCTTTTTTTGACTATCTAAAAGCCAGTGCTCACCAGTATACAGATTGATATCTCTTTTTAATTTTCGGAACTAATACTAAGCAAACCTAAGTAAACATCCACAGTATTCCCATTTGTTACTAACGCCATTTCATTAGGCGCTGCGCTGTTTTATTACTGCCGCTTTTTTATTACTGCCGCTATTCCGTTACAAAGCTATTTTTATACAGCGGAATTTCATAGGGCGCTACTATATTACAGCGCAAAAACAATAGCGCTATTTTGAATGGTGCTAATTCATACGAAGCTATTTCATCTCATAGTTGGTAGACTGGTACCAGATTACAACAAAATTTTTAGCGAATTTTCAAATGGATATTGTTTCACAAATGATTTTCCGAAATATACCCCATTTTAGTATTTTTTATTTGTAACCTTTTAATTGGAATGTCCTGGTTGCCATGGTTTCTTTGAATAAACCTTAATAAATAAAAAAAATTAGGTCACCTGCGGATACGCACTGGCGCATTGATTAATTAGGCCTTTTACGAAATATTCTATTAAAAGTAAAAATAAACAGATTGTGAAAATATTCTTAAAGCACAATAATATTTTCTTGTGTACGATGATATTACATATTTACAAGAATACAAAGTTTTTTTTGTGTGAAACTAATTCTTGCAACAAATCTATTCAACTAAAACTAAAATAATTATCAACTTGGTTTCTACCACATGCTAAATGTGTTAAAATTGCATCCACTAATAAAGATATTTCGACTTCTTCTGTGTAATTGATAAGAAATATTATACGAAATCACATACTCAGAAACTGGCATAACCTGATTTCGAACCTGAAGCTTTTTGATGATTTTGTTTGGAATTTTTCATAGACGAGTGATTTATTGTGAATCACAGCAAAATCTGCAGGAGCTGAGTATCGGCTATGGGTGGTAGGCCCTGCTGGACAGTCTTAACCTTTGGTGAACTCTGTGCTGGCGGTGGGTTTAGTATTATTAAAAGTGCCGATGTCTAAACTATATGCCCCTTAATGCGCCTGTTCAAGTATTTGTCAAAAATGCAGATCCTTGCAGATGTTAAAATAAAACAATTGAGCCTATGAAACCCAGAGTGGTCTACGACAATTTTTTCGGTTTTGCGTTTCTGGACACTATCGTATTGTTTACGCAGTAATTTACCTCTGGACAAAATATGAAATTTCTATCTTCAGTACAACACTAACAGAAGTCGCCACTAATATGGATGTAAAACGCATCCACATATACCGATGAAAGCCATAGTGGGCCAAGTCTGACTTAGACCATTATGTCAGTAAACCTTTAGTATCGACTGTTAAACGCTACTTTGTTTACCTCCTAAAAAAAATGAATATTTGTGGTTCTTGAGTATCTATTAAATCTAATTCTACAAGTTCAGGTAAATAAATAGTAAAAACTAATTTTTTAAAACAACATAGATATCTTAATTTTTTATTTTTGATTAATTAAAAGTTAAAATACATGCTTTGGATTTAAAATTGCTTAAATTTGGAGATATAAACAAAAAATTAATACTGTTTCAGTTATTTTTACTTTTCTGCTAAGGGAACGAAGATATTTCGTTCAAAGCAATGGATTTGGCTCCAAAGAATAAAATGAGTGCGACCAAGAAAAAAACATGAAAGAAATGTTTCAGTTCATACCACCTGTCTACCAAGACTATTTTCGATTATTGAAGGTTGATGGACAAAATAGTAGTGCTCCAGGCCCTGGTTCACGCCACACAGAATTCTATTCTACGTGATTACTACATGCCTACTCAAACAAAACAAACGACCCATCACATGGCCACTGTCATTAGTGTCAAAATCGTGTAGAATTCGTGATCCAACACCAGAAGATATTGGTCCCCTAGAAGACTATTTGTCCAATAATAATGAATAATAAATTAATATAAGTTATAATCTAAGTGTTTGATGATTTAAATATAAAACAATAAACAATTAAAGTTGAGATATTTTCCACGTTCCATGTTAACACGCAAACAGTGAAAGCCACAGTGGTCCTAGTCACAGATTTAAAAAAAAATAGGGACAAGAATTTTTTTAAATACCGAATATCACAAAAGTTTAGCTTTTCCCAAGAAAAATCTCCTAAGCCCATTCGATATTTGTTTCTCGACATTTTTGGATCATTGTTTAACTTTGAGATTTAATATCTCAAAACTACCTTTGTTGACTTATACCACTCTGGGTTTCGTAGGCTCAATTAAAATACAATTTTCTGTATACGAATACTTAATAAACTGTCTATATCAAAAATTAAATGCAAATATAATAACTCATTTATAAATTGTCATTCTAAAATTTACCTTGACTCTGATTTTAAATCATTTGTATACATATAATTTCATTGTTCTTCTAAATTTGCCTGTTAATTTCCGAGAAAAAAAGATAATATATTATCTACAACTAAAGTGCAGTTCCTTATTTAATGTTATCTTCCACTTTTGTATGTATATTAGTCTCAAGCACTATTTCAAGATTTATCTCGACAGATTTTTATAACTACTGGCAGATTTCTGGAATTAAACACTATAAGTCGTGTTACGAGATTTAAACTGGGTAATCAAAAAATTCAAAAAATAAGATAAAAACCTTCAATTCGTGTATGTTAATATCGTAAATATTAACTGAAATACTTTAAAAAATTGCTGCAAGGATGATAGTTAATATGCATCATGCATAGTGACCGAAAATGTTTTTGTTAAATCGCCCTGATTAAAGAATGTGCCTTGAATTACTTACTAAAGTTCGTTTATCCTGTACTGATGAGAACTAAAGAGTTCGAAACCGGTATGCAGGTACGACATCCTAACTAAAGAAAAAAGCTTCCTCCTTCCTGGTAGTTTCTTGCAGTCAAACCAAGTATTTTGTTGTCTAACAGTGTTAGTCAAAATACGGCAAATTTTGGTATGTAATCCAGCGCTCGTCGGGGCATATAGCCCGGAGAATAGCTGTTTTACCATGATTTGTTCAAATCCTTATAGTATAAGGAATTTTCAGGTGGTTTAGAGAACTTATTCTCAATTTTACGTATTACTTACTAAAGAAATAATCTCTGTGGGAGCAAAGGATCAGTAATGTGCCTTCTTTCTTAAGAAAGGGTTAAGTAATAAAATGTTCATAGCATTGGGATTCTTAGTTATGATGTGACGAATAGCAAAAGTAAAATATCCAAAAAAGACACCTTTTCTTCCTAATACATAACATAATAATTATTAAAAAATGTATGGCGAATCATTGCATGCAGCTTTTTCCTTAAAGATAGAGTCTTTATTTGCTTGTAGGACGTGGCAAATTGTACTGGTTATTGTATGTAGGTATTAATAGCAGGTTTTAGCCAAAAAAGGATTGTGCAAATTTTATATTTGAAGAAAAACCCACATTGGGTTTGTGACATATTATTGAGTTCAATAGCACGGGCCTTATATTTGTAAGGAGGTATTAATCAAACTAAGAAGCTTTTTTACTATATTGCCAAATAAAGCGCAGTTGGATCTGCAGATATCCTACAATAAAATATAAAAAATTAACTTCACGTAACTGAGTTTTTCCAATTATGGTTCAACCAAAAGAAAAACCACGCTTTCGGATGGTTTTAAAGAATAAGTATCCTTAGTTTCCGATAATACTGAAAGAAATGCGGGGTTTGGCAATAACTACACGCTCTTTTAGTGAATTCGGTTTTATCAAAACACGTGTATAAACGTTAATAAAAGCGTATTAATTGCTAAGTCTATTTAACTAGAAAATAGATTTATTAATGCGTTTTAATAAAAAAAAACTTTTTGCGCTCAACCATTTGAAGGGAATTATAAACATAGCAAGTTATAAATCTAATAGTAGTAGTGTTTGGAGAGAAAAATATGCAGTTCTGGAATTCCAAAAAAGAAGACGTTTGCTTGTGCTTATTTAACTTTCTCCGGGATTTCCATTTGGGATTAGCTGCTAGTCTTAAAAAATCTGTCTTAGTTTTAGACCTGCATTTTTTGAGTATTTATTTATGGTTTTATTAAGAACTTACTTCCATAGTATTCCATCAATATAATCATTGTAAATTCAAACAAATAAATGTCAGACGCCAAAGATAAAACCATTTAAACATACAAGATTGCTCTTTGTTCGTTACGAACTTTCAAACAACTCCAAGATTTAACGTATATCGGGCAAATGACACATATTATGACGCGAGACGCCATGCTCAGGTTTAGCTAAGCCTATCACGACACATTTTTTTTCACACGATAGTACATACTATTGGTTACTGTAACTGTTATAATACACTTAAACAACATACAACTGGTCCACGGCCGCCCCCCTGACTGCCTTAACGCCCCCTATTTCCCTCTAGGCCCGCTACCGCCTCCATGGAAGAATCCAGCGCCCAGGTGGGGTACCGCCCCCTTGGAAACCTCTGGACTAGATTTTCTTGGTGTTTATTATTTAAGTTGAACGGTGAGTACAAGTCCGGTCCTGTCTTTTAGTCAACCTCTAAATGACAAGTGACTTGGCCACCATTGCGCGATCTAAGAAAAAGTTTACTATACTAGTTGAGTAGCGTGTGAGTTCACAGTCTCGGTTACCCGATTAACACGACTGTAGCGAGAGGGGCAGTGACGTCCTCGCATTTCTGCCGGCGCCGGCGCGGCGATCACGGCCACACTTTGGATACCTATCAGTCAATCATTTTTAAACAGATTAAAATTTTCTTTTCGCGAAATATAATATTTCAGCGTATATCTGGTTGAAGCAAAATTTACTTATTGAGACCGCCCGTGCCGGGCCGGTCTCTATACTTCCCCGTTTCCGAAATTTCCGCGATTTCGATTACAGGTCGCAAAAGTTAATTAAACCGATTTAAATTTTCGGAGGTTGAAGAGGATCGGGGGCTTCCGAACCCTATTGAAATTGGCGATATTCGGAAAATGGGAAGTAATTCTTTTGAATTTTTTTACGTTGAAAAAGTCACTTGCAGAACCTTATTGAGTTCTACATTGCTCGAAACGTCGTACAGAAAAACGGTTTGACACGTCAAACTTTAGAATCTCAAATACTTTCTTTTTGCAATACATTTACTTATAGGTACCTAAAACGACTGGAAATTGGGAAAATTTGGGAAAAAGTGGAAACTACGATTTTTCATGCAAATTTTTGACGGTTTTTAATTTTTTTCGGAGTCAAAATGGATCCAAATCAAAATCCCATATACCTGGTTGGAAAGAGCACATCGAAATACGTAATTTTCATATTTCTTGGTATCTTTATTCTTTATAGAAAGGGAGCAATCGACGAATAAATTTCGATTTTTTAACGTTTTTCTTGATGACATCTCTACATTCGAATCACTCTGTATCTTTTCCTATATAATTTCATTCAACTTTTTCAACGCTATTCCTTGGGGAAATAATCAGGCTTTAAAATGAATCGCGAGTGGATGATCCAGGACCGGATTTAGGAGGTAAAAACTCATTTGTTCTATTTTTTTCGGTCAAAACTCATTTTTAAAGGGCTTTATTCCGTATTATTTCTCTTTACCATGTATGTAGGGCGGTCTAGGCTGCATCATCAGTCCGAAGGAGTGTAATATCTTCCTTAATACATGGCCTAGAGACACGAAACTTTCAAGGCATGACAATGATGCTATTACCGACCTTATAGCGCCCCTCGGGGGGCGATAGGGCGGTCTACAATCTAGTTTTAGTATTATCAAAGTTTCCCATTTCCAAATAAAAATTGCGTTAACATTAGGTGAATTGTTTTATTATTTGCGTTAACAAACTGTTAATGCAAAGAAATTTCTTCGACAACCAATTTAATTATGGTTCTTGGTAACCTAGCAATGCGGGTCACGTAAAAGTCAATTTATGACCTTTAACTTAAAGTTGGCACACTTGTCGGCAAAAAATTATATTTTTAAAACTTTCTAATTATGCATCTAATATACAGGGCGATTTAAAGAGGTTTTAAAAATATTTTGAAGTATAGATTCCATACAGTCAAATTTTAAGAAAAAAACATTCTTATACACTTGTAAAAAACTATCAAGATTAACAATGTTGAAGTAATTTTGGTAGATCGACTTGCATAATTTGGTGTAATATGATACACTTCTATCATCAGAATAGATATTTACAATAGTTAAAATTTAGTTAAAAAATAGGAATTAGACTTCTAAACATCAGAGAGGCTTTTTGATTAGCCTAGGGTTTATAAATAATAAATACTACCGCAGAAATAGTTTACTAGAATATCTTTCGACGATGGTTTAAGGTCAAGTAACCTTTTCATAATTGGATAGCGTTATTAGAAAAGGAACCAAGCGACAAATTGTAATTATTTGAGTTATTGGCGCTACGCGACTCCTGAAACCCTAAATTAGATATTCGACAAAGACTCAAGTGCCAGAATGTTAACAGAGTCCTTTGGTGATGAGAGAACCAAGCGATACCAAAGAAATACAGCTATGCGAATTGATCTAAAAGGAATCAAGCGACGTCGCTTGGTTCCTTTTCTAGTTCCTGTGACTGTGCAAGAATCAGTTGAAATCATGGGCGACAGAGCTAAGAAATTACTATCCTTGGCTTTGGAAAATTCCATGATTTGTTACTGTAAATTTTCAAATAGAATCAACCGCCAAAAAAATCACACTCCAGCTTTAACTACGGAATTTCTCTTTTACTAATTGCCTAACAGTTAAGCAAGGTATATACTACTAAACGTGATGACTTAAACATTTTTGTCATTTACAATGTAATACTTTTAACCAAAGGGAATCTTTACACCTTATTTACTCAAAACTGTTAAAACGTCGCTTGGTTCCTTTTCGAATAACGCTATCCAATTAAAAGTCAGGCAAATTATGAGTAAAATTTTTTTGGAGGGTTTGCTTTGTTTTATTTAATTACAGGGTAAAAGCAATATTGCTTCCAAGAATTCCAAGTATTAATTTTTTTCCTTAACAGTAGAGTCGCATACTGTCCAGTAAAAATCCTTTTTAATTTCAACTAATCGCTTATTTAATTTACTTCTAATTCCTATTTTTATATATGACGTGAAAAATGGATAATCCTCTAAAGCTATAAAATCTAAAATCATCACTACAGACTTCAAACCAAATATAGAATTACGATTGTTTCCACAAACCATACAGTAGGTGTAAAACATGTATGCATGTTAGCACAATATTTTTGTTGGTATTTAAAATTCACAAGTAGGAGTCACTGTTGGCAAATAATCTGATTAAAAATGGTTAAAAGTAGTCTTATATTGTTTATATGGCATGACATTGTTTTTCACGCCCAAGATGTATTAAGTGACGCTATTAAATGTCTTCATTTATTCGTGTATGAGAATATTAACCTACTTTAAAGAAATTGGTGCAAGGATAATAGTCATGCGTATGCGCAGTTTATCAAAAGATTTATTTTTCGCCCTAATCAGAGAATGTGTCTTGAATCACTTAGTTAAGAAATAACCTCTACGGGGGCAAATGATTATTTCTGGTCAGTAATGCGTATTGTTTCTACAAAGGCTAAGTTTACTTAAAGCCTCGTTTACACTGGCCGATTTAGTAGTAAAGTACGGGCGATACAGTGCGTCCTATTCGGTAACTTGCGTTTCTACGTAAACATTTCGTGACAGTAGAATACTAAAGAAAGTAACTGGTAAAGTAGAGTGTATAGCACATGTGGAATAGCGCATTCTACTTGCTTCTTCTCCCACCTCAATTCTTACTCTACTTCACCGTCACTCTACCAGTGTAAACCGGGGGGGATTGTAGTAGGTAATAGAGTTTTCGGCCTTGAAGCGTGTATGCACAACTTTATATTGAAATAAAGGGGCTGTTGAATTTTTTTCTAGGCGACTCGCATTCTAAATCTTTTAGAATTTCATATAGCAGCACATTTGCAAAACTTTTTAATCATTTTTTTAAATAAAAATATGACCCCGCCGCGCCGTGCTATTCTCATTGTTATCAACTTTAAACTGAAGTTAGCTCTACAAAATTATTAACTTGCAAGCAAAATTTGTAGAGTGATTTAAAAAAAAAAGTATGTCTACTCTTAGGTCACTCTAGTTGTCCTTTCCCCAACAATAATTCTCAATCTACTAGTGTAAACAGGGTTGGATTGTAGTAGAATAGAGTTGTTGGCCGCCAAACGAATATGCATAAGTTTTTGTCCGTATGTGTGGCATATAATAACTAATTATTAATAAATGCAAAAATCAAAAATAGAAGTAGAAAACTGCCCTTTTATTATTCAATAATTTTCGATAAATATTTTGTTACAAGAGAACAATAGTTCATTATATATTCCATAGGGGGGTATCTGATTATTTTTTTTAATTGTAAACAGGTTTAAAATTTAAATTTAACTAACATAATCCATTGTAGTGGGAATTAAATACATATTACAGGTACATACAGCTTCTAAACATGCAATAATTTTACGATACTGGTTTTCCTTTTCTAAAATACACGCCATTTTGTTTTCTGGGTCAACAAAGTTCAAAATATGACGCGCTAAGTACTTTTACCTCAATAGTTAGGTACTTTTGCTTTATAGACATATGTAGTTAGATTTAAAACAAATATCCATGCTGTTAATACTAGATTTAATTATTTTCTTGAAATTCCATTTCAATTTTGAATAATACAAGACACACATACCTGCGCAAATAATATTTATGATAAAATACCTGGATATATTAAAAATAAGTTATTTGCAAATTTGAAATGTAAAATAAAAAAATATATTTGCAAGGTGAGTCTGGAAGAATGATTAGTTTAATCAAAGTTTTTTCATTTTTATCATGCCAAAGGGTTGCTGCAAATAATTTATTCTATTAAAATAAGAATTGTTATTTTAAAGAATATTTAATTTTGATTTTATTCATAGGCGGTTCTAGACCTCTATTTTTGGGGGGGGGGGGGCTTAAGTCCCTGGTTTATATATAGGCGGCTTGGCCACTCAGTTGGATTTGGGGGACTAATTCGAGATTTAGGGGGGGGGGGGGCTAGCCCCCAAGCCCCCACCTAAAACCGCCTATGATTTTATTATTGTTAAACTGTTTTTCCTTACTGGCATAAATAAATTTTATTTATAATTTATTATTACTATTAGTACTTCGCAGTACGACTTTTGAAAACAGAGTAAGAGCTCTCAATCAGTAAAATAATTGGAAAATAAAAAACAGTTGCTTTTTCAGTAAAACGTATGCAGTAAAATTATGACCCATGCAAAAAGTCGCAAGTTCACACTTAGTTTTTGCCCCATTCTTAGTAAAAACCTGGAATGTAATCCAGCCTCTATCAAATATTTCAAAAATATCTTATTTTTTAGGAACCCTTTGTGCAATGTTGTGTCTAGAATTAGCTGAAACCTTGCGGGTTGTATCCATTTTAGATATTGTGTGTGGAAAATTTAATTATAATTTTATTGTCATTTTTAATTATCAATAATACTCGCAAAATATTTGATATTTTAACACTTTGTCTAAATGTCAAGGCAACATATTAATAATTTTAAATATTACAAATATTACTGCCAAGAAATCTTTAATGTTTAGTCGTGACTAAAAGAAATTTAAACAAATATTTGGTATAACTCATTAATCCCTGGAAACAAAAAAAATGTCCGTAGTATATACCAGTAACTTAGAAGTATCAGTAATACCGCAGTTTAACACTTGTGTTTTGTGTGTTTTCTGTGAATACTTCTTCATGTATTTCACGACAGGCTTAGTTACATAAATATGTAGGTTATCTATTAAATCCAGGGATCTTACGTTGCAATGACGAACTTCGTGTCGAAATGCACCAAAAGCTACACAAAAATGTAAAACCAGCATAATTTGCTATATTGTTTTTCTTTTTAATTTTATGGTTTTCGCTTAAAATTTTCACTAACTTTATTATATTATATAAACATTTCATTAAGTTGTGTCTTTCGTTACAATCAGGGGGTCTTTTAAAGCTACATTTTGATTTTATTTCCTTCAAAGATAATAGGATAAAATTGAATTAAGTACATGTAAATACAATATAAATATATTAATGAAGGATGGATTAATAAAACAATAAAATTTATGATTTAGAAAACTTTGCCTATCTAAGTAGACCTTAATGACTCCCTAACAAATAAAAGCTTACATCTATGATGTATATAAAACTTTTAAACAAAATTTAACAAATTCATTGATTTGAAGAAGACAAATAATTGGGAAATGTACAGTGTACTCACGGTAAGATCTGAATCGACTGATTCATTCCTTCTACCGTATTTGTCAATCTTTTGCCGGACATTTCTCTAGAAAATCACTAAATTGGAAAATATCTGTTGAATAGACAATTAAATTTATTACCATTCGACTTCTTACTCGGCAATATTATGCTATATATTTCTTTCTTTTACCTTCCCGTTTCCCGTACAGTCGACTGAGTCAGTGTCTGTCAAACAGATTCGTATGCCAATGGCCGTACCCAAAATTAGACAAACTTAAAATTCCTTCGATTTTTTAAATATATTATTTTAATTAGAGTTCAGCCCCAGTGGGGTTCAGCTTTAACGTTATAAGGCCTTGTTCTCACGAACGCTCTTTCAACGTTATAAGCCGCAAGTTAAAATAACGCTTCGACTAGAGCGACAGGCGTAGGCCCTTTTAACGCGACGATTTTTTATCGCTACATGCTCTATTTCCAACGCCGCACAATGTAATATTTTGCTGATCTAGCGGGACATGTCATAAAAATAACAAACGATATATTTACTTTTAACTTTATAGACACACACCTGATACCCCAATGAATTGATTTCAAAATATAATTACGATAAGCTGTCCGGCTGTGTTGTAACTGTCTCGCAAAATTCGGATTGTTTACCAGCATAGCAAACAGCGATCGTCGGTTGTTTCCGAACTGTCTAGTCGAACACGTGGCATTTTAAAACTATACATTTGTGATAATACAATCATGGATTCTATACGTCAAGGTATGTAGTTTATATTTTAGTAAGTAAAATGTTTTTGTGAACCATGTATATGTAATAAACTTCTCTCAGATTGTAGTTAAAAAAAGGTCAAAATTTAATTCGAATTATGAATTTTATGAGACAGCCAAAAGTTTTTTGCATCTTTGTGCACCACAACTTTATATTTTGTATAATCCTAGAACCCTACAGATGTTGTAAAGTAACATTTAAAGTGCTATTACTTGCAACTCTAAAAAATATCGATATTTTTTCAGGCACTCACCTAAATATTTCAAGAAAAGAATTATACGAAGTATTAAAGAATGATGATTATACCTCACAATTATCTTCTTCTAAGGCTGAAAATACACTTTCAAAATATCTAAAAACCAAATTTAATATTTACCACTGCTCCCAACGAATGTTAGAGCAACTACACCGGATTGTTCATATCTTTGTGAGCGGTTTCAGACAAAGATGGAAAACTTGCCGTCGAAGTAAAAACCTATTTTTAAAAAGATACAATATAATTGGCTGAATACTAATATAACCATAAATAATACCGATGCACCCGGTACAAGTGGAACACAGACTGTCAAAAAAGCTGGACGGCCAAAAAAGGACTTTGACTCAAGTGAGTTAAAATCAAAAACGAGGAAAGTGAAACCACTGCTCACAAGTTGCTCATTAAGTGAGTTAAGTCACGCTACAAATATTAAATTAAGACAGTCTGGTAAAAGAGATGCTGCTGTTATGATGAAGCAATTGGTTTCAAGTCCTAAAAGAGCTACCAAGATCAAAAAAGCCTTTCAAGAGGCGGGCAAACACATATCTCAACTGCAGCCAACTGACTGAGCTGCCGTAAATACCAGATTCTTAGAAAATCAGCTTACATTACGGGGGTTGACCAGTTGTTGATTGAGCGCTTTTATATATTATTACGCACTTTATCCTGTGCGATAAACACAGCTGCATTTAAAAACTATTGTGACGAGACTGCAAATTTATACATCTCGCTTTACAACTGATATCTAATGCCCGTTACAGTTCATAAGATATCGTTACATGAGCCGGAAGTAATTCAATATTTTTTACTTCCAATTGGGCAGATGTCCGAAGAAACACAAGAGTCTCGCCTCAAGGAGTTTCGAAAATTTCGACTTGAACATTCAAGAAAAGTGTCAAGAATCAAAACGAACACCGACATACTTCATAATGTTTTAATTACTTCCGACCTAGTAGTAACGTCACTACAGCCACAACAAAATCATGCCACAACAGCTATTAATCCTGCTGTCATGAAATTGCTACAACCCCCAAATATGCAAACAGAATCCGTAGCACAGACACAGGGAAATGAAAGTGATCCTTCTAGTGGGGAAATTACTAATTCTGTAGTGCCTAGATGTATATAATTATAACATTACATCTTATTTTTAATGTAAAAATTAATTTATGGAGTTATATAATTTTGTCCCGCTAGAATAGCAAAATATTACACTGTGCGCCGGTTGAGCGGTAAAAATTACAACCCATGGAAACATTCCGCGCGTCAAGCGCTCTAAAGCGCTAAAAATATAAGCTAATCTCTGAACAGGTATAATAGCTAATCTCATATATTTGTAAATCATATTTTAGATCCAACAACAGCCAGCAATTCATCGAACGTGTTTTTGCTTCTGAACTGCTAAAGAATTTCTCAGGTGATTGTCCTAAACCTTTATAATGCACGAAATTTTCCAGTGTCGTATTAACTTGGTGATCCCAGCAGTGTTTTTTTTTCTTCTCTTTTTATAAGCTTTTATGTAACTTCACCTGTTAGTTTGCTGGTATGTACATATTGTTAGTACATAATATGTTTATTATTTAGACAAATATTGCAGTTAAAATTTCGTCTAGTTCTAATTAATTAAGCTAGAGCTTTGAAATTTTGCACACGTGTACAAGTCCGGTGATAATGCAATATAGTATATTTAATATTGTTCTAAATACAATATCGGATTACCTTTTTCTTTACAATCCCCTTGACACGGGTGTCAAATGAAAGGGTTTGACGAGTAGAATACGATAAGCTATGTGACGTCATTCTTAACCCAACATGGCGGATTAACTTTTTCTTCACAGCCACCTTGATATGGGCATCAAATGAATGGGTTTGACGAGTATAATACAATAATCTATGTGGCGTCATTCTAAACACAATATGGCGGACGCCACAAGATGGCGGATTACCTTTTTCTTCACAACTTCCTTGACATTTGTATCAAATGAACGAATAGACGAGTGGAATACAAGCTGTGACGTCATTCTGAACCCAATATGGCGGACGCCACAAGATGGCGGATTACCGTTTTCTTCACAATCCCCTTGATATGGGTATCAAATGAAAGGGTTTGACGAGTATAATACGATAAGCTGTGACGTCATTCTGAACTCAATATGGCGGGCGTCACAAGATGGCGGATTACCGTTTTCTTCACAATCCCCTTGATATGGGTATCAAATGAAAGGGTTTGACGAGTAGAATACGGTAACAGGAAAAATGTCTTATAATAATGATGCACTATCAGAAATGCGTAGGTCAAGACGTAACTAAAAATTTAAAAATCAAATAATAATAAGTATAGTTTTTTCATTGTGGCATGGGTGGATCCTAATAAAAGTAGTATCAAAGTTATCACTGAAACAGATATTACAATTCCTGCCAAACAAAATTAATGCCTGTATGAACTTTTCGCGGGCGACGAGTTTAAGGCAATAAATTTAACATAATATATTACACCTGTTTCAGTGATAACTTTGATACTACTTATATTAGGGTCCACAGAAGCCACAATGAAAAAACTATACTTATTTTTTTCGTTTTAGTACATCTAAATAATAAAAGGTTGTTTTTAAGAAGTATTTTTCACACATTTTATTTCTTTTCAGTACAGGCATAGCCAAGACTCATATTTCCGTGAAATCTTTGGTGCATCCCAACTATAGGGACCAAAAATTTACAGCAATTCTTTAATGCCCGTATGAACATAAGAAACGTCAAGCGCTTTTCATCTTAACGTTGCCCTTCTTGACCTCGTGTGCGAACAAGTCCCAAGTTGTAACTTAATTTATCTGCATAATTCACCTATATTATATGTATGTTGTTCACTTGCACAAGTACAAATTTGATAAAATATACACTGACCCTCACCCATAGTTCGTTAGCTCTCAGTACCACTCGACCTAAGAACTCTTAAACAGAAATTTATTAAATATAATGTCGAATCTGTCCCTCCAAGATTCAAATCTCCGTTGAATACATTACAGCTATTTAGGTATGTGCCAAATAAATTCACTTTTACTTTCAAACTTTCAAGCTTTATGTAGCGAGTAACAAAAAAATAAGGTATTGATAAATTTCATATTCAGCCTCATTAATATCGTAAAAGGTAAGTAACGTTTCATTCGCCTACTCATATCGGATTTAGTTCACAATAATAGTCATATATGTTAGTTCTATACCTCCTTTGTGTAGCATCGACTACGTAACGATGTCCGCCAAAGGCATTCACTATTATAGGGTAAAGCTGCGTTGAAATGCGGCGTGAATCATGCTGGGGTCAGAACTGACCCCCCGATAGGAGTTAAGTGTGTAATTAATTTTACTTCTTTATTGACTAATCCATTCTCTTATGCACAATTTTCTTGTTTCTAAGTGCACATTTTTTTTAAATACTGCGCCCTGTTACTTCACGGATAACTTCTGCCACCAACGAGTGCATATTTTACGATTACATCTACATACACGTGTAAACCCTTTCCACGAAAGAAAAAAGTATAAAAGCGTGAAAATTAAAAATTTGTGAATTAAAAAACGCGATTCTCGATCCTTTTTCACTCACCGTGTCAACGCGCCTTTATTGCTAGAGCGTGATAACGGTTATAAATATGTACACAAAAAATTGTTTTAATTAATGGAAAAAGCATCCTGTACCATTCTTATTTGTGCTGATACTAACTACAGCCGTTTCAATAAGGAATATGCACATAAACCAAAAAAAAAAATTTGAAGAAAATTACCTACTAGGATAATTTAGCTACAAAAAATGTTTACTTTTCGGTATAATTTATTACAATTTAAAAAGCAGCCATTTGTCCTTAGTGAATAATGACGTCAGGAGATCAGCAAAAATAAGTGTCAATCTATATGTTAACGTAAAGCTTAACCTAAAGTCGAACAGGTTTGTTTTTCTCGGAAATAGTCAGAGGGGGAGCAATCGAATTTTCTGGGTTAATAGTTCAACCAGCTTCGGTTAAAAAGTCAGTTATACGGGATGTTTCGTTTCGGAACTATTAAACGTCAAAGTCGAAATTTCGAAGATTTCCGTTGAAATCGGGTACAGGTCGCAAATGTGAATTAAATCGATGTAAATTTTCGGAGGTTGTAGCGGACCCGGAGCTTCAGAACGCTATTGAAACTGGTGAGGATCGGAAAATGGCAAGTTATTATTTTGAATTTTTTTAGGTCGAAATATGCCATTTGCAGACCCCTCTTTGGTACCTAATAACTCGAAAACAAAACGTCGGATCGAAAAACAGATTCATAAGTGAAACTTTAAAATCTCAAATACTTTTTTTTTGCAATACATTTACCTAAACCTAAAATCACTGGAAAATTAATATATTTGGGAAAAACTGGAAATTTCGATTTTTGAACCAAATATTTCACGGTTTTAATTTTTTTGTGGGGTCACAATGGTTCAAATTAAAATTCCCATATACGTCATCGGAAAGAGCTAGTCGAAATACATAGTATTCATATTTTTTAGTTTCTTCATTCTTTATAGGAAGAGAGCAATCGAAGATTAAATTTCGATTTTTTTTACTTTTTTTGCCCTCGACATGGGTACATTTGAATCACTCTGTATTTTTTCGTATCTAGTTTTTTCTCAATTTTTCAACACTATCTTATAAAGGGATAATCACACTTTAAAATGAATACAGAGTGGGTCATCCAGGAGCGTATTTAAGGGGTAAAAATAGAATTTCCTTGAGTTTTCCCTCAAATCCTATTTTTAACCGACATTACCTATTTTCCTTATTTAGCGATTCTTCTTGGGTTTATTTTATCCGTTAGTTGTCTAAGAATACCTCCCACTAATTTAAATTGCTTATTTTTTCGTCAAAGTTATAAATAAATAGGTTTATTTGCATCGGGGACATGCAAAATGTGAAAATTTTTGAATTTCCGAAGATTGCCATGAAAACAAAGAATTGCAGTTTATTTACTCGAAAGTATTCATATATGATTTATGATTAGGATATGATTCGCAAAAATGACAGTTTTTGTTGCAAAACAAACAACTAAGTAATAAATATTTTGTCAATTCTTTACCAATCACTATGGGCATGATTGATGACATAACGGTCAAAACTGGTTGATTCAAATGTCGACACATCCTTCCTAAATTTGCTAAATCGAGTTTCAAGTTAAATTGGACATTTTATTGTCGTATATATACATTATTTGAAAAGTCGTTTATCACGTATTTTAATTATGAGACTTTCGACACCGCCCAAATATAGACTTATTTATCATTTCGCGTCCCCATACTGCTAAAGGTATTTAAATAAATTCCTAATAAATTCATATCAGATTCATTAAGCTGAAAACCCACACTTGGCTCACGTCATATTAGGTCACCGGCATTAATACAGATAGGTACTGCCGCAACACTTTCCTTTTTCAGTTGCTTTTGCTTGTTAAATTAAATTGGTTTTATTGATACAAGTACTAAATACTGTCAGATGTATTTAATATTATATTGTACAGTGGCGGTTTTTGTGTAGGATCAATGGTGCAGTGAACACCCTAAAAATCTACGCAAAAATATGGGTTTCTTTACTTTATAACTATACTATTATACTATTACACATCAACCATAATTTGTTTCAATTTTTTTTATTAACATTTCAAATTTTACATTACTTTTACCACTGTATAATAGATTTTTGTATTTTTATAACAGTCAAGCTCTTTTCTTTCACCGTCTAACATTAACATTAATACGAGCTCTAGCGCGTTCAATATTAGAACTGAACGCCCAGAGTATCGGCAAAGACCGTGTGTTGGAGAAAGAGGAGTTCGGCGCGTGAGACAAAACATCGTCGTATTCGTCGCGTCGTATCAAAATGATGCAAATTTTAGCGTTCTGGCGTGCACTGCATAATGCACCTGAATCATAATATCAGCGGTCAGCTGATAGAATGGTGAATGGTGATATATGCGGGAGCCCAGACGGCTAGTAGTGGTAATAGGTTATTTTGATTAAAACGCAGTGCCAGATTTAAAATTGTAATCGCGTAATTGAAGTTTTTGCAAAAATGAAGAACAGAAGATAGGACTTTTTACATGGATAAGCTTAAATTGGTATGCATATTTTTGCAATATTTCTCTTCGTATTTTTCTTGTATAACCACACAATATTATTGTATATAAATAATGAAATTAATAAGATGTGCAGAGAAGCGTGTTTCATAATAATTTTAACAGAATGAGAAGAGCTGCATGCCCGCCATATCCTTAGAGGTTTGAAATTAAAAAAAAGGCTTCTGCAAGTACTCGTAGGTAAGAAACACTTAAATTTGTCGATTAGAAACACAATAAAGAGATTATTTTTTCTTTATATCTTTTTTACCTTCCATCGACACTTCACGGTAATCATTTATAACTATTGAGTTTTTCACTCATTTTCATTAACATTATAATATATCAATTCTATAATTGAAAAACAAATCTTGAGGATATGTGTCCATTTAAACACATAATTTCAAAAAAGGAAAATTACATAAATATCTACATAATATGTAGATATTTATTTTGGTTAAGTGTAAGATCAACCTTTATGCGAGTGAAGGATGAACTTCGCCATTTTGAAGGATTGTGTTATTTAATAATTAACTATGTAGTTTTCCTTGTAAAATCCTTTCAAATAAAGCTTTTATTTATTTATTTTATTTATTTATTTATTTATGTATGTGATGAACTAAGTCCCTAATCACCTGCAGATGCGTTATACAAGAACTGAACAATATAATGCTAAAACAGTTTAGGTATTTTTCGAGCTATACGATATCGCTGAATCCTAACACCTAACATAACGCGACCGGCCGTGATTTGCGTCAAGAGTTCGAAAAGTGGCTTCCTACTACCACGATACATGTGTATAGTGCCTACTACCACTGCCCACGATACACATATACCAGGGGTGGCCAACTTGGTTAGACCCAAGATCTACTGTTCACTGACGACACCCTGTGCGATCTACCAATTACATACTTCTTGAAATCTTAAATGAAACAGCATAGTTCAGTCAGTTCATAACAGTCTGTTCTACGTATTTATATTTTTTACCTTGCCACGATCGACTGGACTAATAGCCGCGATCGACCAGTCGATCGCGATCGACCGGTTGGCCACCCCTGACATATACATATATTTATGTGTATCGTACCACTGCCGAGTGGGCTGTCCCTCTCTCCTCTCTCTCTTTTTCAAGTAAGGACGCAAAACACGAAATATCCCAACCTCACAGAAGCAAAGTAGTGTGTCGGCTCCTTTAATCTGGAAGGGACCATTTTCAGTGACAGTATTGTCGGTTATTACCAGGCGGTAATCAGTTGGTCATTTGGTCAATGACCCACCTAATAATTTATTTTTTAAAACCATACTGAGAGAGAGCGAGAGAGAGAAAGAGAGAGAATCCTTCCTTGTGGTGTCTATTTACCCCTAACACATTACGAATAATCATACTTTTAGTACAAGGCGCAACCTCTATTGAGGAGACGTATTAAAACGGGAAGCCGCTAACAATCTTAGACTAAAACACATAGAAAAGAAATACTAAGTCATAAACACCTAGAGTAGCAATGTTCAATATACTACAGTACCTATTTTATGTTTTTTTACGGTGTTTATTTTAGGTAAATAATTTCTTGGCAAAACTAGGCACATTATTAAAAAAGCTTCCTTAATTAAAAATGTGTATTTTGCTTGTTGCGTTGATATCACTAGTTGCCCACAAAATTTTGACCCACCTGTAAAAAAACTCACGGGCCGCGCCTGGTTATTACACCGAGAGAAAATCATTAAAAATTGAATTATTATTTCTAGGACCATTTTCAGTGACAGTATTGACGGTTATTACAATGAGAGAAAATAATCAAAAATTTAATTATATATTTCTACCGTTGACCGTTACCGTACTGACAAAACAATTTCTGTTAAAGTAACAGTTATTGGAACTATGTATATTATTTGTTGATCCAATTTCGGTATATTTTTAGTACTTTAATACTATTCTTATGGTAGCAATAATCAAAATATAGGTCAGATTATAGGAAGCGAGTCAAAAAGACGAAAATGTAACTCGAAAATGTAATTTCCTTTTTAAACGATTAATCAAAAATCATACAAATGTGAACAGAAAAATAATTACATTACAACAACATGCACTTAATTCGGTCATAGTGTACTTTATTTCAAAGAAAAAAAATATTCTATACCAAATGGCATTCAATCAAAGACAGGAAGTACATAAAGGTTTTCTGTAGAATGTGCCTGAGGTGATTCCGTTAAATTAGGCTAGGGAGTTATTATTCGTTGTATATTTTAAGGTTAGTTTATTTTGTCGCAATTTACCCCCCAACTCTTTGTGTAGTATATTAGCACTTATATAGGAAGGTTCCTAAGTGTTCTAAAATATGCTAGAGCTAATAAGAAAAAGTTTTTCAGATACAGGATAGTAAAGTTCGAAGATTTTTTAGGTCTTTTTTTATTTGTGTTTCATGGTAATTAATTTAAATTTGGTATAAGCAAGAATTTTTGCAGTGTCCACAAAATAAAACTTTTGCGATTTTAAATAATCTACAAAATATTTTTTTTCCGAATTATGAGTATTTGATCCCCCTCCCCCAAACATGTGTATGTTTAGGATGACATTGTCTTTTAACCTAATACTAGCAAATAAATATTTGGGTTAACCGCCTTATGTAGAAACTTTCTTGGCTCTTACATTTTTTTGCTATACAACTTCTAAACTGTATAAGATATAAAAAAAAAATGTAAAAATAAATAAAGTCCAAATGATGTATTAGGTTAAGTCAATGTTGTCCTAAAAATGTGTTAAGGAGTGTCTTAATTATACTAAGTGTTATGTTGACATGTCGAAAATAGTATCGAATATGGAAAATTTTTCAACCTACTCATTCCTGGCTACCAGTAATAATCAGATCTATTCAACAATCGAAATCATGTAACCAGTTGAAATATGTAAAAATTGATTGTCAAAATCTTATAAAATGTATTCTTCGGGTGATTTGAAAGCATAAAGATTATCTGAATTAGTTTTTTATATACATTTATATGTAAAAACTTGGCATATTTTATAAAAAAAATATAGGAAATACCGAAAAACAGCACATTTCAAATTAAAATTCAAAAACCTTGCAGTTAAGAACCAGCTGATACCATGTGCTTCTGACTGATTTGCCGGTTACAAGATGGCCGCTTTGGCAAGGCGCGCTCAAAATCGGGTCCTGTCAAAATGCGGATCTTTCGCTTCTGTAAAGGTTGAAAAACTCTGTGACGAAACAATAGTACGTCACGATTTTCTCTTCCTGTTGTCCAAGGGTAGGAAACAAAGAATGAAAATGGCATGACTTTTCAGCGCTGTAAAGCTTGATATCAAGTTAACTCGGTATACGTTGATCCCGAACGAATGGTCATTTATCCCACCATAGGTTCTTTTTGTGGAAATGAATATTACAACTTTCGTTCTTGGTGGCAACTTGCATTACAGTTTTGTAACATTTCATGGAAATAATTCAACAACACCACTTGTATATTTTATAAAATCCACAATGTTGGACCTAAATACTTATTTACACAACTTAAGTAAATATGCGTAAGTTTCTAATTAAAAAGCCGTTATATCAACATAATGTGTGCGTACCTACATATAAATGTACACATAAAATGCTTAATGCTTGATAACAGAACATGTATGTTTGCTAATAATAACCGTACGAAACAAAAAAAAGCAAAAGATAAACTGTAATTTTTTACGGTCAAAATGCAAATACTCATTTTGTTTATTTATATGTGTATGATTTAAGCAAACGCCTAATTTGCTTAATGTAACTTGGTTCAAGGATTACTTTCTTGGCACCGGAACGTCAAGCTACTTTAATAGAAACATCCCTTTGCGCCTTTCTGGCCACCAGAAAAATTAATCCCAAGAAAAACTATAAACCGGAGCCAAGTTTTTGTGAGTGTTTGGCCGTATAGGGTAGTATGATCTGATGTAGAGCCAAGTTTAACATCATTGTTGCTTACAGGGTCTGAAACTTTTTTACTTTTACAAGTTTCTGTAAAGATCAATCAACTTCATCTTCAACAAAAGCTGATTTCATGTAACTTGGATGTTACGCATTAAAAAGCGTGATATGGCTGTAACTATGCCGTAAAATGCGTAACGGTCAAGTCGCATGACGTCCGTTTTGGCTGATTAAACTTTAAAGAACCTGATAAAATAGTAAAAATAGAACCAGTAAGAACTTGGCTCCACATCACATTTCACTACTTTTTACAGTCACGAAAACTTGGCTTCGTTTTACAGTAACGTTTTTTTTTCGGGATCTTACTTCTTTTTGTACGGAAGAATTTTACTTGTCAAATTATACAGGGTGTCGGAAAATGCGTCTAGATACTTGAACAGGTGATTCTACGTGGTAAAATAAAGGTTGTAAGTCATGTAATAAAAATTCAAAATCTCAATATTTTCTACAGCCGGTGAAGTTCAATTTTTTTCTTCTTACTTTTAACATATTTCGATTATTTCTTAACTAATCAAATTGATATTTGGCACAGAGACACAGGTTGGTGATTTATATCATTCTGTTATAAACATGTTTCTCTACTATGTCACCAGAGGGCACTTTAGCTGAAACCCAAGTTTTATTTATCCCATATCTTTTTTGGTTTGACCGATATTAAAAAAACGAACATGTAATTTTAAGGACAATTAAAAACTAAACAGAAAAGGTACTCTTCACTCGAGTCGATAAACCTCACCGTTTTGTCGCAAATTAGAATTAAATATTTAATTAATATAACATTTCGAGCCATTTCGTAAATAAGTAAAAACCGTTTCAATTTCAAGATTTGACTATTTAGATATTTTCACTCATTTCAAGATCTTACTCAACTCGAATTATCTGTCAAATAATATTTCGTAGGTTTGTTACCATGGTAACTTGACTTTTTGCTTCCATTTAAGAAACTGATCTTTAATTCTAATTTGCAACTGAACGCTGAGGTTTATCGACTCGGATGAAGAGAACCTTTTTTGTTCAGTATGTTATTATCTTTAAAATGATTTTTTCAATATCTCTCAAAACAGAAAAGATATAAGAAATGTAAAATTTGGGTTTCAGGTAAAGTGCGCTCTGGTGGCACAATAGAGAAACATTTTTGTAACGAAATGATATAAATCACCAATATGAGTCTAAGTGTCTGTGCCAAATATCAATTGGAGTAGTTAAGAAATAATCGAAATATGTTAAAAGTATCTGAACTTTCATAGCCTGTAACTCGGAACACATTGAGATTTCGAATTTTTATTACATGACTTACCATCTTTATCTTACCACGCAGAATCACCTGTACAAATATCCTGACGCATTTTCCGAACACTATGTATTTATCTACACATTGACATCAAGAAACGAATTTTGCAATGACTTTCACGAATTAAGTCACACTACATAAGATTATGATCTACTTATTCTTATATTCTGTGTCGTCCCACACTTTTGGGGTTGAAAGGAATTTTAAATTATTTTCCTTTGTTTGTGTAACGAATATCGATAATTTAAGGCCACGAGAAAAATTTTAGAATTTTGATGATCAGTTCAAGACAGTTTGGGGGGGAGTACCTACGAGGAGTTGCTTCCAGAAAAGGTTGTCCGGTAATGCGACTTAAACTTGACGGGGGCACCACCATGCCCCCAGATTAAACATTAAAAAGTCATGCATAATATGCGACAAGTATATTTTGTCATAGTGATGTTCAGCAATACATACTTAAAATCAGAAAATCGATGTCTGTTTATTTGATTAATTTTATTATTTCATTAATATAAGTTTAAGTTTAAGTTAATTTTATTATTTCATAATACAGTTTCAGTTGATGTTTTTAACGAAATTAGGCGCATTTTCAATAAATCGCACGTAAGGTGTGATCAGTTTTCTAACTAAATTCAGTTTATGTTTACTCTAGTTCCAAAACATAAGTTTCTAAAAATAACAAATTGCGTATAGCTTATAAAGATTTCCAAGTGCATTTTTGATGTTTTTTATAATACAAAGTACCTAAAAAAAAATTCGGTACTTATTGTGCTGCATAATTTTAGAATATTAGCAATTTTATTTAATACTAGCTTTACCTTTAAAAAGGCACTTTTAATTAAGCAGACAGGACGAACAATTTAAAAAATAACTTTTGATGTCTAACCTATGTTGGTTATGACCCTAAGAAAATGGCGTTGATTGAAATAATACGAGTAGTTTAAGTATCCATGTAACTATGAAACAGCTTGGTCATTGGTAAAACTATCCCCGTTTTTTACCTGATTTAATAGATTAAACAAATATTTCTTTTTTAAAAATATTTTTGGCTCTATTCTCCTCGATATTTGATATCTTTACTTGATATCTTCGTTTAACGAAAGCAATGCAAATGCGTTTCAGCTATTTTTATTTAAAATTTCTTTACAACCATAGTTACTTTTGACAAAACTTGATTTTCCATGACATACATAAAAAACGCCGCTCAATACAACGTAATACATGAACTATTTTTGGAAAGTAACTTAAAAAAAATTTTAACAATATTTTTAAATTCCTGCCGACTTGTAATGGGGTATTTCAATAAAATAAAAAATAGATCTAGTAGCAAGTAGGGATTGCAATCCCGCAAAGTGGGATCCCGCAATCCCGAGGGATCCCCCGTCATTCGACGGCCTGGGGGATCCCGCACCAGCTATGCGGATCCGCATAGCCATGAAAAAGCCGCAAACTCTTAAAAAATAACGCGAAAACGTGTATCTGCCAAATATCGGTGGTATTATAATATGAAAATTAATGAGACTGCTTAGGTATTATAAGTAACTTACTTACCTTACAATCAAACTGATTTACTATAAAAACTAGTAAGACTTATTATCTCAGGTAGAAAAATAATAAACATTTATAGTTCATTTGCACAAAGTTACTTGTTAATTTAATTGATAAGAAATTTGACTGATTTATAGCCATAGTAGTATAGTTAAGAGAGGCTCGACTTTAAATTACATAATTTTGTTGACTAAAATACTGTTAAGTTTTGATATCTATATTAAAAAATTAAACTTGGTTTAATTAATTAAATAATAAACGTTAATTTATCGAATTTTATAAAATTAAAAAACCTATGCGGGATCCCGCGTATAAACATTTGCGTTCAGATTCACTAAGAAGGTTTAAAATTTAGTACCGGTTTAAATTAAGATCTTCTAGTTGATCAGTTATGTTTTGACAGGTTTTTGTCCTGTCATTGTTAATAAGTATGAATTATTCTGATATTTCAGCGATTTGCTTGTTTCCAAAGGATTTTCGTCTTAGGACGGCTGCTAGAATGAATTTAGTTCTATTATTGACGAATGTGCTAAAATTGCCGTTTCCTTTATAATTTTGCGAAAAATCTAAAAAACAAAATTCACAGTATAAAACTTAGTTGTCTTATTCTTACACTTGTGAGTTTAAAACTTTTGGTTGTCAAATTAGATCGGACTAGCATTGGAGAATCTGGCTGTTAAAGTTCATTTGCCCAAAGTTACTTGTTACTTTAATTGACATACCGTTAATTTTTAATATTTATAATAAAAAATTAAAGTTGGTTTAATAATTAATTCACATAATAATAGACAATTTTAATCAAATTTCCACTTTTATTAAATAGTTTATAACATGACGCGTTTCGCTAACACTATAGCTTCATAGGATGTTTGTTACAGACTAAATCTTAAACTAGCAGTTCACAAAGGTGTCATAACATAGGTACAAAAATCTAGGTAGATAATGAGGTTTTAATTTAGGTTTAATTATTATACCAGTTTACTATGGGGAATTCACACTGGCCTTTATTTTGGCTGCTCACGAACTCCGCCGGATTAAGATAGTCACAGGTATATTTCGAAAATTGGCCTGTATGGAGTACCCATAAACTCCGCCGTAGTGGTAATTAGGGGTTGTTGCAGGAAATTGTACAAATCGATCAGGTTCTTTGCTGTAGGTAATAACTAGTAATTAGATTTTATATATTTATTTATATTAGTATTAGGTAGTTATATTCCCAAACAGGTAAAATAGTCTAATTCATAAAGTCCGTCACATTGACAAAGAATTATTAGTTTATTCGTTTTAGTGGAGTAGAAAGGTCTATTTTTGAAAAAGTGAAAAGAATGCAAGTGATCACCGGTCAACGTGGAAATAAGTTAATAGTAGAAGATGAATACAAGTTTCATAGAGCCGAAGAGACTTCGTTTGGAGTGAAATGGAAGTGCGTCCAAAAACAGTGCAATTCTAAAATTTATGTCGACGACGAGCTTACAACCATATTCAAAAAGGATGGGTCTCATAACCACCCGCCGCCTAAAGATCTAAGTATATACATATATACATATATACATACATATATCCAACAGCATTAAAAGAAAAGCTGTGGAAAACATAAGCGAGAGGCCACTCAAACTAATTAGAATGGAAATAACGTCGGATAACATTGATAAATTGACAACAAGGGATTTCACATATATAAGAAATAATATATATACAGTGACCGGCAAAAAGTTCGCAACATATGGGAAAAATTTTTATTAGGAGAGTATCGGAAAAACTTTCCCGGGGGATCGGTTCTGCATGTCCGATAACCTAAAAATCGATTTTGGCATACGTCACGTGACCACTGGTATAGCGTCAAATTAAAAAAAAAATTGTTAATTTACAAAAAGTGAGGTTAGTTGACGAGATATCAAAAAAAGTTATTTGAAAAAATTGCTTAGAATTAAATTCTAGGTCCTTGTGCAAAATTTTAAGATTTTATTTAAAAAAATTGGAAAACTCAATTTTTTTTAAATATTTTTTTATCGATTTACAAATTTCCAGTTTTTTTCATTTAGATAGCTTGGCTAATGTAAAGCCCATGTATCTGGATGAAAATAAACGAATGTAGTAGTTTTTTCTACAATTGACAGGACAAAATTAAAAAAAACAGGGTTTCGCCGGACGCTAGCTGTTGCAATGATTTGTATCTAGCAGCAGTGTCAAAATTTTAGAGACATTTCAATGAGATTACATTGAGAAAACCTTAATCGTCTTAAATATATCTGAAGTTCGACTTTTTGTAAAGTTAAGGGGATTAAAATAGATAATAAACAAAAAATTACCTGTTTATTTAATCGAAATTTTATAAACGAAAACCAATGTAAGAAAAACTTAAAAGTAGTCAAATTCTGTACTAACAACACAAAAAATCATTGTTTTTCCTTGGGTGCACAAAATTTAAAACTCAGTATGACCACCATTTCTCTCCATACATACTGTTGTTCTCGAGCGCAACTCTCGATTAACATTTCGGAGCATTTTACGATTTATTTGCAATACACAATTTATAATGACATTCTCTAAATTTTGTATATTCCTAAAGGGTCGATGTTTGTACACAGGGTTCTTTAGGTATCCCCACATAAAAAAATCTAACGGAGTCAGATCTACAATTGACAGGACAAAATCGAAAAAATAGGTGTTCGCCGGACGCTCCCTGTTGCAATGGTTTGAATCTAATGAAATGACTGTATCAAGATTTTATTAAGATTTTTCGCACATAAATTTAACAACCAGGTCTATTTAGTTGTACTTAAAACTACCAAAGCAGGCTCTGAAATTAAAACAACCAAATAATCTAGTAGGTTAAAAACAACAGAAAAATGTCAAACAAATTATAATTTGTTTGATTTCAACCTATGTCATTGGTTTATGTCTCGCATCTTACTAAGTTTGATATTTTACATAAGTTTATTAATATTTTATTCCTTAAAATGGCACCCACACTACTTCTTCAGGAAAAGATAGAAATTATTTTAATTTCTGGAGATAATTACAAAAGCCATAGAGAAACAGCAGCAATTTTTAATGAGAGGCACCCCGATAAATCCCTCCATTATTCCACAGTATCTCGTCTAGTCAATAAATTTAAAGAAACGGGATCGGTAGAAAATCAGTATAAAGTTTCCCATGAAAAACCGGTAACAGGTGACGAAGGTTCTCTGGATGTGTGTTTGTCGATCACAGAAACACCCCAATTAGCAGTTAGTCAAATATCGGAGATCACTAACATTCACGAAAGATCTGTGCGGAGGATATTAAAAAGAAACAAATTTCATCCGTACAAACCTAAATTTGTACAAGTATTAAAAGATAGGGATTATGACGCCCGCTTCGATTTTTGTGCCTGGTTCCAGGGTATGATTGAGGAAGATTTTAATTTCCCAAAGAACGTTCTTTTCTCGGATGAAGCTACATTTACCTCTAACGGAACCGTCAGTTCACAAAACTGTAGATGGTGGGCCACCGAAAACCCAGACTTTGTAATTCAGAGTAAAGACCAATATAGTTTTAAGGTTAATGTGTGGTGCGGAATTTTCAACCTCAGAATAGTGGGACCTTTTTTCTTTAGAGACAATTTAAATTCAGAACGATATTTAGAATTTCTACAAACTGAGATATCTGACTTTTTAGACAATTTGTCATTAGCCGAAAGAAGAAATTTATACTTTCAACAAGACGGAGCTAGCATTCATTCCACAAATGAGGTGAAGAGATGGCTGGATCAAGAATTTGGAAACCAGTGGATAGGACGGTTTTCTGAAAATCCGTGGCCTGCGAGATCACCAGATCTGACTCCGTTAGATTTCTTTATGTGGGGTACCTAAAGAACTCTGTGTACAAACATCGACCCTTTAGGAATATACAAAATTTAGAGAATGTCATTAGAAATTGTGTATTGCAAATAAATCGTAAAATGCTCCGAAATGTTAATCGAGAGTTGCGCTCGAGAACACACGGAAAAAAAATTGTTGTAGGTTTTACTACAAATGTAGAGACTTTTGCTCCAAATTGTTTTAAAAATAGGGACAAGAGCAATTTGTTGTGAATTGCTTCATGATATTGTTCGTTTCCTTTTGAATTAATTGTACGAGTATCTAACAAAAGTTACAACAGAAAAGTAGACAAGGAAGTTTAAAATCTAAAAGAGTGTTGTAGTAAAGTCGTTAAAATAATGCTTTGTAAATGGAGTTCAATTTTTAGGTGCAAATAATTTAAACATAGGAGTAAAAAATCAAATATATTGTTCGAGTAGTTTTAATAATTTGTTGTATAATTTACTACAGTAATTTTTCTTTTTCCTGTTATTTATATTAAATGAGTTTTAAATTCTTGATAATATTTTTTACACAATTTGTCTGAAATACTTTACTACAAAGCTATGACTATTTTGCAACTATTGTGTTACATTTTGGTACAGCGCTGTTGTAAAAACTTTTAAAATTATTGCACCGGATTTTCCACTGCTGTTGCTATATTTTTACCTGATTGCGTCATATTAAAATACAAAATTGTTTTAAAAATTAACACGTCTTTGTAGTAAATTAGTTAATACAATATTGTGTAGTTTCTAGCTTCTCCAGAAGTTTTAGCACCCTAAAATCTCTGTTATGGCACATGGGACCCACATCAAATTTGGTAGTAGTTAATAAATCCATAAAATTAATCTGAAAAATTAATTTAATTTAATATTCTTTTATTTTAATTTCTTTCACAGCAATAAGTCCTTTTTTAACCTCACAAATCTGATTAGGGTCCCGTATGCTATAATTATAATTATAGCATACGGGACCCTAATCAGATTTGAGAGGTTAAAAAAGGACTTATTGCTGTGAAAAAAATTAAAATAAAAGAAAATTAAATTAAATTTATTTTTCAGATTAATTTTATGGATTTATTAACTACTACCAAATTTAATGTGGGTCCCATGTGCCATAACAGAGATTTTAGGGTGCTAAAACTTCTGGAGAAGCTAGAAACTACACAATATTAGAATTTCTAAATCTTATAAGATTTAGAAATTCTAAAATTCATGGATCGGCTGCTGTTTTGACCCGTTCATTTTGTTATATTAATTTATTATAATTACCTAAATAAAACAAATTACTTTAGAAATAAAATCTTTTTTTTTATTAAACTGTTTAATGTGGCAACATGACAGCTTTCTATAAAGCATAATATCTAGTTGAAACATAATACCTTTTCATTAATTTGGAAAACTTTCTTGCATGAACTGATGTACTATTCTAATATTCTTGGACTTGTCCAAATGAACGACTGTTATTTTTCAGCTAAAAAATTTTTTTCACTGACGGCACCTTCTGAAATAAAACATTTATTAAAGTTAAAATGTAAAAGCTCCACACCTCGTTATGAGTATTTTATAATCTGAATTTATCTTTTAAGCTTTGTTTTACAAATTATATAACAATTATAAGAGAAAAAATTGCATCAATAATGTGCACTATGCAGGTCCCATTTTTTGTCCTATAACTAGGCATTCTTTATTCGTAGACATTTAACGGATCTATTTATAACTTAAAGCCTTTGAAAAAAAAAAGAAGAAAACATTACACACTTACATGTATCTGCGTTTATATTAAGTACTTGTAGTTTCAAATCATTGTTATTTAAAGAAATTAATCCGTATTGCTTCAGGTTCCTTCGCATATCTCCTGAAATATACTTAGTATGATAAAATAGCACTCAAACCACTATAAAAATATGCTGCATGCCAAAATGGCAAATATTTCGAAAACTAGTTGACTTTAGGGTCATTTAACAGGATGGCTTTTTTGTCAATGGCAATATAATAAAACTGTTTTGTAACCGCCACTTTGGATGCAGGAAGCAGGATATCCCTTTGTAGGGTCACGTACCTACCTAGGTGTATTGCCAAAGGTTTTAAATTTAAAAAAAATTTTGATTTTTAAGTAAAAATATATTTGTAGAATCGTCGTTGATGCACGGAAAAAACTGCTATGCTATTTTCAATAATAGTATTATTCTTGACCACTGTCACATTAGTTATATTGAAGTTAATATTGTCTCAACAAAACATATTGTCAAAAGTTAAATATTTATTAATAGTTTTAAAAACTATATTATTCTTACCCTTAAATACATCAATGAAGTGTACAAAACCTCATTCGGTTAACAATTTTGTCGGCCATTTTATCCCGTGCCCATGCAAAGTTTTTCGCCGATTGCTAAACACTGCAAATAAGATGTAAATGAGGCCCCAAAACAACCAATATTAGTACATTATCTACTGGTAAAACTTACCTGTAACTTCTCAGAAAATAATTGCAGCGAAAAGGAAACAAAAGCGTGAAATTTACTTATCTAACATAATCCAGCAAGTCATAAAACCTGTGCCTGCTAGAAATGATATAAAAAGAAAGGGTTGAAACCTGCAAAATTTTTGCATTCCGTACTAATGCACTCGAGTCATTGCCGATATCAGCCGAGTTTTCCCGAAAGAGAAGGCAGTGTTGCCACTGTAGTTTTAAAAAATATATTTGACCTGTTTGGTAAAAAAAATGTACCTATTATCTTTTAAAACGTGGCACTGGAATAAAATTTGCTTCATAACATGCATGGTGAGATTCAAATAAAGAATTAAAAGATAAATCAACATAATGAAGTCACACTAAAGCGGATTTTCATATAGCAGAGTGTCGACTTCCTTCGTCCGAAAATTTACTTAAATAAATCTTTGAACTTTGTAATTAGAAACCACACAATATTTATTATTATTTAGACATTATCTTCTAGCATTTTAAATACAATCATCAAGCAGGGCAACAATGAATAATGCTTTCGTAACGAAGTGATACTAATAAATAATAAACAGTAACCTGTATTGTAAACCACTAAAATATCGCAGCATCGGCATCGCCGGCTGACTTGTCGGTGCGACCTATAAAATTGTTCACAAATCGTAGTAAATTTTAAATAAATATTATAAAGAGTTTTCTTTCATAAAAATTCCAAATTACTGCTACATTTAGCTACTATTGCTTTAACTTAATATGTTGTCTCATTTACTACAAATTGTTGTAAAATTTACACTAAAACTTGTGCTTGCTTCAACAAAATAATCAATTAATGAAATAGTATATTTGTATTTATTTATATTAACCTACCGTTAAAGTCAGTATAAATTGTTTTGTATTCTACACTTTTCGGTGTATTTTATTTTTAAAAAAATTGTGCTTAGTAATATTTTCAGTTGTTAGGTATTAAAATTTTGTGTTTTAAAAATGTATTCAGTTTGTTATAAATTGTATAATGTTAAAGGTTATTTACTCTACAAAAAGTAGAGAAATAATTCAAGTTTTTGTCTACAATTTGTTGCCAATATCATGTTTCAATTAGTATAACAAATTGTGAAAGAATTTATGATAATACTGTCTATTTTCTGCAATAAAATTTTAGTATTAATAATACTATACATATAATTTATTTTTATAGAATCCGAATTATATTTACAAGTATTAGTTTAAAATTGTACTACAGAGACTCAAACACAACTTAATGGTACAAATTACAACTGGCAAATAACCTTTTTTGCATCCTGTGAATAAATATTTTTACAATTGTCTGAGAAAATGTTACAACTAGTACAAAATGAAAAGCACCATAATTGTTGACATTTTTGATTTTTGATTTTTTTCCGTGCAATAGTATGTATGGAGAGAAATGGTGGTCATACTGAGTTTTAAATTTTGTGCACCCAAGGAAAAACAATGATTTTTTATGTTGTTAGTACAGAATTTGACTACTTTTAAGTTTTTCTTACATTGGTTTTCGTTTATGAAATTTCGATTAAATAAACAGGTAATTTTTTGTTTATTATCTATTTTACTCCCCTTAACTTTACAAAAAGTCGAACTTCAGATATATTTAAGACGATTAAGGTTTTCTCAATGTAATCTCATTGAAATGTCTCTAAAATTTTGACACTGCTGCTAGATACAAATCATTGCAACAGCTAGCGTCCGGCGAAACCCTGTTTTTTTTAATTTTGTCCTGTCAATTGTAGAAAAATCTACTACATTCGTTTATTTTCATCCAGATACATGGGCTTTACATTAGCCAAGCTATCTAAACGAAAAAAACTGGAAATTTGTAAATCGATAAAAAAATATTTAAAAAAAATTGAGTTTTCCAATTTTTTTTAAATAAAATCTTAAAATTTTGCACAAGGACCTAGAATTTAATTCTAAGCAATTTTTTCAAATAACTTTTTTTGATATCTCGTCAACTAACCTCACTTTTTGTAAATTAACAATTTTTTTTTTTAATTTGACGCTATACCAGTGGTCACGTGACGTATGTCAAAATCGATTTTTAGGTTATCGGACATGCAGAACCGATCCCCCGGAAAAGTTTTTCCAATACTCACCTAATAAAAATGTTTCCCATATGTTGCGAACTTTTTGCCGGTCACTGTATAATGCTCGAAAATCTGTCTTCCCTGCTCTGCCAAAATCTGTTGAAAAAATCCAAGAATATTTGAAAAATGCTAATATAACAACGATAAAAAACGAACCATTTTTAATGGAGAACGACGAAGTTAACAAGATTGTGATATTCTCATGTGCAACTAATCTAAAGTTTTTGAGTAACTCAGAAAAAATCTTCGTAGATGGAACTTTTGATTACTGCCCAAAACTTTTTCTTCAGTTCTTCACTATACACGGCTTACAAAACTCTCACTATATTCCATTGGTGTTTTGTTTATTGCCCGATAAAAAGTTGACAACGTATATGCAAGCATTCAAAGCAATTACCGCAAGGTGTCAGAGTTTAAACTTAATTTTCCAACCCAAGGAAATCGTCGCCGACTTTGAAAAAGCCATTCATGATGCAGCAAGGCAAATTTTTCCACATGTCCGGATTACAGGATGCCGATTCCATTTGTGCCAAAGTTTCTGGAGAAGAATTCAAAAGTTGGGATTAGTGAGTGACTATAAAAATAAATCATCTAAAGTTGGTGAATGGCTACGGTGGGCCTTTGGTTTAGCAATGCTCGAACCAAGTGATGTTAGTGACTGTTTTGTGTTTAGTCTTATGTCTGTGATTCCTACTAACCAAAAACTAATTAAGTTTGCTGACTATTTGACGGACAATTATATTGATGAGTATAGTTTATTTCCTCCATCTATCTGGGCAAGTGCTACAGACACTGAACGCACTACAAATGCTTGTGAGTTCTTTCATAGTAAATTCAACTCATATTTTTATAATGCCCATCCAAACATTTTTCTTTTTATTGATGTTTTAAAAAATATTCAGATAGATACATACGTAAAAATGAATAGTGTTAAAACACCCCACGAAATAAAAAATAAATTATATTTAAGGAAGAAATTATTTTTTAAAGACAAAATAACCTTGTACAATTCCAAAACGATAACGAAATTTGAGTTTGTAAAATTAGTTTCCTATTATTTAAAGAAATAATGTTTAAATTATAAGCTTTATGTTATTAAGATAGTTTAATATTAATATGAAGTGTATAGTTTTAGACAGGGTTTAATAAAAAAGTTGAAATGAAGTTTTATGGTTTTATTTACAATATTATGCATAATTGTGATGCGGCGGAGTTTATGTATGAGATTCTTGAAGCTGCCGGCGGAGTTTATGTATAGTAAATATGGCTGGTCAATTAGTCCGGCGGAGTTTAGGAACACCCTTTATTTTTGTTGGGTAAATAAGTTTAATAAGGGTGAGTTATTTAATTCTAATTGATCATTAAGTAAAATGTCGGAATTTTTCAACCGATTTATCTCAAGACTTTCAAGCAAATTCAACTTTTTACCTTTATTTTCTACATGTAGTATTTTAAAATTGTTATCAAAAGTATGTCGATTCTGTAAAAGATGGTTTGAATATGTAGAATTATTTTTATTATTAATAAAACTTTTTTTATGTTCCGTTATACGTGTTAAGAATGATCTGCCTGTTTGGCCTATGTATCTTTTCGGACATGATCCACATGTTAACTGATATACACCTGATTTATTATTCTTATTGGTTTTACTTTTTGAATTTTTCAGAAATTTTCCAAGTGAATTATTTGTTTTAAATGCTACTTTTATGATTTTTTGACTGATAAATTTTTTAATTTTTTCTGCTGGTTTCCCGAAATAAGTAATTGTTTTAAAAGTATTGGGTTTTTCTTTTCCCTTAGGGTAGACTGCAGCAATAGCTTTATTTTTAAGTTTTTTTGACAAAATTCTATCAATAATTGATGGGCAATAACCGTCATTTATTGCAACTTGTTTAATTAAATTTAATTCGTGCCTGAAATTTTCCAGAGATAAAGGGACACTTGTTAACCTATGTACCATACTATGATACGCGGCTAACTTATGTTGTACTGGATGTGTGGAATTTTTGTGAATTGTTGTATCTGTATGCGACGGTTTATGGTAAATTGAAAAACTGTGTTTATTTGAAATTTTCGTAATTGTTAGATCTAAAAAATTTAAAGAGTTGTTGGATTCAATTTCTATTGTAAATTTTATGTTTTTATGTAATGAATTTAAATATTCTAAAAATGTATCTAATTGCCTGTTTGTAAAACACGTAAATATAATATCATCTACGTATCTGTACCAGTACAATATGTTATTTGTTGCCTTGATATTGTGTATTATTGATTTTTTAATTAATTAGTTAAATAAACGTTAATTTATCGAATTTTATAAAATTAAAAAACCTATGCGATATCCCGCGTATAAACAATTGAAGTTCATTTGCCCAAAGTTACTTGTTACTTTAATTAATAAGAAATTTGACTGATTTATAGTTATAGTAGTATAGTTAAGAGATGCTAGACTTTAAATTGTAGATTGTTTTAACTGAAATACTGTTAATTGTTGATTTTTATAACAAAAAATTAAAGTTGGTTCAATAATTAATTAAATAAACGTGAATTTATCGAAATTTATTAAATTAAAAAGCCTATGCGGGATCCCGCGGGATTATAACCAATCCCGCAAATGCCCTGCGGGATTTAAAACATGTGGGATTGCAATCACTACTAGCAAGGGTATCCATAAACCAGAATTATCTAAAAATCTAAAGGTAAATCAATAGAATAGGTATTTGCGGCATTCATGTGATGGGTAGAAGCAAAATACTTAGAATACAGAACATAAAGCAAAATTAATAAACATACCTACTGTACTTACATATTGAGGTATTCCTACTTTCTAAAGAACGTTTCTTTTGAGGAAGCGAAACAATCATTTTCACCAACAATAAAATAAGAAGACTGAAACTAATATGGGAATTTTCGTCTTTCTGTTTTTTTACACAGGATAAAAATTAAATTTAATAGAACAATGGGAATTTAATTGAGGTGGGCGCCGTAATTATACGTTGAGACATAATTGTATATCTAACATTAAATGTTATTCTGATTGGCAAGGCGTCTTTATTCAATTAATTCTCTGTGGCGGTAATTATTTTTCAAGGCAAACGGTAACTGCATTTTCTTTTAATTAGTGAGTAAAATTTCATGTTTATATTATACGTAAATGAGCTTTTGAGTTAATAAATCAGGTTCTATTCTTGATGATTAAGAGGGAAAATATTTTATCGTATAGTACTGCAGAAAATCTCTTAACTTGTTCGGCAAGCGCAAAGATGTAGATTTAAGTTGATCCGGTGTTCGTATTAATTAAATTCATATAGAAAAAACACCTTTTAAATCGTGAAGTACCTAGTCTTTGAAGATATCAACATATAGTACACTAGCACGCGGTATAACAATTTCACTCCATTCCAAACTTTAAACCCCTGTTTCACCTCCTTAGGGGTTGAACTTTGAAAAATCCTTTTTTAGTGGATGGCGTTATATAAGAAACCTCAATGCAAAATTTTTCTAGTTTCTAGACCCAGTGGTGTGGGCTGTGAGTTGATATATCACTCAGTTCGTCAGTCAGTCAGTCAGTTTCTTCTTTTACATGAGCCTATGAAAACCAGAGTGGTCTAAGTCAACAAAAGTAGTTTTGAGATATTAAAGCTCAAAGTTAAATGGGGATCAAAAAATGTCGAAAAACAAATAGCGAATGGGTTTAGGAGATTTTTCTTGGGAAAAGCTGAACTTAAATTTTGCGATATTTGGTATTTTTAAAAAATAATTCTTGTCCCTATTTTTTTGAAACTTGTGACTTAGACCACTATGGCTTTCGTTGTTTGCGTGTTAACGTATTTCGTACAAAATATCTTCTCAACTTTAATTATTTATTGTTTTATACTTAAATCATCAAACACATAGATTATAACTTATATTAATTAATATTCATCATTATTGAACAAATAGTCTTCTAGGGGACCAATATCTTCTGGAACATTGCTATTTTCTTCATCAACTTTCAATGATCGAAAATAGTCTTGGTAGACGGGTGGTATAAACTGAAACATTTCTTTCATGTTTTTTTTTTCTTGCTCGCACTAACCGGAAGGCTAGATTTATAAAGAAGGGGCAGGTCAATATTCTTTAAATCCATAAATCTACCCTTTTTATTCTTTGGAGCCAAACCCATATCTTTGACCGAAACATCTTCGTTGAGGGGTTCTTTATAAAAAACAATTGCATGGCTGCTTCTTACATAAATTTAAACAATTTTAAATCCGAAGCATGTATTTTAACTTTTGATTACTTAATTCAAAATAAAAAAATAGGTTCTTATTTAAAAAAAAATATTTTTTTACGTTTTATTTACCTGAACTCGAATCAGAGTCAGTAGATTCAGTAGATGCTGATGGCTCATATTTACTCTCACCTTCTTCATATGGTTCAGCGTCAAAAAGACTAATATTCACTTTTTTAGGATTTAAACAAAGCAGCATTTAACAGTCGATACAAAATGTTTACAGGCATAATGGTCTAAGTCAGACTTGGACCACTATGGCTTTTATCGGTGTATGTGAGTGCGTTTTACATCCATGTTAGTAGCGATATCTGTTAGTGTTGTACTGAAGATATAAATTTTATAATTTGTCCAGAGGTAAATTACTACGTAAACAATACGATAGTGTCAAGAAACGCAATTCCAAAAAAACTGACTAGACCACTCTGGGTTTCATAGGCTCATATAATAGAAGAAAGGATAAGCTTTTTAGGGTCACGCGTAGTTTTTATTACAAACTCGATTGGTGTAGGTACACACTGAAAAAATCGTTTGTACATTTTTTCTCACAAAATTGTAGCAAAGTCTTTGTAGAGCAATTTACTCTAATTGGATTATTAGTTACAACAGTTTTTATACATTTTCATACAATTGTAGCAAATTTTGCTACAAATTGGTCTTGGACGTTTTTGAGAACAAATTGTTGGAAAAATGTACACAATTGTAGTGAAATGTCCCACAATGTTTTTTCAGTGCATGTTTACAAGATCGTATTAGTCTAGCAGCCGTAAAGTTCGCTTAAGGACTAAAAATGCTATGAAATCTGATAAGAGCGAGCCGAGGAGCGAGCGTTAGTTTTGGGATTTGGCGTACCCAAAGTTTAATTTATTTGGTAAATTAATGAATGAGCCGAATTATGTGTTTTCAATTTGTGTCGCCAATAACGTTTTATTTTTAACATTTTTAATAACAATATAACCCAACAGGGACATAATGTTAACTGCGAGTTTATTCTTACTTATACTTACTACTTAATCTATTAATCAACGTATTGTCAGCTCAGTGATAAGGGTTACAGGTGATGTTGAGGTAACTTAAAGGTAAAGAAGATGACACATACCTCCGTTTAATGTAATAAAACCAAATTTTATAATTTTGGCACCATAGAATTTTTATAATCAGTGCTCGAGTGTCAAAATAGCTAATTTTTGGATTTGATTGGGTTGGAAATTAAGAGACAGGGAGTGTCACGATGAAGACTAGGTATGTGACAGCGGAGCAAATTTTTTTGTTTTGTTGGGGTTTGTTCAATGTATGAAAAGATAAATATAGATAGATAGAGCTATATTACTACAAGTACACAGAGTACATACAATAGGATCGTCAGGCACAACATAGTAATCGTTTTCACTATTTTTTGTGTATTAGTCGTACACAGAGTGTGTATATATGATATATGATGGGTCCTAAAAATCATTGAACTGATTTAAATTTTCTTTGAAAAAAAAAATCATAAGTCATATGTAGGATATGCCACAGATGTAAGTGTTTAATAAGACATAAAGAATATAATATATCACGAGCGAAACCGTGGGTAAAAGTTAAATTAGTTTTTAGAAATACACTTGACAACTTTGTGTGGTATAGCCAAATTAAATAAGATGCTGTTGCGAATTTTCTTTTATTTATAAGTACATATATAAATATTCGAATATTTGCATAAGTAATTAATTGATGACACCTAAACAAAAATATAAAATTAAAAATATCCTCGAGCGTTTACATAAGTTTACTATAAACTTCTTGTGCGTCGTCACTTCATACCTGCTTAATGTCATCGCAAAATTTTAAAACGTATACAAATAATATATGATTTTATTATCAAATTATTTTGCGAGGACTAGATGTATTCGTTAATAAGTACAATCAACAAATCAACTTATTCTCCAGGAGCGGCTGAGATTTGCTCACAGACAACCATGATTCTCGTTTATTATGCATCTCGGATGTCTGCAATTTTAAAATCCTAAATTCGTAGTACAATATTATTCTTGCTTAATCACGTGATGCTTCATCGAAGTACGGTACAGTCTTTCCGCATATTATTATATACAAAGTTTAGCGAATTAATTATATTTTACGCACTATGAACCATCTCATTAAAAATAGATTTAAATATGGAAGTAAAATCAAATGCAAATGGTTTTAATTACACCGGCACACAAAAAAAAGTGGTCTGTACATTTGACCAGACCCATCTATCTATATGTATTTTGATGGCCCGTACACCGTCAAAATTTTGAGTAAATTGCGAAAAAACGCAGAAAATGGCTAAAAATTGCGAACAATTACAGTTATGAAAATGAAGAAAATTTTATTGAACTAGACCAAGTATGTTTCTTATGTATTTTGATGCGCTGAATCCAAATTCAGAATCTTTTAATCTCGATCATTGATATATTTATCAAAAATCGTAAAAAATAGCAATGAGTAGCAGAAAATAGCAAAACATAGTATTGTTCTTGCGTACCAATGAGAACTTTTATTACGTATGTGGGAATGATTTCTTGTAATATTTTATACTCTACAGAAGCCAAGTTACCCACTAATGTAGAGTTGAAGTCGCTTGATGAGTACGCTTGCGGACCTGCTTTCTCACCCTGACCAGACGCCGATACTGGGGTTCCGAATCCCTGCATCGCAAAGCACTTATCGGTTGTGCCTGCCATGACGGCATACACGCCGTTAACCCAGGGACTCTGCCAGACGGTTCTGTTGCCCACCGTCACCACGTGGAGGTGCCCTGGTCTCAGGCAAAAGATGAATGAGCTATAATTGGGTTTGATTTTATCCATTTTTTGTTGTAGATATTATTTTCAAGCTAGTCTCATTTAAATATACAAATTGGGCTGGTGATAGTGATGTAAGGATACGTATCCAAAAATCCGTTGGATCCGAATATTAAAAGAATCCGGATTATCCGGAACCGGCCGAGAACTTGAATACGGATTCGGAATCAAAATAAATTCGCATCGGGTGGTTACTAATGCAAAGTGCAAAGAGAAAACGGAATCGGAATCGAGTGTAAGCGAACAACACGGTCTGCGATTTGGCATAGTTGATATTGTGCTTTCTCTTTCTAATGACATTTCCTAAAAAAAGATGGCATAGTTATCGGGGTAACGGGTATCATATGAGATGAGACCCATTGGTTAAACTAGTCCCGCCTCACCCGAACCGAATTCAAACGAGAACGGCGCGACGCGGTGCCTTCTTATCCCTAAACTTCGACTTCGACTGGTATGATACGGATACCGCATCGACCTACCTAGCCGTGTATCCGGATAGAAAATGTTTTAGTCTGTTGTTGCATGCATACGTATACATGATCTGTAACCGCTTTCGCGCGGGTCAAGAAATGGATTCGTATTCGGATAATGGATACGGATATTAGCTGATTCCGATTCCGTATGATTCGGATATCTAATGAATACGGATATTTACAACACTAGCTGGTGATACTCTGATAACAAATAATTTGGTTTCTAATTTTGATATGTTATTTCGCCCCGAAACAGTCTAACAAACTGCTGAACTAAAAGTATATAACTAGGTAATATTTTGTTTGTTATCTGCATCTTCGAAGAGAAAATAAATTATTACTGATTGATGATCAAGGATCTGTATTGTATGTCCACACTAGGATGACTAGGGGTAAGTGAAAAATATTATTAAAAAAAAAAGATTTATTAACTAAAGTATTTCTAGCTTCACTGGTAAATTTGCCACTAACAGTCGAGCTGTTCTAAAGCATCAGGCTGTTTTTGGTTGGTGGACGGTTACATAGTTTCCAATTTGCTTGCAGCCAGGAGGATGGAGAACCTTCACATTACTCTTGATATTTCATAAAAATTGATTTCTATGGAATATGTAAAACCATTTAATAAAAACATCGCAAATACAATAGAGTTTCAAATGTAAAGAAATTATTTACAGCAATATGTCGTATAAAATTGTTCACGCCCTATGCTATTTGCTATTTTGATAATTATTTAAAATATATTTAGAAAGGTAGATTCACAAATCTGCAGAGCCCCGAAGTTATTTTTTTTGGCTAGTATTTTCAAAGATCAAAATCTCTCCAATTCAGAAAAACTAATCTAAAATTAGAAGTGAGTTAATAAATATCTGATTTGCAAAATGCCTTGTTTTGAAGAAATACTTAGATATTTTTAGCATGAACATGTAGTACGTGAAGAGAGAAGTACGTAGAAGTTGTGAAGATTTGTATTATCTAATCAATAAATATTTATTGTCTGGCTACCTAATTATTATTTGTGTATAATAATAAAATATCTGAATACCTACGTTCTTGATTTCTACTGTATCATTCTATACAGGTATCAACTAAATTGTACATCCCAGTACAACGTATATTGTAAATGAATTATCCAAAATAAAAACATTACATACAATTAAAAAGATTAATGGTCAGATTCTCCAACGCTAGACCGGCCTGATTTGACAACCAAAAGTTTTAAACTGACAAGTGTAAGAATAAGGCAACTAAGTTTTATACTATGAATTTGCATCCGAGATTTTTCGCAAATTTATAAAGAAAAGAACAATACTTTTAGCACGTACTTTTCACAATAATAGAAATAAATTCATTTTAGCAATATGTTCCAAGATGAAAATCATTTGGAAACCAAGTTAATGACGAATTATTAACAATGACAGGAGAAAAACCTGTCAAAACCTAACTGATCAACTAGAAGATCTTAATTTAAACCAGTACTAAATCTTAAACCTCTTGAGCGAATCTAAACGTAAAACTTTTGGCATAGGGAGACTACAAACTTTTTGTCGAGCTTTTTGTAGACTACAGCGACAGCATTAAACGGGTTTCTAAACCAAACTGGTAGATGTAAAGAATAGAAAATTGCATATTAAAGATTGAGAAAACTAAAGGAAAAAGGGTAAACATTTTAAATTGGTCTAAAAACCATTTTTTACTTAGGAACTAATTTTATTAATTAAGAGATAGATTACATATTCGTGGCTTATTTTCGATCTTTATCGGTATGTGGACTCCAGGACTTTGTATTTTATTCAATTATTCAGTTTTTGAAACAGTTAAATTTGATTTCCGGAACGTGAACCAAGTTTTTATTTGAATTTTTAAAATGTAAAAATCTGTCTGATTGTCGGATTCCGAAACATATCTGCTAGTGCATTATATAAAAAAGTCTCCTATTTCCGTTTATGTATAGCAAAAAGTCATTGTTGCTTCGTATTTTGTGATGAATAACAGTAATACTGCGAGTGAAACCCGCGATAAAGCATAATCTAGCTAATATTTTTATCTTATCTTATCAATAAATAAAATATATTGGATTTTTTATTATTCTAACATGCCAATATATAAATTTCTGCGTACAAAACTATAACTATGAATTTTCTTTAGCTAATTTGCTGGCTCGATTTATTTCAATTATCAATTAATGTGATGTCGAGTAATGTGGGAGCGGTTAAATAAATTGCACATACTTACTTAATATAGTTCACAATCGAAGTGTTTGATGGGAAAAAAACTCCCCCGTCTCTTAAACCGAAACATGGGTTTTTGTTCGATTTTAAAAGAAATAATACAAAGATTTAAGATTCTTGAGAAATTGAAAGATGGGGAGTTCTGCAAGTATATAGAAGCCGATTTATGGACATATATGAAATGTAAATGTGGTTTGTTACTAAAGTTCTTCCGGGAAAAATAATGTAAACCTCTGCCTCTACTATGTAGGCACTGTTCTTAGTTACGAGACTCAACCTGATTGGTTAGCTTCTTTTCCAAATACCTCGTCTACAGTACCGTGTCACAAGGGGGGCGACCGGCCTCTATGGTAATGAGGTATATGAACACATTAGGTATGAATATGAAAACATTTTATAGTTGGAATTATATATTTAAAAAATTATATGGCTGAAAAAACCGGAAAAACATGTACTGTTTTTTTTTCTTTGTACTTTACTTCTTACATGCCCTTTTTCAGTTGGTAATAGATACCTACACTTCTTAATAATTGCATATACATAAGTATTAATAATTAGACCGCTGATCTAGTAAATATTCTTACTCTAAACACTTAATTGTAATGATTAATACTATTATAAAAGACGTGTGTATATATCAGGATTGGGCCCATACCGATACTCTGTATCTGGGTATCTAAATTTGAGATACCCGCCGATACTGTGCCGATACTTTAAAATCCAGATATTAAGCATATAAAGCATCTGAATTTTAGATATTTACTGTCCGAGTTTATTAAAAAAAGAGATACTTTTTTAATTTTACTTTTATATTTTAGATACAAAATTAAAAATACGAACGCCAAGTAATGATCACTGAGGAAAATGATCACAGTACTGCTAAGAATTATTTTGTACGGATAACAATTTTTTTATTAACCAGTATTATTTAAACTATTGGTGTAGTAACACAGGTTAACAACTACAGCAATCCCTAAATTGCTAGAACGACATTTATAAACAGTATGCATTAATAACATTACCAATACAATTATGTCTTATGCCGTCCAGTCCTAAGACAACTTTCATATAAGGGTAAAAATTTCATTTCTTACTACTACACGTTAATACGTATAATACAACGCTTTATTACCTTCGCAAAATTGTCATGCATCTGTAAAAAATCTTTTCGTATCTGTTATTATTTAAAATCCCAAAAGAGGGATTGCCATTTCCGCACAATATCATTGCCCATCGGCGGTTTATCGTTTTAGTATGGTTCTAGGAGGAGACCAAGTATGAGCTTTTTGCGTTTCGGTGTGTCCCTATTTGATCTTTTCAAAATTGAAATTTCGACAGATTGGGGATGTCGTGATGTGATGTTCTTAGTGTTTTTTTTTGTTGTTGTTGTCTTAGTTGTTTGTGCAAATCATTGGAACAAGAAAAATCTTACCATTAATACCAAAGTATTAATAATTATTTATCAGTGTTCCATATTTTAAAAATACTCTCAATTATACGAGGTCTATGAAAAAATCCGAATTAATTTTGTGAAGAAGGTCTTAAATTTATGTTAACTTTGGTATCCTACAGCTCGAGATCTGAAAACGGACTCAGTTATCGGAACACGAATTGAAGTTTCACACCACTAGTATCAAGTTCTTTTCTATTTGTGATACTACTGGTACTATGTAGAGTCAGTACTAAGACAATACAGTACTAAATTACAGTATTGAAACTGAGAGGGAAGTAATTGATTGATATCTTAAACCGTTGTCGAAACTTCAAAGCTGAAACAGATTAATTGTCAACTGACTACATTTTGAAAACAAGTGAACTTACATAAGTATTGGACACTTCACAAAATTAATTTGAAATGTTAAGAGGAAACCAAAAATTTAATAATATAAATGATTTTTTTATTATCACGCTTTTTTAATAGATCTGATATAGTTAAGAGTATTTCTAAAATATGCTATATTTATAATTATAAGAACTTCTTGCATAAAAAGTTTTTTTCCAATAATTTGCACTTAACAGAAACCCACTAATAACACCCTGTATACCTATGAGAAAATGTTGCTACTCTAATGAAACAGTTCTATCACTGCAATTCGAAATATTAAATAACCCCAGCAATAAGACAAGTGGTCCTAATACAACTGAATGTTAAGTCTCAAAGTTTACAGGCAATAAGATAGATGCATACAGCAAACGACACAATTTCGTTAGCCCAAAAAAATTGGGTTATACAAGCTGCTATTTCGTATTATAACGACTATACAACGGAATTTTGGTGGCTATTGTAGTGGTTAATAACGGTACGAAAGAGGGGTTATTATAATTGTTGTCCAGTTTTATTACAACTGTAAGTTATATTATTACAGTTATAAAACTACATAATAGTCCCAATATTACTGGTTGGTTACTATAAAAATCTAGGGGATTAATGCCTATTAAAAAGCTGTATTTTAGTTATGCTTTCAATTTTTTACTAAGTCACCATATTGCTACCACAGTAAGACGGTCTAGCAATTTTTGTTGTATTGAAGCAGCAAAGCGCGTTGCTGTCCCATATAGTATTAAACAGTTGCATAAAGAGTTTAAGAATTCTTATAAGGAATAATTACCTTTTTTCTCAGTGCCGGGTGAAACAAAAAATTACATCCAAAATTTAAAAAAAGTTCCAAAAACGACCGACATTACTAAAGTTGCGGTGGCCACTTGACTAATGTATGCACATTATATGCGTGACAAATGTATACCAGCACCACTATCATATCAAGTTCTTAGACAAGTGCATCGCCTTTAAGTGACTTAAGTAGGGTCTTTTCTTCAGTCTCGGGAAATCTCATACAACCAATGCTAATGCTAATATTGTTATTTTTCTTATACAATTTTTTAGCCTTATTGTAACGTGACTTGTAACATACAGTTTGGACAAAAATAAAGCTTGCTCTTTCGATAATGGCTTTATTATATTATTTGAATTTCAGATACGCTCAGAGTTTCGGCCCAAGCCTAGACTACAGCGCACCTTTCTTTAAAGCGGACATGTCTAACCTCACGTTAGGCCCTATTCTATTGAAAGTATAGATATAAAACTTGACATGCATAGGTCAATTTCAGAGTCTTAAGATCATGTTAATTTGCCAAACATGTCAAAAAAGCTCCAAAAATACTTCAAACTATGACAACAATTCTAAATGTCAGAAAAGGTGTCACCTTTACTTGCTCCAAAAAGGTAAAAACAATTATTACGAGGAGTGCAAAGAATTACTGTTTGAAAAAAATGCATTTTAGCTTTTTTGGCGTCTTTTTGACATAATTAGCAAATAAACATAATCTTAAGACTCTGAAATTTACCTATGTTAAGTTTTATCTTTTCTCATAGAACAGGGCCTCACACGATTAAAAATTTAACATGTAAAACCATATGGTCCGCTTTAAAAAACTAACTGTATAACATGTTTATTTAACTTACTTTGCAAATACCCCAAGCAAACCCACAAAAATATATTCACTGTTATTAAGTAATACATTTCCTAAAAAAAATAAAAATTAAACCCGAAAACGGTTCTTATTAGAATTCTCACGGTACTTATTTAAACGTTCCTCAAACACTGGCAGTTTGAATTATTAAGCAATGTAATTAAGTAATCAAATACGGTAATTAAAAGACGATTCGCAGAGCTGTCTCGATTAAGTTCCATTAAATTGTGTGATTGAAAACAGTTCCAGGTAAGGTTAAGTTTTTTCTTATTAACTCTTATTTAAAGGGTAAATCAAACTACCCAGTAAATGTCTTGCTTTAAATTACGTAAGTATTATAAATATGCCTAAACTACGCTAAAAGATGAAAAGTACTCCTTCTAAATCACAAGTATGCAAGAAAAATATAGGCGCAAATATTTTTTACAACTACAAAATAGTAAATTGGTACATATTATGTTTTATGTTAAAAACATACCAACAAACTAAAATCATATAAAAATCCCTCAGAATTTTTTTCTGTCTTAGAAATCGCATTCGATTACGATCGGATGCAGTATTTCAGCTTTCATCAAATAAGGCCTAAATGTTAGTACTAAGTAGTAAAGTTAGATTAACTCTTTCTTTTCAATTCAGATGGGTTTGGGTGACATTCTAATTTGCTTTTCCTTAAAACATATCTTTTGAAGTTTAGGTACTTACTTTAAAATCTGTAAAGTACCTACAAACTACGAAAACCTCATAATAATAACCTCACTGGATATGATAACATTTTTATTGTTATAATATGACGCAAAATAGGTACTGTGTATTAGGATACAATCGTTGTACTAATTTATATCTTGTCCTTTCTTTCGATTCTATTGGTACTGACAGTATATGGTTGGAACCAAGATTATAGCATATAATTTTGTTTTTCGAAGAAATTTACAGACAGATTCTCCAACGCTAGTCCGGTCTAATTTGGCAACCAAATGTTTTAAACTGACAAGTGTAAGAATAAGTCAACTAAGTTTTATACTATGAACTTATTTCTGAGCTTTTTCGCAAATTTATCAAGAAAAGGACATTTTTAATATGTACTTTCAATAATAATAGAACTAAATTCATTACAGGAACTCGTTCCAAGGTGAAAAGCGTTTGGAAACCAAGTAAAACGCTGAAATATCACAAATATCACAATAATACATACGACAATGACAGGACAAAAACCTGTCAAAACATAACTGATCAACTATAAGATCTTAATTTAAACCAGTAATAAATCTTAAACTTTCTTAGTGAATCTGAACGTTAATGTTTACTACGTTAAGTCGGTTTTTAAATATGGTAACACTTCCAGTATAAATTAGTACAAGGGTAGGGTATCCATTCCGCAAATTTAGGTAAACCTGCCCAATTACAGTTTTAGCAACTTGGAGATCTTGAAATTGACGGATATTGTAAAAACACATTACTAAACAAAAAGTATACAAATCTACATAGATAACAGAAAACAAAAATATATTGTTTAAAAATTGTTGGCTCACCGCACGTCACATATTTATATTTAGTTTTATTGTTATAATTTATAATTTTGCTTGTAATCATATAATGTCGCGCGCGGTTTTTGAACCTCGGACTCGTTTCAACGATTTTATGCAAATTTATTACTTTTACAAAAAAAACATTACAAAAAGTTCTTTCATTTTGGCTATTCAAAAAACCTGATTTAAAATATTGATCTGGTTTTCAAAATTTATAACTCCGAGTAAACAAGCTAATTTTATTTCTAATTTATCCACAGCCAACAGTTGATAAATTTAACTAATTCGGATTCAGCAGATGAATTGACTGAGAAAGTCAAGTTTAAAAGAAAAAGTTCGGCCCAACTTACGCTATCTACATATTTTACTTCATGCATACGAGAGTTGTGTATAAGATATGTTAAAAGACAGCGTAAACAAGGTGGGAAAATTTATTAAAATAACGGTTCTGTAACTGCATATCCAAAAATGGTTTTTGGAAGCTAGTAAACGTGAATTTCTGCTAATATTTTAGGTCATAGTCATAACTAGAGATGGAACATTCTCGAGAATTTATTTTTGGGACATATTCTCCGAGAACAATGAGAATTTATCGGAAATTTTGGAGAATTTATTTTATATGTTGGATAATTTTATGTTCTGACTGCATAAACTGAAAGAACATGTATTTTTTCGAAAAGTAGTTTTTACAATAATATTATCTAAAAACAAAAAAAAGAGATGTAGAGATGGAACATTATCGAGAATTTATTTTTGGGAAAAATTCTCCGAGAAAAATGAGAATTTATCGGAAATTTTGGAGAATTTGTTTTATATGTTGGAGAATTTTATGGTTTGTTTGACTGCATAAATTGAAAGAATATATATTTTAACCCAAAGTAGTTTTTACAATAATTTCATCTGAAAAAATAAAGACATAGCACTGCACCGTACCTAATTTAAACAAATATTTATATTGTAAATTAATGTGATTACGCATCTTAGTCAAAATAAAGACACATTAAATTTTTATTTCCATTATTTTCGAGTAACTTTATTTATAAAACACAACTTGGAAACGCACTGTATAACATAACATGTCTAAACAAGTCATTTAAAACAACACAGAAAATAAATAAAGATAGATGCTCCAAGTTCCATCTATGATACAACAGCGGAATTAAAATAAATTACCTTAAATTTCCGTAAATTCTCCGAGAATGTGAATTTTCCAGAGAACATTCTAGCTCTCGGAAATATTCTCGGTAATTTTCTAGTAATTTATATTTTTTTCTAAAATCATAAATTCTCGAGAACTTATGTTGGGAAATTCTCGGTAATTTACCGTTCTCCAGAAATATTCGCTTGAGAACATTCTCATGGCACATCTCTAGTCATGACACATCTTGTTTAAGACGTGTCTTGTCTAATCCCACTGGGTGATAGCTACATGCCACTAAACCTGGATACACTACTACTGTAATTCTTTTCTTAAATTTTTTATTATTTAAAGAAATTATTTAAAACATTAAGTAATTTTTATTTAAAATATTATAAAGGCAACTTAAGAGCTCTTTAGATTCTAAAATTCTAAAGCAACCCAATGAAAGTATTAAAAGGGAGAAAACATAAATGGGACGAAAGCCGTTGATAAAGACGTGGTTAGGACCTTGAGCATTGTCATTCTCGGAAGTAATATCTACAATTAAAAGTACTAACCCTGGGAAAATAAAAAATAATCTTTACTGAAATTTACCTTAATGATTTTTTTATTTATGGCCCAAAATTTAGCGGTCAACTTCCTGTTTCATCTTTAGGGACAAAATACGGTTCATTATTGAGAGAAACCGAGAGAAGCCTAATCTTGTCTGGACCCCTCATAAATAAGTAGTCTCTGGCGAAACCAATAAAACTGGTTTTACTGCCCTCCCAACGTCTACTAACAATTCGGTATGGTTTTTATACCTATATGGCGGAATACAAATTAGGTCTTTCAAACACTGTGCAAAATGAACACGTGTGCATGTGAGATGTAGGGCCTGAGGAAGGTTCCTTGAAGCTGAAGACGTTGTTTTGCAGGCCCATTGCTAATGCTTGATCTGGTATAAAATTTACATAATATACAAGTTTTCTGCTTTAAATTTAGTATATAAGTATTTTTGTTCTCCTTTTGTGTCCATTTCTAACCGTTTTAAAATCTTGTATAAGAAAGTATTGTTTTAAAATTTTTAGCATTGTCACAGTATTCAAATGTAAAGGCCTAATGCAAAATGGGCCTAAGTCCCATTTTTCTCATTTTAAGCTTAAGCTTTCTTTCTATATAATTAAAATTGCCGTACGATGTTCAGGAGTTCATATACGAGCATGTTAACTCGAAAACAAAATGGCCAATTCAATGCTAGAAGGGCCTAAGTCCACTCACTACTGGTTCTACATCTTAAGAGACTGCTCCCCGAAAGAACGTTGTTAAGGTAGGACAGTCAGGAGTGGCTGCAGCCTTGCTCTTGCGAAACGTTCCCTCAGGATGTAGAATACGGAATGGAATGTTTAAATTACTTAAGTAAGCCTAAATCAAGACGTACAGTCGTGCCCAAAATAAAGTTTCATTTTTAATGCTTTTCCTATAGTAAATGCAAATGGTAAGCAAAGTGAGTCTAAGTCCATTTTTCTAGTATTTTCATCAGTAAAAAAAGTAGCATCATATTCATATTATGAAAAGAAAAGGACAATCTACAAAGAAAGAGGCTACAGGTAATATTACCATGGAGATGCAGGTTTTAAGTAACTGGTCAAAAATTATACAATAATTACGCATGATTCCGATTCAGCTGTTGACCTGATTTTTGCGAATGATTATAAATTATAAGAAGTACCAAGAATTTACCAGGCATTTTCGGATGATGACACGGTTGGAGTAAATTTACCTTTTAATGCACAAAATACAGCGAGTGACCAGAATGCTCACCGAAGAAAAAATAAATAGGATCACAGTTGTTTATGAGATTATACTTCGACCAGTGTAGATGAAATTTACAATAATATTGTGCACAACATGGTTTCAGCTGTGGATATTGTGGTTTCGGAAAAGGAGGTGAAGATTAATGTAAAACCTTGGATGTCGTGTGCAGTTATTAGAGGTCAAAAACAAAGAAACTTAGCATATAAAAAGTTAAAATTACAATTACACGCAATCAAGAAAACTGGGAAGACTATAGAGAGAAACGAAACAGGGTGCTAACCACTATAAGAAGAGAAAAAATAAACTATTATGAAAGAAATATTGATCAATGCAAGGGAAATAGTACAAAAATATGGCGCACATTAAAATAATTCGTTGGGCCTGAGATAAGTGGAGAATACTATATTATGGTGAAACGAGTAGTGAAATAAAATTCGAGAATGATTTTGGAAGGATGGCAGAGAACTTTAATTAATAGATTTTATGATAAGAGTATTCAAGATATAGCTCAAAATAGTCAAAATATACCGGTAGGGACGGAAATTGATAGTAACACACGGTGGTCTGACAGTTCGCTGCAGACATTTGACAAAGTGACAATGGTCAAGCTGCGTAAAAAATAAAGCCTAGGCTGACACTGTAATTGGAGTAAAACTCCTTAAAGACACCTTTGACGCGGTGGATATCCGGTGATAAATTTAATAAATACCTCCTTGGAAACCGGTCGTGTTCCTAATGACATAAAAAATAGTATAATATCCATTCCCAAGGTACAGAACCCTAGTTTGTCATCGGAATACAGACCTATAAACTTATTGCCAGTAATTGACAAGATTTTGGGGAGTGTCCTCAATCCTCTTCTGTTCATAGCCTATATTAATGATGTAAGTAGTATTTTAAAAAACACGTCTCGCAAAAAACGTCTTTTTGCCGACGATTCGCTGGTTTCTAGATATCTGAGCCGATGAACGAGACCATTGGTCTACAATACCATAATTCTACCACACTTTCTGTATTGTAATTCCCTGCTGATATCCTGTACCTCAGATAGTATCCAAAGATTGCAACTACTTAATGCAAAATAAATTGATGAGAATAGTATTGCGATATTATAGGGGTACGCCAATACGGGTTATGAGATCTAAATTGCGTTGGTTATCAGTACGAGAAAGCATTATTTCCAACAAGTTGATAATCTTTAAAATCAAAAACAGAATGTTCCCTAAATATTTTCGACACTTTTTAGTAGGGATGTCACGAATAGTAGTTTTTACTATCCGGCCAGACCGGATATTCGGCCAAACGCGAACCGCCGGATCCGGATATTCGGCCGAATATCCAACAGTTTAAAAGGACGAATTGAATTAAAGTTTGTAGCTATGTAAATCGAGCCGCCATGCCCGTCGTGAGATAATTTTTACTGTGTAATGCAGACCGGTGACCTGCAGCAACCGTACGCCGACGCCGTCAAGCGTGCAAAGTTGACAACATTCGCGGGAATCCCCGAAATGACGGGCGGGTTTCACCGAAATAGTAAAAGTGGGTTATGTTATTTGTTGTGTATGCTTTCAAATACTTGTCAGCACCAGCATCCACAATTTTCAGCGAACGACTTTTTTCGGAGACAGGCAATGTGTTTGAAGAAAAGCGGAATCGGCTTTCCTCCGAAAATGGCGAAATGTTAATTTACTTACACCACAATCTTCCATTAGTTAATTTTAAACATTAGAAATTTAAGTTCGTATTTTCGTTACATAAATTTACTAGTACTAGTACTAGTATTCAGTATTATTAGGTTTCAGTTTTTATTTTTGTCTAAACTTACCTAAGGTTTTCGTGTTGTATGTTGTTTATTTTAAAATAAAAAACTCATTCGTTTTACATGCGACATAATTATTTTTTATTATAATTTATAATAATAATAAACTGTCTCCATACAATAAAATACATCGGATATTCGGTCGAATATTCAATTATCCGGCCAAACCAGATATCCGGCCCAACCGGCCGGATATCCGGATCCGGCTGGATAGACCGAATATTCGCGACATCCCTACTTTTTAGTGCCTAGGTCAAGTGCTTAAAAAGACAGTTAAATATAGAAATTTCGGAGCTTAGATATAAACTTGATTAGATTAAGTACACATTGTACCTATATTATGAATTAGCTTTTGCTATACAAAATAAATAAATAAATATTAAATATTTTCAGACATGTAGTAATAAAATTTTTCAATTCGCTTTTTGTTACAGAAACCATGGAAAGTGACTTAAGTACATTTTGCATTTGAGCCTCCAACTGCTTTAGTTAATCCGCCTCAATAAATTTGGTTATTTATTTTCGAGTTTATTTTACAGGTCGTCCAGCCAGGTTTTTAATCCAATTCTTTGAGGAGAAAATATAAGGCAAATTTGGTGTCGAATATGTACCTATTATTATGTCTCTTAAAAGTTAGTTCTGCGCTTATTTAGAATTAATAAATTTCTGCAAATACTTATAATCAATGACCCATGTTGTTTATGAACGTCATTTATTGATGCTTATTTGCTTTTACGTTTATCATTTATAATAATAATTAAGTAATACTATTTGCGACTCATTATTAAAATATAGAACTTGTACATACATAAAGAATGAAACCACCCGTATAAACAGTTTCTTATTTACTTACTTTATTAAAAAAAACTCTGGGACTCGTAGATTTTACACCTATTCATTTTTGTGAATACTTATATTAAGATTAAATATTAAGTGATATCTAAGTACCTATTTGTTTAAGTTTATATTAGAATTAGCTGACCGATTATTTGTATGCACAATTTTTCCGGTATAAAAACAGCAATTATTAAATTTAAAAAAATTAAGGAAAGCATCTTTGTCCTTGTACGATTTTGTTGATTTCCTTGTTACTTCAGTTTCTAATTTTGTAACTGAGTTATGAACATGAATATCGCGCGCCTGTTCAATCTGATGGTAGGTAGGTGCAATTTTGCTACCTATTTAGGTATCCGTACTCAAATACTTTTAAAACTGCTAAACGGCTTATATTTATCAAAAATTTACAGATCAGAATCTAGAAGAAGTTAATAGTTTTTTTACTATACAAATCGACCAGAACAATCTATATACTTATACCGATGTATTAAAATGGGTTATATTCAAACATGACATCATCAGATGAAAATTTATAAAAGAACTAGGTACTTAAGTATTTATATATTCACATCAAAACGTCAATAAAAGTGAGTTGTAAAGACTTTCAAAGTATTAAAAAATAATTGCAAACTTAATAAATTACCCATAGAATGAAAAGTTCAAATAGGGAAAAGTATGACTAATAACTGGACCGAATGGAACTGTTTTCTTCGAGAAACAATCAGCTCTGCGAACATTCAATATCAATCATCACCTTAACACAACTAACCTAACCTGATTTTGTTCAGCCGCCAGGTAAAATAAGGTAACGGTTTAACATTCCGGTGCGACTGGGCAATTTTTTGGCAAACTAGGCCGATTTTACTAACAGACACCACTAGGGAATGTCCCTAGTTCATGGCACTCCCGATTTTCTCACCATATGCCCATATTTTCGTCCGTATTTATTTTGCCCACGTAAAAAGCGTGCTACTCACATAAACGATCCGCGGTGAACTGCTCACCTGTGTCGTACAGTGATGCCAAGTGTGTTAGAAAAAAATCGGTATATCGCTTTTTCAAGTGGCTATAGATTTTGTTGTATTATTTCTATTAAAATTTATTTTGATTTTCTTTTCTTTATTTTAAGCTGATATCTATAAGAGATAATCTAAATCGATGATGAAAAAGCAAATTTTATTTGCTTACAATGTACAGTTGTTTGCCGACTACTGAATTGGATCTTCCACTGCAAATTGCTCAGATCTACTTTGCTCTAGCTCAATTATTGTTAATTTGAAAAGTCTTGAGAATTTGTATTGATTTTACCTGAGCTTATAGACCTATAACGAATAAAGTCAAATAAGTTTCATTTATAGGTATCGTTTACAGTTTATCTCTGTTTTGAGTAGAGGGCGAATCCACTGACTAACAACAACCGTAAAATAAGTTTTTTATTGAATATTTTAAGATAATACCTATAAGGTTTTACGTCAGAAGTAAAAATTAACTTAAAACTCTTCCATATCTTTACAGTATATGATAAATAAGTATACCCATAAAGATAATTTAATTAATAATTAGCCTCAAATGTTTATTGGCAGACTGTGTCTATGACTGTCAACCTAACTTCATGTCGAACTGTTTTTCATTTAAATTTGTACTGTGTACTGTTTGTAAAAGTGATATTTTAGTAAAATCAGGTAGGTACTAACGTATACTCACGCGATCGCAATTTAAACGAATATTCAATCGCGCCCACAGTATGATTTATCATACGTTAGCGACGTCACGTTTTAAGGGTATGTTATTTGTAGCTGGTATCAAAAGAACGTGTTTTGATGTGTGAGAGCTACAGTCCATAGTGTCTTATCATTGAAATAATACATATTTTCTGTTTTATCAGCTTAAGTTAAATATTCTAAACGTAGGTGTATCACAACGTATTTTTATTTTACGAAAATGAGTAAAAGGTAAGTTTTCATTGCAATATTATCTTATTTCTAGGTGTTTCGTTTATTTAAGTTTATTGTTTAGATTATTTTACGTATTTATAACAAGCTAATATATAATTTAGATTCATTTTTATTAAAATAACTTTTAAATCTCAAATATTTTACAATGTATGAAAAATCATACGTTGAGCTGATATAAATATATGTTTTTGGCAAAAATTATATGCCCCAAACAAACCCAAAGATGCTGAAGAACTACTAAATATTCTGGAAGAGCTTGATTCTGAAAGTGTATTAGAAGACATAAAAAAGTCTTCAGAAATCCAGTTTGTTCTGACTCCGGCCAATGATGGGGCAGATAGCGATCAGGATGATGCAAATAGTGACAAAGAATGTATGCCGAGTATTCGTGATGTTGGAAAAGGCGTTCTAAGGGAACCTATGGATGTTATACTGATTCAGGGTAATGAAACCGTGGATATTACGGAATTAATATCCAAAGCAGCGTCGGAAGAAATACCTGATCCACAGTTACCTAACCATGAAGAATCGGATCCTGAAGACGAGGTTCCACTAGCAAAAATATTCAGACACGAGATTTATAAAAAGGAAAAACAAAAGCAAAATCGTGTTTGGGAGGAAAAAACTCTAACGCAAGAAAATGAAAAGCGAAAAATTAAAAAGTCTGATTTACCCGAATTTTGTCAATAAATAAAAGATAAGAATCTCGATCCCGTGGATATTTTTAAAGCATTCTTTGATGAAACGTTCGTACAATTTACTTGTGATGAATCTAAGAAATATGCCAGTTCAAGGGGTCAACACAACTTTCTTGTCTCCACCTCTGAAATCGACATTTATTTGGCAATATTATTACTTTCCGGATATACCAAAGTTCCAAACAGAAGAGATTATTGGGAAACAAAACCTGATAGTAGGTACTTAGTAGCCAACAGCATCTCTCGAAATCGATTTGAAATGATTCATCGCTACATACATTTCAACGATAATACTAAAATCGATATAATCAAAACAAAGTATATAAAATACAACCACTTATTGACTATTTGATAAAATCGACCATCTTGTTGATAGCCAAAAAACACTAAGTTTCATTGCGTCAAGTGTAATATTGGCCTTCATCCTGCATCATGTTTCAGAAATTATCACACACCTTCACATTAATGCCTATATCTAATTAAGACTCTTGTAACAGTATTTTTTAATGCCTAATATTATGTTAAGATTTTTGAAATAAAAATTATTTAGAATTTAAATAGACTTTTTTTGGCCCAGCGTATGAAATAACATACGGTAAAAAAAAGATATAACAAAAAAGAAATTTAAATAAAAATGAATAGAACTGTTCTTAGGAGCCTTAAATAAAGTAGATTTACATAAAAAAACATTTAAATTCAAAAAAAAAATTACTCGGGCAGCATTGGGTTGTATTATTTTAATATTAGGGTAGGGTATACCTACTATATGTAGGTATGATGATATTAAAATGTATGGTGATAGGTTTCTAACATCAGGATCTAATTATTGTTATTATTATTTATTTATAATCTACATAATACAGTCACAAACCGGCAGATTTACTATTAAACGCGAGATTAAACGTTATTACTAAAACAGGACAAATCCTACAATGAGTTCTTTGACTTTCTCTCGGCAAAAATCGATCATCTTATCTCTGAATTCCCTCCGCTGAAGTTATCGTCGCAGGCGACTTCAACGTCCATAGCAAGGAATAGTTAGGATCCCCAAAAACTGACCCAGAAGTAGGGTTGCAACTTTTCCGGAAAAGTTGGAATTGATGAAAAGTTCGATCAACTTTTCAAGAAAAGTTCGGCAAAGTTGGAAAAGTTGAGCTTTAAGGTAATTTTAAGGTTGCATCTTGCATTGTGATGTGTTCTTGTGTGGAAATTATGTAAATAAAATACTGACCCAACCTTTTATTATCTATCATATTATTTATATAATTTATAAACTAAAATAATCAATAAAACAAAACAACAAACAATAAAATATAACCTAAGAGTACGACCAAAGCCTCCTAACCTAAGATGAATCACCATCATCACTGCTAAACGAAGAATCTTCATAAATAGCGATAGAATCATCAGACTCCGTAGATTGTTCATCTGAATCTGACCCTGGCCCATACTCATCATTTGTCGATTCTAGTTCTTGACTCTCTGCTAAAGATGTTTTAGATTGTTTGGCAGGAGCAGGAATCCCACATTTTGACCTTGTCAACCTCTTCGTGACCATACTGGCACTGCTGGCAGAGGCGGATAAACCTAAACCAGACTCAAAGGGTACTTGATCAGTGTTGGCAGTGCTGCTGGTTGAAAGGACTTGGGGACCATCTTCACCAGCAGTCGTGGTCTTTGTGTTATGGTTTGTTGTAAGCAGCTTCAAATTGTGGCTGATGTAAACAATTTTTCCCGCTCTCTCCGTTGTTAATCGATTTCTACTTTTCGTATGAATTCTACTATATGTACTAAAACTTCTCTCAGTAGCTGCGGATGTTGTTGCCATTGATAAAATAGCAGAAGCAACATTAGATAGAGGAGATGTAGAGCATATGCCCTTCCACCACACTACAGGATCCACTTTGTGAGCACACGTCCAGACAAATTCTTTAGCCCACAGTTCATCCTTTGCTTTATATTTAGCTAAGTCAGTTATTACTTGTTCGGCATCCACATCTTTCATATGCTCTGAAATCTTATTGATGAACTCTAAGTGGCGGCCGGCGAAATTTCAAAGTTGCATATCTCTGTTCCTACTTACAGGACCCGTACCAAATTTAGGGGTTTTACTAATGAGCCCACTGGGAATGTTTTGGTAAAGAAAAAATTCATTTTGTAATTTGCGAAAAAAAGTTGAATTTTTGCTCTGCCGACCCAGGGGAAAAAAATGAACACGTTTAGGTATCTTATTTATTATTTTTTCTACACAAATTGTATATCATTTTGTCGACAATTTTTAAATTTTGCGAGAAAATAATGTGTTAGGAGAAAGTTATAGTCATTTGAATTTTTTGTAAAATTATATTTTAGGCTTAAAAAAATTCAAATGACTATAACTTTCTACTAACACATTTTTTTCTCTTAAAATTTAAAAATTGTCGACAAAATGATATAAAATTTGTTTAGAGAAAATAATAAATAAGATACCTAAACGTGTTCATTTTTTTTCCCTGGGTCGGCAGAGCAAAAATTCAACTTTTTTTCGCAAATTACAAAATGAATTTTTTCTTTACCAAAACATTCCCAGTGGGCTCATTAGTAAAACCCCTAAATTTGGTACGGGTCCTGTAAGTAGGAACAGAGATATGCAACTTTGAAATTTCACCGGCCGCCACTTTAGGCTAACCCAGCTTTGCCATTATTTTATTTATTTTATTCTCTAGCAGGAAAATCCCAAATACAAGATAATTGGACCAAAATACAATTTCTCTCAATACAAGTAAAAGTAAATACTAAAAATATAACCAATACTTACAAAAATATACATATATATATATATATATATATATATATATATATATATATATATATATATATATATATATATATATATATATATATATATATATATATATAAAAGAATAACAAATATTCCAATGAAGGAGACTCCCTAAGTCCCTGATTTTCCTCTATTTTGTAAGTAAAGTAAATATTTCCCTTTTTTGACGTCGCGGGGAATCGCCTACTACCGAAATTTCCAACTTTTCCAAGGTACTAGCGAACTTTTCCAACTTTTCCGAAAACTTTACCAACTTTTCAAGCGAACTTTTCATCGGTTGCAACCCTACCCAGAAGGCAGAGCAGCAGAAAACTTCGTAATCAGCAACTCGCTCACCAATTTGATCAGAGGGTCAACATACTTTCCCCACGATTCTACCCATAATGCAAATCCACTAGTTTTTTTCTTACCACCCATCCTGAGCAATACTTAACATCCCCTTGGTCGTTCAGATCATGGCCTCATTACCGTCTCTTGTCCCATACATTCCGAGTTTGGTGCACGAACGCACGATCTGGCACTACAATTCTGCCGACTGGGATGGTCTTCGAATCTTCTTCTTGCTGTCCCTTGGAACTCTGTCTGTTTTTCCACTTCCGATTCCTCCGAAATTTGCTCTCATATTCTAAAATATCTAGAAAAACACAAAATCATTCATACCAGCTGATCTCCTTAGCTTTGTCTCTCGAATTTTATGGCGAATCTCAGATTGTTGCTCTTGATATTTCCAAGGCCTTTGACCAAGTATGGCATGCCGCATTCCTCAACAAACTACCTTCTTACGGTCTTCCTACCAAACTATGTACCTGGATCAGTATAGCTTCCTCTCTAATCGGCGCATATCTGTTGTGGTTGACGGTCGCTCATCTAACTTCCATCCTATCCTATCAATACTGGCGTCCCTCAAGGTTCAGTCCTGGCACCAACCCTATTTCTTCTTCACGTTAATGACCTGCTCTCTTCAACTACCAATCCCATCCACAGTTATGCTGACGATAGTACCTACTCTTCATTCTAATATTCATTTTTCTTTCGAGCCAGAAAATACTTCTCCCCTTCCAACTTATACACTCTCTATATTTCCCAAATAATATCTAATTTAGAGTACTGCTCCCACATCTGGGGAGCGGCATCACCTTCGACACTTAACATCCTTGATTCTATCCAAAAGAGAACCATTCGACTTGACCCAGCCCTCACGAAAAAACTCCCTTCTTTCGCTCATCGTCGCGCTGTTGGAGATTTATCCCTTTTCTACCGCTACTTCCACGGATTTGCTCTGATGAACTAGCCGGTATTATTCCCCCCTTGACTGTTCCTAACAGAACAACAAGAGGCGCGTTACGTATGCATCCCTTTACTGTCCAGCTACAAAAGCCTAGAACAGACCACTTCTCTCGCTCATTCATATCAGGTCTCCAGATTATCGAACAAATTACCTGCAGATGCTTTCCCTTCCCGTCCCAACCTCCAATCCTTCAAATCCCATATCAATAGACTACATTTCCCTTCTCTTCAGACGCCCACGGTACGTTAGTACTTAGGATTGAAGTCTAAGTGGGATGTCTTAGATGATAAAAAAAGGTGTAATTAGACAATTTAGGGTTTAAAAGGAAGTGTATAAGAATAAGACAACGAAACCAAGTTTTGCCTCATAAAATTAATTTTTAAGTTTTTTCCACATTTATACAGAAAAAATCATATTTAAGTGTACAACATAGCGGACACGGACATAACAATGTCCGATGAATAAAATAATTTTCGCAAAACGTACCTATAGCATTAGTTGTAAATGACAATATAAACCAAACTCACAACAAAAAATTGTCAAAGCCTAACTGGACAGCTAGAATGACATTTTAAAAGTCTTCTTTTTTTACGAGGCAAGTACTCCAGGTGCACCTACCGATTTTTTTCCTTCCGTGATATAGTTTATCAAAAAATATTAGGAATGCATTTTTTACGTGCCAATTGCCCAAAAATAAGTCACCCCTGAAGGTCAGCCCTAAAAACTCGATTTCACCTGCAAGAGAAAATTAGAGTTATTATTTTATTATACAAATATGATAAACTGCCAGTGGTTTGATTTCGAAAATGTATCTTCTTCTTCCTAGATAAAATCGACCAAAATTCGTCTTGGGGGGTGAATTTCAGAAGTGATTTGTTTCTTTAATTTTGGGAAATTAGCACGTAAAAAAATACTTGTCTAATATTTCTGATGTACATATCACGGAATGAAAGAAATGAGTTAAGTACACCGGAGGTACTTTCTTTGTTAGTGAAGTGTTATTTGAAGTTAGAAGAAGTAGAAGTAGACAAAAAAAATCGCACATCTAGACAAACGCACAGATACTTCTTGTATCGATACAACTGCGATACAACCGCAAAACAATCGCAATGTAAATGCGATCTACTGTACCTTTATACACCAGCTTATGAGCCAAAAGACGTGCTTGTGCCAAACACTCTTCGTGTGCATTCAGTACATGTTTTAAATTAAATAATAAATACTAAATGAATATTTTATAGCACATTAATAGTAATTACATTATAATATAACCGTAAAACATAAGAGTCTTAACTGACATGATATGAATAGTAAGAAACGTATACCTTATCGGCAAGCCTTTAATATGTAAACATAACCTTTTTTTAGGTTAGGTCTATCGTACTATAAATTGAAACTTTTCACCTAATTTTATTGGTTTTGTGTTTTTTTAAACTTAGTTTTTTTTTATCTAAGACATCCCACGTAGACTTCACGCCTAAGTACTAACGTACCGTGAGTGTCTGAAGAGAAGGGAAATGTAGTCTATTGACACGGGATTTGAAGGATTGGAGGTTGGAATGGGAAGGGAAAACATCTGCAGGCAGTTTGTTCCATAATCTGGAGACTCTAGGTATGAACGAGAGAGAGAAGTGGTCTGTTCTAGGCTTTTGCAGCTGGGCAGTAAAGGGATGCATACGTAACGCGCCTCTTGTTGTTCTGTTAGGGACATTCAAGGGGGGAATAATACCGGCTAGTTCTTCAGAGCAAAATCCGTGGAAGTAGCGGTAGAAAAGGGATAAATCCCCTACAGCGCGGCGATGAGCGAGAGAAGGGAGTTTTCTCGTGAGGGCTGGGTCATTGATAAGTCGAATGGCTCTCTTTTGGATAGAAGCAAGGATCTTAAGTGTCGAAGGTGATGCCGCTCCCCAGATGTGGGAGCAGTACTCTAGATTAGGTCTTATTTGGGAAACATAGAGAGTGTATAAGTTAGAAGAGGAGAAGTAGTTTCTGGCTCGAAAGAGAAAACCAAGCTTTTTAGCTGCCGATGTGGCTACTGAAGTAATGTGTTTGTGCCAGGTGAGACCATGTTCAAAAGCGACTCCAACAAGATCGAATTGTTCATTGTTTTGTAGGGCTTGGCCATTCATGTGGATGGGGTAAGCGTTGCCAGATTTTTTGCGTGAGAGGGAGCAAGACTGGGTTTTGGAGGCGTTGAACTGAACAAGGTTCTTGGCACCCCAGTCTAAGATTAACTGAAGATCTTGGGAAAGGGATAGGTACATAGATCTGCGTCCATTATCCAACTCCTGATTCGAAACTTGTCTGGAAAAATGAATATTGGAGTGAAGAGTACTATCGTCAGCATAACTGTGGATGGGGTTAGTAGTTGAAGAGAGCAGGTCATTAATGTGAAGAAGAAACAGGGTTGGTGCCAGGACTGAACCTTGGGGGACACCAGCATTGATAGGATGGAAGTTAGATGAGTGACCGTTAACCACAACAGTTATGCGCCGATTAGAGAGGACGCTGCCGATCCAGGTACATAGTTTGGTAGGAAGACCGTAAGAAGGTAGTTTGTTGAGGAGTGCGGCATGCCATACTTGGTCAAAGGCCTTGGAGATATCGAGAGCAACAATCTGAGATTCGCCATGAAATTCAAGAGACTTGTTCCATTTATGTGTGACAAAGCTAAGGAGATCAGCTGTGGATCTTGGTTGACGAAATCCGTACTGTCTGTCATGGATGATTTTGTGTTTTTCTAGATATTATATTAGTTAATAAATATCAATAACATTAAATAATTATGATTTATTACATTTTATATCTTATCATAATTAATTAACCGCGGAAACAGCAACAATAATAAATCCTGAAAATTTATTTTATTCGTCACAATGGCCTGATAGAATCTAATAAGTCTACATTTGAAATTTTCCCTATAAGTATTATTAATAGGAAACAGATTTTTAAAACAATATTTTATCTGGGACAATACCATAAAAATGATTCTCTACAACTATTCAATAATACGTTTCTTATATTGACACACTTTTTGTAAGTTATCATTTTCACTATTTCATAGTGTATGGAAATGAGCTTATTATTCAATAGGCTTGGAACAACCAGAACGCAAGATTTCAATAACGGCATGCGACAGGAAAACTTCAAAACATTTGAGTTGTCTGCCTTTATTATCAGTATTTGGTTCTAGTATCTTATTTGGCGATGCATTATTAATATTGTATATTTACGTGACTTTGTGGGGGGGGGGGGGCTTAAGCCCTGGCCCTTGAGATAAAGTTGATTTGAATTTCTTATATAGATCACCAATCGGTCTTTGGGGGGGGGGGTCTAATTTCCCGTTGGGGGGGGGGGGGGGGGTGGGCTAAGCCACCCCTAGTTGCGCCTCTGATTTGAAAAAGGAATTAAACAGTGAAAATAATAAAATTTTTACACCCCTGAAGAGGTTAAAGCAGCAAAAAAGCTGGGAAAAAATGTTTGAAGTGACAGAAGGCCTAAATGCATATTTTGTGTCTTGGTTTGGCTTATAAGTATTGTAAAGGTTTCCGTTGTTACGTTGTGTACTCTGTATAAAAGTAACATTGGTAAAACCACTTTCTAAAGGCTATGCAAATAGAAACTTCATTCTCATGAGTAACTGATGCCAACATTTCCATACGTTAAACAATATAATACGAATATTATCTAGTTTCGGAAAACAGACACTAATATTTTCAAGGTCTGACATCCGACAAGAAAACCAACAGGTTACGATCAGTTATCGAAACTGCAGCGTCATTGCTCACATCTATCCCAAAACACACAAATTTATACTGACTCCCTTGTTTAATTAAGAGTTCTTTAGGTTCGTGAGTAGTGAGTACTGCTTATAAATAATCACATTCTCAGGTTGCAGTATTAGAAATATTTTTTAATGATATGCCTCTACACATACACATCTAACACATAATGACAAAAAATAGTTTAAAAGTTGAAGATGTCGCAAGTGAAGGAAAATTTTTCATCAAAGGGCGGCATTCTCTAAAGTTACATGAGGTCTTGAAATAAAACCCAGCACGACACTTTTTTCAAGCTCATTAGGTCCAATTTTATTAAAGACTCGTAGTTCCTAGCAAAAATGCTTTGGGTTTAATTTACTATTTGGCTTTAAAAGATTCCAAGGAAGGTAAGGAGCACTTAGTGTGCTTCAACTCGCACTTAATGCAAATGTAAATGCCTGAATTCGAATTCTAAAATTCATGCTTTGTAATAAAAATGCCCAAGTTTTGACTACTATACCTAACTATTTTACAATCTGATTCTAAAACTCGAGTAAGTTGAACAATATCGATAGAATCAAGAAAACAAAAATACGTTTACCTGAGCAAATCTAAGCAATGTTCCATCGCCACCTCCATTGAAGATTGTTGACCAAAAAAACCGCGCGATATTTCAGTGTTTAACTGACACTAGAAATAAGATGCCTGTCACCGTGCAGGCCTGACTAAATGCAAAAACACATGTCCAATGTGGCAAATACCTGTCATGTGGTAACCTTACACTGAACTATTTTCCACAACCAACAATAATACGAGTTTTTGAGTATTAAGAAGGATGTATTTTTTGATGACCTAGGCTTTTGCCCTGCGCGATTGACCAGTTTCCGCGTGAGTCATGCAAGCACGGAAAAAGCAGTTTATGGACGTGTAATGAAAAATGTTTTTCATTATATCTATCAGAAAATAACAACACAAAAATAAATAAAAGTAAATTCAACTAATTATTAGGTACCTTTATTTCGAAACATGAACAGTAACAAAATATAGTATTTATAATTTAAACTATTTCCACTGAACGTAATATTTAAAGTGCAATTTGTATTATAAATATTCAATCCTTTGGGAGGCAATTCATTTTGTAAAACTGATGTTTTTCAAAAGCAACGCGAAACAAGCGTTGTTAAGCGTTGCTAAGGAAATTTCATTCAGTCGCATGTTTTATTATGATTGGAAAGTCGGCAGTCTTAATATCTTTATCACAAGTAATGTTAGAAGAAAAAAACAAAGATTGACTTATTAATTATAATATTTAGGCTGCAATTTAACAATTTAATTAATGCAAATTTTATTCTACTTTGTTGAATTTTACGCTTGTTCCAAAATAAATTAGTTGCTATAATATAGGCGACTCAAATTAAGAACGTGACGTCCTCTTCAGCCGATTTGCTAACTGCTATAACAGGGAATGTTTTCGTTTCGTCTTTGTCTTCATTATCGTGTTATTTGGCACCTGTCAATTTTGTCGTCTAGTGCACCCTTCTTCCCCGTTAAAAATCAGCTGTACTAAGCTAAACTAAGTAGACTTAGTTTAGTACCCTTTATTTCTGAATAGCCAGCTGTATACCCTTCTGCCAATCAGTGCCGGATTACGGCTGTTTACTGTCCGGGGCTATTCAAAGCTGACCGCCCCCCCCCCGCTGTCAAACGTGAGCAACCCTTAGAAGAACAATGTAAACTACAAATGGGTCGAAAACCAGTTTTATCACCTGAAATGGAAGAAGACTTGGTACAGTACTGTTAAAGATATTATGGTCTAGGACTCGCAGACATTCGCAGACTAGCGTATCAGCTTGCTGGAATAGCCCTCCGCATCCGTTTTCAAAAACAGACGCGAATGCCGGCAAAAAATTTTAACATCTGTCAGTCAAAATTAGATGTTCTAACATCAATATCCCCGAAAATGATATATTAGCGAACATTTTTGTACAATTTCCTGGTCTCCCCTATTTATCCCCACCCCTCGGTAATTTTTTTAACATCTGCTAGACAAAATTAGATTTTATGCCCTCATTAACCCCGAAAATGGCGTGTTAGTCATCATTTTCAGACAATATCTAAGCCGCTTCGGTTTTATCCCTCTCACCCCCTTCCCTTTATTATTTTTTAAAGTCAGATACCAATAAGATCACCGGACCGTCATGCTAAACACAACGGAGAAAAAATTATTGAAATCGGTTCTACCGTTCCGAAGTACCTACACACGCAAAAATTGTCGATTTCAAGAGTTCTTTTTTTAGTTTTTCGCAGTTTTTTTAGGTTTCCACTCACTTCAGCAAAACACCCTTAAAATGGGACTATTCGGGAGAACTCATCTACAAAACGAAAAAAAATTATCGAAAACGGTCAATCCGTTTAAGAATTATGCGTGAACATACATAAAAAAATAATGAAAATAATAATGACACATATGGATCGAATTGATAACCTCCTCGTGAAGCCGGTAAAAAACAGAATAAAAGGTTTCACGACAGAAAATGCCAACTGTTTTGTGTGTCACTTGTGTTTGATTGGGTTTTTTGAATAACTGTTATTGTTTTTCAGCTTTACAATATTACTCCAGTCACCGCCCCCTGTAGCCCACCGCCCGGGGCTGATAGCCCCCTTAGCTCTCCCCTTGAGCCGGTGCAGCTGCCAATAAAAAAATACAAAATAAAAGCTATTTTATACTGAATCATACCTGTAATTCGAAAATAAAGAGGATGGAACAATAAATTGCCCTTTCCGGTAGCAGCAAAGTTTTAATTAAAAAAAAAAAATGCTGAAAAACATCGCAAGTATTCAAACCAAATAGTCGTACCTTAAAAATGTATCGTAAAGAAGAAAAATTTAATTACGCAGTTTTTTTCAAAGAAATAATAAGAATTTGCATCGTCCTTTAACTTTGAAACTGTCTAAAATAGTATTTTTATAAAGTCAATAAAGATTTTTAAACCCATCTAGCAACACAGCATAGATTAAGTCTAAACGCATGCGTATACACTTACGTAACCGACTTACTTAGCCGGTATAAGAAATATCTCAGATATTCGAAAGATATGTATACGACCCGACCGATGTTTTTATAGGCACCGCGTTGCCAAACCTCCTCAACTTTCATTAAACCAATAAATTCTCGGTGACAAAAGAATTTGCATCATAAAATGCACATTTTTGCATAAACAATAATAAACATTTTAAAAGTGAAAATGTATTTATACCTGAACGGGAATTTCCAATCGTATTCGGTACCTTTACACAATATTAAAATGGTTGAATTTGTAATTATCGCTAACAGCAACGGATAATTAAAATGTAATATTATGTTTTTTGTATACGTAAAATTAAGGTATGTCTTTTGTTTTTATATTTAAAATTGTCAATGTTTAAAATGTTTAAATTTAAAAAAATTCTTTGTAGGTACAATTTCTGATGATGGTTTAATAAAGAATAAACCAAAACGTCAAAAGTGTTTTGTTTTAATTAGGATTTTATAATTGTTTGGTTCGTTCAATAACTTTTTTTAACCCTCCTGTCTTAGGAAAAACTCGGCGACTTGTCCAGCTGTCGCTATGGACTGAGTCTTTTGTGACTATTTCGGATTAATTTTTATTCGAGAATGACACTGAAATATTTGGCTTCTCTGGAGAATGTTAATTCTGTTTCATTCTCAAGATTTTAATTCTGGCTTCCTCCTTTTCGTAAAAATAATAAAAACTGTTTTGCTGGGATTTACATTTCTCAGATATGTATTCGGTTTACTTACTCTTAGTGTAAGAAGAATATCTTGCAGTGCACACTGATGGGAATTATTTGTAGCTCTATTTGTAGACGAAACTAACATTAAGCATAAAGAATTTTGGTTTTGTTAAAAAAGCTTCACGCCACGAAGGATGAGATGATGCTGGTGTAAGTCGTAATCTTCAAAATGTAATCGATGCTATAACTTTGCTTAAAAGTTAATAAAATAGAAAAGGAACCATAAAAGTCTGACGACACGTACCAAGGTCAGTACAAAGTAAAAAAACAGACAAATTATTTAGGTAATATTACAGAACTGGTAAATAAGAACTAAATAAAAAATGTTGGCTAGTATCAAGACTAGGAAAATACCTATAATCTCTGCTATATAGTACTCGAAAAATTGTTAGCGGTAAATACTTGTTGTAAAACCTATTTAAAACAACATAAGCAGTTCAACATACGTTTTGTTTTTAAACAGGCTGTTTCCTAATTTTGAATATGTATAAATTAAATAAGTATTGTCAAATATTCTGTTTTACAGTAACAAACATCTACATTCTACATGATGTCATGCAAAGTCGATCATATTATGTTATTATAGTTGTTTAATGTTTAATCCAACACACTTTCCATTAATTGCTGTTGACGAACTGTCTTACTGTTCACGTAATTATGTTTTATCTTAAAAATAAACCAATAAATCACTTGATAAAATGCGTATGTGCACTTAATTAGCACTCTGTATTCCACATGTAGGAATAAAAGCGGAATAAAAGAAGGGTATTCTTTTTTGTTCAACAATACAGCCTCTATTACAATTTTGTTGTTGAAGTCTTGATAACTTTATAGAAAAAAGTATGCAGCGAATTCACCTCTTTTAAATCTGTTTTTAATTACCCAGAAAGTTTTATGTAACTATAGATTACATAATAAAAATATATTTTTAATTTCATTTTATTGATATAAATTTGTACCAAGTATCAGCTAAATCAGTAAAATTTTTTTAATTAGTCTAATTGAATTAAGGGCACTCACGACAAATTTACTGTAATTATAGTCTATAAACAAAACGACCTCTTAACAACTTAGTTTTCTCTATTTCTCTATTGCCGTTAAGAAAACATACCGAATAAGAAATAAACGTTGAAACTAAGATTCAACAGTTATTTATTTGAACACGTTACCGTTGACAGAAGCCATAATAACAGGATGTATTAGACACTGATTGAAACTGTGCTTGACAATACAAATTATATTGCTAAATAAAATGGAACATAAAGAAGAAGTACATACGTGAGTCAGTGTTTTCTTGACCGGATAATTTACAAAAGTATTCGTCACCGCGTCGTGTCGGAAATACCGGGTGACCACGAGATTACTGGCCAGCTCGTTATTTTGTTAAGAAATAATATATCGATTTGAAATTGTGAGAAGTCGTATAGTTGCTTTAGATACAGATTTTGAGTGCTCAAACATCCGACTGTCGTTTCCGGTTCAACCGGAAATACACTCAACTTTGTTATTTTAAACGAAACACCCTGTATATTTTTTAAAATTTGGATTCTACGTAAAATTCTAAGTATAAAACATGTAACATACCTGATACCCATCTTTTAACAGTTTTCAAGAAAATGGCGTTTGAAAATTGTTGCATTAAGAAAATGTATAAAGGATACACATAATTAATAATATCATGCAGAGTAGTGCTTGAAGTAATAGTTTTATTCGGATTTTATTTTAAAAAATAAGAAATTAGCCATAAATTAAGTGTTCAAAGTGTTGACCGTTTTCTCTCAGATGAACTCGTTGAAATTCTCTGAGCACGTTGTTCATTTGTTTTGGGGGTGATATTATTAACAGAAAATATGTTATCAAGATTCATAGCCATCTTGATTAAATAATTGGAAATTGACATGGTTCTGATCATGAAGCAATTCAAATGATGCGATTTTGTACTAAATTAGGATTTTCTGATCGTTAGACTTTGGCAAAGTTTTGTCTTGTCACTGCGTTAATAAATGATTTTTTTAATACCTCAACAATACCTACGCTTGGTTTATAAATGATTTTTTACCCTAAAACTTGTTTCCAAAATAAAAATTTAGTCCTATTATTGTAGACAATACATGCCTAATTTGTCCTTTTCTTTATAAATTTGCACACAGACTCGTGTATGAAACTTAGTTTCTTATTCTTCCAGTAACTTGTAAGTTTACAACCTAATTGTCCGGTTACTGATAGTCAATTCCGGAGATATTGTGTTAAGTTAATTTAATTATTGTTACTGTCAATACGACCACGCAACAATCTTGATACTAAAGCAAAATGGGCAAAGCCGTATTAGACACGTAACATCTTTAATAAAATTAACTATCTATTAAAGATAACACACCTTTTGGAAGTAATTTTACATCAATTTTTTGTTAGATACTTAAATACATATAAAATAAAATCGGATATATTATATTTCAAAAGTTTAAATACATATGAAATAAAATCGGACATATTATTATGTTTAAAAAGTTTAAAAGACCCAAAATATGTTCCTAATTTCTTCCTTAATACAAGGATGTAAACATTATGTTTAGGGCAGCCACTAAAAATTTTAAACAAAGCTGCAATCAAATGAAACAGACATGACCGGAGTTTGTTAAAAAATATTTGCATATCTTATAAAATAAGAAAATCAAATAGATCTTATTGCTTATTTGAAATAAACAACGTGTTACGTTGACCTCACCCTATTTACAGCACTCGTTATATATTTATTGTTTAACAAGACTGAGAGTATATCTAGTATCTAATGAAGGACTTTGATGATAATAAATAATAAAAAATGGAAACTTTGCTAAATATAAAAATAGGATGTACTCATTATTACTGTTAAGTACAGTATATTTTTCTTGGTTATATCTCGCATTCTGCTTTAATTTTTTGTAGGTACTCTTTCAATACGGCCATGCCCTCGAACCCCACACAATTTGTCCGAAGCGGCGCATCAGCCAATGGTTACTTAGGAACTACAAAGAGTATAAAAAACTATATATAAAGACGCATCACAGGAGCTTATTAATTTAAAATTGTTAGTACAGTACCCAAAATTGAATACACGAGTAAAAAAAATTCTTTTCAATTTTATCAAAAAACGCTCGGACCTACCAAACTTATCTTGTCTTGTACATTTTTCAAATCTTGTATATTGAACGGGGTTGCTTCACAATTTGTGAATTTTAGGATACATTCTAGATATATATTTTATTTCACCTTATTATGTCATTGTCTAATAGTCAAAAAAATAAAAAATAAATCAATTTTGACAGACTTCTAAGCTGTGCACCGACTTGCACTTTCTTTCTTAAGCTTTTTCAAACATTTCCTGGAACAGCTCCGAAACCGAAACCGAAACTGTAACCGGAACACTTTACGTAACATCGGATATTTTTGGCTAGATAGATAGAATACCCAAGTAAGAGTATAAACCATTTTTCTGAAAGTTGCATTGTTTAGGAGCTACAGCCCGTCAAAATGAGAAAATATAGGGTTTCCAAAAGAATCGAACATTGCTGATATCTCAGAAAAAATAACTAAGTTTTGGGGAAAACGCACGAACACGGTAATTGATTTAATTTTTTCCCATGTTTTGGCAGTGTTGTTGGTTTTATAATTATACCTTTTGACAGGCAGCGCCATCTGCGTATTTTTCTAGATAGCACCCTACACGTTGTGGGTGCTTATTAAAAAGTGCTGGAAAAACTTCATTTATTGGACATGTGCCAAATGCGATGTAATATGAGTAAAAATAATAATAAAAAATCTCAATGTACACATATAGTTAAAAATAAAATTTGGTTTTAACAGGTGTCCGAAATGATCTTCATTGACAATTTGTCATCTATCATAAAAAATTTCTAAATTATGAATAACTTCTTTTTCCGGGATAATGCGTTCCGTCAAACAGCCAGACAGTAGCCAGTAGCACCATAAAAAAACCTAGTGAAGTCAGATCTGCGGACCTAGGAGGCCTATTATTATTATTGGACCCCTTCGTCCAAACTACCTAGCTGGGAAAATAAAATTTAAATATTCCAAAACATAAAGAAATAATGTACGTTACCATCGCAACAACAATTCATAATGCATCAATGCACATTCGTAATTCTTCATATGTTCCATTTTTTTGAAAAACCATTCATAATTTTCTCAATGTCAATCTTGAAAATTGTTCAACCTAGATATATGCTATGTTATAATATGAAATATATCAAGAACTTAACATATTATAATTTAACATTGCATAGTATACAGGGTGTTTCCATTTAAAAATTGAAAGTTGCTACCTGAGACAACCTGTACAAAATAATATTTTTGAAAAATACACCAAAGCACAAAATAACCTTGGAAGTTGCTACCTAAGATAGCCTGTACAAAACAGTATTTTTGAAAAATGTGCCAAGCCAAAGCACAAAATAATTTTGACGGGTTTATGGGTTTGATAAAATAAATAATAAACTGCATGTCTTTGGGTAAAAAGCCTGCAGAGTAGGGTGAGCAGAGGTGGCATTGTCCGGCACGGCTGCCTTTAACCAACTTGAAATGAGTCTAGAAACTACCCGCCATTTTTTGCTGGATATGATAGAGGGACCCCTCAGGAATATTGTCCGACAAAAATTAAAATTTTTTACATAGCCGTTTTTTTTTAACTCGTAAACATTGAAAAAACGGGTTTTTATTTTTTTCTAACCAACTTTGAATAGGCATAAAAGCCACTCGCCATTTTTGCTGGATATGATGGAAAGACCCTTCAGGAACATTTCCGACAAAAATTAAAATTATTTGCATAGCCGTTTTTTTATCTCGTTGTAAACAATGGAAAACGGTATTTTCATATTTTTCTAACCAACTTTAAATCAGCCTAAAAACCACCGGCCATTTTTTTTGCTGGATATGATACGAGGGACATCCCAAGAACACTGTCCGACAAAAATTAAAATATTTTACATTAACCAATTTTAAATGAGCCTAAAAACTACCCGTCTTTTTTTGCTGGATTTGATAGAGGGGCCCCCCAGGAACATTTTCCGACATAATTTTTTTATTAAAAGCCGTTTTTTTACCCCTTGTTGTAAACAATGAACAAAGGGTATTTTCATATTTTCTTGACAATGTAAACCTAAATACATTTTTTTAAATATTAGAGTGTGTTTTCTTTCATGTGTTATTAATTCAAGGATTTTATGTTGGAAAAAATCGTGTATTAAAAATATTTCATCCCTAAATAAAATGATGAATCTAATTAATTTGTTCATACGACTAGTTAAAGATGCAATAATAATCTCCATATTGGATCTGAGGACATATATTTGTTACATTGTGCCGTTTCCGCAAAGAATGACACATCTGCAGTTTGCTCGTCATGCCAGAACTTGATAATATGCTTTTCATAGGAAACTAATGACCTTAATACCTTTTGCCTTGATCGCATTTTAGAACTAAGGTACTAATAATGTTTTAAAGGTGCAATAATGAGTTTTGTAATGCCCAGGTAAGTTTTGCCTAATGATCAGACATTAAGTGTTATGCCGGCGATAATCTACATCTTTTACCGAAATGTTATTAGTATTTTGATAATCAATAGTCCATCTAATATCGACACTAGGGATGAAATATTATTTATACACAATTTGTTTTATTATAAAATCCTGATATTAATAACACATGGAAAATACACTCTAATATGTAAAAATTTATTTACGTTTACATCATCAAGAAAAATATGAAAATACCGTTTTTTCATTGTTTAAAACGAGCTAAAAAACGGCTATATAAAAATTTTAATTTTTATTGGAAAATGTTCCTGGGGCGTCCCTCTATGATATCCAGCACAAAATGGCGGGTGGTTTTTAGGCTCATTTAAAGTTGGTTAGAAAAATATAAAAACACCGATTTTTCATTGTTTACAGCGAGTTTAAAATCGGATATGTAAAAAAAATATTTTTTGTCGGACAATGTTCCTGGGTTGTCCATCATATTCAGCAAAAAAAATGGCGGGTGGTTTCTAGGCTCATTTAAAGTTCGTTAGAAAAATATGAAAATACCGTTTCTTCATTGTTTACGAGTAAAAAACGGATAAGTAAAAAAAAATAATTTTTGTCGGACAATGCTCCTGGGGGGTCCCTCTACCATATTCAGCAAAAAAAATGGCGGGTGGTTTTTAGGCTCATTTAAAGTTCGTTAGAAAAATATGAAAATGCCCTTTCTTCATTGTTTACCCTGAAAAAACATTGTGGGACATTTCACTACAATTGTGTACCTTTTTCCAACAATTTGTTCTCAAAAACGTCCAAGACCAATTTGTAGCAAAATTTGCTGTATGAAAATGTATAAAAACTGTTGTAACCAATAATCCAATTAGAGTAAATTGCTCTACAAAGACTTTGCTACAATTTTGTGTGAAAAAAAGTCCAAACGATTTTTTCAGTGTACAACGAGTTGATAAGTAAAAAAATTTAATTTTTGTCGGACAATGTTCCTGGGGGTCCCTCATATTCAGCAAAAAAATGGCGGGTCGTTTTTAGGCTCATTTATAGTTGGTTAAGGGCAGCCGTGCCAGGTAAAGTCAGCAAAGCTGTGCAGATTACAAATACATTTTTTAGACGAGCGCGTTGTATAAATTCAACCTATTAAGGATCGGGTATTTGCTATTATTAAGCTTATAACATTTTTTTTGTAAAAACAATAAAATTACGTAAAAAAGTTACTGCCTCTTATTTCAAAGATAACGCAGTACTTACTCGGATATTAACTAACTTATCTATGTTCGACGCATGTTCCGCTATCCCAACCCAAATAGTGCAATATTCCTGAATGTCTTGCTTAAAAAATATACAGACCCAGAACGAAAGAAGTCACATGCATCTGTGCATATAAGACAAATCATTTATGCCGCTTTCAACGCCACTCTAAAAATAAAGCAGTTCTCTACAGCGTAAGTGAATGTCTAACGTTACTTTAATATGTAAACATCCTTACATCCCTAAATAAATCTGTCGAGACCGCGCTCTTATTTTTTATTGGGTGATCTATTAAAACCTCTTGAAATTTTTAAATACAATATTAGGACGGGGACGAAAAAGCGTGCTAGCGATGTCAGTACTGTCACTAAAGTACTCGTGATAAATACTTTTTCCTAGTACGTACATGATAATTAATTCACTTACACTGGAAGAGAGATAGTTTATATATATATATCTATATATATATATATATATATATATATATATATATATATATATATATAATATATAGTATGTACCACGGATAGAGGTCACAAGAGGACAAATGGACCAAAAATTTCATTGCTCGAAAAAAAATCATTTTTGGTAAGCTTCTGCTTCCTAAAAAAATACGGTATACGAAGAAAATGTTTGACTTTTTTATACAGGGTGCTCAAAAAATACAAAAATAATAAATTATATGAAGAGTAAACTACCTTTATTTTTCATTTTAGAGCAAAATGATAAAAACAAAAAATATTTCAAATTCCAGTCAAAATTTAAATTCAAAATCTCAGCTGAATATTTTACTTTTTATTTTTGTGTTATAATTTTATCAAATATTACTTGTACCTATGTTTTCTAGGTAATTTTTGCCTTGTCCACCTCATCTCACTATCTTTTACGACAAATGTCAGAAAATTTAAGATTTTTGTAACGAAACCTTAGTGAATCTGGACGTAAAAGTTTATACACTGGGTAGTAACTACTCCAAAATTTTTATAGTTTTAGTTCAAAAATTACGGAAAATTTAGACGGGTAACTAGGTACTTCCTGTGTCGCCCTGTAGAGTCCTCCGGAGTCTCTGGCCTTAAATTAAAAAAGGTATTTAGATAACATATTATGTGTATGTATATAATAAAATTGTTATTCTTTTTCGCTTTATCACACGTAAATGTATACCCTAAATTAAACATTGCCAAACGTTTATATAAATAAGGGCATATTAATTGTTTATAAGTAATAACAAATAAAGCAAAAGTAAAACAAACTTGAAAATTACTAACTACAAAAGAAACTCATCTTTTAATGTTTGCCCGACCGTCTGAAGTATAAAATCCCACTATCTTAAAAGCTTTTAAAAAAGCAGTTGATTCTTTAATTAAATTAATTAATAAATCAAATGGGAAAAAACAACAAAAATTATGATAAAGTTAGTTATTTTAGCTGACTATACTTCGTACAGATCTAGGTATCATATAAAAAGTAAGGGAGAGCCCCTTTTTCCTCTGCATTCTTCTAACTTGTCTTTTAATCCAAAGATGCACATATTTAAAGTACATTTTATATCGTTTATATTCAATCGCTTGATGACAAACTGGACCTATCAGAACGTGTCTAAGATAGCGTACAAGAAAATAAATGCAGTTAATTGCTCTGCTAGTTAATATTGACAACTCGTAGAAACCCATCAAACAATTACTGAATAACAATTTTTTTATACAGTTTACGGACGGGTTGTAAATATAGGTAAATATCGCAAATTCCAAATTCCCCTTAACGAAGTTTATGGAAATAACTTCATTTTGCATAAAGGGATACTTACCCTGATATTGTTTAAGTTGTTTTTCTTTAGGGACATTTTCTGGGACTTTATTAAAAAGATTTTGCCACCGATTAGTGAGATTCCTAAAAGGCAAAAATCTCGGACAGTGCACAAATTATTGAAAATATATTTATCACCAGCAGCAAAAGCTTTTTTACCAAACCACCTAAAAATTCTGTTTTAAGGACCAGACAGTACTAATATTTTTAAGTCTAGACAGACGTTGAACAGTTTTAATGCAAATTTTATTAGAAACAAATACCAAGTTTAAAGGGGAGCGTTGATACCCAATGATTAAGAACTATTGTTATAAACCTTATAATCCCTCGCTGTTCCGTTGAAACTTTTTATATTGCAATGTTAACCCCATTTGAAACTTACTCCTTTTTCCATTATTGTCCCAAAATGGATGTTATTAATTTATTATGTCTTATTAGTTCGCCATCTTATGTATGAAATCTTCCTTTTCAAATAGACGTCGCGGTAGGGATTCACCAAATCTCAAAAAAATCTATATTTCGTAGCGATGTAGATCGATTCACTATTTAGATCGATTTAAGAGATCGATCTTTTAAAAAATCGATCTATGGAAAAATTTGGGCGTAGGAGAGGAGAGCCGGGAGAGTAAACAGTGTCCATTCCAAACCAATGCTATTTAAAACTCTTACGGCCAGATTCTCCAAAGCTAGTCCGGTCTAATTTGACAACGAAAAGGTTTAAACTGACAAATGTACGAATAAGACACCTAAGTTTTATACTATGAATTTGTTTCTGAGGTTTTTTGCAAATTTATAAAGAAAAGAACAGTTTTAGTACGTATTTTCGACAATAATGGAACTAAATTCATCTATATAGCAACCCGTTCCAAGATGAAAATCATTTAGAAACCAAGCAAATCGCTGAAATATTAGAATAATTCATGTTTTTAATGACGATTTATTGAGAATGACAGCACAAAAACCGGTCAAAACATAACTGATCAACTAGAAGATCTTAATTTACACCAATACCAAATCTTAAACGTTCTTGGTGAATCTGAACGTTAAAGTATAAATTGTACAGTTGTGGTTAAAAAAGAAGAAATCTATTTAAATTATATAGTTTTTATGTTTATTTTTAAGTTATAGAAGGGTATGGAGGGAGAAATATTTGATTTAAAATGCTATCATGAAAACCATACTAATTTATTGAAAACTAATAAAATAGAAAACATTTGAACGAAAAAATGACAACCGTAAAATAACAAACTGCCCATAGACACCGAACGACATGACCGATCGCTGTTTTTTACGATTTCAGATTTGAGTTGTTTTCTAGAAAATGATAGATGGCGCACTTTAACTATTTCCTTATTCCTTTCCTAATTCTTGCTAGGATCGTTTTGATCGTGGCGCAGCGCCCTCTCTCGTTTGTAAACAATTACATATAAATATTAATTTCCAATTATTAATTAAGTCTTAGAGTTCATAGACATGAAAATACCAGAATAATCTATTCTGTGTAAAATCGCCGATATCCTTGCAGGATCGAAGGGTAAAGGATCGATTCTTAAAAATCGATTTTCATTTGGAAAAAATCGATCTTTCCAAAAAATCGATTTAGATCGTGAATCCCTACGTCGCGGTGTTTGCACGTTTATTCGCAGACTGGCGACAACTGTCCAATCAATTCAATATAAATGGCTAAATAAAAATCGTATAAATAGCGTAAGATAACTGTACAGTGCTTCCTTATCTTAAAATTTACAACACACGTACACATGCCGAGTTTTAAAACAGGAATATGAAACCTGATTTTGTGACCGCAAAATCGGAACACCAATTTTGGATTCAGTTCTTCTTTTGACGCGAATCGGATAAAACGGCAAATTATTCGAAAATTGTTTAAATTGCATTCGTACAGGAATTTAATTAAGTTGGCGTTTAAATTTACGTTGTGGAATCCTAAAATCAATACCAGAGACATTTTTGGCAAATCATCGAATTGCAGTTATTCCGAAGACGGTGAAGTCGTTCATCTTTCAATATCAAAACAGGGGTAAGTAAATGGCATTGAAGAATCTTTCGAACGTTTCTGTTCGTACACCGTTGGTGATCAGTAGAGGAAGCAGACTTGAATTGAGAATGCCAAGTGCAAGTGAGGTTTCGGGATACACAGATTTAGTACCGTGATATGTATCGACTATCCACGCCATGCCATATAAAGTAGCCTAATTATAAAATGAAACTGCGGCGGCTCTTCTACTATGCACCATCAACAGAAAGAATAAGGGCTATCAATATTTAGAGGTTAAACATCTTCACAAATACATTTATTTGGTAAGGAAAAATATACGTTTGAATCGATCAACCTACTTAATAGAAATAAATCGTTCATAAATTACTAAAAAAACATTTTATATTTAATACTTTAACTAAATCCTTTTGTCTCTGGGAGGACGTGAACTCCTAAGTTCCTAAATATCAATGGCTACATCAGCGCTGTTAAACTTTCTTATTGGTCAATGAGAAATTTCATTTGGCCATCAATGTTAGAACCATAGTAATCTGTTACCATACCATCTTAATTTGTAAGAGCTTTCCAGTGGTGTGGATGTGTACCTAATCTTTTCGGCAAAATTTTAATTCTATCGAGGTCATTGGCGGCGTATATGTTTCTGAGGGGGGGGGGGCTGTCGGGGCCACACTTATACAACACAATACCAATCACAGTAAAGTCATATTTTGTTTTCTATACCTGTTACCTCTCGACTGACGCAGTTACGCAGCGAGGGAGGTTTTGAGGGTAAAACCCTTCCCTAAACGGTTTTAACGAATTAACAAGTTTTATAAACAACTCGCTGCCGTCCGCGACTTCGTCCGCGTTGTATTAGTGGTATACTTTCACGTAGTTTTAAGGTAATAGAAGTGTATAAAAATGTTACTCTATTACAAACTTTAAACCTCCATTTCACCCCCGTAGGGGTTGATTTATTAAAAACTGTAAAGTTTGAACATTTATTCTTTAGAATACTTCTATGCAGTTTCGACTTACTGGGATCATCTAATATTTTTTGTCCATACAAAGTTTGAACCTCTATTTCACCCCCTTAGGGGTTGAAAACCCCTTAGTAGATGCCTACGTTATATAAGAAACCTCTGTGCAAAATTTCAAGTTCCTAGACCCAGACGTGCGGGCAGTGCATTGATATGTCAGTCAGTCAGTCAGTTTCTTCTCTTATATTATCTGAGGATAAAATAAAATTATTGGCATCATTACCTCCTATAACTGTACCATTGCCAATATTTTATTACATCCAATGTGTTAATATACAACATTCCTAATAATTTTACTTATTTATAATAGTTATAGAAAATACCTAAATAAATTTAACCACCGCCAGCAAAAAATCCTTTAAGTGTGTTTAATGGAATTTAAGAGATTTTGATATCATTTTATTTTATTTTAAATGTTTGTGAATTCAATATGCAAACAATATTTGTTTACGTGAACAACTAAGACTGGAATTGAGGCTGGGGGAACACCGACAAGCTGGGGGCGGCCCCCCTGGGCACCCCTAGTTGCGCCAATGATCTCGGTAATTGTTTAAAATCGTACAGAAGTAAATTATTTAAACCAAATTACTGTTGCGCGAATTCTGTTTTAGAATGTAAACTACATTCATAATTAAACTCAATATAATATATCAGTAGTAAGCGTGCTCCAATATAAAATTAGGCATTGCGCATTCTATAAGAAAAAATTAAAAATAAGCAGACTAAATGCAAGACTTTTGTTACATTACTAGTTAATTTTGAAAAACGGTTGGGGTAGTTTTTGTAGGGCAAAACAAAGCTTTAAGGGCGGTTTTATTTTAGTGCTGGTAAAGCTGCTGCGTGTGATGTGCTAAGATAAGTGACAATATTGTGGCTCTGAAAATCATGATATTTTTGATATACGTACAGGGTGTCCGAAAAGTCTTAGTATTGGCAAATACCTGTGATATTTGTAAAGATAGAGACACCAAGTTTTAGAGGTGTCTTATTAGTTAAAATATCTACTTTTTCATGTAATTTAACTTTTTCCTTGAGGGGCGACGCTACGGAGTTAAGGTCAAAAGTTTTAAATGCAACCCTATGCCGTGTGGTACCTCATTTTAAAGGTCTTCAAAAAGGAAATATGTACTAGGTATATCGGATATAGGTATATTACAATATTGATATAGGTAGATCGGATATTTTCAAAAATTTTAGTTTAAGAAACGATTGACTAAAATATAAGTTCTGGCTAGTCATAAATAGTCACGATTAAATAATGTTAGCCAATAATGCATTTAAAGGCCGCCAGCAACGTTAAAATGGTTTTACTTAAAATAAAAGATGTTTGGCCAGTAGTACATCGATGCATTCACTGCTGGATCCCGGTTGAGTTTGCTTGGACCTTTACACAGGTTTTTGTCTGTAGTTTTAATGGGCGTTTTTTAATCTCAATCAAGCTAGCAGAGCCACAACGCCTTTTCAAATTTTTTCTCATGTCATAATTTTTGGCTATTTTATTGCTAATTTATTACCACAGTATTAATTTTTTTTACTTTTCGTTTTTTTAAAAGAACATGTGGCTCTGCTGGCTTGGGTTCAAGCTAGCAGAGCCACGCTGAAAAACCACAAAACAAAATTATTTTCCAAAATATTTTATACTAGAATTCTTGACCAATTAATTGCCCCTGAAATACGTACCATGTACAGAGACTGACAAAAAGTAAACTGTTAGAAAAAAGCGTTTTTTAGTTTTGCCATTAGAGGAATAAAATATTATTACCTAAAACCACGAAATATTAACTTTATAACTTGTGTATGTGATTTTAAGACTAATTTATTGCTAATTTATTACTCCATTTTTAATTTTTTTGCTCCTTGTTTTATTTTAGAAAAACATGTGGCTTTGCTGGCTTGTGTTCAAGCTAGCAGAGCTACGCTGAAACACCACAAAACAAAATTATTTTCCAAAATATTTTTATACTGAAATTTTTGGCCAATTAATTACCCCTGATACTCGTATATGTACAGACTGAGAAAAAAAAACTATTAAAAAACAACGCGCTTTTCAATTTCGTCATTAGAGGAATCAAATACAATAAGGAATATGCACATTTTTTTTTTATTGCATAAATCGTTTAAGGAGGTCATTACAACCCCAAAACTGCTATTTTGAGGAAAATTACTGCGTTAATTTAGCTAAAAAAAAATTTTACTTTTCGGTATAGTTTATTACAATTTCAAAAGGAGCCATTTGCCGGCTCAAAAAAGTTACGTCACAAGGATATAAGTGGCAATCTACATGTTAACGTAAAGCTGAACCGAGGGCTGCCTACCTACAAACGTCTAGAAAATCAAGAATTTCTGTGATAGTCCGAAAGCAAGTCAGTATTTTCTCGAATGATTGTACCTCTATCCTCTATCAATTGATTTACCAAACTGATTGTTAATATTGTAAAGTTATATGCTTAGGAATAGAAAAATGTCAGTCGACAAGACCTAAAGTCAAAAAGGTGATTTTTTAAAAATAATTATAGAACATTTTTCTGGGAGAGGAAACACAAGATGATTACCGACTCTCGGACTAAGACAAGAAGACAGCTGACAGCTACAGTACAGAGTTATATGGAGACCGGCATTAGTTTCCCAGCTGATTTAGTTGTTTATGCTCCTAGCGGTTGTGTTTTTATTACAGTGCTATTTGTGTATAATTCTTTTTATTAAACGTTAAAATGTATTAAAAATATAAACTACAAATATTGTAGTATGCCAATGTGCAAAAGTATCACTGTGTGTGCACTGCAAACCTCCTTTTTCATGTGCCCAAAAAACCGATGTCGAAGAAAGTACCTACTGCAAATTTAATCAAAAATTTTACATTAAGAGGTATCTGTAAAGGTTAGTATCGCTAAATTCAAGTAACCATATGTTGCTGTACATTTATTTTTATAGTATAATAAACAATAAGTGTTTTTAACTAAATTGTAAAGGCAAATCCACCAGCACTAACGTCCAGCCAATTTTCCGATTTTCTTTGCACAAATGCCGTTTTGGTCATTTATAACCAGTCTGTTTAATAAAACAAAAGGTTTTCTATCGACTAAATATTCTAGTCTTTGGGAAAAACTCAAGAAAATGGATTTACACTGAAAGTTACATTACACTAGCCGTGACTAGCCATTATAAAACGTTGACGTAATAAAAAGAGTGACGTCACAAACAAAAGAAGTCCGTTTTACGAGATGTTGGATTTTGCAGGAAAATTTGCAAAATAAAACCTTGTTTTTTGTTAATAAAACCCAAAATAAAGAGATAACAGCAACTGCCATAAACATTTAATTTATGTAGAGAATACAAAAAAAAATATTTCAGGATTTTTTGGATTACATGCATATTCCCTATTAAGTACCTGAAGCCATGAAATAATAACTTTATAATCTGTGAGTATCTACCAAGTATCAAGTTGTAAGACTAATTTATTGATAATTTTATGACCCAAGCTAGCAGAGCCACGCTGAAAAACCACAAGACAAAATTATTTTTCGAAATATTTTTATACCGGAAATTTTGGCCTATTAATTGACCCTGAAATATATACAGACACTGAGAAAAAAATAATCTAATAGAAAAAATCACGTTTTTTTTAAGAAAACGACGAGCAAAACAAATTTAAAATGTGGTAAAAAATTAGCAATAAATTAGTCTTAAAACATAGTAGACACTCACAGATTATAAAGTTATTATTTCGCGATTTTAGATAATAAGTAGTATTGGATTTCTCTAATGACGAAACTGAAAAGCGCTGTTTTTTTAAGTTTATTTTTTCCCAGTCTCTGGACATATATACATATATCAGGGGCAATTCATTGGCCAAAATTCCAATATAAAAATATTCTGGAAAATAATTTTATGTGGTTTTTCAGCGTGGCTCTGCTAGCTTGAACTCAAGCCAGCAGAGCCACAAGTATTTTTAAAAAAACAAGAGAAGAAAAATTAAAAATAGGGTAATAAATTAGCAATAATTTGCCCTAAAAACTTGGTAGATACTAACAGGTTATAAAGTTATTATTTCGTGGTTTTAGGTAATAGTATTGGATTTTTCCAATGACGAAGCTGAAACGCGCTGTTTTTTTCTAACAGTTTATTTTTTCTCAGTCTCTGTACATATTATATCAGGGGCAATTAATTGGCCAAAAATTCCAGTAAGAAAATATATTGGAAAATAATTTTGTTTTGCCGTTTTTAAGCGTGGCTCTGCTAGCTTGAACTCAAGCCAGCAGAGCTGGCTTGAGTTCAAGTATTTTTAAAAAAACGAAGTTACAATTATTGTCTTACACAAAAACTCCTTATTTCGAAAAATACAGAATTTTTTATGCCCTTTCCAACGATCTATCACAATACATACCTTTACATTTGAAAAAAAAAATTCAGGGCGGTTTCTACCCCGAAAAGAGTGGTAACTTTCATGAAGAGACGAAAAAAGTGTGCCAAAAGAAACTTGAATTTTTTATTTTTTCAGAAAATAACGAGGCTTTCTAATACTGAATTTATTCCAGTTAAAAATTCCACCCTGTATAATGCATTCTCATATATAATAATCTCTTGATTGTTGATCTCTATGTCCATTCTGAAGGTAATAATTTTTTAACCTACTAGCCATATAAAATTATGTTGGCAACTATTAAGAATTTAACTTGACATTTCAATTTACTTTATATAGATAATATATACATTGGCGGCCGGCCTGTATGTATTAAGAAAAAGATTAGTGTGGGCAGTCCAAGGGTGTGCATGATTAGTTTTAAAAGTTATTCTTAATTTTTTATGCCATTAAACCAATAGAATAAAAACGCGAAATGTGAGTAAACTATAACTCGATTAAATTTTGGGGAAAATCCGGCATGTTTGCATATGTGTGTCCCTCATAAATTATGTTGCTGCTGGTGGTTTAAGGTCGACGTTTCTGAAACGATACAGTTCCAGTTCCTACTGCGACAAACAACTGTCAGTCATCTAGGAGGTGTCGACACTTTCTAGAAGCCAGCCGCCAAAGATAGCATTATCATCAGTTTCATCAGAAGCCTTATTTGTTCTTTTTCGGTTTATCCCTTTGATATCATCATCAAAAAGTGCAATAAAACTAGATATATCGATATCGATGCTTAAGATATGAATGTTGTTTGCTTCTTAATTATTCTTCAAGAAGGATTTTTTTTTATCTCACCTGCATATTTGACTTCATATAAAAACACGACGAGCAGCAGGCTACTAGTGTAACAGAATTATAAACAACAGTAATATATTTAATTTATTCAGAACATACCTATATTAATACAAATATAAAATACTGTAAGTAAATACTAAAATGAACAATGTATAAACTTTTAAAAGATCCTAATTAACCAACTGTTCCGTTAGCCTTTAATACAAATATTATAAGTAATTTAAAAACACCTGCCGCTCGCAACATAACAAGAAAAATAAAGGACGATTATTACTGAACAATAAGCAATAATTACAATACCTGCTGCGACACAATTAAGCTCAGAACGGAAGGTCACAATTTTGTAAGCTAATGATTTGCAACAGCCATTAAACTTTGCATATAAAAGTTAAACAATAGATTAAAGCTACAATTTAATGATAGTTAATCTATGGTTTGTCAAGTGCGCGATGTCAAAATTGTCAATTTACTGATGGATGCGGAACAATACTATACACACTGTAACCGTTAAAACCTTGTGATGACGGGAAATGTCACAAATTTCGGTACCTACGGAATATTTTACAGTGTGTAAAAAGCCCCGGACTGCCTGATTATTTTAAAAACAAGACAAGTTATCGAAAAAGGTTTCATATAAAAGTTTCGAAAATCTATAATTTGAAAATTAGTTGGGATATACATGGTTGTGTAAAAAGTTGTGACGGACCAAAGTTCTATTTTTTTAAATGGGATACCCTATTTTATACGTTTATTTCTAATTCTGCTTAAAATTAGTGTTGGGACATCGATTCGATACATCGATGTTTGACATCGATGTTAACATCGAAAGCAGGCATCGATGTTCAAACATCGATGTTAAGGTAACATCGACACAAGACACAAGAATCTTCATAAATTAAGATTGGAAAGTAAAATAAATAACAAATCAGATATGTATAAATATTATAATTTATTTAATAAAAAATTAAATATACTTAACCAACAGAAACAAATCCAAAATCAAATAATAATAACTCCAAAGAAATAACATACATTTTTGTATTAAAAAATAAAAACAAACAGAACAAAAGAATTGTATATCTATCCTTAAAAAATTAAAGAACTTGAACTAAACAAATAATGTTTATTAATTTAGCTTCCAAAGTCTTTTGTCAATAGATGCGGAACGGAAGGTGGATGGTCGAATATCGAAAGATAACCATCGATATTGACATCGATGTTTGTGACCCCTAACATCGATGACAAAACATCGAACATTAATAACAAAACATCGATGTTTAAAAAACATCGATGAGCATCGCCCAGAACTACTTAAAAGTATTGGCTAAGTTTATGTAAAAGTTCCTATACCCAAACCCAAACCTTATAGTTCCAGAGATACATCATATAGCGAAATTTGTATAAAATTAAATAAACGTATAATTTCACATAAAGTACCCGTTAGAGCAAAAAAATTTCTGGAAAAAGTAAAAGGGAATTTATCCCGAAATAAATTTCGAATATCAGGGTCGTCCAAAAAGCTGTAGCTGATCGTATATTTATTTTATAAAGAACACTCATTTTTGTTATAAGCTTACGTGCAAAGGAATCGACCCATTTTGCACTTTTTACTTAGAATGCATTTTTTCAGTATACATTCATCATGGATGGATAAGGCTCTAACACAACCCTACCTCCACCTTACTGTAAACTATTTCCGTAGGAAGCTGGTTCATTTTCATCTAGATGCGCAGTCTCTGGCAGCTGCGACTTGTAGGCAGTAAAAGACATCTATTTCACTAAACGATTTGTATTTATTGCTTGTAAATATGCACAACTATTGGTTTTGACAGTAGTAAAAATAACGTGTATTCTTCATACTCTGTTGTTACGAGATGTTATTATTGTACAATGGTAAGTAGTTTAAGGTATTGGTGTGGGTACTGTGACCCGAATGGATGTAACTTTCATATGGCACTGATGGCTAGAAGAAGTATTGGGATAAGTGGTAACGGGTAAGTAAGGCTTTACTTTACCTTAATGGGATTGATCTCTGAAGGCTCGAGAATGGGTGCTGATAACCCGAATGGCGCACTGTTGACTGCTGACAGAGGAACAGGAAGTTCTTATGAACTGAGAAAGAAATAGAGGAGTTTTTCCCGCACTTACTTTTTACCGACATTTTTGTCTTATGAACTGAAATATAGGACTATGCCTAAGAAAAGAGGGGGAGATTTCCCGCACTGAACAGGACTATGCCTAAGAAAAACGGGGAGCTTTTCCCGCACTGATTACACACCGAATTTGTGTAATTTCTGGCCCTATACTTGACCGACGCTGTTCTGTTGTGCCAGGGGCACAACATCTTTGTGGTATTTGGTTAACTAATACTCTGTTCTCGACGGGAACCAAGTTGAACTGAAATGGACCACCCCTCGGTGATCCGCCCGACCAGTCATAGTCGCCTTCGCGATGACGTGAGCCTTCTCCGACCATTAAAATCTAGTAAGAGGCCGAGCTCGAAACCCGGCACGGTTAAGCGACGTGAAGGGGTTGATATCTGTTGCCATGGTTACTGGCCTTTTTTATGCATTTACCAGAAATATATTTTTAGAACTTTACAGTAATAAAACTAAGAGATAAGAAATTTTCTAAGGGAACTAAGCCTTTGAAGTTCGCCAACAACGTGCCGGTGTTTTAGAAGAACTATATCAAAGGAAAGATTTTCTTTAGATATTTTAGCCGAAATGGTCTTTGTATTTTACCGATGACGGCTTATTTTTATGCAAGTTAAATTTACAAAGGAGACAAGTTTGAGCTTGTTTTATTTGAAGGGGATTTTATACCTGCTCGGTTATTGATATTTACTTAGAAATAAAAATAGAGTTATATAAATTAAACGACCGGTTGGGTGTCCCCAACACATCAGTTTAAATAAAAAAAACTTTTAACTGATTTAGATTCACCTCAAAGAGTATTAAATGACCTTTCGAACAATATATTTTTTTTATTTAAACTGTAATTACTGGTTTCTAAAAAAAAATGCATTCAATTTCAAAAGTGTGAGGTGGTATGATTTCTATACACGCAAGTGTAGTTTATTACTATACAATCTGTGACTATGTGTAAAAGTTTAAACAATTTTGAAACTTGCATTTATATTAGTGAAACCAATTTTCAAAAGATTTTATAATATTCTTCATAAAAGAAATATATATTGATCAGTCATAACTTTTTGGACAACCCAGTATATTCGAAATTTATTTCCGGATAAAGAATAAGCACTTTTTTTGTGGAATAATATACGTTTATTTAATTTTATACAAACATCGACTATTTCTGGAGGCTTGGGTGTAGTGCAGCGGTTTTCAAAATTTCGTATTACGCCCCCCCCCTTTACATCGATTAAGTCGGCGCCCCCCCCCCCCCTGCTGCGTAATTTTGGATAGATGATATCCCGATAATCGGTAGATTCCTCTCTAATCGGCGTATATCTGTCGTGGTTGACGGTCACCCATCCTATTAATACTGGTGTCCCCAAAGGTTCAGTCCTGGTATCAACCCTATTTCTTCTTCCCATTAATGACCTTCTCCCTTTAATTACCCATCCCATCAATAGTTATGCTGCCGATGACGATATACTCGCTCCAATATTCATTTTTCCAGACAAGTCTCGAATCAAGAGCTGGATAATAGACGCATATCTATGCACTTATCCCTTTCCCAAGATCTTCAATTAATCTAAGTCTGGGGTACCAAAAACCTTGTTCAGTTCCACGCCTCCAAAACCCAGTCTTGCTCCTTGTCATGCAAAAAATCTGGTAATGCTCACCCCATCCACATGAATGGCCAAACCTTACAGAACAATCAAAAGGTCGATCTGGTTGGCATCGCTTTCGAACATGATCTAAGCTGGCACAAACATATTACTTCAGTAGCCACATCGGCAGCTAAAAAGCTTGGTTTTCTCTTTCGAGCCAGAAAATACTTCTCCCCTTCGAACTTATATACTCTCTATGTTTCCCAAATAAGACCTAACCTAGAGTACTGCTCCCACATCTGGGGAGCGGCATCACCTTCGCCACTTAACATCCTTGACTCTATCGAGAGAGTCATTCGACTCATCAATAACCCAGTCCTAACGAGAAAGTTCCATTCTCTCGCCCATCGCCGCACTGTTGGGGATTTATCCCTTTTCTACCGGTACTTCCACGGATTCCGCTCTGAAGAACTAGCCGGTATTATTACTCCCTTGACTGTTCCTAACAGAACAACAAGAGGCGCGTTACGTATGTATCCCTCTACTGTCCAGCTACAAAAGCCTAGAAAAGACCACTTCTATTGCTCATTCATACCTAGGGTCTCCAGATTATGAAACAAATTGCCTGCAGATGTTTTCCCATCCCAACCTCCAATCCTTTAAATCCCGTGTCGAGGTGCAGGTCAGCGCGATAAACAGTATAGAACAATTCGCACAATGTGCGATTTATTTACCTGAACGACTGTTTAGTGGAAACTTTGTGCTACTTGGGTGAAGTCAGAATTAAAATAAAAAAATAGTGAATTTCATTTAAAATATAAGCTGATACGCCAAACGTTTTAAGGAACCCCGTATATTCTAACTAATTTTTAAATAATACATTCTTGAAAACCCTAAAACTTTTATAAAAAAAAAATGTTGCCAACTTATCTAGTTTTAACAATAATCAGCCGATCGAGGACTTTTTTCACAGTGTACGAAGAAATTTGAAATTGGCTATATGGAACCTTCCAAAAAGAAGTTTTCAAGTTGGTTCTACGCGATCATACAGTCAAAACTAGTTTTTTCATCAAGCGTTCTGTTGTTCAATGCAAAATTTTTGGATTTACTGGCGTAACCATGTCTTTAAATATAAAATAATCTTTTTACTGTTACAACGCCGCTCATCAAAACACTGGCTGCTAGTTGCTGTGATTTGGTTGTTCTTGCTACTATGGTTTCGTCATAAGTGAGACAAACTCCAGAGCATCGTAAGGCAAGGGCTTTCCATAATCCCACAAATGTTTCTTCGTACAACACTTCTTGTATTGGTGCATTTTACGTTTTGTATAGTTTTATTTGTTTTAAAACCACAGCACAGGGGGGTACGAAATGAAACTAAACTAGGTTTTTCATAGTCACGGTCTAGAATGATCTGCGTTCTGAATATTGTGGATGGTTAACAATATTCTTCGTCGACCGAAAAAAATCCAGTAGTATTTTTAGATATATAACTTGTCGACCAAAAAAGAACTTTGACGACTATCAGGGAGGCGCTGCGGTGCCACCTTACACAGAAGGGGTTAAAGGCCCCCCTGACTAGTGCTGTCACGTTCCTGTATAAAAAATTACATCACTGTTGAAGCATCGTGCTCCAAATATAAATCTCAGTTTTTTCTTGGGGACTACAAATACAACAATGCGTGTAAAAGAAAACCCTATAATAGACACCACAATAAAATGTAAATATCTTTTCTTACACATGCCTAAACGAAATAATCAACCAATACAGTTATCTTAAAAGATACCGAAAATAGAAATTACTACAATTTGTTTGACCCACTGTTTTAATACATCTGGCGGCCTCTATATTTTCTGTACTGAAATAAGTGTTACGAAGTCGGTTTCCTGCAAAGTGAATGAAGTTTGGGAAGCTATATAAGGTGTAGTTAGTAAGCAATTACGAGATGGAAACACAGGATAATAAATTGAAGGTAAAACTCGATGTTGCCGGATCAAGTCAAACATCGTGTACTAAAGATTAAATTTAATTTAGCCGATAGTATTTAGCAATAGAATTATTATAAGCTAATATAGAAAAGGAATTTTCTGTAACGAAGCGATATAAATAAACGATGGAAAAATGAAATTTTTTCTACGAATGTCAATAAAAACCTTTATTGTATGTTCAATAGTAATTTCGGAACATAGTGCATTGTTTTTTACACATTTTCATTGTGCTTCAATCACCATGGTGATTCAACTATAAAATTCCCAATGTGCACGGGTATATTTTTACAAAGGTGGCGTTGACCGGCGCCGCGTCAACACGCCATAGTAATCGCATAGCAACGCAGACAATGCAAATAAAAAGTAAATGACAATTATTGTTATTTTCAAATAATATTGAGTTTAAAGTGTTTTAAGTATTTTAAAAGATTATTTATTATGGAAAGTAGCGATAGCGAATTTAATTTAACACCACCTAGTATTTTAGAGGCAGCAAATGTCGCATCATTAAATTTGGTGCCAGAAAAATCCAAACAAAATACACACTTTCTTATAATCTATTTATGGAGTGGTGCAAAGAACAAGAAACTAGTTCCTGCTCAGAAAATGTTATAATATTATAATTTTTTTTTTGTGGAAGGTCAGATTGACATTTTTTGACATCTTAAAATGAAAAATATTACTAATCCCATTTTACGTAACAGTAACATTCGTAGAAAAAGTATAGTGTAAAACTCGCATGGAATGACCATTTCCTACTCGTATGATTTGCAGCACTCGCCTGCGGCTCGTGCTGCAAACGTCATACTCATAGGAAATGCATGTCATTCCATGCTCATTGTACAATATACTATAGCGTGTTTTGCTTTTGTGATAGGTCCTAAGTTAACTGCAACGTGTATACATTTTTCTGAAAATTAAAAAAAGTTCAATTCGATTCAAATCAAATCAAAAAAATTCCATAGTTTTAATTTTTTAAAATTTTTGTCGGTATGGTTTAAAAAAGCTGCAGGCAGGTTTAGAGATGGAACATTCTCGAGAATTTATTATTGGGAAATGTTCGCCGAGAACAATGAGAATTTATCGGAAATTTTGGAGAATTTATTTTAAATGTTGGAGAATTTTATGTTTTGACTGCATAAACTGAAAGAACATATTTTTTTTATCAAAAGTAGTTTTTACAATAATTGTATCTGAAAAAATAAAGAAATGTAGAGATGGAACATTCTCGAGAATTTATTATTGGGAAATATTCTCTGAGAAAAATGAGAATATACCGGAAATTTTGGAGAATTTATTTTATATGTTTTTGTTTGAATGTATAAATTGGAAGAACATACTTTTTTACCCAAAGCAGTTTTTACAATAATTTTATATGAAAATATAAAGAGATATCACTGCACAATACCTAATTTAGAACATTCTTAAATTGTAAATTAACGTGATTACCCATCTTAGGCAAAATAAAGACACATTAACTTTTTATTTACATGGTTTTCGAGTAACTTTATTTATAAATAAAACAAAACTTAGAAACGCATTCTATAAAATAGCATGTCTAAACAAATTGTTTAAAACAACACAGAAAAGAAAGATGCTCCAAGCACCATCTATGATACAATAGCGGCATTAAAATAAATTACCTCAAATTTCCGTAAAATCTGATAAATTCTCCGAGAATATGAATTTTTCCGAGAACAGTCTCGTTCTCGGAAATATTCTCGGTAATTTTCCAGTAATTTATATCTGTTTCCAAAATCATAAATTGAGGCGTCGGATTCTAAAACCGGACTTGCGCTCGAAAAGCGTAGAACCGTTGTCGGGGCCAAAGTGAAAGGCATGAAAAACAAATTTCAGAATTTGAATATTTAAAAAATTCTAGCGTATAGATCCATAAATTTCGCATGTTTTTTTGTAAATAAAATGTTTTTGTAAAGTGAACATATTTTCCAAAAAAAATTACAAACCACTTTTTATATCTCGTAATTTTTTCGCCGCGGCGCAAATATAAATTGCGATATGTCGGAAGATTTTTAACGAAATGGTTTGATATTCAGCATACTCACTTGAAAAACTCTCCCGAAGACGATGGGATGATTAAAAATCGTTAATTTTGAATTCATTAAATACTAATTAATAAATACTAATTGCGCGTTCGAAATCGTGATTTTCGAACTTCGAAAGAAAAAAGTCTGTGGCGAAGTTTCAGTCTCAGAAAACTTTCAGCGAGAAAGTTGTTCTGTATGGTTGAAAGAAGTTTTCTGGAAAATTTCAGATTTGTTGGTATTATACTTTTCGAGATAGAGCCAGTTGAACATGCTGCGTGACCCCATATAGTCGAGGCAATGAAGCACTAAAACAGCCAAAATCTCGGAATTTTTTGCACTAAGACGGATCGGAATGCGGTTTTTTGCATTCGCTTCCAAAAATTATTTGTAAAAAATGTATCTACTTTGTATCTTATACAAACCGGAAATTGCATTGCTGCTGTCAAAAATGGATTCACAAAAATGCATTTTTTGGAGTCGCTTTAAGAAAAATAAATAACTTTGTTAATAAGGCTCAGAATTGGCTCAAACCGGATTCTCGGGGGTTTTCGGGGTCGCTGATCACGATTGTGACCCACGAAATTGACCCACAGCCGACCTGGAGCTCAGGATCGCTGATGAACGTCATCTCCGTGGGACTCTCCCAAAATTCACGCGGGGAAGGAGAGAAACTCGGCGCCCGGGGGTTTTTTGGGTTGCTGAATTTAAATATGGTATCGGTGAACACCCCCCGGACACCTGGTGCGCCGGAACCTGGACGTGGACGTCATCCCCGAGAGTTTTCCTGACAAGATCGCAAAAAACAAACCGAAAATCGTTGTGTGGGCGTTTCTTGGGGCGCTGAATCCGAATTTCACTTCGAAAACGACCCCCCGAACACCTGGTGCACCGGAACCTGGACGCGGACGTCATCTCCGAGGGTTTTCCAGACACGATCGCTAAAGACAAACCGAAAATCGTTATGGGGCGCTTTTTGGGGCGCTGAATCCAAATTTCACGTCTAAAACGACCCCCCGAACACCTGGTGCACCGGAACCTGGACGCGGACGTCATCTCCGAGGGTTTTCCAGACACGATCGCTAAAGACAAACCGAAAATCGTGATGGGGGGTTTTTTGGGGCGCTGAATCCAAATTTCTCATCGAAAACGACCCCCCCCCCCCCAATACCTGGTGCACCGGAACCTGGACGCGGACGTCATCTCCGAGGGGTTTCCAGACACGATCGCAAAAAACTAAACGAAAATCGTCTCATAATTTGACACATTCATTGATGTGTAATTCTCGCCTGGTGCCCACTAAGACATTAAAACATCAGGTTTGATTGACATTCATGGGAATGACATCGATGTCAAGATAAAGGTTCCGGTGCATTAGATAGTTGGAGTATGGTCCCGGATGCTGGATTCGAGGAGGGTAGCTAAAAACCCCTTCATGTGAATTTCATTTCATGTTTTGCAAATGTGACACCTGGAGATGACTTTCAGGTCCAGGTTCCGGTGCACCAGGTGTTGGGGGGGGGGGGTCGTTTTCGATGAGAAATTTGGATTCAGCGCCCCAAAAAACGCCCCATAACGATTTTCGGTTTGTCTTTAGCGATCGTGTCTGCAAAACCCTCGGAGATGACGTCCGCGTCCAGGTTCCGGTGCACCAGGTGTTCGGGGGGTCGTTTTCGACGAGAAATTTGGATTCAGCGCCCCAAAAAACGCCCCATAACGATTTTCGGTTGGTCTTTAGCGATCGTGTCTGGAAAGCCCTCGGAGATGACGTCCGCGTCCAGGTTCCGGCGCACCAGGTGTCCGGGGGGTGTCCGCCGATGCCATATTTGAATTCAGCAACCCAAAAATCCTCCGGGCGCCGAGTTTCTCTCCTTCTCCGCGTGAATTTTGGGGGAGTCCCACGGAGATGACGTTCATCAGCGATCCTGAGCTCCAGGTCGGCTGTGGGTCAATTTGAACATCATAATCGTGATCAGCGACCCCGAAAACCCCCGAGAACCCGGTTTGAGCCAATTCTGAGTCTTATTAGCAAAGTTATTTAATTTTCTAAAAGCGACTTCAAAAAATTAATTTTTGTGAATGCATTTTCGACAGCAGCAATGCAATTTCCGGTTTGTATAAGATACAAAATAGATACATTTTTTACAAATAATTTTTGGAAGCGAATGCAAAAAACCGCATTCCGATCCGTCTTAGTGCAAAAAATTCCGAGGTTGAGTGCTTCATTGCCTCGACTAGTAATGTTTTTGTATCTACGCGCTGACATAGGCCAGCGCTATGAAACTATGTAACAAAAGAAAATTGCGTATATTTATGATGTTTACAGCAATTTTTAAATTGTATTCGAAAAAAAGTTGCAGTTGACTATAATGTGCAACACTTCTTCGACTGTAAAACGTTATTCACACGACATACCATTGAAATTAGCAGAAACAAAACACGATAGCAACAATCGGCGGCGGCGGTTCGATCATGTTAGAAAATCATACATGTCTATTTCTGCCGTACGTCACTTCTGTGCTTCTAAATCTTTATTTTTAACAAGTAAGTATTTAAATGTAATAAACAAGTCTATTTATTAAAAATGTCTTCGGAAGATTGTGTAGATTTTTTGTTTTTGTGTTCTGTGCAGTAGTTTTTTTTTTAAAAATAACAATGCCGTGATTTTTAATTTTATGAAAACTTCATGTCAAAAGTGCAACATTGTGCAATGAATTGTTAAATCGTTTTAAAAAGCAAAGTACATATAATATTTTGTTTTGTCAATTACATTTATATTAGTTAACGTATTGTATAAATTATCATTCAATGTCTCTTGTGATGTGTAAATGAGTTCAAAATATGATGACCAACATTATGAATAAAATGTTTAATAACGGGAACGTACGCAATTTTCTTTTGTTACATACCTTTGTAGCGCTGGCCTATGTCAGCGCGTAGATACACATTACGGGGTCGCGCAGCGTGTTCAACTCGCTCTATCTCGAAAAGTATAATACCAACAAATCTGAAATTTTCCAGAAAACTTCTTTCAACCATACAGAACAACTTTTTCGCGGGAAGTTTTCTGAGACTGAAACTTCGCAACAGACTTTTTTCTTTCGAAGTTCGAAAAACACGATTTCGAACGCGCAATTAGTATTTATTAATTACTATTTAATGAATTCAAAATTAACGATTTTTAATCATCCCATCGTCTTCGGGAGAGTTTTTCAAGTATGTATGCTGAATTTCAAACCATTTCGTTAAAAATCTTCCGACATATCGCAATTTGTATTTGCGCCGCGGCGAACAAATTCCGAGATATAAAAAGTGGTTTTCAATTTTTTTTGGAAAAAATATTCACTTTACAAAAAAAATTTATTTACAAAAAACATGCGCAATTTATGGCTCTATAAGCTAGCATTTTTTAAATATTCAAATTCTGAAAAAAAAATTTTCATGCCTTTCACTTTTGCCCGGCCAACTTCTATGGCATTTCGAGCGCAAGTCCGGTTTTAGAATCCGACGCCTCAATTCTCGAGAATTTATGCGGGGAAATATTCTCGGTAATTTACCGTTCTCCGCAAATATCCCTTGAGAACATTCTCATGGGCACATCTCTAGTCAGGTTACTTCCGTTTTGCTAAGATACATGGAACAGAAAGCGGAAAATCAATACGAGAAAGAGACAAGGGGAAACCTGAACAACCAAGATGGTGGAAATACAGAGGCAGCCCTAGAAATGGAGGGGCCCTCCTGAAAAAAATTTGACCCCCCCCCCCCCCCGTTGTCAAGAATTTATTACTAATTTTAAATACACTAAAAGCAATTTTTACAGAATTAGCTAAAAATAAATAATAAATCATTTATCGAACCGTCTCCTTTTCATGTTCCTACGGTAGGGATTCACCAAATCTCAAGAAATCGATATTTCGAATCGATCTTAGATCGTAATCATGGAGATCGATTCACTACTTAGATTGATATTTTAAAAAATCGATCCTTGGAAAAAATTGGGCGTAGGAGAGGGGAGCCGGGAGGGTAAACAGTGTCCATTCCAAACCATTGCTATTTAAAACTCTTAAAGTATAAGCTGTACCGTGTAGTGATGTAAGGATACGTATCCAAAAATCCGTTGGATCCGAATATTAAAAGAATCCGGATTATCCGGAACCGGCCGAGAACTTGAATACGGATTCGGAATCAAAATAAATTCGCATCGGGTGGTTACTAATGCAAAGTGCAAAGAGAAAACGGAATCGGAATCGAGTGTAAGCGAACAACACGGTCTGCGATTTGGCATATTTGATATTGTGCTTTCTCTTTCTAATGACATTTCCTAAAAAAAGATGGCATAGTTATCGGGGTAACGGGTATCATATGAGATGAGACCCATTGGTTAAACTAGTCCCGCCTCACCCGAACCGAATTCAAACGAGAACGGCGCGACGCGGTGCCTTCTTATCCCTAAACTTCGACTTCGACTGGTATGATACCGATACCGCATCGACCTACCTAGTCGTGTATCCGGATAGAAAATGTTTTAGTCTGTTGCATGCATACGTATACATGATCTGTAACCGCTTTCGCGCGGGTCAAGAAATGGATTCGAATTCGGATAATGGATACGGATATTAGCTGATTCCGATTCCGTATGATTCGGATATCTAATGAATACGGATATTTACAACACTAGTACCGTGCGTTCAATTTAACTTGATAACATTTTGATTCGCTGTAACTTTTTTGTTTTTAAAGATATCAAGGTAAACAAAAAAACAAAATGTAGGGTTAGTAGCCAAGTTTTTTTTCGAGTTACACATAAAACAAAACACTAATAATCTTCTGAGATAATAGCCTACCTTATATTTTTTAAATGGAACACCCTATATATTATATATGTATTCAATAGAATACGCTATTCTAATTACAATGATATAACACACTTTATATTTTAATTCACTCGTTTTTGACATATCGGCAAAAATGCGAAATCGACGGCGATCATTTTCCGAATACTCTGGTAAGCTGAAAACAAATCTAGTCACGGCACCCTTCGAGATTAAGTAGGATAAAAATTTCATATTTTTGTCGATATGTCAAAAACGAGTGGATTAAAATATAAAGTGTGTTATATCATTGTAATTAGAATAGCGTATTCTATTGAATACATATATAATATACAGGGTGTTCCATTTAAAAAAAATATAAGGTAGGCTATTATCTCAGAAAATTGTTAGTGTTTTGTTTTATGTGTAACTAAAAAAAAACTTGGCTACTAACCCTACATTTTGTTTTTTTGTTTACCTTGATATCTTTAAAAACAAAAAAGTTACAGCGAATCAAAATGTTATCAAGCTAAATTGACTGCACGGTACAGTTGTGGTTAAAAAAAAGGAAAAAAATATTTAAATTATATATTTTTTTATGTTTATTTTTAAGCTACAAGAAGGGTATGGAGGGGGAAATATTAGATTTAAAATGCTATCGTGAAAAACATACTAATTTATTGAAAATACAATAGAAAACATTTGAACAAAAAAATGACAATTAAACGAAAAAATGACAATCGTAAAATAACAAACTGTAGATAGATACCGATCGACATGACCGGCATCGCTGTTTTGTACGATTTCAGATTTGAGTTATTTTCTAGAAAATGTTAGATGGCGCAGTTTAACTATTTCCTTATTCCTTTTCTAATTCTTAATAGGATCGTTTTGATCGTGGCGCAGCGACCTTATCGTTTGTAAAGAATTACATAGATACGTATAAATATTAATTTCCAATTATTAATTAAGTCTTAAAGTTCACAGACATGAAAATACCAGAAGAATCGATTCTATGTAAAATCGCCCATCTCCTTGCAGAATCGAAGGGTAAAAGATCGTTTCTTAAAAATCGATTTTCATTTGGAAAAAATCGATCTTTCCAAGAAATCGATTTAGATCGTGAATCCCTATTCTACGGTCGACTTCAGTACTCCGACTAAAACGTTAGAGGTCGAAAGAGAAAAAATAGACGGTGTATTTTAGTCAAACGGTCAAGACGGTGTATTTTAGTCAAACTTAACTGTGAGTCGAGCGGCTTGGTTGACACATAGTTTACACCACTGAATTAAAAGTTGTCTTTTAATTCAGTGGCTTACACTTACGATTTTCGGTCGAACTAGGTCGACCAAAACGCGCCTAGTGTTTTGGAAATTCAGTTCGACAGATTGCAAGTTTCAAGTCATATAATACATTTATAACTCTTTTTACAGGTTCAGTCCATTATACGAGAGTTTTCGAGTTAGGTAAGCATATGCAGACATAATTTAGCATCAATTAAACTCATCTTGATTCACATTTTCTTAAAAATCCTTACCTTACCGTTGTTTGATGTCATTTTTTGTTTTATAATTCTCTGATCTGCGATGATAAATTACCTGAAACAAAAAAAAAGTAAAATGAGTTAAGATCAGTCAAAATTAAGTCCACACAGTGAGTATAGAGTAGTGTCGAAACGATTAACGTTATACTATTGGTTTACTATTTGGTTTTAATTAAATTTTGCCCTACACTTACCACCCAACGTTAAATGCTAAACTGATTCAAAAAATAAAAAAATACACAGTGATAACACTTGTAAATGAAAATAAATTTTATTTTCTAAAAACTCTGAGGAGTTAACTATAACAATAAATTAAAAAGGTATTATTAAACAAATAAAAGGAAATTCTTAAAACAAATTTGAAATAAAAACTATCTAATAATAAATAATTATCACAAAAATTAATATATATTATTTATAAGTAAAACAATAGTGGGTAGGGTGCAGTTTATCAAAACTAAATCAGATTTTTCTTAAAACAAGTCTACGGCAATATATTGAACGCGAGAATTTGAAAGGAATTAAAAAACCCGCCATATTTCACAAAACTAAAATAATATATCGATCTGCGCTGTTGTCATAATGTCTGACATGTAATACAAAGTCGATATCAGTGATAGCAGGTACAAAGGATTCGATATACAACACTGATTCATGGCTCTCAATAATCAACATAAAGTTCCGAGGTAATCAAAGATTTATGTCCGATTCCTTCAATATTACTCATTAGAAAAAGATAGATCGGGAAGTCCACAATGAATGTAATCATGGAACAAACCCTTTCTGTCAGGTAAGGTGACAGTTGTGAAATAGGTAACCTAACAATAACAAACCTTTTGAACTCTGTGTTGAGTTTGCCTTTGGCTTCCGTTGCGTTAACATCTCTCGGTCGACTACATAGTTAGATTGCGGGTTAGATCGCCTAGAAGCGGTGAGTAGAGTGTTTTGTGACGGAATACGAAGGGAAGCTCCACGGCCTGTTGAGGGGAGTCTTTACCAAATCCAAGGGGGGTGAGCGATGAGGCCTAAAATCCCTGTTCGTGCTGCGTTTTTTCATCCACACAAGGTGGACATGTGACGGCCATGTCTTGTTGTGGGAGGAGCGTAGGGCGGAAGTGTGGCTTAAAGAAAAGGTCATGCGCAATAGACTCTACCAGAGGCGGGAAACTCCATAACCTCAACTGTGCCAAACCGAAAACATTGACGTTTTGTCATTTTTTATCATTGTTATTGTTTGTATTCGGAATCTCCGAGGGTACATACCCGACAAATCGGAGATTCTAAGGGAATTACCACCCAAACTGGGTAACGTGTAAGCCATCCCTAAGGGTAGCTAGGGCTCTGGTTAAGCGCCGGACCGGGTGGAGAGCTGGCCAACCTGTCCCATGGACGAGGGCCAATAACAGGTGAAGAAAGAAAGAAAGAAAGAACTCTGTGTTTGTTTTATGTTGTCGTTGGTTTTGAAAGAAAATTTATTCGTTTGTTTAAGTGTTTTCACCACTAATGATACCTTATTAAGTGGAAAATGGATCAAGGCTTTAAAAAAGCTGATTCGGGCAATTTGCCCTAGGTTACTATGGACATGATATTATATGACTATTTACTTTCAAATGCAGAATATTTTAGCGCTGAAATACGGAATGTGAAGTTAAAACGGTAAGTACAAAAAAGCTATGCTTCTCACATTGTGCTCTATAATTATCTATATTTCTTAGGAATACTTTTTTCGTAATAAGCAAATTTATGTCGAGGCAGAGAGGTTTTTATATTAGATTGATGAAACGTGTTAAAATTCTACTTATATGTTTTAGATTTTGGCGAATGCGCGGCATATAATTTTCTCTCGGAACTTCCGTAGTTTAAAAGCAAATAAATAAATAACCAGTAAGTTTTTTTTTATTAAAGAAAGGAAGGACTATTGGAGAAGCTAAATTACAGTGGTACACATGTCTATTTGTGCCTTCTTTCCCTCTGTTTTACCATTGTTTGCACGCTTCATTATAGAATCACAGTTGGATTCATTTCAGGTATACTTCTCTGAATCGGTGCTTTCTTTCCCTTAAGAGAAAAGCATGAAAAGATGTAAGTAGGAGTGTCGTTTAAATAGTATGGCTTGATGGTACCTTAATGGTCACTCGATGGCTTCGATCAGTCGGTTGGTCAAATGCCTGGTTGTCATTAATTGTTGAATTTCTAGTGTGTGTGACAACTATTGGCATAATTTCGGGCATTATTTGCGTACAGCTTTATTGGATTTTACGGGCTTCTCCTGGAGGGCCCCCTTTTCTTGCCTAACCATGCTCGGGTTGGTTTGTTTACATCATGTTTGCCCAAATAATTCTGGTTTGTACTGACCACCGTTAATTGTCGATAAATGTTGCACTTTGTTGAGTGTTCTGGACATGGATTTGGACTGGTTTCTGGTCATTTTTCCTAAAATGATTAGTGCTTAGAGCAAGGTCATGTGTGTATACGTAAACATTGGATTAATTTCCACTACCAGGACATGGGAGGATTTAAGGGGTGATTTGGGGTACTTATTGTGGCTATTTTGCAGTTTCATTCGTGTTTTTGTATGGTATAAACTGCAATTTTCGGTCATTTTCTCACTTTTTAGGCGTTTTGTCGTCTTCGGACTTTCTGACATATGTCACTTGTCATCTGATTGAGCGAAGGTTGCAAGACAGTGGTGCCAGCCTGGTGAAATAATCTTGAACCCCCATCTCCTGGGGTATTTGTTGTTAATCTAGGGGGAAGCCTAGTGAGATAATCTTGAAACCCTAATCTCAGGGTACGTTCGGGCGAGAATCTCCGAATTTAATGAGCACAATTTTTGCAGAAAGCCCTTAAAATGCTGTCTTGTCTTGAGGAAACTTTTCTTTATAAGGTTACATTTAACTTCGCCTTAAATCAGAATATCAACTGGAAGTGTAATCTCGAACCCCCAGCATTGGTTTCTGCGCATGCGTAGTTTTCGAGAGAACAAGTCTGGATCGGAGAATGTACGGAGACGTAATTTGGAAGTCTCACCAGCAAGACACGTTTTGCCGTGGGCGCGAGAACAGAGTTTTCTGGAAGTTTTACTGTTTTGAGTGATTCACAAATAGTGCCCTTTTTGTGAGGGAGTTTCTCCAGTTAACCCATCGTGGGCTTAAGTCATATAGTGGAACCTTGTGTTGATTTCTATGGAGTTTGGCTGCCCACTCCCATTGCTGGGGATCAAGATTCTCGACGTCACCACGTGCTTCTTTCACCCCGTTTGAGATATAAAGGTAGATTTTTATGTGCATTTATGGTGTTCATAGATAGTGTAGAGAGATTGATAATTTGGTTTACTAGACGGAGAATGTTTATTTTGATTGATTTTCTCTTTCTAGGGGATTCAGTTTTGGTGTCTGGTATAGGTACAGAATATGAACCAACATGTCCTGCAAAATGGAATAGCAGATTGTAAATTAGTGGTGTCAAAAAAGTAAGTAATGGGTACTTCTTACTCAACAGATCCAAAAGCAACGATTACCGAAGTCAAATAATATCAAGTAAGTAGGTACTTTTATAAATAATTACTTTTGAATTTGTATGAGAACACGGTATAATCAGAGAAGTATATTTATGCGAATATACTGTTGACGTCAGAACCGCAAAAAAGAAGAAAGCTGCCTCGTTTTCTTCGCAAATTCTTTGTCAGCTTAATTTTTTACATTGAGAACTTTTTATTTTTTTGTGTCAACTTTTTATTTACTTATTTATTTTTTTAATAATTTCTTTAAAGATATAGTCTGCTTTATAGTTAAAAACATTTTTTTTTTGGATTCCAACTCAAACTTTCATATGTGCATTGCGATTCCATTTATCTACATCTGAAAGCTTGAATTGTTAATTGTCAAAAAATACTTTATATCTTAACAGAGACCATTTATATACTGAGACTATATACTCGGGCACTAAAGCCTCTATTTCATAGTATTTGTTTATACTCTCTGCCTGTCTTAACCTATAAAAACGGCGATAGAATGATTACCACTGTAACCAGTATCGATTAAAGCTCATCGTATTTGTTCGGCCGCAAATCTGCACTGCTTTTTGTAACCAAGCAATCATAAATCATATAAGTGACCAGTATACGAGTAGAAGTAACGAATACTGTACCTGAAAGTAACCAATGGAGACAAGTACCGCAAAGTAATCATTTTCGACATCACTGTCGCCAATGCGGCCGCGTGATCTTTCGGGACCTCTCCAGTACACATAAAACAGCAAAGGAATACCCGATATGCTGGAAAGAATCGTATAATCGTAAGAGGTAGGTAATTGGCGGTTACGATTAATTGGCAAATCGCGATAATCACACCAATGTTTCATCATTAGTATAGAGCAACGCGTTCTTTCTTTAAATTACATGTAAATTTGGTGACAAAGATTCGTCTTGATGAAAAGAATCAATATATTCCGAAATAAAGAATCATATCTAGGTAATACGTATTTATATAGGTAGGTATATATCTGTAACGATATAACCTACGAACAGTCTAGGGATTCACCAAATCTCAAAAAAATCGATATTTCGAATCGATCTTAGATCGTGATCATGGAGATCGATTCACTATTTAGATCGCCTTAAGAGATCGATCTTTTAAAAAATCGATCTTTGGAAAAATTTGGGCGTAGGAGAGGGGAGCGGGAGATTAAGCAGTGTCGATTCCAAACCAATGCTATTTAAAACTCTTAAAATATAAGTTGTACAGTTGTGGTTAAAAAAAAAAGAAAAATATTTAAATTATACAGCGTGTCCAGAAAAGTTCTAGACATATGGGAATTTTCTTTATTGTTGATTTTACGAAAAAAAGTTATTCTTTATAAAAAGTTCTGCTTGATTCGCAAATAATATTGACATATCAAAGCTTAAGATATCTTGTACAGGGCGGCAAAAAATGCAGAAACACAGAATTGCGATAAGAGAGAAGTACCCTCAATTTTTATTTTAGAGCAAATTGTTATAAGAAAACTTTACTAAGGACTACAAAACGAGGTCAGATACAATTTTTCGTTGAACTATTTTAATTTACAGGGTACCATAAAAAAGCCTTTGGAAAATATTTTTTTATTTTATTTCTTTAACATTTACCGGCAACAATTTTGCAACAACTATGTGTAATACTATAGTAACGAATATTGACGTGTTAGTCAAAAATCATTTACTATTTTGCGACTTATTAACAAAAGTTGTTAGTTAGTTTCGTCATGGTTGTAAAGTTAACGCTGCATGAGAAAATAGAAATTGTACTTATCGTCGGAGATCACTATAACTCTATTAGGGAAGCCGCACTCATATTTAATAATAGACACCCTGACAAAATGGTATGTAGCGCCACTATAGCAAATATAATGAATAAATTTATGGCTACTGGTTCCGTCGAAAATGTATTTAAGAAACAACATAACAAAAAATGGTCCACAACAGAAGAAAATCAACTCAATGTCATGCAAGCGGTTATCGAAAACCCGAAAATTTCTTTAAGAAAACTGTCAGAAACTATTCCAAATGACGTCAAGAAGTCTACTGCTAGTAAAATTTTAAAAATAAATAAATTTCATCCATATAAACCGAAATACGTTCACACGCTTCTTCCCAGAGATTTTGATTCTCGTTTCCTATTTTGCGCGTGGTTCCAAGGCGAGTGTGAAGATGATCCTTTTTTTGCAAGAAAAATATTATTTACGGACGAGGCCATGTTTACTTCCAACGGCGTGGTATGCACCCAAAATTGTCGGTGGTGGAGTGACAACAATCCAAATTTTATAATCGAATGCCGTAGTCAATATTCATTTAAAACCAATGTTTGGTGTGGCATTTTTAATGATCGGATCGTTGGACCATACTTTTTTCGACAAAATATAAATGCTGCCATTTTCCTGGACTTCTTAAGGAACCAGTTGTCTCAATTTCTTGACGAACTGCCACTAAATATAAGACGTATAATTTGGTATCAACATGATGGAGCCCCATGTCATAGTACTAACACAGTAACTGGGTATTTGAATGAAGTATTTCCGCAACGTTTGATAGGTAGACGTTCAAATATTCCTTGGCCAGCCAGATCGCCTGTCATCACACCCCTGGACTTCTTTTTATGGGGCCGATTAAAAGAAATGGTGTATAAGCATAGACCTTTTCAGGATATTGACCATCTTGAAGCAGTAATAACAACCTGTGTCCAAGAAATCACTCCCAATATGATACGGGCGACAGTATCAGAAGTAACAAGACGTACTGTAGTTTGCATGGAAAAAGAAGGAGGGCATGTGGAGACATAACCTTTTATTTTAAACTATCTGTTTTTAGATCACTGATGTTTAGATGTTTTTGATGTTTCTTATAACAATTTACTCTAAAATAAAAATTGTCCCTCTTAACGCAATTCTGTGTTTCTATAGTTTTTTGTCGCCCTGTACATGATATCTTAAGTTTTGATATGTCAATATTATTTGCGCATCAAGCAGAACATGTGTGCAATACTGTTGTAACGAAAATTGACATCTTTACGTAATTACTTTCAAACAAGAGGTAATAAAAATGCTCAATGTATTTTTTATGGTACCCTGTAAATTAAAATAGTTCAACGAAAAATTGTATCTGACCTCGTTTTGTAGTCCTTAGTAAAGTTTTCTTATAACAATTTGCTCTAAAATAAAAATTGAGGGTACTTCTCTCTTATCGCAATTCTGTGTTTCTGCATTTTTTGCCGCCCTGTACAAGATATCTTAAGCTTTGATATGTCAATATTATTTGCGAATCAAGCAGAACTTTTTATAAAGAATAACTTTTTTTCGTAAAATCAACAATAAAGAAAATTCCTATATGTCTAGAACTTTTCTGGACACGCTGTATATTTTTTTATATTTATTTTTAAGTTACAGAAGGGTATGGCGGGGGAAATATTTGATTTAAAATGCTATCATGAAAAACCTACTAATTTATTGAAAACTAATAAAATAAAAAACATTTGAACGAAAAAATGACAATTAAAAGAAAAAAAAGTGACAACCGTAAAATATCAAACTGTCTATATACAGGGTGTCTAAAATAGGTGATACCACTATTGCTATCTCCGAAAGGGTAAAAGATATGAGGTCGGTTAAATTAGAGAAAATATGCCATTTCTAGTCCCTATTCATATTCCGTTTACGGAGTTGCCAAATTCTCTATAATTTCTGATCTACAGGGGATTTTTTAAAAATAGTCAAAAATTTAATTCTTAAATATCTCGAAAACTATTATAGTTAGAAAAAAGTTGTTTTAACAAAAATCACACGATTTTTTCCCTTCTCTAAAGTAAGGTTATGGTATTGTTTATACCATTTGTTTTTACTGAGTTACTGATACTAACTTCTTTTTTTCAAATACGGGCCTGGATTTTTTGCTGCATTTTTTGAAAGAATACTTCATACCCTTTACAACTGTGCATCACTTGATTATGTTTTTCGACGTTTTGGTGAAGAATAGTATCATCATCAGGATATTCTACCAGTACGGACCTGTCATTTTTCCAGTTAGTGCGCCATTTCACGACCTATTGTGGAGACAATTAGGCCAGAATTAGTAACTATGGATTAAATTGTTTTAACTGGTAAATTTTAATTATAATAATGATTACTAACCAGGAACCTCAAGTTTGTAAAATTGGTGCAACGCCTGAAACAGCATAAGCTTAGTTTTAATTATAACAAATCCTAATAATTAATTCTTAGAGGCGTGATTGGCTTCGGTTGGTCAGTCCAATCGCTTCCATCAACCTGCTCGTCCGCCCGTCCGTATGTTATAATTCAACGCAACGTCAAAAAATAAAGCAGAAAACGGATTTTAGATTCGAATTCCTTATAATCCGAACCCAGTAAATATGACAATGGTTTTATGCTAGAATATAGTTAAAGGTCTTTAATTTGAGATAATATGGTTTGTTTTCAAAGCCAGCAAATAGTAATTCAACTGTACCAGCAGAATGAGTGGCAGCAGAAATGAAATCATTAGGTCAAATAGGATTATTTATTATTATCTTTTGAACTGAAAGGTCATTTTTGGATACGAAAATATTAAAAACGTAAATAATGAAGACGTATCATCAATATGTATGATTTACAATATGTAGTAAACTTAACCACCAGTTAGGTGCTGTTAATAAAGGCCGCTAATTATATCTGATCTGAGTCTGCTAAACTTTTGCTTTCAATATAACTCATTGGCTTAAGTGCAATTTGACAAACGTTAATGACCAAAGGGTTCTGGTTAGTAATCATGAACATAGTTTAAAATTAATCAGTTGAATAATTTAAACCACAGCGATAGGTTGTGAAATTGTGCCTTAACATGGAAAATTCCAGGTCCGTATCGATAGAAAAACCTGATGATGTTGTTATTCCTCATCAAAACGTCGAAAACCATAATCAAGTGATACATAGTTGTAAAGGGTATGAAGTATTCTTTCAAAAAATGCAGCAAAAAATACAGGTCCGTATTTGAAAAAAACAAGTTAGTATCAGTAACTCAGTAAAAACAAATGGTATAAACAAAACAATAACGTTACTTTAGAGAAGGTAAAAAATCGTGTGATTTTTGTAAAAATAACTTTTTTCTAACTATAATAGTTTTCGAGATATTTAAGAATTAAATTTTTGACTATTTTTAAAAAATACCCTGTAAATAAGAAACAATAGAGAATTTGGCAACTCCGTAAACGGAATATGAATAGGGACTAGAAATGGCACATTTTCTCTAATTTAACCGACCTCGTATCTTTTACCATTTCGGCGATAGCAATAGTGGTATCACCTATTTTAGACACCCTGTATAGATACCGATCGACATGACCTGGCATCGCTATTTTGTACGATTTCAGATTTAAGTTATTTTCTAGAAATGTTAGATGGCGCAGTTTAACTATTTCCTTATTCCTTTTCTAATTCTTACTAGGATCGTTTTGATCGTGGCGCAGCGACCCTATCATTTGTAAAGAATTATATATAATTTCCAATTATTAATTAAGTCTTAAAGTTCACAGACATGAAAATACCAGAAGAATCTATTCTGTGTAAAATCTCCGATCTCCTTGCAGGATCGAGGGGTAAAAGATCGATTCTTAAAAATCGATTCTCATTTGGAAAAATCGATCTTTCCAAAAAATCGATTTAGAATCCCCAACGAACACTCTTCTGTTTTAATGGCACACTTCAAACTTCAAGAGTGCAAGTTTATGTCCCTAGCTTTTACTATTTGTTAAACACGGGAAATATGGTGTGTAAAGTGGTGATTATATCACCGAATCGGTGATGATAAGTGACAATAATATAATCATCCTCCAGACACAGAATCTCCCTATTTACTTCACCAACTGATTTATATTAAAATGGTTTGACAACACTGTATGGAAATACTATGTTATGGGTTGCATCCATCGGTGCAGTGAGCACGGTCAAGGACCCAAGAAGGCGAAATCTTCGGTTTCGCCTTCCTGCGTTTTTTCTTTATCGCAAAAATAGAAGCGGAAACAAATCACGGCTTACAGAGTTTGACTTATTTTATTTTGGAATATTTCACCCGAGGGGCGGCTCACTCCCTTAAATCTGTGTACATACTATTGTTAAATCACATTAAATCATTTTAAATCTTTCTTAAATCATTATATTTTTTGAATTTTTTAAATCACTTACATAATTTTAAATGGCTTTAAATCATTTGAAATCAGGTTAAATCACTTTATATCATGTAAAATCGATTTAAATCACCATAAATCATCAATAAATCACAAAAATCACCTAACATTCGTTAAATCATCATCACAATTTGGCATCACCTGCAGTGCTGGGCAGAGCATTACAGCAATTAAATCGTGTTAAATCAGATTAAATCAGTAGTGATTTAAAATCTGTGTACACATTTTTTGGGAGTTAGCCGCCCCTCGATTTCACCTTTGTCTCTTATAGAGTAAGATTAGCACTTGCAACGCATTCTTTGTCACCGAAAACAATAAATATTATCCTTAAGTACTGGACAAAAACTAATGAAAAATTTTGCAAAGAATTAATAATACGAAAAAAAGTATTTTTTTTTTGAAGCAAGATAAAAATGTCAGTAAACGTTATTTTCAAAGTTCTAATTCCCTCTTTCTGTTTATGGAAGTATGAAAGACAAGTTGATATTGATATCATGTATTATTTTGTCACTAGCACTGACTGTAAATTTGTTGATAAAGTTTATATTAATATTTTCCCATTTTTATTTGAAAGCCCTAAGTATATGATTATATCCAAGTAGGTAAAATTCTGTGTCCACGTAGCTAATGTCACATATTTTCAATTGTGCACTTTTGTTATATTTGAAATAGCACGTAAACTTCATGAATTTTACAGTCGGGAAATAAATTATTCGTCCACTTATAAAATTTTTAAAAATTTGGGATAAAATGAAAACTACTTAAGTTTATTTGCTTTTCATTACCAAAATAAAAACAAGTATTCATGTACTAAAAAATGTAATATAAAGTCCAACCTAGACAATGCATTTCAAAAATATAATTAGTGATAAAACATAATTTATTAAAAACCAAGGGAGAAAAATTATTCGTCCACCAACATTTTTTTTCGAAATTCATCCAAACATGCCAAAACTAATAACGTGTGGGGTACCCTTTTGATTTTATAATTTGTTTTAACCTGTTAGGCATTGACTCTACCAGTTTTATAACAAAACCTACCTCAATTTTTGACCATTCTTCTTGCTTCTAACGCTTTGTTAGAAATTTTATGTTCTTTCGCCCTTTCTTTGGGTTCCCACCATAGATGTTCATTCGGGTTAACGTCTCGGGATTGCGGTGGCGTTTCCAACACTCTTGGTACGCTATACAGTATCCACTCTTTAACAACCCGCGCTGTATGCTTCGGATGTTGTCTTGTTGAAATAAGGAATTGTCTCCAATTCACATTTTCTCCGCGCTTTGTTTTAAATTCTTTTTTAAAATGTCCATGTATTTAGACGAACCGATCCATAGTTTCGTCAGTAAAATGGAGGTGGCCCACTCCATGCCATGACATACACCCCCAGATTAGAACGGAACCCCCTCAGTGCTTTACCGTTGGAATTAAATTTTTAGGCTTGTAGGCTTCCCCGCGCTTTCTGTACACCAAAACCTTTTTTTATTTTACCAAACAACTCAATTTTTATTTCGTCATATGATGTTTTTACAGTACTCAATATTTTTGTCAAAATGCCTCTTATTTACTAATGGTATCTTTCGACCAACTCATGCCTGTATACCTTGATTTCTTAAAAATGTTCTTATTATTGTTACATGGATAACCTTTTTGTAATCACTGGCTTAACTTTTCACTGTATCTGTCGCAGTAGTTGGCGGATTTTCACTAACTTTTTTTAGTATTTCTTGTTTCTCTCGAAAAGTCAGCACTTTTTCTTCCTCTCCCTGATAAGGTTTTTATTGTATGGATTGTATCATATTTTTTACAATATATTCAACTGTTGACCGGCTTCTTCCAACAAGTTTTCTTATGTTTCTTTGAGATCTTCCTTCTTGATATACATTTTATTATCAAATGTCTGATTTCTTGAGGCACTTCTGATGATTTGCGACAAATTTTAAAATTTGCTGTATTCTTTAGACCACGGAGTCTCAAACTGCTATTAAAAATAATTTAGAATCTATATTTAGGAATTTTTTAACACTATAAGGACATACATTCTATGTACATCTTTACTTTTTTTTGGAAGTGGACGAATAATTTTGCTCGCCGAAATTTTATCAAATTATCTTTCTTTTGTCTTTTTTGTCCAATTGATCCTGATAAATATGAAGAGTTATTGTTATTTTCATTTCTCGGGCACAGAGATATCTGTTAACTTATTTTTAAAATTTTACTAAATTTAATGTAAAATTTTCATCTCTCTATCTTTGAAAAAATTACAAGTGGACGAATAATAAATCTCCAGACTGCAAATTAAATCCTTTATTGGACGTACCGCTTCAAAACAAAACTGGTCGCAAAAAAGTCGGTATAAGTCATAGTGAGCTGGGTTGCGCCTTTTTTCAGAATTCACCGGTGCGTCTCGGTTAGCGCGTTATCATTTTGTAGTTACATTGTGTAAACAAGAATAGTCAGCTTACTGATTGGAACTGGTCTGTCCAGCGATCAATTCTGAAAATCGCTCATTGTCAATAATAGCGTCAGTAACGCCGATATTTTAATATTCCCTTTCCGGAGCGGGCTTGTTTACATTTTGCCCAACGCTTTAAGGGTATCAGTTAAAAATTCTTTTGTGACGAAACCAAATCATAAATTAAGGATTATTTTAAAATACATGCATGTTTAAAAAAAAAATAATGTCGGTTTAAAAGTTAATTATAATTATTATACATATCAGATAATCGGATGTGACTAACGATTTTTCAACCAAAATTTGCGAGTCGCTTTATTTCTAAGAATAAATGTAACATAGTAATCACAAATACTCTGATTCTAGAAATGTAAGTTACTAATAATAGGAAATAGGTAATAGTTAAAGCATCTCGGATAAGATAGCTATCTTAAAATAATAGTTTTAAAATTACTATGAGAAAAAATGGAACTCTAATTAACCAGATAATTTTCAATGATTTCTATTACTTACTTACGTTCCAAAAGAAAACCTATTCATGTCCTGAGCCTAATTAGACGCGTTCCCACATATGCATTATGTCTTCGAGAATAGCTGGTAATGGTAATGCAAGGCACTGGCGCCAGTGGTAGTTTCCACATAGATTAGGAGATGAATGCCAGTGAAGTTAAAAATGGCGTCAACGCATAGTCGGTTGTTATTATTATACATACTTAAGGTGCATTTACACATGCATGGATTTAGTGGCGCCAGTGGTCGCGCTAGTTCTATTTGCACGCCAGTAAAGGTTTACACTTTGTTGAGAAAACAAAAATAAGTGGCACGCCAGATTCGTTTTAAATTTGATTGTCAGTTCTGCTGACCACTTTTTTTAGCAATAATAAACTATATAAACTACAATCAACAACTGGCGAGCGGACGCCGACGTGAAAGCACTTGTTTACACTTGCAAGTTTTGATTTTCCGTACGACTTTGGTCACCACTGGCGCCAGTGATTTCAGAAGGATGCAGACTTTTTTGTTCTATGCATGCAAAAATAAATTTTTATGCAAGTCGATGTTTAACTTGCTAATTTTATTTACTGGCGCGCCAGTTTTTATTGGCGCCACTAAATCCATGCATGTGTAAATGCATCATTAGACAATTTAATTACACACCAAATTTTCTGCAGAACTCCTTATGACGGTAGAAAATTTCATAAAGCGATCCATTGTAAGTTTCATCGGTATTCATCCCAGTCTGAATGGATTTTTTCATCTTTGACAATTATTCTAAGTTGAACGTATGGCAAAAAATACGATTTTCTTTAAACTGAGTTTACGTCCATCTTGGTTTGACCCGTTTCTTCCGCAATAGCTTTCCAGACAGCATATTATGTTGCGTCCCTATTCGTTTATGCCTTACTCTTTACATCCCATAAGCAAGGAAAACTATCATATATTTCAATAAATTTTAAACCTCAATCACTGCTCCATTTATCACACGTTTTTCTTAACCCGTAATATTTACTATAACCTCAAAAATCGGCCGATCGAAATGTTTGTGCGAAATGTTAACTGTCCCTGGAACTGACCAATAGGATGAATTCTTGTTCAATTGTTTTTTCTGTCATCATTCTCACATAAAATTGGATACAATATAGTTTACTACAAACGGCATAAAGCGGACCAAAATTAAATGAAATCGTTTCTTTCAAAACGGTAACCAGAACGGATCAGAGTTAATTTCGGATCCGTTCGCTTACTTTGCAATACAGTTTAAATATGTTTTTATTAATTAAGTTATGTATCACAACCAAACTACCAGGATACGCCACTGGAGAATACCCTAACCAACAGATAAGACTCGAGAAGATGCTGCGTCGCCTTTTTACCGTATTTTATCTTTTCATGCTGGACTTTATCTTTTTATGATAATTATCGAATTTTACCTTACATTATATTATACCAGGTGTTATCTTTTCCTACTGAGTTATATCTACTATGATAATTTCTGATATTTGTTAATTCATGTAATTCCCGTATTTTATCTATTTATGCCAGGATTTATCTTCACTTTTAGGATCATTTTAGTATATAAAGAAAAGTACCATATTGTAAGTGTCTTAGTTTGTTACCAGCTTCTCTTGAATAAAAAACACACATAATTCAAGTCTACGAGTAATTCATTAAGTCCAACAATTACAGTATTTTAACCGCAAAATACATAACTGGCGCAGTCGGTAGGATTGTCCTGTACAGATAAGTGAAACATAGTGCTGTATTGACTGTATGGATAGTGAACTTCGAAACATAGTGCCGTATTGACTTTATGGATAGTGATTTCGAAACATAGTGCCGTACTGACTATACAGATAGTGGTTTACGAACTCTGGTGGTTTTCAAATCTTTAACGGGACTTTCAAAAAAAATCGTGTTCAAGAAGAAACCGTATATTTCCTTTCTTGACACACCGGGCCTTATTTTTGGAACATTGCCTGCACATCCAAAAGTGGGGTACAGCAAGTCATTCGACGGAACGGATATCCCTTGTTTGGCTTTAGTTAAGTGACACAGTGTACAACACAAAGAAGAAAGAAGAAACTTCGACGCATGGTAAGAAATAACAATTGTTTCATTTTTGATTATTGTTTGTTTGCATTTCTCTCATTTATAAAATTTCCCCTTTTTTATTTTTTTTTTATCCTATAAGTATAGAATTTATTTTTCCTGCATTTTTGTTTTCTTAATGTTTAATGTTTAGCGGATTAAAGGAAACTGCTAAGAAAAATAAGGAATTTAGGAAAAAGTTTACGGATTTAGCCAACATTAGTTCAGAATCTGAAAGTGAAACTGACACCTTGTCAGAGAAATCCCCTGTTGATAACCCAATTAACGCATTTGATTTTGATCTTGAATCCAATTCTGAAGTAGAAGATATAATAAATAATCTTGCCAATATTAATTTATCACCAAACATGTCAGTAAATAATACCAATTATCAACAGTTAAGACTTTTCTTGGATATTATACCACAATTTGAAAACGACCCTTGCGAGCTGAATAATTTTATCGCAGCATGCGATGATACTTTTAATAATTTTAGAGATGAAAGTGACGCAATTAAAAAACTTATTTTTCGTGGTATTTTAGGGAAACTTAAAGGTAAAGCTTTAACTTTAATATCTAGTCGCACAGAATTAGATACTTGGGATAAAGTAAAAGATGTTTTAAGACTTTCTTTTAGTGATCAAAGATCTTTCACTTGTTTGTTAAACGAACTTCATAACTTAAAGCCAAACCCGAGAGAAACACCTTATAATTTTGGCATTCGCTGCCAATATTTTAGAAGTCTGATTTTCACCTCTATTAATAACGATAATACCCTACAGGCTAATGCAAAAATCGCACAAATTGGCAATATAGAAAAATTACTTTTGGTTTCTTTTATAAAATACCTACCCCATCAAATTCAAACAGGCGTAAGGCTTAAGAACCCTACATGCATAGAAGAAGCGATGAATTATGTAATAGAGGAAGAAAATTTTTTGTCCCTATGTAACGAAACTAAAAGGAATACCAATCAACATATTCCCTTACCAAATTTTAAAGCACCTACGAATCAAGGATACCAACAAACGTATGGAAGACACATACCGCAGACTTTCACACCTGCATTTTCAGGTTTTAAACAAAATTTTACAGGACAACAATCGGGATTTAAACAAAATTTCCCTAGTCAGCCAATAAATATTTCACCAAGGCAATTACCACAAAGAAAATATTTTACGAACCAGCAAGTATTTGGAAATCCTACTAAAACAAACGTTTTCAAACCGACTGGACAGACTTCGAAAGAAGCACCAACTCCAATGTCCATAATAACTAGACAAACTTTGGCTCCAAGAAATATCTCGCAACCCACAGCAGGAAATCAATTTAGACCAACAAATAATTTCCAATATAGATCACCAAATCCAAATGCATTCCAACCACAATCAAGACCCCCCAAATTTCAATTTGAAGAATTGTATAACCTAGAAAATTCTGATGACGACTCACACGAATATTACCAGAACTTCGAAGAGCAATATTTTGAAAACCAGAATTATATCCCAGAACAAACTAATACTGATGAATTAGAGGAACAATATACTGACGCTGCAGAATACACGTCAATGACGTCATACATACCCACAGAAACCCCAGGAGATGAAAATTTTTATCAAGAAGCCTCTGTAATGAATTCTACCTAGTAAATGACACAGAATCACGCAAACTTCCGTTTATTAAAATTTCCTTTTTTGACAAAACCCTAAAATTATTAATTGACTCAGGCAGTCATATTTCATTACTAAATCCCCATGTTGCAAAACAGTATTTTTCTGAATTTATTGTCATAAAACCCAATATAATCAAAACATCTTGTGGTCAACAAGAATCCAAATATGAAGCGCGAATTCCGGCTTTTAAGGAATTTCAAACAAATGAAGTTTTAATTTTTACCCTATTTGATTTTCACCCTTTTTTCGATGGTTTAATAAGTTTTAGAGATCTTAAAAATATGGGTTTCAATTGGAATTTGCAACAGAATTATCTTGAAAGACATAACCTTAAAATTCCGGTTTATCAGTGTTCTCCCTCAGATTATAACTGCTTTAATATCACAGTAAACGAAAATGAAGTCCTAAGGATGAGACTCCCAACAAATGCTAAAGAAGATGGTACATACTATATCCCTTACCAATCAATCAACCCACATTGTTTTATACCTGAAGGAATAAGCACTGTAGAGAATGGACATGCTATAGTTGAAATTTACAATGTTAACATTGAAGATACCTATTTTAACCTTCCAAGACCTTTAAAAGTATTCCCAATAAATGACTATGAAATATACCAAGCAGAAATAGAAACCGATTCTACAACCCCAGATCAAACTCTAATTGAGCATCTTTTAAGACTAGGTCATTTAGAAGAAGAAGAAAAATACAAGATCCTAAAGCTATGCAGACAATTTTCTTCAATATTTCAAAATCAGAATGAGCCCTTGTCATCAACAACTCAGACAACTCATAAAATAGTAACTACAGATGAAGAGCCAATTTATACAAGATCTTATAGACTACCAGAAGTCCACAAAAAGGAAGTAAAGGATCAAATTCAAAAAATGTTAGAAGATGGCATCATAAGAAATAGTACCAGCCCTTGGTCAAGTCCTATATGGATAGTTCCAAAAAAGTTAGATGCCAGTGGAATCCCTAAATGGCGCCTAGTAATCGACTTTCGAAAATTAAATTCCAAAACTATTCAGGATAGATTTCCTATACCTAATATCGACGATTTACTTGATAAACTTGGCAGATGCCAATATTTCACCACATTAGACTTGGCAAGTGGATTTCACCAGATTAAGATGCATAAGGAAAGTATCGAGAAAACAGCATTCTCTTCAGATCATGGGCATTATGAATTTTTAAGGATGCCTTTTGGCCTCAAAAATGCACCATCTACTTTTCAGAGAATGATTAACGAAGTTCTCAAAGATTTTATTAATAAAACTTGCCTAGTTTACATGGATGATGTCATAGTTTTTTCAACAACATTGGATGAACACATACTTAATTTAAAGGAGATATTTAAAAAACTTCAAGAGTACAACTTAAAAGTTCAGCCTGATAAATGTGAATTTCTAAAACACGAAACGGAATTCTTAGGCCATATTGTAACCACAGAGGGCATTAAACCTAACCCAAAGAAAATAGACGCTATACTGAAAATGCCATTACCCAAAACACATAAAGAAATTAAGAGCTTTTTGGGAATGGTTGGCTTTTACAGAAAATTTATTAACAATCTTGCAAAGATTACAAAACCGATGACACTATGTTTGAGAAAAGGTAAAAAAGTTGAACACACGGAAGACTTCAAAAATGCATTTGAAACCTGTAAACTGATTCTTTGTAATGAGCCCATTTTAATCCATCCAGATTTTTCAAAAATCTTTACACTCACTACAGACGCAAGTAAATATGCCATTGGAAGCGTTCTAAGTCAGGATGGAAAACCAGTTTGCTATGCAAGTAGAACATTGAATCCAAATGAAATAAATTACTCAGTCACAGAAAAAGAGCTATTAGCGATTGTTTGGTCAATTAAGTACTTTCGACCCTACATATTTGGAAGACACTTCAAAGTAAAGACAGACCATAAACCCTTAAAATGGTTAGAGAGCCTGAAAGAGCCCAATTCTAAATTGGTCAGGTGGAAATTATTGCTATCCGAGTATGACTTTGATACTGATTACATTAAGGGCAAAGATAATAATGTAGCTGACAGTCTATCCAGAAATATTTCACCCATAAACGAAACAACCAATACAGTAAATCAAAAACAAACAGACAAAGTTGGTTCAATGATGAACGAATCAGGAGATATAGATACAACCATTCGAGAGTTTTTCAAAAGCAATGAGAACTATGTTACCACAATACACTCTGCAGACGAACCTCCACTACTTTCCTACCCCTATTGTGATAAACCGTTAAATCACCATAAACATCAAATGATCGTCAAAATATCTGACGCATCCCCAGTGCCCAGAGTTATAAAAGAAAAAAATTTTGACAATCAAAGGTATTTTATTAATCTCCGTAGAAGAAACATGGAAGAAGATTTAGAAGAGTACATAGCAAACTTAAATAACAAAACCACATATCATCTTCATTTTCCAAATAAAGATGACGAAAAGACTTTTCTTAAACATATTCAAGAAAAAATCGTTAGAGTCCCTTCAAAATTAATGATTTGTTCTTTAAAATTGACTGATGTTACGACACAAAATGATCAACAAGACAAGATGAACTATCACCATGTCTATAAGACTGGACATCGTGGCATAACAACTACTTTAGATTCTCTCAAAAGAAACTATTATTGGCCTACCATGATCAAGGATGTTACGAACTACATAAATAACTGTATCATTTGCCAAAAGTCAAAATACGAGAGAAAACCTAATGAATTTAAATTCCAACCCATCCCAATAGGATTCAAACCTTTTGCTAGAATCCATATCGACACGCTGTCAATAGCAAAAGAAAAATTTGTAACCATAATTGACACATTTTCTAAATTTGCCCAAGTATATCCCATTCCTGGAGTAAATGCAGTTAATGTTCTCGATGGTTTATTGACCTTTATATCACACTACGGTCTGCCAGAAATGATAATTTGCGACAATGGAATTGAGTTCAATAACAATAGCTTTACTGATTTTTGCAAACTACATAAAATTGAGATCCATTATACCACCCCAAAGAATCCAAACTCGAATAGTTACATCGAAAGACTTCATTCCACACTATTAGAGCAGATAAGAATAAAAACTCAAACAAACCCTAAAGAATCTCTTATTAACATTATAAAGTATTCATTGTTACACTACAACAATTCCATTCACTCTTCTACAGATCATACACCATTCGAAATAGTATCCGGTCACTTTAACTCTAAAGACCCATTTGACGTCGAAGAAAAACATATTGTGTCTAAATATGTGCAAGACCACAAAGAAAAAATCAAAGAAAAATATAAAGAAATTACAGAAAAAGTTAAAGAAAAGAAACAACAACAACTAGACAAAATAAATGCTAATCGAAAAGAACCAATTACCTTGTCAGAAAACGATGCAGTTTATCACAAAGAACAACCAAGAGATAAACTAGCTCCTAGATTTACAAAAATAATCCCAGTAGCACAAACAAAAAACAAAGTTAAAACTGATGTCTCAAAATACTCCAAACATAACATAAAGAAACGCAAAAAACACTAATGTTTTCTCTTTTGTTTCAGATGAGACTTTTTCTCATCCTATTATTAACCCTTATAATTATAAGTACTAATGCCTCTATTCAAAAGCTTACTAACCCAATTTTACCTGTTAGTTTAAAATCCACACGCATAATAACAAGCAGACACACTTTTATTACTTATTTAAATATTTCAGAATTCACTAATATAAGAAATCATTTAAAGTCACAATTATCGTTTGCAATATCAAAGAAAAATCTTGGCTCTCATACGATAAACTTAATAAAACAAGCAAATACATTATTATCCTATATTGATACTTCTTTAGAAATTATTTATCCCAAAAGATAAAAACGCGGATTAATAGACCTTGGTGGTAAAGTATCCAAATGGCTTTTTGGAACCTTAGATGCCGAAGATGGCAGAAGAATAGACTTAATTCTTAAGCATCTCGATAAAAGTGATCATCTACTTCAGGAAAAGATTAACGAACAGATTACTTTAGCAAAAGAAATTATGGCAATAACGAATAATAGCATTTCGCAAATAAAATCTAATATGTTAATGATAACCCAAAATATCGATCAATTCTCTGAAGGAATAAACGAAGTAAATACTTTAAACTTGATTATAAATTCTCTTTTAATTTTACAGATTCATTTAAATGAAGTAACTAATGCCATAAGTTTTGCTAATGTCAACAAAATTCATCCTGTATTTTTGCCTTTAAAAAACCTAAATTCTATTATTACAAAAATAAAGGTTTCTTACCCTTCCACTCAATTAGTTAATTTTACAGACCATCATAGCTATTACTCTTTCTTGGGAATTCAATTACTCTTTAAGGACGACCGAATTATTTTTCTGATTCACTTTCCAATTTTAATGCCTCAAAATTTTAAAACATATTTTATTTACCCCATTCCAATTAATAATAAAATAATTCTTCCTTGTAAACCTTACCTTATCCTAAATGAGAGAAGTGTTCTCCATCAATATCAAAATGAACCATGCGAAGAAGTAGAAAACGTCCACTACTGTCTGAATCACCTGCAAACAGAAGACGATTGTGTTGTCAGCATCATAAAGAACAATAAGCCAAACAACTGCACCACTGTCCCAGTTCATTTGGACAAAGCAATAGCCAACCAAGTTACCCCACACAACATCCTCTTCACCACTGGAGCAGACATCGTCCTCACTGAAAGCTGTTCCGTTGAAAAGCATCATGAACTAATCCCTGGCAGTTATATAATCACTATCCCAAGTAATTGTCACTACTTCATTAACCAAGAAGTGTTCTCTGCTGGAAATGATCACATTTCACCTGCTGTAATAATTCAGCTTCCTCAGTTAAACCTTTCACTGCTGCCAGAACGCTCTACTCACATTAAACTTACCAGTTTGGACTTAGAAGAAATCAAACATTTGACCAAAAAGTTAAATACACAACATGAAGTAAATATTTTAGAAGATCCAACACTATTACAGGAAAAATCAATGCCTACATGGATTCATGTCCTCATATACCTTATGGTCGCAATGATTGTTTTCTTGGCGGTAACATGCTACTACAGAACCTGTTACCCTTATCCATACCAACGTAAAAGTAAAAGGAAAACCAAGACAGAAGATTTGGAAATGAAAGAGCAGCCTTAGACAACGTTTTCAACCCTAAGGCTTTATCTCAGACGGGAGGAGTTATGTATCACAACCAAACTACCAGGATACGCCACTGGAGAATACCCTAACCAACAGATAAGACTCGAGAAGATGCTGCGTCGCCTTTTTACCGTATTTTATCTTTTCATGCTGGACTTTATCTTTTTATGATAATTATCGAATTTTACCTTACATTATATTATACCAGGTGTTATCTTTTCCTACTGAGTTATATCTACTATGATAATTTCTGATATTTGTTAATTCATGTAATTCCCGTATTTTATCTATTTATGCCAGGATTTATCTTCACTTTTAGGATCATTTTAGTATATAAAGAAAAGTACCATATTGTAAGTGTCTTAGTTTGTTACCAGCTTCTCTTGAATAAAAAACACACATAATTCAAGTCTACGAGTAATTCATTAAGTCCAACAATTACAGTATTTTAACCGCAAAATACATAACTATTAGCCGAAGGGATCCGATTTATAACCGGGTACAAACGGATTCGAAGAATGCGTAGCTTTTAGTATGGAATTTCGCGATTCCGATATCTCTATCATAGCCTTGTATTTATGAGACAAGAATCGTATCATTTACGCAAATTTTGTCTTATTCATTAAATGTAATGGAAAAATTACTTACGCCACTGACATTAGGTTAACGAATGAACAAAGACAGCTACAATGCTCAGCAAAACAACTAACTTTATTAAAGAATACTTGTATATAAAATATAAAAACATAAAACCTAAAAATAAACTAATTGGTAAAGTACAGAGCCGAAAGTGAAACTATTCGTTATTTCCAAAAAGATGTAAACTCACCAGAAATTATCAAGAAAGCAAAAAACTAACAATGCGTCATTAGGAAATCATCAAATCCAAACCAATAACAAATAAAAGTTCACTGGTAATTACTTAACAATGCTAATGTAACTGTCAAATACCAATAAAATATAAAACTAGTGGCAATTACCAACAAGATGGCAAACTGAATCTTTATTACATTATCCAAAGTCAAGACAATAAAACAAAACAAACTGGTATTACCCAAAATAAAAAAGACAAAACAACCCTTTGTTAAAGCAATAAACCTTAAATGAAAACAAAGTAATGTAAAAACATATTCTTGAGCAAAATAGTTATTCATTCATGTGGAAGGTTTAAGTAAAAATTGTGAAATTCTTTTAGCCTAACAATGGGTTGATTGTTGATTCCCTTCACGTATGGATTTTAAGTCTCGGTATTTTAGGACATTTAGTTTAAGCAAACCAGCGTTTAGTGCTTGCAATTTTAGCCCTTTGAGCAAAACACTTTTGTGTTTTAATGACAATGTTTCATACTGAGTTTAAAAATGGCTAGTTTTAAAGAATATTTTCTGTGGTTGACATTTTATCACTTTAATGTCCATTATTTCAAAGAAATCATTACACTGCCGTATTAAACGCACTTTCACAAAATGGCCTAACTGTAGATACGCCTGTACGTGAAAGTATAGTAAAAAAAAATATTAGTTACGTCAACGGCTATATCGAAAACTACTGGGAATTAGGACACGTCACTCTGTGAAATTGTAGATCAGATCGAGTTATGCGTTATGGTTTACGTAACTCAAATTTAATATTTTTTGAGTTACGTCACTTCGTGATATTGACGACGATATATACAGTATTCGCTCTTTAACGACCCGCGCTGTATGCTTTGGATGTTGACTTGTTAAAATTAGAAATTGTCTCCAACTCACATTTTCTCCGCGATTTGTCTTAAATTCTTTTTTAAATTGTCCATGTAGACTAACCGATCCATAGTTTCGTCAATACAATGGAGGTGGCCCACTCCATGCCATGACATACACCCCCAGATTAGAACGGAACCCCCTCCGTGCTTTACCGTTGGAATTAAATTTTTAGGTTTGTAGGCTTCCCCGCGCTTTCTGTACACCAAAACTTTTTTTATTTTACAAAACAACTCAATTTTTATTGCGTCAGTATCTAATATGATGTTTTTACAGTACTCAGTATTTTTGTCAAAATGCCTCTGAGCAAACTCGAGATGCTTCTTCTTATTTTTCTTATTTACTAATGGTATTTTTCGACCAATTCGTGCCTGTACCTTGGCTTCTTAAAAATGTTCTTATTATTGTTACATGGATAACCTTTTTGTAATCTCTGGCTTAACTTTTCGCTGTATCTGTCGCAGTAGTTCGCGGATCTTCGACACCTTTTCTTAGTATTTCTTGTGTCTCTCGAAAAGTCAGTACTTGTTCTTCCTCTCCCTGACAAGGTTTTTGCTGTTTGGATTGTTTCATATTTTTTTATAATATATTCAACTGTTGACCGGCTTCTTCCAACAATTTTTCTTATGCTTTGAGATCTTCCTTCTTGATATAATTTTAATATATATCAAATGTCTGATTTCTTGAGGCACTTCTGATGATTTGCGACAAATTTTGAAAATTTGCTGTATTCTTTAGACCACGGAGTCTCAAACTGCTATTAAAAATAATTTAGAATCTATATTTAGAAATTTTTATGAGTATAAGAACAGATAAATACATTCTATGTACATCTTTATTTTTTTTTTTGGAAGTGGAAGAATAATGTTTGAGAGTTATTGTTATTTTTATTTCTCGGGAAGAGATATATCTGTTAACTTATTTTTAAAATTTTATTTAATTTAATGTAGAAGTTTTATCTCCATCTTTAAAAAATTACAAGTGGACGAATAATAAATCTCCCGACTAATGACTGGCGTCTTTAATATAACCAAAGAAAATAATATGCGTAGCTACTATTTTCTTTGATATAACATACGGATTACTTTGAATATAGCATTCGATATCCGAGACCCCTTTTTATTTAATTTGCATCTATTTTCAAAAATATTTTAAAAAATCAGCTGATATGATTGGGTTAGTCTGAGTATAGTTTGCGTAGGAGAATTCTGCTTTCTTCCTCCTTGAAGCTTATCCAGTTCACATCAAATAAATGGAGAGCAGCAGCAAAAAAACCTCGAGCTTCAAGAGATCAAAAATACTGACAAAAGAATGCCACAATCATCTTTCGACTATTCCTACAGTATCTTTAGTACATTGGCCTGAAGCACACGTTGACTTGTCTAAATAGAAAATTAAATAACGATATTGAAACAAGTGCGATATCAGATTCTCTTCTTAATACGTTGTTTGCATACGAAATTTCCTGCACTAGACCTTCACTTTTGCAAATGGTTATATTTTTGATGTTACATTCTTGAGGGTCATTTATAAATTATCATGTGGTTTTATTTAAATTCCAGTTCTTATATGTATTATATATTATATTCTAGGAAAACTATTTGCATATTTATCTATATTCAGAATGAGAGATTTAATGGTTTACCGCTACCATATTACATCATGGACGATATTTTTCCAAATTAGTTCACCTATTTTGCACCTTATTTTGCTAATAAATACACAACTCTAACGAAGACGAAAATCAAAAAATTAAAAATGTTTAGACAACTTCGAATATTACCTTTTTTAGTTAATGTGGGTCATCTGAATATCCAGTATACGTATTTATTATAATAATAACAATAAAAATTAAAACACATTACATCCAACAAATTCTAAATTGTAGTATTGTACTAATGCTAATAACTAATAATAACACTAAACTGAAACACACTGGGAGCAAACATAGGGGTGTATAGTGCTGTAACTAGGGCCCAATGAACTAGAAAAAAAAACATTTCTTTTACTAACCCAACTATTGAAATTTTTTTAGTTATATGCATTTTGTCCATAATATTTTAAAATTAATAATTATTTTTTAATAGTAAATACTGCAGTACCTCAATACTTTATAAGTGATTGTGTTATTTATTAATTTAATGATAATGCTATATTTTTTGAACTCAATCCAGTGGCTTAAAGGTTGCTTTATAAAATTTTAACACATTTTACATTTTAACTTAATGTTTCTGATGTTTTAACATATCACTTGGAAGATATATTATAATAAACATTTTTTTCTTTACCTTGATGCGACACGTGGGGCGCCCTAAGGTAAGGTTACCTGTAGTAAAAATTCGCCTAGGTTCGGCACTGGTGGATATTAATTGGGCTTATTTTAAAAATGAAAATTTACCAAAAAAAGTTAAAAGTTGGTATCATTTTTACAATTACGGTACATGTAGTATTCAGGTTTAGACTTTCGTGGGCTGTCCAAAGATAAAAAAAAACACACTCGATAATCCGCTGCTTAGGTTTGTTCCAACACGTCCAAGTAATCCGCTGTTTTTTATAGGTCACGAACTCTAGGAATAAGTTCTATAATTCGTCATCCTATTATCTAAGAAATATACATACGTTCTGTAATCAGACACTTAATTTAACGACATATTTGTATCTTGGTTCTGAAGTTCGATGCTGCTCTTTTGTACTAAGTGCAGTAATTCGCTATTACCGTCGGTGCATTAAAACTAAGAGAGAAATAAACATATGCGCTTTAGGAAGTTAAAAAGAGACGGAATTTGTCGACGGCCCACCAATAATATCGCTTCCGGCGCGCGCGTGGCCGGCGACCGTGAAATATAGGTACTCTTTCAAAACATTTGGGCTGGACAAAGAAAAACTAATTAGGTACCTAATATGTGCATTGGATTTGCATTGCATTTATTAAAGAAAACGGTGTTTCAAAAATGCAATTTTAGTACCTGTAGCATAGCCGGATTAAATAATGAAACGGATAAACTGTAGAAAAACTTAGATTTAGTGTAAATCACTAAAAATGCTTGTTTAACGAAAATGGCTTCATGGTAGAGAGAGACAATCCTTTCTTGTATTGCAAATTTAGTCTAACCTTAGATTCTAACGCATTACGAATAATCATACTTTTAGTACAGCGCGACCGCTATTGAGGAGGTGTATCAAAACGAGAAGCCGCTAACCTGACTAAACCGCTACCTTTAAACTAAAACACATAGAAAAGCAATATTAAAAGTCATAAACATCTAGAGTAGCAATGTTCAATATATATATACATACGACAGTACCTATTTCATGTTTTTTGCGGTGTTTATTTGTAGGTAAATAATTTCTTGGCAAAACTAGGCACATTATTAAAACATCTTCCTTAATTACAAAAGTGTATTTTGCTCGTTGCGTTGATATCACTAGTTACCCATAAAATTTAACCCACTGTGTAAAAAAATTCACGGGCCCCGCCTGGAATATAGTACCTAGTAATTTCTCTGAAGTTCTTTTAAAAGTCAAGAATTTATTTCTATTGTATACAACAGAGCATACAAATTAATGGGTTTAACATCAAAAATAAATTCACGCTTTGCTGGTTCTATATAACTTTGCCATTCTGCTGTGAATCGTCAAGTTTTTTTCCTTACTAACATTTATTTTTGTATCAATGAACTCTTAACCTTGCAATTATTTAAATTGTCCAACTATACAACCTTTTGTAAATCAGTTAAATCAAAAAACAGGTTTTTTATTGTTAAAGTTTTGGAAACAAAAATATTGTCATGCTTCGAAAATAAAACCAATTCCTATTAATTAAAACGGAGGACAAAAATTAATTATCTTCACGCGAGGTTTATAAGTTGCTTAATTATTTATTTACCTTCACAATAACTAAGCGAATCGACCTTAGAACAAAATAAATGTGTAATATTTCATGGGTCTAATTGGGCAAGATATTTATTTCCATCAATATTTTCATTTTAAATTCTTCATTAACAAAAATGTTTTATTGGTATAATTAGGAATTCCCTCTGATTTTTAGAATTTCCTTATTCAGTAAAAAAATATGGATACGAAACTATAAATCTGCCAGTCATATTTTGATACAAAGTAGACATGGTGTTTTTTCGTTAATTTTGAGATCCTAAACAATACAATTTTGTTGTTGGAACTTATGTTTCTATGTAATTAATTCGCCTCAAGCGCGCACTCAGGGGATGACGCTGCACCCCCCCCCCCCCCGGCATTATATCTGGCTTTTTCATATAAATATTATTAGATAAAAACACGATTTACGCTTGTAAAATGTACGGGTATTTAAGTTTCAAAAAATTATTAAAAACTAAAAAGATAATACAACTGAGAACATAACCATACATTGTCACGTTATTTTCACAAAAAATAAAATTCTTATATAGTAATATATAATACATAATATTCTTGTACGTTCCAGCGACGGCAGCTGTTCATCGGTGAGCACTAGGTTATGAGTTAGTAGTGTGGTTCACTTTTCTAAAAAGGCGCCACCCAGTCTGAATAATTTGCTTTAAGTGAAAAAGAACCCCCAGACTGGGAGATGAATTCTTAGAAAAGAAGATGTTAAAATAAAAAAAGCAGATTATCAGTGACTAAATTTAATAAGTATTCTGGTACTTATTTTTGTAAAAAAAGGAATAATTCATTAACAATAAATAAAAAAATTAACATTTCTGATCGTAGATTTCAAATTCTATAAATACCCTACCCCAACTTAATTTCGCTTTAGAATGGTTGATTGATCAATCAAATTGACACGCACAAAAAATATAACACTAACATCAAATCAGAAAAGTTTTACATAAGAGAAGAATTTATGAAATTAATGTCATTTTAAATTAGGTATTAATACGCATAAAAAGTATAAAAATAATTATTTAACGCATTGCAGATCATATTAGACTGATGTTAATTTATGCAAATACATGGAATATACTGGCCTTTGCTATCAGCATATTTTTTTGGCAGGAAATGATCCAGAAATAGTTGTCCGGAATTTCACAGGAACTAACAATGAAATACTTATTACTCAGCCAGGAATCATAGATAGGAGGAAAAACGTACTTGAATATTGTACACCAGTGTGTACCCCAACAAAAAAACTCTAGAATAGCAATAAAAAACAATAAGTAATGGCATATTACACGTTGTTGAAGGTATCTTACCTCAAGATATTTTTGAGAGTTTTTGAATCAAAATAGGCATTTCTTGTCGAAAATACAGGAACTTGAAAGGTATATTCTAATGAATGAACTGAAATAAGAAACGAATTTTCAAAAGATGATCATGAAAAAATTGGATTATAATTAACATACCTGAATGAACAATGCAGGCATGGAGGAAAACGACTAATATACAGTCTTCACCATTCAGCATCAGCACAGTGTCCAAAAAAAACTGTTAATTAGGTAATCGAAACTCTTCAGATAGAACCATTTATAATAAAAAACTTAAGGTACAAAGGCCCAATTTGGGTTAAGGGATGGTTCTCGTGTGTAAAACACTCCATTCGACACACTGACTTGGAGGAAGTGTCCTTCTCCGCAACAGGAAAAGAGTCTTTCTGAACATTCCGCTCAGAACACTCTGAAATCGTACCTTGATGTTGATTTATTCCAAGTTAAAAAAGGATAGCATTCAAAAACTACCTTGTAAATGCATATTTACCTAAACGACCAAATTTCTGCCAAAGAACAGATACGCAAAGTCCAATATATTGATTTTTCACGATATTTTGACGTCATATAAATCATTTCAGAAGTACGGTACTAAGTACTGGCGAATGCGCTAGATAACTTAAGTAGTACCCATATATTAACTTAAAATTAAATGTTTCAAATTAATGTGCTAATTTATAATTAAATTTACCTAACGTTGTAGCGAAACGCTACAACATGTTTTTCTCTTTCAGCGCTAATATCATTTTTAGCAATGAAAAAGCCAAAGTCGAATACGAAAACATATTTTGCCTAAATAAGAAAACCTCATATTTTTATAAAAACTTTTCATGAGAATATGACCCCCTGGAAATGATTTTTTTTCAAACTTTTAAGTGCATAATATACTACATATACATACGTACTTCTCTGGACTCTGGACTAACAATCAGGGTTGAGAAGATTTAAATCAGTTGATTAAAATAAGCGATTAAAATCATGATTTTAATCAAGTGATTTTTAATTTAAAAAACCTGATTTTAAAAAATCATGATTAAATTTAAAAAATTAAGCTAAAATCAGGATACTTAAAAACATTTACAAATAAATGTGTGTTTACACCCCTGATGTATTACGACATGACGTAGAATATCGGCTCTAAGAAACCTGATTTTTATAAGATTTTGGTTTGAGGTAGGGGAGGCCTCCTAAATCATGGCCAATAAAAATTGACGATGAGGGGGGATAACAATGTGTGTAAAAAAGTGTAGGGGGCTGCTGCTGTTGTTTTTTTATCTATATGGGATTAGCCCATGCAACGGTACGGATGCGGACCGCTGAAGGTAGAAAACTAGACCGCCAGAAAATCTAAATTTGTATTAATTTCTAAGGACAAATACCTATCTATCTTATCATTTTTAATAATAAAAATTAAAATTACAAAACTAATACTACGAGTGTTTATAAGCCACGTTCCTTTTTGACAAACAAAAATTATCTGCTGTCCATCTGAAGTTTTTCTCTGGACCTCGATAAAAATTTTCAAGAGTATCTGGACCCCACAATAAATTACTTGCCGACCCCTGGAGTAGGGTGTATTAAACGGATACTTAATATCAGCAACCCGACGACTGTACGAGATGTGCGCCATGGGACGATGATACCATAACTTTTTATCCCCATCATATTACTGTTTTCTTTCTCCCATTCGCGTGATTTCCTTAGATGTTGACGGGTGGTGATATAATGATTTATGTTAAGTTTCATCTGTTATTTCTTTAATCTAAGGTTAAACCTAACTCGTTGCATATTAGTGAAATGAGTTTCTGTTATCGATTAGCGGAATTCGTAAAAGGTAAGTTCTAGCTGGTCCTTTACAGAATTATTATTGTTCATCATTAGACCCAACTCTAGTAAATTATGACTATAAAAAAAAGTAAATATCGGCTTGAGACGCATTTATAAATATGAGAAAATAGTGCAGCTTTAAATGGGAAATATCAAATTGCCGTTTGATTTTTTTTTTAAATTAACAAAGTAACAAATTAATTAATAGGTACATAAGTGGCAAATTTACTGGTTAAATCACGACAATATGACATTGAGACTTGCTTTCAGACTATTTTCTTTTCTTCTTTATTTATGGTCTTTTTTCGAGAACCAACATTTTTATTTTTAATTAATTAAGTTTTGGGATTTTTTTCAGATACATATAACAGGGAAAATTTTGTCGAAAAAATGTTTCGATTGTATATGGAAGTTTTTTGCTTGGCAATTTCGAGAATGACATTTTTAACAAAGCCACGAGACGTTAGTCGAGTGGTTTTGCATAAAATGGCATGGGCTGCCACTTCAGTAAGTGGCATCTCCAAACCATATGTTGGGAGGGTCAAAGGAAAAGCAGTCGATGCTAACATACATACATACATACTCAAAGATGTCTTCCAAAATTAGTTAATTTTATTAATGATCACCATCTTGGAGATGAAATAATGTTTTGGCCTGACCTGGCATCGTGTTACTACGCCAGAATCAGAAGTGACAAGAGGTTGGTTAGCGGCAAATAACATACCTTTTGTGCCACGGAACGACAATCCCGCAAACACACCTCAAGCTAGCCCAATTAAAACTTTTTGGTCTCTGTTGAGCAGGAAAGTCTATGATAACGGTTGGAAAGTCGCAGATAAAGAAGCTTGGAGAAATAGATATTAATTCCGTCCAGAGTCTAACGCTACAATATCGAAGAAAGCTTCACGCAATTGAAGACTATGGACCTTTGGCAGTTCATTAAGTTGGAATTTTCTTTTCTTATAAATGATTAATGTAATTGTTGGAAATTTATAATATATGTACTTATATATTTATAATATAATTATATTAAATATATTTATTTTTTAAGTTGTTTTCTGATCCTTTAATTTTTCCAAAATTTGAGATACATACGTTACCTCTAATCCAACTGTTCTAATTTCGGTCATCCAATTTTTTTTTTTTTTTTGGAGTGGACAAATATAGATATCAAATTAGCAAATTTAAAATATTTGCATCCTTTTAGGTAATTCCATTTAAACATCTTGACTAACAGCTATTTATAAGTTTAAAATACAGCACTATGTAAATGTGACCTCTAAAAAGGCCAGTAGATCGAATCGGCAAAGTAAAAGTCAAGTTCATCTAATTAAAGAGTTTTAAAACAAAGATTGGAAATTATTTAACATATAAGTTACAATTAGACCAGCCAGACAATGAACAGATTAACTTAAAAATGACACCGATGTGGTACCCTCTATACAGTGATGCGTATAAATGTGTTATTTCCGACGGGTGTAATTATTACTCATCTGATTTTACCAACATAATGTCGAAAGATGTTCTATTTTTAGGATACCGCGGCTTTTAAAGAGGGATTAATAAGTAATTGTGGTTTTAAAGAAGTGTTAAACAAAAATAAATTAATTTTCTGTGAAATCGTTTGGTCACAGATTTTGTGTTAGATTAAAATTTTTGTACTTTGTATTTACGAGTCAGTACACAATTTTCCTGTATCATGGTGCAAGTTTGATATATTTAACACTGTAGGAAGTGTAAAAGGTTTATACTTTTTTTTCACTGTAATCAAGATTAGTCAAAGGTAGGTTGTACTACCTCTTGAATGCTGTGATCAAAAAAATAATTTAGTTCGAGCTACACACACGAACGGACCTGAAGTTACTCATTAATACTAGTTGCTAGTATTTGTCACTTATCTTAGCTGACCTGAGATAGTCGAAGCTTTCTGTCTCTTTTGGCTCTATCAAATTTATCATTCTTTCTCTGACTAACTCAGCTGAATTTTTTAGCAGAATTAATTGGCAATACTGGCTAATTGGTACTATATTGATAATAAATTGGCGACGGCCAAACGGCGTTATCACACTTATCACAGCTGCAAACAGCTAAATTTTGGTGGGCAAAAAGGGCTCACTAGACGACAAAATTGATAAAGATGCCAAATACCAAAATAATGAAGATGCAGATGAAACGAAAACATTCCCCACTATGATAGTTAGCAAATCGGCCGATGATGACGTAACGTTCTAAATTTCAATCGCCATGACCAACGACAGGGGGGCTGAAAATTCAAAAATTTACAGGTGATTTTAATTGCTGTACGTATATCAAGTCAGCGTAGGGGAATTTGACAGTTCACGGTTTGGAAATTGTTTTTAAAAGGTTAACATCACTGGTCGCAATACCCAATAACAAGTTTAGTAAAGATGTTAAATTCTGTCAGAGAATTTGAATAATGGGCAAAAATTCGTGAATATTTGCGTGATGATGAATCATTTCTCAGGAATGTTGTGCTTGTGGCATGTTGCCATGTGGCTTGAAGAGAAATAAATACTTTTTGCGGTAACTACATTTGGACGAGATCATCGCAGAGGCATTGTAATCAGATTGTGCTAACGGCAGGAATTTTATAATTTTCCGAATATTTACACAAAGATTTAGTCAAATTTTCTTGAATTTTCCCAAATATTCATTTTCTTGGCTTGGAATTCAGGGTTGCAAAAAATTGCGATTTTTTTGAAAAAATCAATAGAGATCTGATTTTTTCGATTAAATCGTATTTTTTTTTATTTTTATCAATTTATACTGATTTTTTCCTTAAATATGCCAATAATGAACTTTAAAATCAATTATTTTCATTATTTTTCTCTACTCGCCTAAAAATATTTGTTGTCTGGATTTACAGTTAGAAAAAGTCGCTAAATTAGTTTTTCTGTATAAGTATTACAATTGACTTCCTATACACATATTTTGTGTTTAGTTGTTTAATACCATTTATGTATTCGTTAATAATTTTTATCTGTTTTTATTTATTCATGTAGGTAATATTATTATAAGCTATAAACTGTTTTTCTTGTTGTAAACTGTTTGTGTTTTCTTAACTTTAATTTATGAATATTTACGTTGGACTGATGACGATTATTATTTATGTTTTTACACTTACATAAGGTATGTAAACACTTAGTTTTAAATAAACTATCTTCCTTTTTTTGAATTTCCTGATGAGTTATTTGCTTCGGCGACTTGTTTTTACAGCAATTTATAATTTGATTTAAATCACGGTTAAAATTGAAAAAATCAGTTGATTTAAATCAGGGATGCACACACCGCGGCCCGCGGGCCGCATGCGGCCCGCTGTCGATGTTTATGCGGCCCGCCAACGAATTTTAAAAGCGATATTTCTGCGGCCTGCCATCGACTTTTAAAAGTATTCGTCGCCGCGCTCCGGTCCAAGCATATTGTTACGAGACTAGAAATCTGTAGCATCAACTAGATTACAGATTCGCGAAACACGTCGGTAGATCCCCGAAGAAAGTGGATGGTTCTCGATGTTTGGTAACTCGTATAAATTCGACGCATCGCCGGCTACCGGGGCAGTTAAGTTTTGACTACGGATAAGCGAACGTTATACTGTTTGAGAACTGTAATCTGTGACGAGTAAATATTTCGTCGTTCGAACTTGGCTTTTACCGACTGTAACAATATAATATTAATTTTGATATGGATAAACCAGGCCCCAGTAAGAAACGTAGTCGTAAGGTTGAAGATGAAAATCGACAGTTTCATGATATTTGGACCGAAAAATACTTTTTTATTTCATCGCATAACAAAATTGTCTGTTTAATATGCAAGAGTAGTGTTTCTATTCCGAAGGAATATAATGTGAAAAGGCACTATGAAACCCAGCATCCTACTTTTACCACATTAACTGGCGAAAATCGAACGCAAAGAATTTCCACTTTACAACGGGAACTAATAAGCCAGCAATCTATGTTTACAAAACCAATTCAAGATGCTGAAACAGCCACTGAAGTTAGCTTTGAAATATCTCGAATAATAGCGAAAACTTGTCGGCCTTTTAAAGATGGTGAGTTTGTTAAGCAATGTTTGGATATCGCCGCAAAAAAAATTTGTCCGGAAAATGTAAAGAAGTTTGAAAAAATTCAGTTAAATCGGATGACTGTTCAAAGAAGAATTACCGCATTAGCAGATAATATAGAAGAGCAATTAGCTACGAAATCGAGAAGTTTTGAGTATTTTTCTATAGCGCTCGACGAATCTACAGATATAAGTTCAACTGCTCAACTATTAATATTTTTACGAGGTGTAACGCAAAATTTTGAAGTGAATGAAGAACTGATTGGTATGAGTTCTTTGACAAGTCAAACCAAGGGAAGTGACATGCTCAAAGCTCTTCTAGAAAAATGTTCTATAATGGATTTGGATTTAACGAAAATATCTGGAATTACAACTGACGGAGCACCTTCAATGGTTGGAAGTACATCTGGGATAGTAACTATGTTAAAAACATATTTACAAACTAAAAACATAAATACCAAGGAATTAATGCAGTTTCATTGTATTATACATCAAGAGGCCCTCTGTTCAAAATTATTGGGATTTGAAAATGTTATGAAAGTTGTAGTACCTACCGTAAACTTTATAAAATCACGAGGTCTCAATCACCGACAATTCAAACAATTTCTCGAGGATATTGAAAGCGAATATGGTGATCTCCTGTTTTACACTGAAGTAAGGTGGCTAAGTCGTGGGTTGACACTACAGCGGTTTCTTAACTTAATTGAAGAAATCCAACTATTTCTGGCGGAAAAGAAAAACGACGTCCCCGAACTCGACAACCCTGATTGGCTGTGTGACTTAGCGTTTCTTGTAGACATCACAAATCACTTGAATGTCTTAAATACGCGACTCCAAGGCAAAGATCAATTGATTTCGCAGCTATACTCTCATGTTTCGTCCTTTCAATGCAAATTGAGTCTTTTCAGGACACAAATCAATTCAGCCAATTACGGCCATTTTCCGAACTACAAAAAAATTATGGAGAAGTTCAATAAAACTGACGTCAATTTCGCTCATGTTGAAAAAATTGATATTTTGATACAAGCTTTTGAAAATCGTTTTGTAGACTTCAAAAAAGTTAAACCGCTATTGGACATTTTCAGCAATCCTTTCACCATTTCACCCGAAAATGCGCCGGAATCAATGCAGCTGGAATTAATAGACATGCAAAATGATGATAATTTAAGAAACAAATTTAATGAAGGTAATTTACTCAACTTCTACCTTTGCGTTGATAAAAACGCTTATAAAGAGTTGCGAATAAATGCATTGAAATGCGCAAGCTTATTTGGATCGACGTATATTTGTGAACAAACGTTTTCAGTGATGAAACTTAACAAAACGAAAAACCGAAACCGCCTGGCAAATGAAAATTTGGAAGCAATTATACGTGTGGCTACAAGTAATGTGGAGCCAAATATAAAAAAACTTGTTAGTTCAATGCAATGTCATGCATCAAAATAATAAAACATGAAATATTACATTGTAATGATTACATAATTATTACAACAAACATTTTTGAAGGTTCTTTTATTTTTATCATTGTATTTCATACTATTTAAAAATAAAAATTTTTGTGTTAATAAATATTGTTTGTAGTGGCCCGTCCTTGGCTTATATTTTTCCCGAGTGGCCCCTGCTCCCTATAAGTCTGTGCATCCCTGATTTAAATCGTCGCAACCCTGTTGGAAACAGTGCCGTAGCTAGGTGGAGACAGAGTAGGCCCTTGCCCAGGAGCGCCGGTGGCAAAGGGCGGCAAAATATAGAATCTATAAGCTAATTAAAGGGGCGCAAAATTCCTGGTTTGCCTTCAGTCAAATTTAGCCTAGTTGCGGCACTGCTTGGAAATATTCGGCTCCTATCTCTTCACCCAGGTAATTGTCCTGTAACCCTATTACATATTAAAGTGTCAGTCATCATCTTGAATCATCCACCAAATCAAGTTTATAATATAGTCAATCTAGTACCTAGTCATATAGAATGACGAATTAAGTTTTTACATACTCTATCGGAAGCTACATAATACAAAAATAAACACGCCTAGCGATTGTAGTTCTATCTTAAAAAATAAAAGTATATGCTTGTGATAAAATTCTGAAGACCAAAGCGTTATTGAGCCGTCGTTTAATTATATTGCAATTAGAGATGGAACATTCTCGAGAATTTATTTTTGGGAAATATCCTCCGAGAACAATGAGGATTTATCGGAAATTTTGGAGAATTTATTTTATGTGTTGGAGAATGTTATGTTTTGACTGCATAAACTGAAAGAACACATTTTTTGACCAAAAGTAGTTTTTACAATAATTTTATCTCAAAAAATATAGATATGTAGAAATGGAACATTCTCGAGAATTTATTATTGGGAAATATTCTCTGAGAAAAATGAGAATTTAGCGGAAATTTTGGAGAATTTATTTTATATGTTGGAGAATTTTATGTTTTGTTTGACTGCATAAATTAGAAGAACATATTTTTTTACCCAAAGTAGTTTTTACAATAATTTTTGCACAATACCTAATTTAGAAAATATTCAAATTAATTGTAAATTAACGTGATGACGCATCCTTTTTATTTCCATTATTTTCGAGTAACTTTATTTATAAAGAGTAAAAGATGGCGTCTGACGACATGTCACGTGAAATTTCGGATCGCGAGAAAGTCGAAAAATGTTTTAAAGCAACGTGTATCCACTGTGAAATGCCAGCAAAATGCTTCAAGTGTAAGGGGGACTTTCATCCCTCCTGCTTAAGGCAGGCTGCTGCCAAAAAATCAGCAGTTTGTGTACACCAAACATCGCCTGTTCCTACGGCAGCTGACGATGATGAGGACCCTAAAATAACAGAAATCAAGTACCTTAAAAATATCGTGACAGAGCTGGAAGAGAAAAGCAAGCTTCTACGGGAAAATAATCGTCTCTTGAAAGATAAGTTAGAAGTTTTTGAAAAGAATCATGACGAAGAAGGTAAACAAACAAACTCTTTTCCCGCGCAAACGAATAACGTCATGGAATGCTTGACAGTAGCGGTAGCAGAGGGCAGCACTGAAACCGTCACAAATAATCGAATCCCAAAACCTAAAAATCAGAATCGTCGAAAGATATCCGAGAAGAATGCGAGTACTTCCGTAGAAAAGAATAGTAATTCAAATAAACCAGTTGTGCCACAAATATCAAAAGGCATTGGTATTCCACTTGAGGATGATGTTTTTGAAAACCCTCGAGAAAACAGATCCGACCCAACGGACGAAAATGGGTGGAGAGCCGTAAAAAAAGGCCTAGAGCGCAAAATAGGGATGCTAATACACGGCCAGCTCCAGTAAGAGGAATCAGAGAGGGTGTGACTTATCTTCAAGTGGCCGATATCAAAAAGTATTCTTGGCTTTTCATATCGGGTTTTACACCAACAACGAAGGCAGAAGACATCGAAGCATACCTGAATAATAATGGTATATCTATATGTGCCTGCGAGAAGCTTAATACCAAGCAAAAAGATAAATACAGCTCTTTCAAGCTAGGCGCACTACATGAAACGAGGGATGAGGTAATGAAACCCAGCTACTGGCCAATGGGTATTTGTGTTAATAAGTTTTTAAACCTGAAGAGGATAATGTCTCAAAAGGGTCTTCAATAAATAGTAAAGAGTCTTTGAAAGACATTTTAAACTTAAATGTACTTCATGACAACCTTAGATCAATAAGGAATAAAACTGGTGAACTGGAAGCATTCATAGCGGATAAAAATATCGACATTATCTGCATTACAGAACACTGGTTAACTGAAGAAGAAATGGGGACAATCCATCTTCACGGATACAGGTTTGCAAGTGGTTCAGCAAGAGCCCAATCCTCTGGAGGGGGAACAGCTATTTTTGTTAAGCATAGCATAAGCTTTGAAAAGATTATTGTCAGTAATTTTAATATTGAAAAGTGTATAGAAACTTGTATTTTTATAGGATCACATAATATAAATATCTGTACCGTTTATAGAAGTCCTTCCGGACACTTTGACACCTTTTTGGACTCATTAGAAAATGTCCTGAACTCTCTAGGAACTCGGGGACAGATTATTTTGACAGGATACTATAACATCAACTTCATTGAGCCTGATGGAAGAGTCGACAGAATGCTCGATATGATGGGGTGCTTTAATATGGAACAAACTATATTCCAGCCAACCCGTGAGACAGCCTGTCTTGACAACATCTTTGTGGACTCTGAGGTATCAGTTTACTCGAAATGTGTCTGCGATCTCGATTTTTCAGACCACAGAGGACAGCTCGTCAAACTTGGAGTAAAAAGGGGGCAAGTTCTTGTTTCATAATAGGGTTTTAGAAAGTGATTGGAACTTTGTGACTGACAACAGTATTAGTATAGATGACAAATTCTCTTGTTTCATAAATAAACCGGAAAATGCATACATAGCCTCTTTTCCAGAAAAAACTTATAATACTCGCTCAGATCAATGTCATAAAATTTCATGGTTTACTGAAGAACTAAAAGCCATGAGAGAGCAATTGTGTTTCTTGAAAGAGCTAAACAAACAATACAAAAACAATGACATGTCTCAGATGTACAAACAACTAAGTAGGGAGTATAAGCAAGCAATTCGTAGGGCCAAAATAAAGAGAAATGATGACATTATCCAATCCTCTAAAAACCCCGCACGAGCAATGTGGAATATTATAAATGACCACACTCGAGCCAGTCCCAGAGTCCGAATGTTGACTCAAACACATTCAACACATATTTCTCGGAAATTGCTAGTCATCTGATTAGGGATACCCCAAAGTTGAATATCGACCCATCCAACAATATCAACTGTCAGTCCCCTACAGAAAAATTTTTTTTCGTGAGGTATCTTTTAATCATGTTAGAGATATTATAAATAATTTAAAAAACAAAAACAGTAGGGACATTTTTGGCTTGAATCCAAAACTTTTAAAATCAATAAAAAATATTATCATTGTCCCACTAACAAAATTGATAAATCTGTGCTTCCATAAAAATATATTCCCATCAATTCTCAAGAGAGCTATTGTAACTCCTATTTTTAAAAAAGGTGACCGAGACCACCCAGAGAACTATCGACCAATATCCTTGCTTCCAGTAATCTCGAAGATTCTGGAGAAATGTATGTCTCTGCAGATAGTTGACTATTTTGAAAGAAATGGTTATTTCTCAGAGTCGCAGTTTGGCTTTAGGAAGAACAGGAGCACTGTATTGGGTATACTGGACCTGGTCTCTTTTATCAGTGAGTCGTTCCATAACTTCCAGTTTAGTGCCGTGTTACTGTGTGACCTCAGCAAAGCTTTCGATTGTGTCGACCATGGAATCCTGTTGCGCAAACTTGAGAGTTACCATTTCAGTTCTGAGAGCACAATGCTGCTCAAATCATATCTCTCAAATAGGACACAGGTGGTGAGGGTTTCTGGTGTGTCGTCAGCTGAAAGCACTATTAATATAGGTGTTCCGCAGGGTTCTGTGCTTGGACCAGTCCTATTTCTTATTTATATAAACGACCTATCAGCAAATACAGGTGAACCCAAATATACACTTTTTGCTGACGACACTACAGTTTCCTTTACTGCTGATACCCTTGAGGGAGCGCTGGAGGGATCTGCGGCGGCACGAGAGAGAGCTGAGGAGTGGTTCTGTATAAATAGATTGCTGCTGAACCAGGATAAGACCCAGCAAGTTATATTCTCGCTTAGAGAGATCGGAGGACAGGATGTTTGCTATCCGAGGTTCTTAGGGGTCCGTCTTGATCAAAAATTACAATGGGGCCCGCACTTCAACGATCTCTGCAAAACTCTGAGCAGGAATGTATTTGTTCTGCGCAATCTGGCTAACTGTGTGTCTCGGGATGTGCTTAGAGCTGCATACTTTTCAATTTTTCACTCCCACTTATCATATGCAATTCTTGTGTGGGGACACTCTGCTGTTACATCCCGGATATTTCGAATGCAGCGTAGGGCAGTCCGAATATTGGCTGGCCTTGGTTATAGGGAGGAGTGCAGACCGATCTTCACATCATATAATATACTTACTTTGCCATCACAGTATATTCTTGAGAACCTCCTATTCATTAAAAAGAATGAGAACATCTATAGAACGCATGAAGATATTCATGAACATGACACAAGACACAAACAAGATCTAGTCCCAGCCTATTGGAGACTTAAAAGGTGCCAGGGTGGTCCGGTATATTGGGCTATAAAATTTTTTAATGTTTTACCAACAGAAATGAGGCGTTTGCCATATGTAAGTTTCAGGAGCAAAATAAGGTCCATTTTAATTAACAATGCTTTCTATACATTTGATGAATTTTTATCATATAGGTTTTAGTTTGTCTGTTGTGTAGTTAAGGTTCGATTTGTCATTTTGATACATGTAGTGACTGTTATTTGTGTTTTAACTTTTTAATTCTGTATTTTCATTTGTTTTAGAGATTTTGAATTGTTTGAAAGTATTTATGTATACTTTGATCGCATTTTAAAGTGTTGAAATTTTATATATTAGTATTATTATTATGTTTTTTTTTCTTATAAGTTAAATATATTGACGTGTGTAAGCGATAATCATTGTATTGACATGAATAAACTGAGTTTGAGAGTTTGAGTTTGATAAATAAAACAAAACTTAGAAACGCATTGTATAAAATAACATGTCTAAACAAGTTGTTTAAAACAACACAGAAAAGAAATAAAGATAAAGATGCTCCAAGCTCCATCTATGATACAATAGCGGCATTAAAATAAATTAATTTAAATTTCCGTAAATTCTCATAAATTCTCCGAGAATATGAATTTTCCCGAGATCATACTCGTTTTCGCAAATATTCTCGGTAATTTTCCAGTAATTTATATTTCTTTATAAAATCATAAATTCTCGAGAATTTATGCTGGGAAATATTCTCGGTAATTTACCGTTCTCTGGAAATGTTCCCTTGGGAACATTCTCATGGCCATGGCACATCTCGAATTGCAATAAAGATAAAGTGTATCTTTTTGATCAGTGGAACGTCCGACAACCGGCACACCAGACTTTTTCCGGAATGTTAAAACTGTAGGTATTCTAATCACGAAAAACAACTTGCATATGAAGAATGTGCAACATGGCATAAAATAAATATCAAAAAGTAATTGAACAATTATCTAGTCCGCCAAGGATGCAACCCATTTTAAAACCTACTAATAAATGCCTATATACGAACGCTTTATGGGCCTATAAGTCAAAAACAGAGTACTGAGAGCTGGAAAATAATCACTCAATAAGAAATAAAGGTATAAAATTGTTATTAATGAATGCCGAAGGAAAGCAAAGTAGTGTTATTATTTAAAAATAAAATACACCTTGCACTTCCGACCGATAGCAATATTAGATAACTTTCAAATTACTGCCGAACCAGGCAACATGTTTCCTATGAATGAGTGTTAACGGACTAGTTTTACGCGTCGATAAAGATGTGAGATTAACAGCGGGCAGCAGAAAGAAAATTTAATTCGTAACTTTAGTTAACACCGTGCTAAATTATTATACAGTGTTAAATGTTTGTCAAGTTAGCCCAGATTTAACTACAACTGTCCAAGGCCTGCTCTAAAAAAATATTAATACAATATATAACCCGTTTTGTGTTGGTTTTGAAGTGTAATTGTGTGTTTTTGGAAGAATAATAATTATGGAAAAGAAATAAAGGGACAAATCCTGAAATTATACTGAAAAGGAACAATATTTGTTGCTAAAAATAGTAGGAAAACAGGAACATTTTATTTGTATTTAAATAAATTATATAAATGTACTTTATTGAAGTTCTATACATAGATGTTTACTCTAAAATAATATGTTTATAAAAACACGATTAGTGTGTTGCAAAAGTTAATAAAATCACGATCTTTAGAACTTTTCATATTTGAACACAGGTCTAGAAAGTCATTACAATGTTTCCGAGAAAGAATTCGTATTTTTGTTCTTGCGATAGTCCATGATTTTATGCATAATTTTTGTCTGGATTTTTTTAAAAGTAAATTTAAAGTGGCAGTATTTACTGCTTCCGTCAGTTCTGTAGGAGTTCCAGAAATAGAAAATTTATCGTCACTCATTATTTTTCACTTTTTTGCCAGATACAAAATATGTAACAGCTTGAATTTCCGAAAAAACCAACAAATTAAATTTGCATGCGTCAAATTTGAGGCGTGCAAATCTGACAAAATTGATACGTTTATCACACATATAATTTTTTCAGGAACTAGCTTTCGCCCACGACTTCGTCCGCGGTATAACAATTTTACTCCATTACAAACATTGAACCCCTATTTCACCCCCTTAGGGGTTGATTTATTAAAAACTGTAAAACACGTTAAACATTCGGTCTACTTTGACAACCAGAAGTTTTAAACTGACAAGTGTAAGAATAAGACAACTAAGTTTTACACTATAAATTTGTTTCTGAGCTTTTTCGCAAATTTATAAAGAAAAGGGCAATTTTAGTACGTACTTTCGACAATAATAGAATTCAATTCATTACAGCAACGCGTTCCAAGATAAAATCATTTGGATACCAATCAAATCGCTGAAATATCAGAATAATTCATAGGTTTTTAATGACTACTTATTAACAATGGCTGGACAAAAACCTGTCAAAACATAACCGATCAACTATCTTAATTTAAACCAGTACTAAATCTTAAACCTTCTTAGTGAATCTGAACGTTATTATTTAGAGTAGTTCTATTAAATTTCGAATTAATGGAACCATCTAATAATGTTTCTTTATACAAAGTCTAAACCCCTGCCCCCCCCCCCCCCCCGGGTTGAATTTTGAAAATCCCTTCCTTAGTAGTGACTACGTTATGTAAGAAACTTCTGTGCAAAATTTCAAGTTTCTAGACCCAGCGATGTGGGCTGTGCGTTGATGTGTCAGTCAGTTTCTTCTTTTATATACAGGGTGTCTAAAATAGGTGATACCACTATTGCTATCTCCGAAACGGTAAAAGATACGAGGTCGGTTATATTAGAGAAAATGTGCCATTTTTAGTCCCTATTGACATACATTCCGTTTACGGAGTTGCCAAATTATCCATAGTTTCTTATCTACAGGGGATTATTTAAAAATAGTCAAAAATGTAATTCATAAATATCTCGAAAACTATTACAGGTAGAATAAAATTGTTTTTACAAAAATCACACGATTTTTTACCTTCCCTAAAGTAACCTTATTGTTTTGTTTGAACCATTTGTTTTTATTGAGTTACTGATACTAACTTGTTTTTTTTTTCAAATATGGACCTGGACTTCTTGCTCCATGTTTTGAAAGAATACTTCATACCCTTTACAACTGTATATAACTTGAATATGTTTTCCGACCTTTTGTTTAACATAGCAACATCATCAGGATGTTCTATCAATACACACAGTTCTATGTTTTTTTTTCAAGAAGTCATCAATCATCATTTTAAAACGCGCCAGATAGATGCAGAGCACCTATTGGCGACTCAAATTTAGGAAGACAGCAGCAATCAGCTGATTTTTAACGGGAGACGCGAAGGGCACACTAGACGACAAAATTGACGAAGATGCCAAATAACACGATAATAAAGACAAAGACGAAACGAAAATATTCCCCGTTATAGCAGTCAGCCTTTGTACAAGCCTAAGGTTTGTCCTTTTGTGCTGCACCAAACTGCACTAACCTGCAAATTTTTTATTCGTGGAAGAAGCCCATAAGCAAAAAATCAGTGCAGATTAGTGCAGTTTCGTGCAACACAAAAGAACAAACCGCTAGTCTAGGCTGACAAATTTGCAAAAAATTATATTTTTCAAATGTAAATATCTCAAAAACTATTAAGTTTAGACTTGCAGTGCAAAATATGTTCGGGATTGCAGGGCAAAATATTGGGTCTGATGTGTGTCTGAAATGTTTTATAAACAACAATGGTATCTGCATAGGTACAAAAGAGTTATACCTTATGAACTCTGTTGAGCATGCAGCTAATAACTGAAGGCTTCAATGGAGCATAACTAATTTCCAACCGCGTGTCTTGATACGTCACCTTTGTGTACACTTGTCGCATGTTGCAGGTGTTAATATTGTAAATTTATTCCATATGAATGTAGATCTATAAATATACGTTAATCGATAGAAGTTGCTACATCTATTAGTTTTATTTATTATGATTAAATGGTAATATTAATTACTACTTAATTTGTTACTTTGGCCTTGTTTTTTTAATGTAGAATTAAAAAAAAAAGCTTAAACAATACATATAACACAAAATACCAAATGTAATTAAAAACCAACCACATTTTCTAAAAAATACAATATATAAATAAAATTACCTATTACATGCTAAACAAAATTCATTATCATCTTTGTTGAAGTATTACAGTGTTGAACTACACTGACGTGCAAAGAAACCGGGTCACCTTAAAATTAGTAAAAATATGTAGAATGATATCATGTAAATTCACAATTTAGTGCCTTTGTCGATTTCACATTACAAGCTATTGTTTTCAGCAGAAATCCTGTGCACAACCTACGCAACAATGCTTACACATACTGACAACGTGTGATATTTGTTATCATGGGCGCCCATACAGTAAATTTCAGGGGGGGGGGGCAATCAGCCAAAAAACCGTTATGTTACAAAATCACGAAGTTGATCATAATTATTTATTACTGAAGTCCAAAAACTTTTGACAAACTTGTGACAAAATTAATTCTAATTTCTTCATTAATAGAAAAAAACAGTTTATGTTCAAAGAAATATTTGGCATTTCTTAAAACTCTGGAAGGGTAGAGGAATTCTTCCTCGACCGAGGTGGTACCACCCCACACATCCTCTTAAAGGGCTGGTGATTAGGGTGGATCGAAAAAATCTTTTTTTGGATTTTCAGTTGACCTTACCTGGCGAAAGTTGTCAGTAGATATCATGATTGTTTTAGCCAAATCTCAGAATTTTCGAACATCATCTTCAGGTTCCCCGCGAGTGTCAAAGTTTAGGGAAAATGCTCGGGAAAATGTCAATTTTTTACCTTTACCAAAAAAATAACGGAATGTTTTTCTTTAATTATTTTACTTGGGCTGATATGGCCAATCAATGTTGTATTATTAAAAAAAAACTCGGAATTTTTGATAAGCATCTAGAGGTTCCCCTGCTGTATACAAATTAAGAAAAAAATTAAAATAAAAAACTTTTTAAAAAAAATATATTTTGTGTAATTTTTGTTAAGCAAATGATTTTTGTTTTGCTTGACAGACGAAACAAAATCATTTTGTGGTATTAAAATATGGAAGCTTGTTCCTAGAGTCTATTTTGGCCCTAATGAATCCGTCTCTAGCTTCTTGGCCTGAAACAGCTAGAGAAGCCTCTGTTACAAGCTTAATACTCCTCTCCACAGCTTGGGTGTGGCAAGGAAATGTAGGAAGAGGCATATTTTAAAATTTATGCCACACCCAAGCTGTGGAGACGAGTATTAAGCTTGTAACAGAGGCTTCTCTAGCTGTTTCAGGCCAAGAAGCTAGAGACCGATTCATTACGGCCAAAATAGACTCTAGGAACAAGCTTCCATATTTTAATACCAAAAAATGATTTTGTTTCGTCTGTCAAGCAAAACAAAAATCATTTGCTTAACAAAAATTATATAAAATATATTTTCTTTAGAAAGTTTTTTATTTTAATTTTTTTCTTAATTTGTATACAGCAGTGGAACCTCTAGATGTTTATCAAAAATTCCGAGCTTTTTTTTAATAATAAGTACAACATTGATTGGGCATATCAGCCCAAGTAAAATAATTAAAGAAAAACATTCCGTTATTTTTTTGGTAAAGGTAAAAAATTGCTATTTTCCCTAAACTTTGACACTCGCGGGGAACCTGAAGATGATGTTCGAAAATTCTGAGATTTGGCTAAAGCAATCATGATATCTACTGACAACTTTCGCCAGGTAAGGTCAACTGAAAATCCAAAAAAAGATTTTTTCGATCCACCCTACAGGTGATCCCAACGGATGTTTCCAGCTCTGGATGTGTGAGTCGATTCCCCAGTACACCCACGGTACATAGTACTTAGACTTCGTCTTCGTGGGCTGTCAGATATAAAAAAAAACTCTTGAATAGAGTTACAACGCAGCGAGTGAGGAAATTGGCGGCGACACAGGGAATTCTGTATAGGCGCGTGCCAGTGCACAGTGTTGCATTCAATGGACAAAATTCAAAAATAGGAACAAACTTTCTTTTATATTTACTTAATTAAATAGCTAGTATAGTGTCCAAAATTTATCAAACCAACAATATAAATCCCGCAGCGACGGCATTTTGGTCGAACTAAACGATGAAGTCGGTGTGACAACAGCTTTTGTTATCGCCTCCTTAGTATGAACAGAAATGTCAAGCAAAGTTTTCGTCGTTTTCTTACTTGTTTCTGTAAATTATGGCGGATAGTTTTGAAGGTAAGTACTCTATTGTATATTAAAAAAATTTGGTATTTGTTTCGACTGTCTTTACTAACTCTTATGATTTTATAAATATTATTATTTAAAAAATATCAATTATTTAATTTTACCCAAGGTTTTAAAAAATACATATTAAAACATAACTGTGATTTTTTTAAATAAATATGTCTGACTTACTTTACTTAGGCTACATTAAAATATAAATTTTTTTTGTCGCTTCTTGCCGCTTGTCTTGCAACTAATGTTTTTTTTTTCAGATGAAACCCCTCAAATTCCACGCAAAACTTTGTTTAATGAATGGGTTGGCAGTAGCAATGAACTTTTTTTAATGTTATAATCAAAATGCGTAGCGAATTAGAGCATATAACTATTCACAGATTTTGAGCAAATATTGCTTAAAGAAAGCTTAACTATTGACCGAATGTGGAAAAACTGTAGTAGAACCCGCAAAACATTCGAAAATAAGCATGCAAGCTGACTTAATGGAACTATTATTTTTTCGGCATTAAAATCCAAAAAAGTTTAAGCAAAATTTAGTGGAAAATAAACAACCACGTTCTGGTCGTGGAAGACCACAGAATCTTTTCCAAGATGCATCTTAAAAGAAAAAAATACACGCATAGTTGAAGCGCTTGTTTCAAGCTATTCCCCAGAGGAGCTAAGTTTTGTTGCTCAAAAGCAACTGATCTGCAAAAATCAATTGTCAGTGACAGTAAAACAACGAATAGTTTTTGTTGGCGGTATGTACAAACTTCAATTAATGGTTTCTTTGGCCTTTCTTAAGGCACGATTTTTTCATTTTAATTAGTTTTTATTATTTGTATAGTAGTCAAGTTCGAGTTGTATTGTGGTTAAGTTTGATTTAGGTATCATACTTAATTTCATATTTTTTATACCGATTAATCGCCCAGAAAAAAATATTTGTACTCGCACCATTGCAAGACCCTATATTAAAACAAAAACTAAGCTGTCATTAATATTAAGTTATAAAATTATAGTTTTATGTATTTACAATAAAGTTTAAAGCACATTGAAAACGTTAATCCATTTGTTAGAAGTAGGAGTATTTTTGTCCATTATTCCTTATCTCGTGCAACACTATGCAGCGCCTCGACTCCGACGCGACCTATTCAGAGACTAGTGTTGGGCAAAATCGCATGTTTTTAATAATCGGATCTTTCGTATTCGAATGATATTAAAAATCGGATTATCATTCGAATGGTCGTTCGAATAACAACTTATATAATAATATTATAGATTATATGAAATCGTCGCAATGCGGTTTGTACGGCAAGGTCGTAGGTTTTCAAGACGATGCGAGTGATGTGACGCGAAACACCGATTTTGAACTAGAATGTAGATTATTTTCGTTCCTACATGTATAGTTGCGCGTAGGTTCTAGCGAATCGCTTTTTCATCAGGTTATTTTTCATTCGATGATTGAATAACATAATCGGATGATGCCGACTATTTGCATAATCGAATTTTCGATTAATTTTAATTCGGATGCGTCCAACACGATCAGAGACCAGCCGCCCACTTGCTTTAAAGTGTGTACTCGACGCTGCGAACAGGGACGTAAAATCGGGATAAAGTACCTTTATTTTTAAAAATTTTAAATATCGACCTACCCACGCCTATGCTCTCACTCGCAACGTTGTAACTCTACTCATGAAGCCTATTTACGGGTCCAACAAAACTAAATTGGGAGAGACCCAAGCAATATCAAATCCTAATAATTCGTTGAAATTAAAAATTTATTATTTTAAAATGATTGCTTAGCTTAACATATTAATTACATACAGAGAAATTGTCAAAAATTGGGATTTCCAAACATTGTATAGTGTTATTTAAAAAAAAATTCTATCAGATAATTTCTTTATGTAAAAGGATGCCCAGACTTATACTTTCAAAAGCAAATCTAGAGACTGATCCAATTAGGAAGTTTCCTATGTCAGAAATATCGAGTAACTTCAACATCATTTAATAGTCTTTCACTTAACTTGTCAAACAAAAAAAAATTATCTCGATATCTTCAAAATTGACGAACTTATTCAATTTCTTATTTAATAACTTCGCGCGCGGTTTTTATCGGCCGTGACGTCAAAATACAGAACTCTGTCGCCCCATGGTCGCCGGGCTGCTGCTTTCGCGTGTTTACTTTCATGCATTGTATCCTGTCCGGTAAGAATAACACTAAAGATTAAACGGGCGCCTATTCCGCTGTTGACGGCGTGGTGTCGATTGACGTCATCGAGCCTCAGCCAACGCGAGCGTAGCATCTCAGACTTTGAAGGACGATAACTTTTTTATTTCTGCAGATAATTAAAAACAAAAAATACATATATGTTTTTTACATTTTTAGAACTATTTATTAAGAGAAAATGAAAAAATGGAAACTTCCTAATTAACAAAAATAAGCAGATATTGCTAATTTTGTCACTAGTCATACGAACATTTTTTTAAATGATAACAGTACATTTTTTAACAGAATTTATTAATTTCAGCATTCTATACAAATAATAAAGTAGCTATCGATTGCTGCTTTACTGCATATAACATTTATATCATAAAGGTTTAGGGTCCGTAGTTTAGAAATGACTAATTTAATCAAGAAATGGGGCTATCTTATTGTTTTTTTAGAATGGCAAGATCTATCGAAGTCTAATCTGAAACAGTGTGGAGTACTTGGAGTAGTCATTAAAAAATATTGTGTAGTAAGCCCATGTCAGCCTTTAAAATTTTTTACAGCAGTGTATAATTCCAGCAAAATAATATTTTTTAAATTGATGTTTTATATCACGACAAAAAATGAAGCAGCAGTTTTAGTTGTTTATGTTAAGATCAAGAAACTGATAGGCCTATTATTCTGCCAAGTCATCAATCAATCACAATAAGAGTTCTAATATATGATAGTATTAAGTAGTAAGTATTTTTTATTTTTTCCTGTTTGTTGTGATTTTGACTTGCCGTCGAGTGAGAATTAAGTAATTGAAGAGTTGAAATAAATAACGGGCAAGTGCCAAAAAAATAATTCCGAGTTATATAAAAAAACAGTATAATTTAAAATTGTATATATAAAAACCTACTCCCATAAGTTTTTAAATAAATTTAACGAAATCAATAACAACTTTCAATTCAAGAAATAAAAAAAAAATCCAAAATTCCTAGAAGGTGTTAAGTGCCATACTAATTTTAGTTTATAATGGGCTAAGTGCCAGTACTAATTTCGATTTATAATAGGCTAAAAGCCACCATTTTCAAATTTTTTTAAAAATTGGACTAGGGACAAAGTGGTTTTTATATTATTTGAAAAGCGTACTACAGTGGCGTAGCCAGGGCGGACACAGAAATTTTAAAGTTGTATATCTCTGTTGCTGCTTACGGGACCCATGCCTAGTTCAGGAGTTTTAATAGTAAGCCTACTAGGAATGTTTTGGTAAAGAAAAAAACATTTTGTAATTTGCGAAAGAGTTGAAATTTTGGTTCGCCACCCTGGTTAAAAAATGAACACGCGTAGGTATTTTATTTATTATTTTTCTAAACAAATTATACATCATTCTGTCGAGAATTTTCAAATTTTAAGAGAAAAAAATGTGTTAGTAGAAACTACAGTCATTTTATTTTTTTTTAAATTATTTTTTCGGTTTAAAAACATTCAAATGACCATAACTTTTCACTAACACGTTTTCTGCTCTTAAAATTTTAAAATTCTCGACAATTTACAAAATGTTTTTTTCTCTACCAAAACATTCCTAGTAGGCTTACTATTAAAATCCCTGAACTAGGCATGGGTCCCGTAAGCAGCAACAGAGATATAGCTTCAAAATTCCTGGCTACGCCACTGAATGTACAAATGTATGAAAAATAATAATGTTATTCGGGTTATTCCTAATTGGTTAAGATCCCCGACTGGCGTTTAGCCCGTTATTTACCGATAAGAACCTGGCAGTTGACACATGCACGATCTTGCGGTTGAGATTTTAAGCACTTCCCGGTTTTTTCTTTCCAGCCCGTGTTATACGTTAAAGGTGATGGCACATAGCCCACTTTTACGAAAACACAATTCTTAAATTTTTGGCACATACTCTCCCCGTCTCGGCCAACTACGCAAAATTAAAGTCTAAAATTAAATAAACTTCTGGCCACTCGAACTTACACATAGAGATTTTTAGGCAAAATTTAAAGTTCAATATTTTCAACAGGAATGCAAATTTTTGAACGCGTCTTGCAGATTTTAAGAGCTAGTTTTTTTCGGATTAAGCTGCATGACGTGTATTTGTCGTAGGACCATAGGTTTATTATATACGGGGTGATCAATGAAGTCATGCAAAAAATCAAAAAGTTTGTATGAGTGAAATTTCCGCAAAAAATTTTTTTGGTAGTTGCAATATGGTTTGTTACTAAAGTAACATGAATATCTCTAGATGTTTTTGTCACTTTTTGGATTAAGGCCCTTAGGTCTTGTACACACTACTAAACATAAAATTTGGGTAGCAAAATTTGTAAAATGCTATAACTTGACATTGGATTGACAGTTCTTGATAATTTTTACGGATTTGGAATCCTTATTTCACGTAGATTTTCTATAATCTAAGCATTTTATTTGGGGGTTGAAATATACAGGTTGAAATTTACACATTATACTGGGTCGATAATAGACAAAAACGTAGCGACAAGAACAAGTTTATTACATTATATTCTACAATATACAAGATTGGTTAACAACGGCCAAAAGTAAATTCTTACAAAATTTCTAATTCTAAACCTAATGTAAAGGGTACGACGCACTCTAAGGTTTGGCATTATTTAAGTTTTTGTAAAAATAAATTCTCACCTCAAGTTGTTTTTGTTTAATGTCCTTCTCACTGTTCTGTCCAAAACTTTCACCCCAGTTTATTGTCTCAAAGAGTCATTCAGTTTTATAGAGTTCTTTGTCTATAAATTATTACCAAAGATTAGGTATTTAAAGATAGGACACTTGGCAATTTTCCATTGATATTTGCCGGTTTTTTTAGGGATTGCAGGAACCTTTAAATTAGGTTTAGAATTAGAAATTTTGTAAGAATTGACTTTTGGCCGTTGTTAACCAATCTTGTATATTGTAGAATATAATGTAATAAACTTGTTCTTGTCGCTACGTTTTTGTCTATTATCGACCCGGTATAATGTGTAAATTTCAACGTGTATATCTCAACCCCCAAATAAAATGCTTAGATTATAGAAAATCTACGTGAAATAAGGATTCCAAATCCGTAAAAATCATCAAGAACCGTCAATCCAATGTCAAGTTATAGCATTTTAAAAATTTTGCTACCCAAATTTTATGTTTAGTAATGTGTACAAGACCTAAGGGCATTAATCCAAAAAGTGACAAAAACATCTAGAGATATTGATGTTACCTTAGTATCGAACCATATTGCAACGACCAAAAAAAGTTTTTGCGGAAATTTCACTCATACAAACTTTTTGATTTTTTGCATGACTTCATTGATCACCCCCGTATATAATAAACCTATGGTCCTGCGATAAATATACGTCATGCAGCTTAATCCGAAAAAAACTAGCTCTTAAAATCTGCAAGACGGGTTCAAAAATTTGCATTCCTGTTGAAAATATTGAACTTTAAATTTTGTCTAAAAATCTCTATGTGTAAGTTCGAGTGGCCTCAACAACTACAAAACATTATATAATTTTAAAAAGCTCTCGAAAGGAGAAATTTAATGATTAAGAAATATACAGGGTGTTCCATTTAAGAAATCATATATTTGGGTAATATCTCGAAAAATATCATATCTGATGAAAATATAACCACGCCATTCGATTCTACGTAGAAATCCCTAATAGGACCTATTTTTACTTTTTTTATAAGTTACAAGATAACTGAAATGCGAGGGGGTCCGAAAACGGAAAAAAAATCAATTTCGTCCTGTATGTCAAAAACGAAGGGGGCCATGAAAAATATTTGTATGCCATTTGCCGTTTCATCAAAAAGTAGCAACACTTCGCGAAAACCGCAACTCTCTATCTCTAATAACAACAGATGCAGATACCCTGCAATTACATCGAAATCCGGACACCCTGTACAGAGCCTAATTTTTAAAGCTTATATATATATATATATATATATATATATATATATATATATATATATATATATATCTATATGAGGCCTGTCGTATCAAAACTAACAATCTGCCACTTTGTTAAATTTGAGTAAATGGCGAAAAGCTGTTTCAGCATTAGAAACCTTAAATTAAGGTTTATTTGCTCAGCTTTCAAGATATCATGTTTTTGGGCAAGTACTTATAGTTTTACTTTTTCAAAAAACATATTTTTTTTTGAATATAATATAATTTTAAAGATGGACATTGGCGACTGTGAAATAAACGGCTGGACCATAGAAAACATAGCTACGCGTAGCTGTTTTCTGTGGCTGGACATTGTTTATTTAGTTTGTGGATATTGATGATTTTGTTGGAAACTACCTGATTGAAAGTTATGAGGCCGATTAAAATATTGTTATTTTATTTGAAAAGAGTAAAATATTTAATTTTAGGATTTTTATTGCTTCCAAAATTATTTCATAAAAAAACTTAAACAAAAAATTCTAGAAAGTTTTCTATTGGTCCGCACAAAAAAATTAATATTATGTTTATTAAAACAACTTTTGCAAAAAAAAAACGTATTTCAGCGCCCGCTAAACACTTCCACTGTTCATAAACAACATTAAAAATGGCAAGTCAGGTGATATGTTTACTCATTTTTCATTTCCATTGGATGAACTGGATATTGTTCGGTCGTTTGACATGGAGATTGCAAATTATGTAGCGAATGTCAATTTTCTTATGGAATTTACTATGGGATATTGGGACTTTTGTCTCGGAGGTGGTTTGTACATAAAGATGCATCAAATTCGTCGAAAATCAATATATATATATATATATATATATATATATATATATATATATATATATATATATATATATATATATATATATATATATATATACAGTGACCGGCAAAAAGTTCGCAACATATGGGAAAAATTTTTATTAGGAGAGTATCGGAAAAACTTTCCCAGGGGATCGGTTCTGCATGTCCGATAACCTAAAAATCGATTTTGACATACGTCACGTGACCACTGGTATAGCGTCAAATTAAAAAAAAAATTGTTAATTTACAAAAAGTGAGGTTAGTTGACGAGATATCAAAAAAAGTTATTTGAAAAAATTGCTTAGAATTAAATTCTAGGTCCTTGTGCAAAATTTTAAGATTTTATTTAAAAAAATTGGAAAACTCAATTTTTTTTAAATATTTTTTTATCGATTTACAAATTTCCGGTTTTTTTCGTTTAGATAGCTTGGCTAATGTAAAGCCCATGTATCTGGATGAAAATAAACGAATGTAGTAGTTTTTTCTACAATTGACAGGACAAAATTAAAAAAAAACAGGGTTTCGCCGGACGCTAGCTGTTGCAATGATTTGTATCTAGCAGCAGTGTCAAAATTTTAGAGACATTTCAATGAGATTACATTGAGAAAACCTTAATCGTCTTAAATATATCTGAAGTTCGACTTTTTGTAAAGTTAAGGGGATTAAAATAGATAATAAACAAAAAATTACCTGTTTATTTAATCGAAATTTTATAAACGAAAACCAATGTAAGAAAAACTTAAAAGTAGTCAAATTCTGTACTAACAACACAAAAAATCATTGTTTTTCCTTGGGTGCACAAAATTTAAAACTCAGTATGACCACCATTTCTCTCCATACATACTGTTGTTCTCGAGCGCAACTCTCGATTAACATTTCGGAGCATTTTACGATTTATTTGCAATACACAATTTATAATGACATTCTCTAAATTTTGTATATTCCTAAAGGGTCGATGTTTGTACACAGGGTTCTTTAGGTATCCCCACATAAAAAAATCTAACGGAGTCAGATCTACAATTCTACAATTGACAGGACAAAATCGAAAAAATAGGTGTTCGCCGGACGCTCGCTGTTGCAATGGTTTGAATCTAATGAAATGACTGTATCAAGATTTTATTAAGATTTTTCGCACATAAATTTAACAACCAGGTCTATTTAGTTGTACTTAAAACTACCAAAGCAGGCTCTGAAATTAAAACAACCAAATAATCTAGTAGGTTAAAAACAACAGAAAAATGTCAAACAAATTATAATTTGTTTGATTTCAACCTATGTCATTGGTTTATGTCTCGCATCTTACTAAGTTTGATATTTTACATAAGTTTATTAATATTTTATTCCTTAAAATGGCACCCACACTACTTCTTCAGGAAAAGATAGAAATTATTTTAATTTCTGGAGATAATTACAAAAGCCATAGAGAAACAGCAGCAATTTTTAATGAGAGGCACCCCGATAAATCCCTCCATTATTCCACAGTATCTCGTCTAGTCAATAAATTTAAAGAAACGGGATCGGTAGAAAATCAGTATAAAGTTTCCCATGAAAAACCGGTAACAGGTGACGAAGGTTCTCTGGATGTGTGTTTGTCGATCACAGAAACACCCCAATTAGCAGTTAGTCAAATATCGGAGATCACTAACATTCACGAAAGATCTGTGCGAAGGATATTAAAAATAAACAAATTTCATCCGTACAAACCTAAATTTGTACAAGTATTAAAAGATAGGGATTATGACGCCCGCTTCGATTTTTGTGCCTGGTTCCAGGGTATGATTGAGGAAGATTTTAATTTCCCAAAGAACGTTCTTTTCTCGGATGAAGCTACATTTACCTCTAACGGAACCGTCAGTTCACAAAACTGTAGATGGTGGGCCACCGAAAACCCAGACTTTGTAATTCAGAGTAAAGACCAATATAGTTTTAAGGTTAATGTGTGGTGCGGAATTTTCAACCTCAGAATAGTGGGACCTTTTTTCTTTAGAGACAATTTAAATTCAGAACGATATTTAGAATTTCTACAAACTGAGATATCTGACTTTTTAGACAATTTGTCATTAGCCGAAAGAAGAAATTTATACTTTCAACAAGACGGAGCTAGCATTCATTCCACAAATGAGGTGAAGAGATGGCTGGATCAAGAATTTGGAAACCAGTGGATAGGACGATTTTCTGAAAATCCGTGGCCTGCGAGATCACCAGATCTGACTCCGTTAGATTTCTTTATGTGGGGATACCTAAAGAACTCTGATCGATAAAAAAATATTTAAAAAAAATTGAGTTTTCCAATTTTTTTAAATAAAATCTTAAAATTTTGCACAAGGACCTAGAATTTAATTCTAAGCAATTTTTTCAAATAACTTTTTTTGATATCTCGTCAACTAACCTCACTTTTTGTAAATTAACAATTTTTTTTTTAATTTGACGCTATACCTGTGGTCACGTGACGTATGTCAAAATCGATTTTTAGGTTATCGGACATGCAAAACCGATCCCCCGGAAAAGTTTTTCCAATACTCACCTAATAAAAATTTTTCCCATATGTTGCGAACATTTTGCCGGTCACTGTATATATATATATTGCTCTAGAACCCAATATTTCTATGTTTCTATGTAACAAGTTTGAAGAAATAATATTTTTATTACATTACCTTTAAATAAAGAAATCCTAGTAACTCTCCTAAAATTCTCAATTTCAAAAAGTTAAAATACTATCTATAACACAAATTTAATAAAACACTCTGGAGAACAGCTGTTTAACCAAGGAATTAGTGTTTTACTAATTTAAAATAAACAACCGCGGACTATATTTTGTTAATATTAAATGGCTTTAACTTTTCTTAACATTTAACAGCTTTAACTTTTTCACAACACAAGAATAATGTACACGGTATGATTAAATTCGTCAAAATGCATCTTTGGTTTGGATTAAACAGCTGCAACTGACGTACGATTTCGGCCGGCCCACGGCATTTACAAATCAGGTAGTCGCTTACTCTGCGGAATGGGGTCAACAATCCTTCAGCGTGGCTTCGGCGGCTACATAATATCTCACCGTCGAAAGATATCTAATATTATTATATATTTAAATAGAATATTGTTTTACCAAATTTCCCTCTGTAGGTAATCAAAGAATTTGGTTAAAATTTTATAATACTGTGTAGTTGTGTTCAATTAGTGTGATCGTAAATTATGTGAAACCATATTTGCGACTACCGTCTGTAAATGTGTTAAAATTAGTGGGATACGTTTTAATTTCTACAGTTTAAGCTACACTGATAAAAAGGATCATTTGTTTTAATAGAATATGACATTTCCTCAAACGAATGATTCTTTTGATATATGCCAAATGAATGAGGAATTTAAAATAAGAAATACATTTCTTTGGTTCAGATTCAATTTATTTCTTTGGCCCAGAAGAATATGAATTTACAATCCTTTATCTAGGAAAGTAGTAAACTGTCAAGTAAGAGAATAGGGATTTATGCCAAAATATGATGCACTCCGGGCACATGAACGCATAACATCGAGCTAATTGGTGCAAATTCCGTTCCTTGTTTTAAAATAATCGTAGATTTGGGCCACAAACTTGATTCAATTGTTACAAATTCTGTCCCTTATTTTAAAATCATCTTGAACTTAAGTAAAGAGACTAAGCCTTTGTTGCAAATTCAATTTCTTATCTTAAGATTATCGTACATTTGAGTCAAAAGATTAATTCTTTTAATATAAAATCGATTTTTCATTTTAAGATCTCCATAACTTTAGCTTTAAAAATTAAGTCATTTGTTAGAAGTTTCGTAAGACTTGTCTATAAACTGTTACTTTGGGTAAAGAGAATAATTATCTCGTTTAAAATCCTATAATAAGGGATGTTTCAAAAGTGTAGTTATAGACTAAATTAAAATCAGAAGTGTATACTAGAAGGATGTATGCCTTTTCCTTGAGTTTTCCTAATTTGAATAGCATTTTAATGATTTTATGTTTAACTTGCAAAATATAGGAACATTAATTTAAACTCAGTAGTTTTTTATTTTATTAGTTACCTAAAACGTATGTATAAAATAAAATGTCGTACAGGGAACAAGAAAACAATGAATTATTTTAATATTAAATATATTTAAAACAGAAACACCTGTGTTTTTTGCTGACGCTATTACAACAAATGATATTTACTTATGAGAACTAATAAATCGCATAACAAACAAAATATTTTAAAACTAATAAGTATATCCCAAAAACTAACCTTTTATAATTATTATTTATTATTATTTACGATAAAGTAGGTAACGTAGCAAAAGACAGCAACATTATAAAAACGGGTCGGAAGATAATGAGAATAAAATAAGTAGATACGTAAAATACTCGCAACTGTCTGGTATTTAACATTAATTTGCTTACATTTTCACCTGAGCTGCACTCATCCAAGCTTTTGATGCCTCGCTGAAGCCGGAATCCTATGCTTTGTATTATTGAATTGATCTGCTCTTCAGTGGGACATTTCAATATCTCAACTTCATTAATTCTTTGTTCTAATCTTGTCAGAAAATAAGAAAATAATAAATTAATAACTTTTGAAAAACTAGAGACCGTAATTTCGTCTACATTCGTATTTCATACGAGCGAAGCTGTAGGTAAAAATTGTATAGCTAACAGTGCGTCCTAAATTGGTGATGAAAGTATCCCGAAAACTATAAGGGACAGACGGAAAATTCTCTTGAGTGGTGAAAAAGACAATCTTGGCAGATTGAGTGTCTTAACTCAAAGGAAATACGCATCAATAGAAAATCTTAATCTTTTATCAACAAACCCGTGGGTTTTCAGTTTAAGACATAATATCTTGTAAGAAGGTTGTATTCTTTTGTAACAAGTGCCACGGTTTTGAAGAAAGATATCGCCATTTTTATTTCCTACCCTGAAGTATTTACTACTATTTACAAAGAAGTTCAATTATTATGGAAATATTTTTTTAAATTATACGAGTTGTTTTATCCCAAGTACCGAATGAGCTTTTTGTAAATAATTAGTCCTAAATAATGTGTAAGGTTAAAATAAATGTCCAGGTTTTGTAAATTCTGTATAGTCTAACATGTGCATCGCCTAAACCTCTCAATTCTTAATTAACTAGTCTACGAAATTATCAAAGAATATTCTTGCATTTACTTACCGTCAAATTATGGCCACAAATGGTCTAAACACCAACTATTTAACCCAATACTCAAATGCTTCCAGTTCCAAGCAACTAACTGATCAAAGAAAATTTAACAGGTTTCAACCACTGTTACCGTTACCACTGATATTCCGGGAATCTGACGTTCGCGCGATTCGTTAAAAACGAGTTTCCACGATGGCTTAGGGCACTAGGCCTCGTGGGTTATGTTGGTTGCCAAATGCTTGGGTTCTTTAAGAAGAGAATTTTGAATTTGATAGAAGATCATAGAGTAACTATGTTGGGAAAGTTTTTAGTTTAAATGAATTTCTTTCAGCTTGATAGAATTAAAGCCCAAGAGAACTTTGGACTGGCTTTAAATACCGATGTGTGTTTGGCCGAAGAGTGGTATCTTTCTGTCCGATAAATTTCCTTTGTCTTAAGAACAAAATTGGCAAAAGAAGCAATTCTTTTCCCATAAGTAGTCCTGTTTTATCAGTGTAGTAGGAATAATTCTCATCTGATTACTAACGTAACAGGTAAGTCATAATTGTTTGTGTTACCGTATATCATTGCCTATTTTATTCTGCGTACAATGTCAACCTAATTTCACGAGTGCATATTTTCCCATATTAAGTAAATTGCTGTTAAATTAAATAGACATTTTTGGTAAAATTTATCTGTGGAATTTAAAATTGGATTATTTTCGGTTTTCACTAAAATTGATAACAAAATGAGATTTCACGATAATATTTAAGATTGACCACGCCCTGGCTGGATCATTTGTGTTTCTTCATAATATTTGAAGGTATGACGTCAGACTCTTTAGAAGCGTCGGATAAGGGGGTGGTTTAGGGTATTTAAAAAGAAGTGCCATTTGAGGGGAAAAATATTGGGTATGTCCGTAGACTACCATACTAGTCACCAATTCAAATATATGTAGTGAATTTCATAACACCATGTATATGTATAGTTTCTCCAATAGTACAATCCAGGATGAAACCTAGCGTGTTCGCCGAATGTTACGAAAGTGGGCTTCAAACAAATTCTCATTACTTTTATTTTTATATGTACATTTTGCTCTGGTCATCAATAGTCATCATCATAGTAAAGCTTCTAGTCATTTACTTAGTAACAAAAAATAGGATATATTTTAATTTTACGATTTTGCTTAAGGACTTAATCAGAAATGTTTTGAATTAACTTTAGTCACAGCTTTAAACTCAAAGCATGCTTATTCAAGCACAGACGGAATTATTCATGATATAATTCTTAAAATTTAACTTATTTAACCTGGGACCCTGACTGTTACGCCAATGCACTATTTATTAATGTGCGTATTTTGACAATGCAATAATGGACCATGCTTAAGGTCGAGAAAATGCTAAACACGTAACCTCTTATTTAGATATTTACTTACTGTGTTGCTGTGACGTGCATATTTGCACGATAAATTAGCATTTCCGTAATAGTTCAACTTGCCGGTATTGGCGCCGTCAACAAACTTTTTGTGTTAACTGACTATAGGTTGAAGTCTGCAAGAAATATAGGTGTAGTTGTGCATTAAGAGTATTTAGCTCTTATTACAATTATTTTGCTTTTTAAGTGTTCAGTTATTTGCTATAAAAAATCAGTGACTTTTCAGTGTAGTCGCATAAAAAAGGCATACAGTTAAAGAAATCAAAATTCTATTTTGTACTCATCCTTTAAAAAACCAACTCTGCCAAAAATTAAATACGTCTGTCGAAGGTTTATTTGGAAGAGCTGAAATGGTTCTACCTGTTGAAAAATATTCACCATTTAAAAAGCCTTGCAGCGAAAAACAACTTCAAGATAGAGTCAATCCCAAATTAGAGAGAATAATATCTCGTACGGATTTCATTCATAAATACGATTTGCTTTCGATGACCTCCAAACCGACGCGCGACGTCGAAATAAGTTGCCATGGGCATACAGTTATTAAGTGTAAATTTACACTTATTATCTGTAAATTTAGAGTTAAAATATTTTTTCGGTGGCCCCAATACGCTTTCGTACATATGCCTGGTATTCTGTGAAGGACATTCAATAGGCGCCATAGTGTTGGCAGAGAAAAATAAGATAGAGAGAATAATATCTCGTACGGATTTCATTCATAAATACGATTTGCTTTCTATGACCTCCAAACCGACGTCGAAATAAGCTGCCATGGGCGTGCGATGCAGATTTTGGGTTATTATAAAGCACAGTGAGAGTGAGTATTGAGACGCGCCGCAGAAAACTCTCTCTGCTTGCCGTGTTGCCACCGCACTGGCTAATGTCAGGATGTATTGTGAGAATCACACGCGCCAATCTCGGGATGTTGCCGTTTGAAGGTCGTTGTCGTTGTCGTTGTCGAGCTGGCGGGAAGAAGAGATATTATTCTCTGTCTTATTTTTCTCTGACAATACCACACGAATACGCCATTAAACCAGTGTTGCCAACTTGAGGGGTATATCCCGATTCGAGGGATTTTTCAGGTCCCTTAGGGGCAAAGGGATATTCACGTATTTTCCAGGGATTTTTTTTTTAAAAATCTGCATTACATAAATAAATAATGTTTCTCTTGTAATTCGACACTGATTTTGTTTTATTTTATTGATCGACAGTCCCCGCCATACTTTTCTTTAGTTTTAATGCTTATATTTTTTATTTAAATATATTATACTATTAAAAGTTTGTTTAAATAGTGTGATTGTTTGAGTTTGATTGGGTTTTACTAGAGAGTTACCTATTTAACTGAAACTAATTGGATTTTGGATTGGAACATAATTTAAAGTTGGTGGGATTTTTACAGAAAATATGGAATATTTTGAGCCTGAGCGTGGGATAGCTTGGTATACTAGGTTGGCAACACTGCATTAAACAATTATGTTCAGTGTTTCATAAATAAACCTGCCGAAATAAAAACACAAAGTGTGGGCTGACGTCGACAAACGCAGGGGTGTCAATCCCGGGATCCCGGAGTATAAACCGGACTCGAAAATCTCGGGATCGATTAATATTTTCTCGAAATGTTCTTTAGCGACACCGATACCGATATAGAAGATACTAAAGATAAGGTGGAAGTTTTGAAAAAAAAATACTTTTTGGACGTAATCATTACCAATAATCATGACCTCCGTGTGTGGGTGTCTAGAGTTAGGCAAATAGTTCGAACATTTAGAAAATCGTCAACTAAATATAACATACCACAAAAGTATATCAAAAATGATCATGGGAAAGAGATAAACGTTATATTATATTGCAAAACGAGATGGAGCTAGTGTTGTAAATATCCGTATTCTTTGTATATCCGGATAATACGGAATCAGAATCAACTAATATCCGTAACCATCATCCGAATACGTATCCATTTCTTGAGCCGCGCGAAAACTCTTCCGATACATGTATATACGGAATTATTTCGGATACGGGTAGATATAGGTGGATGCGGTATCGGAAGTCGAAGGTTAGGGATAGTAAGGTACCGTCGTTCGGTCTCGTTTGAATTCGGTTCGGGTGAGGCGGGCCAAGTTTAACCAATGGGTCTCATCCCATATGATACCCATTATCCTGATAAGTACGCTATCTTTTTTTAGGAAATCATTAGAAAGAGAAAGTATAAGATCAAATATGTCAAATCGCAGACCGTGTTGTTCGCTTACACTCGATCTCGATTCCGTTTTCTCCTTGCACTTTGCATTAGTAACCACCCGATGCCAATTTATTTTGATTCCGAATCCGTATTTAAGTTCTCGGCCGGTTACGGAAAATACGGATCCTTTTAATATTAGTATCAAACGGATTTTTGAATACATCAAAAGATCATATTGATCTAAACATAACACCAATTTTGGATTCATAAAGTTAAGTTCTCAAAGTTCTCCAACCAGTAAAAATTGCAGTTGAAACCCTATGCCGTCGCGATATGGATTTATGTAAAGCAGATGCGGCATTAAAGTTCATGTTAAAGGAATTATCCAGAATTAAAACTCCACTCAGTACGCAACTACAAGAGTCATTGAGAACAAGGATTAAGCAACGCAGAACGATTCATTCTGACATTCTCTGTTATCTTAAAAATCCCGACATTCTAAACTCTGAAAACGATGACTGCTTCAAAACATCAAATATTTCCCGCATTAAATCTAAATTGAAAACACTTTTAATCAGGCTAGACCAGGGTTGGGGAAATAGATTCAGGCGAGGGCCATATAAAATAATTACAACATTTAGGCGGGCCAAATAGAATTTATTACAAATAACAGAATAATAATCAAATTATTTATGCATCTATTGTTTAGACGTACTAGGTTGGTGTGATAAATGAAATTTTGATTGTTCATTATCGTCGAGATTTGGCTCTATGTTACTAGAAATAATCCGCAAAACACACTCAAGGTGTATTGTATTTGGTGGCTCGTTTTGATCACGGGCCGGATCGAATCACGACGCGGGCCGGATTGGGCCCGCGGGCCGCCATTTTCCCATCCCTGGGCTAGACACAGATAACGAAAGTGAAACAGAAGCTGGCGACGAAGATGACGTTCTCAATGCAAAAATTCTGAGAGCAGAAGAGAATGAACCATTCAACCCAAGCAAACCCAAGCAAACTGCAAAAAGCATTACTAAAATGTTCAGAGTCATCACAAAAGCAAACCAGTAATAAGACACGAATGTCCGCCACCCTTTCTCAAAAAATTGATTTCTTTGCAGATGATGGCAGTCGCGGACGAAATCTTCAAAAAACCTTTGAATTCCTACTAACCATTCAGCGCACAAGCATTGAACTCGAGAGATGTTCTCTTTCGCAGAAGTTTTCTGCAACAACGTACGTTCAGTTTGAAAGAGGAACATTGGATGCCCTAATATTTCTTGCGGTATTTTTTTTTAAATTAGTATAAATTTATTAATTTATACATATATTTTTTGTAATTAGAATCGTTTAGGTGCTTCTGAGTATATTTGTATGTTTAAATTTAATAAATAAATATTTTAATATTCGAATTCCTTGAAATTTTTTTTGGGAGTAATCCCGTGTTGCCGGAATTAGACAATAAAATCTCAAAAATCCCGGGATTAAGAAAACCAGTCGGGATTGACACCCCTAAAGCAAACGGTATTGTAACGTCAAGCAATATGCATTTTTTTTTTAATAAATCGCAACGAGTATCACTTTTTCCAAAACAATTTTAACAGTATCGAAAAAATCGGAACTAAAGCAAACAAAGCAGCTCTAACCAGATTAAAACAAATATCCCTTAATAATTGTTTTTAAAACAAAATGGTCAACAAAAAAATCGGCCAAAGCGATTTTTATTCGACTTCTTAAACTGCTATAACTTTTGAAAAACATAACTTTTTTGAGAGCAGTTTTCGGAGATCGATAGCTCGTCTGTCCCAGATTTAGCATCGAGAAGTGATTTTGCAACGGAAATGATATTTTCATGCTATACAATAAAAAATAAATAAAGTAATGTAAAACTACTAAAAGTTTAGGTGTGTACCATATTGCCAATACATTTTTTTGGTCGCTCCTACATAGCGCGTTAGTAAGCTGATATCAACATCTTCAGACACGTTCGCCGGAATTTCGATTAATGGTCTTTGGCGGAAAATAAAGGAGAAATCAAAAAAAGCACACAAAGTTTGGTAGCGTCATTTCTACAACGCTGTAGCTCGAAAATGGATTGATAGACTTTGTCGGGCTTTTTAGGTATCGAAAGCCCTTTTCGCCCTAATAAACTTTTTTTCAAGGTCAAAATGTTTGCGTTGTATAGGGGTGAACTAAAAAGTGAATGAAAAGTATTGTTAAAAATAAGTTTTTTTTAATTCTGCAAATTGAGCAGTATAAGTTTGTTTTCTTCCAGAACTAGGGCGTTTTGTTCAATTTTCGATTAGTTATACAGCGTGCCCAGAAACCATCTTAACATGTGGGATTTTTTTTTTTATTTTTGACTTTACGGAAAAAAATTATTCTTCATAAAAGTTCTGCATTGTGAGAAAATAGCACTGCGATTCAAAAATTTGATCTAGGACATACATGGTGGCTCAAAAATGTAAACGTCCTAATTCACGTAAAGCTAAAGACACAAAATCGTTATTTAAAGTTAAACTGCCACTGTAAATGTACTAGAGTTAACTTTTTTATGTTAGTGAATTAGGTTTGGAACATACAGGAGGTCCTAAAAATAAAATTAATTTTATTATCGACTTTACAAAAAAGTAATCTTCATAAAAAATAATTTTGACCCACCTGTAAAAAAAACTCACGGGCCGCGCCTGCTGAAAATGTCGTTTTCATTGCAAAATCACTTCTTGATGCTTAATCTGGGAAAGATGAGCTATCGATATCCGAAAACCGCTCTCAAAAAAGTTAAGTTTTAAAAAGTTAAAGCAGTTTAAAAGGTCGAGTAAAAATCGCTTTTGCCGATTTTTTTGTTGACCATTTTAGTTTCTACAACTGCAACAAACATTAAAAAATATTTAAAAAGTTAATAGAAAATTTTGTTTTAAACTTTTTATAATTTCTTATTTTCAGAACTGTTTAAGGGTTTATCGCATCTGATACATCTAAATCAAGTGTTATGTAAAAGGCTACACCTTATTTAGCTGAACTTATACATAAAAGTCTAGATATAAATATTACATCATTTAAATTTAACCGCTGTCTTTGTTATAATTTATTAGCAGGAGATTGCTAATAGTTAAGATAACAGGACCAGTTAATTTTGAAAGTGATCGATAGTCATATATTATATAAAAAAGTCATATAATAAAACTGATGTATTTTTTTTAAATAAGGCCAAACCACATGTATATAGTTTATATTTTTGCAATTGTAGTGTTGGATTAGCTATATTTGGACTGAATAGCGTTATGCCTAGATATTTTTAATTGTGCCATTGGCAACACTGAAACTTTTCCAAACTGCAAAAAAAAATAAATCAAAGAGTTCTTATAAAAGTCCATATTTTATTCACCGATTTAATTTAGAGCATGAATCTTCTTTCTTTACGAATCAAGTTCTACTGAAAGGTGAGATAAAATAATAAACCAACTTAACCAACTAACTGTTGAATAAAACATTAAAAAAACAGCAATCTCAATTAACGAAAGAAATTGATATAGTAATAATAAACTCTAGTCTGAATATTTAATGTTTTTAATATGTCTGGAGGTTCTTAATTGTTTTGTTTAAATTATAAGAAAATATTACAAGCACATTGTAAAACTTATAAGTGATTTACAATAATTGCTAGAACTCGTGTTATCTAAAACTCAATACTAAGAGCTATAATTACTTATACACAAAAAAACATACAAATGTACGCCTCGCGTCACTATCTCCGCTTACATTAATAATAATTACCCGAACGCCAGACGCACTTGTTACCTTGACTTTCAGTCAGAATGTAGAAAATAACGTAAGTATGACGATCCAACCACATGGAATTACCATATTAATTAGCTTAAACGGACTTTCTATGGAATGTAGCAAGAAATAATACTAATAAGAACAGGCACTTCTTTGAGGATTCACACGTTTTTTCACCTATTCCCTATACAGGGTGTCTAAAATAGGTGATACCACTATTGCTATCTCCGCAACAGTACAAGATTAGATTAGTACAAGTTAAATAAGAAAAAATGCGCCATTTGTAGTCCCTATTCATATTCCGTTTACGAAGTTGCCAAATTCTCTAGAATTTCTTATCTACAGGGGACTTTTTAAAAATAGTCAAAAATTTAATTATTAAATATCTCAAAAACTATTAGGGTTAGAAAAAAATTGTTTTAACAAAAATCACACGATATTTGGCCTTCTCTCAAGTAACGTTATTGTTTTGTTTAAACCATGTTGAGTTACTGATAGTAACTTTTTTTTTCAAAAACGGACCTGGACTTTTTGTTGCATTTTTTGAAAGAATACTTCATACCCTTTACAACTGTGTATAACTTGAATATGTTTTCCGACGTTTTGATCAAGAATAGAAACATCATCAGGATTTTCTCTCAATACGGACCTGGGATCTTCCATGTTAAGGCACAATTCACAACCTATCGCTATAGTTTGTGGTTTTTCTGGTTGTGAAATGGCGCATTAACTTGAAAAATGCCAGGTCCGTACTGGTAGAATATCCTGATGATGGAGCTATTCTTTGCCAAAACGTCGAAAAACATAATCAAGTGATACACAGATGTAAAGGGTATGAAGTATTCTTTCAAAAAATGCAGCATAAAGTTCACGTCCATATTTGAAAAAACAAGTTAGTATCAGTAACTCAATAATAATAAATGGAATAAACAAAACAATAACGTTACTTTAGAGAAGGTAAGGTGTGATTTTTGTTAAAACAATTTTTTTCTAGCTATAAAAGTTTTCGAAATATTTAAGAATTAAATTTTTGACTATTTTTTAAAAATCCCCTGTAGATAATAAACTATAGAGAATTTGGCAACTCCATAAACGGAATATAAGTAGAGACTAAAAATGGCACATTTTCTCTAATTTAACCGACATCGTATCTTTTACCGTTTCGGAGATAGCAATAGTGGTATCACCTATTTTAGACACCCTGAATATACCGTAGCAAACATGTGTTAATAATTACGCAAAAATTTCGGATGATTAGTTATCTCTAGAATCCTAATGACCAGTCACTTTGTCGTAGTGTAGATATAAACAAAAAAGCTCCTAAGTTAAAGAAAATTACTTTTAAATAAATAAATCTTGTCTTCGTTACTTCAAAAACATATTTTTTTAAAGTGGGAATCGAATGTCTTTGAGCATATGCTTAATTCCAATTTGAACTCTGTCCACCACTACCTTCAATCATCTCCTGTTTCCAGGCTATGAACTGCTGTCATATTTTCGTTTTCCTGGTGGGGTGCCGCTCCCCATCAGACAACTCTTATAATGAGTTATTTAACTTTCTCTCGGCATTTAACGGTTATTTAACTTTCTCTTAAAATTTCAGAATTGCCGACAAAATGATGTAAAATTTGTTTATAAAAAATAATAAATAAAATATCTAAGCGTGTTAATTTTTTACCCAGGTGGGTCAGTTCAAAAATGCAACTCTTTTTCGCAAATTACAAAATATTTTTTTCTTTACCAAAATATTCCTAGTGGACTCACTATTAAAAAATCTGAACCTGGGTCCCATAAGTAGCAACAGAGATACACAACTTTAAAATTCCACGGGCAGCGCCTGACATGCCGGGCTATATTGATTTTATATACCGACCAGTTTGTTTTAATGTCGCCTCTATTGCAATTTATAATTGATATCTCAGAAATTTATTGCTTTAGTTTTTTTCTATTTCGGATGTAAATTGTAAGTTCTGATGAAACGCGAAGTTTATTGATTGTATATTCACGATTATACAGGAATGCCTAAAATGTAATCGCCAACCTAATTTAAGATTCTCTTTTGTATGTGTGTGTGTATGTGAAAAAAAAGGAAACTCAAGTATACAGATGCCAGCTAACAGACGCATTATATTTTGGTGAAATTATTTAAATAAATAATTTATTAACATAACAAATAAAAAAAACTATTTTTTCTAATATATTATTGGATAATGGTTGGAGGTAGCGATACTTTGACAGAGATTCGAAATAATTTCATTTTATAAATACAGCAAAATAATTTTATTTAAATTTCATTCTAAGTCGTTCAACTAAAAGAAGAAGTGCAATTAATTCGTCCAGCAAAATAGTCCCTATGCGTTTCTTTTATAGAATTTTGTAGGACATTTTGCTGCATTTTTTTCTATACTTACCAACAGTGATCATAGTGATCATGTTCAGGATAATGCTGATCTTACCTAAAAAACAAAATAAAATGTATGTGATCGACAATACCTTGTAATGGCTTTAATGCAGCTTTCATGATATATATCGGCGCAAAAAATGTACTGTGCCCATTTAAATTTGGTCTAAATTTAATAGTGATCAACATGGGCATTTTTCAGAGTTTACTGGTGGAAAAATCAGTTCCAGTTGGTAAGCGTGCTATCCTTGTTCATATAACGGAGCAAAAAAAGAATAGAAAGCTTACTAAATGGAACCGGTTCTTTAAACGGTGAAATTTAAAACAAAAAGGAATATAGGAAAGTAGTGATACTTTGGGAGTTGACCCCCACCCGCCACCCGGCGGGATCTTATCTTGTGATCTATGACGTCATATCTCGGCCACCTTTGCGCATGTGCAAATTTCAAGTACGTCATCGAAGTCTACGTCACTGGATCTTACGTCAGCAAACCCAACCTGCGCGCGCAGCTGTCAAATGTCACCTGTCAACTGTCACCTGTCACTTGTCAAATGTCAAAATTAAAATTTGACATACGTCACGTGTTCAAAATGACGTCATAAGACATGTGTAAAAGCATGTCAGCTGTCACCTGTCATTTAAGATCTGTCAACTGTCACCTGTCACTTACGAAACGCCAAAATTAAAATTGAACATACGTCACGTGTTCAAAATGGCGTCATAAGACATGTGTAAAAGTATGTCAGCTGTCACCTGCCATTTAAGATCTGTCAACTGTCACCTGTCACTTATGAAACGCCAAAATTAAAATTTAACGTAGGTCACGTGTTCAAAATGGCGTCAGAAGACATGCGTAAAAGTATGGCAGCTGTCACCTGTCATTTAAGATATGTCAACTGTCACCAGTCACGTGTTAAACGTCAAAAAAAAAATTCAACATATGTCGCGTGTTCAGGGCGGTGTCCGAAAGCGTTTAAAAAAAGAATGGCGTCGATCGGCCCTTTGGTTCCGGAGATACAGTTTTTTGCTATTAGCGCTCTAATGGCTCAGGTTGGAGAGTTGAAATTTGGATGTAGGATAGTAGATGATGAGATCATTCGATTAGTGAAATTATTTTTCAAAAATCTCAACTTTGAGGAAAAAATTAGATTTCAAATTTTTACATCACCCTGTAGAGCAAATTTTGGATTAATTATATAAGTTATGAATATTAGGGGATTTAGTAATAGAAAAATATGTATCAGGTCATTGGAACTAGTAAAAAATAGATCTCAAAATTTTTACATCACCCTGTAGAGTTAATTTTCGATGAAAGATATAATTTAGGAATTTTATTTAAGTTAATAACAACTAAACAATCCACGTTAAAATCGCCAATGTTTAAACTGAGTTGTTGAAACACCCCTGTTTAAACAGCTCTGTTTAAACAGCCCGGTTTCAACTACCCTGTTTAAAAACACCTCTGTTTAAACAGGGCTGTATAAACAGGGGTGTTAGAAATTATTAACTTTAGTTTATTGTTAAAATATTATCTGCCGGATGATTATATCAAGTTAAAAGAGCCTAAAACAATAGTACATAGGAGAAAGATTGCATCATTAGTGGAAAATTCCCAACTCAAGCGAGCTAAAATGACTCAACACGAGGTAAGGTTAATTTAGACGTGTTTTTCGAGGTACGAATATGTAAGAAAACTAGCAATTAGAAAAATTGGTGATTTAACCACAAGACATCGAGATTGAGCAAATTTATATACAAAATTAGCGAATAATAGTAAACAAGTTAGGACTAGGAATACAAGTAAACTAGAAATACGATTCAGAGTTTCGGATAAAGATGGGGTTAGGGTAGAATGAGTACGAGGAAAAGATGTTGCGACGGACGGAAAAACGTTACGAAATTCTCGACGAAGATCATCGATGCAGGTCTTAAATGCTAAATACTTCTTTCTGATTGTTCGTGCAGCTTGGATAATCCTACGTTTAACGTCTTTATCGAGCTGGCTCATGGGGGTAGACATACTAAAAAAACAGACCCCGTTCTGGAAAAACAGCTAAAAAACAGACCCTGTTTCGGGAAAAACAGCTAAAAACAGGCCCGGTTCGGGAAAAAACAGCTAAAAAACAGACCCTGTTCTAGAAAAACAGCTAAAAACAGACCCTGTTCGGGAAAAACAGCGAAAAACAGACCCTGTTCGGGAAAAAAACAGCTAAAAAACAGACCCTGTTCTAGAGAAACAGCTAAAAAACAGACCCTGTTCTGGAAAAAACAGCTAAAAAACAGATCCTGTTCTGGAAAAACAGCTAAAAAACAGACCCTGTTCAGGAAAAAAACAGCTAAAAACAGACTCTGTTTCTAGAAAAACAGCTAAAAAAACAGACCCTGTTCGGGAAGAACAGCAAAAAAAAAAACAGACCCTGTTTCAGGAACCCACTGAAACGTCGAACTACCCAACCACTCAACAGCGAAACAACATACTCTGTTTCGAAAAACAACTCCGGAGCAGCTATGAAACAACTAAGAAAAATGCCTTTGCTTCGGGAAACAGTAATTCGTATTCATACTTGCTCATATATAAACAACATACAGACGATTTTCTTCAAAAATAGAAGGGTACTAATGCTGCTACGAATAATCAAACAGTTATCTGTTAAAAAAAAAGCATCCAGTCCATCCTCCTTTTCGAACGGAATTTAAAATAAAAATTTCGTTCAAAGATCTTTAAGAACTGCATACGTAGATACAGGCTATTTTCTTTTAACAGAAAGCTGCCAATAGAACTGGAAAGACTTAGGTACACAACAAGTTTGGTACTCAGATCATACCCTAAATCAATATCCGAAAATTGTTCTAGAAGACATATCGAAATATTGGAGAGACAGCTGATAGTGATCTCACACAGGGTCTTAAGCACGATATCGAAACTGATACATGGAAACGGGGAGAGCTACGGGTTGATTGTTTTTGAAAAATAGCGATATCCAAGTGGGCGATATTGAATACCGAAGAACTGATGGGCTCTACGATCATCTGTTTTTTTCTAAACCTATTTATCAGAGAAAAGAAGATGAGGAACAATACAAAGATAGGGAGTGATGTATACGAAATTTGTAATCTAAGTGGAATAGCTGATAAGAAATGGTTAGTATACCGTTGACCGGCAGACAATTAACATGGCGGAAATATTAAAAACTATTCTTGCCAACATTGAAGAAGTATTCAGTCGAAACCAGTATTATGGGTCCTGTTTACCGGCAACTTTAATGGTTTGGGAACTTGCTAAAAAATATAATGTACATGTAGAGCCAAAATGTGGAAAGATTTTCTATGAGGAAATAGAAGGTAACATTCATTTTTGGAACGTATTTGAAGGAGAAATTTACGATCCTACCGTGAAAGTTATTAAACATATGATGCCATCTGCAGACCTTACGAAGTTTGTGTACAAAGAAGATCCTAGTATAAACACAGATATGGAGGCAGCACTAATGCTAGATATTTTTAATCAGTTCCAGAGAACAAACACAACACACCAATACTTTTCCAACGCTCCAGATAAACTTAAAACTCTGAGAAAAATTATCCATAGAAATGTAGCTAGATGTATTAAATAAAAGAATTAAACCAAGTCCTTAGATGTTTTACTACCTGAAACAATCAAACCTAACCTCAACAAATATTCTAGTGCAGGTGGTACAAAATTCTTCGAAACTTAAACGATTCTCAGCCTCAAGCTATTTAATAGAACAGGTTCTGTTTCCAAGGGATTCAAGCTTTTCTCAGGGCGTTTGTCTTTGCATTGTGTGTGACGCCCCGTTAACGCCCTGTGAACCACCCTATTGTTGTCCGGTTACTGCCCGGTTGTTGTCCTATTAACGTCCGGTTGCTGTCCGGATAACGTCAGGACGTTGTCCTGTATGTGTTATAACGAGGTTTTGATGGATAAAAGGACATGTTCAGATTAAGGGCTTTAGTTGAGAACTGGATGTTATAGTAATAAGATGTATACCAACAAAATAAAGTATCAGCTTCTTGAAACACCAGCTGTTAAATATGGTGTAAGGACAGAGGGGTCTAAGTTCTTTTAAACACCCTGTAAAACCGTAGATATATTAAAAAGAAATTATGCCTGAAAATTATGTAACCGGCTAAGGGCCTTATATCTAAATATAGCCACCGTTAATACAAAAGGTTCTATTCTAAACCTTGTAAAACTAAAACAAAATCCCATTCAAAACTCCTTAAAATAATAACGCTTATTTTCTTATGCTAGGTCTTATATTTTTGAAAAACTGGGTAGTCGGAAGAGAGTCCTTTTTTTTTTCTTATTCTAAGTCTTAGATTTTCGAAAAACTGCATGGTTGAGATTCTTTCCGGCATCACCATGTTGGTGGTATTTGTAAAACGTGTTTTTCAAAAATACCGCAAAGAAAAGTGCAAACCCAAGCAAACGCTCTCCTTATTGGTAGAGAAATCTACATATTTCGAAAAAATTTACTACTAATTTGTATTTAAGTCGACATTATTTGATTCGACAGTATAAAAAGAATAAAAAGGATCCCCAAAAGACGCAGGAAGATATGCTTCACAGCTCAAATTGCCCCTTTTGTAGGGAGGTCTTACAAATCAAGCTCCACTATCTTGGTCCTCAGTGAGGATGTCTAAAGGGCCATAATAGATTCTTAGTATACAGATATGACAATAAATCACTAAATGGTTCACAGAAAAATTTCTCGCACCATTTGAGGATATTATTGCATAATATGAAAGACATATTTTAAACAGTACAACCACTAGCAACGTTAGTCGAGATTTTCGAAAAATTTTTGTCAGTCGAAAGGTCTTTTTGACCTTACCCAATACCCGCCAAAGATTCTCCGTCCCTTTCTTACTGTTAGGGCACGAATAGGAAAGATATAATATGTTAAACAGTCTAGCCTCTAGTAACGTAATTAGTCAAAATTAGCTCCTTTATAGAGTCAAAACAAGCGAACATATAACAGAGCAAACGCAAAGCGTTATTTTAAGTTGAAACATGGCCGATGGATGGTTCTTTAATAGCCAACAGGCGACAATTAACCCTAATCATATCCATAAGACATATGGAAAACACTGTATATACCAAACTCCTTTAAGGTGCCAACCCCCTTTGTACAGAGGAATTACCGAACACCGGAGTCAGTACGTCTCCCCTCGGAAGGGTACCTGGCGTGTTTCCATGCGGAAAAAAAGTCAACCATCCCTTTATACCCCTTAAGGAGCCAGCTCATTAGCAATAATAGGGAACATACCGAAATCACTTTGAATATATTTTTTCTAATTTTCAAACCAGTATACGCTGGAAGTTGTACATGAACATGCAAACATTTTCTGTAAAAATAAAAGATTTTAACTGACGAAATTCTTCAGACTATACGACACACATTTTTTGATTCATTTTTCTCCCCCAAAAGTTACAGTTTTTAGCGCAATTGAAAAGCAAAACTACAGTTAGTTTTATCTAGGATATCTCACGTAGACTTCAAGCCTAAGTACTAACGAACCGAGGGCGTCTGAAGAGAAGGGATCTAATCTATTGCCACGAGATTTAAAGGATTGGACGTGGGAACAGACAGGGAAAACATCTGCAGGCAATTTTTTCAGAATTCAGGTACTAATATGAGTTCAAAGAACTAACTATTTCTATGTTGTTATTGAAACAGAAATTGAAAATGATACTCGTAAATTTCCGCTTTAAAGATTTTTTTATATAAGTCATCCCACGTAGACGTCAAGCCTAAGTACTAACGAACCGTGGGCGTCTGAAGAGAAGGGAAATGTAAGCTATTGACATGAGAGTTAAAGGAGTGGGTGTTGGGACAGACAGGGAAAACATCTGCAGGCAATTTTTTCCATAATTCTGGTATGAAGGAGAGAAGTTCGAGTTTTTTTATTCCTAGATCCCAGTGCTAATATTAGTTCAAAGAACTAACTATTTCTATGTTGTTACTTAAACATAAATTTAAAATGATACTCGTAAATTTCGGCTTTAAAGATTTTTTTATATGTCATCCCACGTAAACGTCAAGCCTAAGTACTAACGAACCGTGGACGTCTGAAGAGAAGGGAAATTTAATCTATTAACATGACATTTAAATGAGTGGGTGTTGGAACAGACAGGGAAAACATCTGCAGGCAATTTTTCCATAATTCCAGCACTACTATTAGTGCAAATAACTAAAGATTTATATGTTGTTACTTAAACGCAAATTTAAAATAGCGCCCCATAAATTTCAGCTTTAAAGATTTTTTATATAAGTCATCCCACGTAGACATCAAGCCTAAGTACTAACGAATCGCGGGCGTCTGAAGAGAAGGGAAATGTAAGCTATTGACATGAGATTTAAAGGAGAGGGTGTTAGGGACAGACAGGGAAAACATCTGCAGGTAATTTTTTTCATAATTCAGGTACTAATATTAGCGCAAATAACTAAAGATTTATATGTTGTTACTTACCCGCAAATTTAAAATACAACCCTCTAAATTTCAGCTTTCGAGATTTTTTTTTAATCTAAGACACCCCAGCCTAAGCCATCAAGCCTAAGTATTAACGACCCGTGGGCGTCTGAAGAGAAGGGAAATGTAATATATTGACATGGGATTTAAAGGAGTGAATATTGGGAGCACACAGGGAAAACATCTGCAGGCAAGTTTTTCTAGTGTAAATAACTAAAGATTTCTATGCTGGTACTTAAACGCAAATTTAAAAAATATTGTCCCTAAATTTCGACTTTTCAGTTTTTATCTAAGACACTCCACGTAGACTTCAAGCCTAAGTACTAACGAACCGTGGGCGTCTGAAGAGAAGGGAAATGTAAGCTATTGTATTATAAAATACTACCCATAAATTCCGGCTTTTTCAGATTTTTTTATCTCAGACATCCCAGTCTAAGTCACCAAGCCTAAGTACTAACGACCCGTGGGCGTCTGAAGAGAAGGGAAATGTAATCTATTGACATGAGATTTAAAGGAGGGGGTGTTAGGGACAGACAGGGAAAACATCTGCAGGTAATTTTTTTTCATAATTCAGGTAGAAATGAGCGAAAGAAGTTCGAGGCTTTTTTTATCCCTAGATTCCCATACTAATATTAGCGCAAATAACTAAATATTTCCATGTTGCTACTTAAACGCAAATTTAAAATACTACCCATAAATTTCGACTTTCTAGTCCCCACACAAACTCTTAAATATACCAACTATTAATTTTTAAACCTCAAATAACAATAGTAATAATATTAACACGATTAAATAAAACACTAGAGTACTTACGTTTTATAATACTTAGGGCACAACACACAAACTAATTCACAGTAAAAAATCTAAATGACTACCAGTTCAGCCTGCTAACAAAAAACTCGAACCCGTATTTTGTCCTGATTGAACCAACCGATCACGCGTAAAGATTTGTTACTACCTAAACTCGTACTGGCGAATCTCTTGTATGTAGTTACTAATTAAGATTCTAAGATATCCAGACCGGATGTGTCAAAACCACAAATCTCCCTGTTACCAATAAATGTACACTTATATTATCAGAAAAAGGCTCGCAAATATGTTTAGAACTGTATTTGATTTCTTTATAAAATTATTTAAAATAAAACATCAAATTTCTATAATTGCTAATGCCTTTCCATCTCTGAATTAAGAAACTATACTAGTATCATGAATTTACTTAAATTTTTCTCTTTCATTTGATACCCAACACGCCGTTTATCATATTAGAGCCCTTTTTCGACGCCATATCTTCGGGGGGGAGAGGGTTTAAATTTCTACAACTATATACGATGGACATGATTTTTTAGCAAAAAATGCGTAGCAGGGTTGCGTCATCTTTATGAGAAGTAGTTAAAAGGATATTTGTAAAACAAAATACAACCTCCCGTTACATACTCGTGATAGCAACTTGTAAACGTTAACTAATCTGTTTTTGAGAGCAATTTTTCATACCGTACCAAACACCCAAATCCCCACCCTCTGTTTTAGGCCGTTAGGGTACTAACTGTAAAAAACTCGGACCCTGAACCCCGCTGGAAGGCTTTTCTTTTTTCAACATCTTCTGACATCATCCTCATCATGTGACCTACGTTAAATTTCTATGTTATCGTTTGACAAGTGACTGGTAACACATCGAAGATGATAAGTGGCCACTGATGTACTTTTACATATGTCTCACGATATCATCCATAACACGTGACACATGTAAAATTTTTATTTTTGAAGTTTCACAAGTGACAGGTGACAGTTGACACACCGAAGATAACAAGAGACATCCTTAACACGTGACCTAAGTTAAATTTTTATTTCTACGTTTGACAAGTGACTGTTTGGCTGAGTTTGCTCAGGTTTGTCTCGTTGGGTTTGCTGAGGTTTGTTCAGGTCTGCTCAGGTTTGTTTCAGTGGGTTTGCTCCGGTTTCTTCAGGTTTATTTGGCTTTGCTTTGGTTTGCGCGTTTAAGGTTAGCTCAGGTCGCGCGCGCGCGCGACCTGAGCTAACCTTAAACGCGCAAACCAAAGCAAAGCCAAATAAACCTGAAGAAACCGGAGCAAACCCACTGAAACAAACCTGAGCAGACCTGAACAAACCTCAGCAAACCCAACGAGACAAACCTGAGCAAACTCAGCCAAACAGTCACTTGTCAAACGTAGAAATAAAAATTTAACTTAGGTCACGTGTTAAGGATGTCTCTTGTTATCTTCGGTGTGTCAACTGTCACCTGTCACTTGTGAAACTTCAAAAATAAAAATTTTACATGTGTCACGTGTTATGGATGATATCGTGAGACATATGTAAAAGTACATCAGTGGCCACTTATCATCTTCGATGTGTTACCAGTCACTTGTCAAACGATAACATAGAAATTTAACGTAGGTCACATGATGAGGATGATGTCAGAAGATGTTGAAAAAAGAAAAGCCTTCCTGCGGGGTTCAGGGTCCGAGTTTTTTACAGTTAGTACCCTAACGGCCTAAAACAGAGGGTGGGGATTTGGGTGTTTGGTACGGTATGAAAAATTGCTCTCAAAAACAGATTAGTTAACGTTTACAAGTTGCTATCACGAGTATGTAACGGGAGGTTGTATTTTGTTTTACAAATATCCTTTTAACTACTTCTCATAAAGATGACGCAACCCTGCTACGCATTTTTTGCTAAAAAATCATGTCCATCGTATATAGTTGTAGAAATTTAAACCCTCTCCCCCCCCCGAAGATATGGCGTCGAAAAAGGGCTCTAATATTATAAACGGCGTGTTGGGTATCAAATGAAAGAGAAAAATTTAAGTAAATTCATGATACTAGTATAGTTTCTTAATTCAGAGATGGAAAGGCATTAGCAATTATAGAAATTTGATGTTTTATTTTAAATAATTTTATAAAGAAATCAAATACAGTTCTAAACATATTTGCGAGCCTTTTTCTGATAATATAAGTGTACATTTATTGGTAACAGGGAGATTTGTGGTTTTGACACATCCGGTCTGGATATCTTAGAATCTTAATTAGTAACTACATACAAGAGATTCGCCAGTACGAGTTTAGGTAGTAACAAATCTTTACGCGTGATCGGTTGGTTCAATCAGGACAAAATACGGGTTCGAGTTTTTTGTTAGCAGGCTGAACTGGTAGTCATTTAGATTTTTTACTGTGAATTAGTTTGTGTGTTGTGCCCTAAGTATTATAAAACGTAAGTACTCTAGTGTTTTATTTAATCGTGTTAATATTATTACTATTGTTATTTGAGGTTTAAAAATTAATAGTTGGTATATTTAAGAGTTTGTGTGGGGACTAGAAAGTCGAAATTTATGGGTAGTATTTTAAATTTGCGTTTAAGTAGCAACATGGAAATATTTAGTTATTTGCGCTAATATTAGTATGGGAATCTAGGGATAAAAAAAGCCTCGAACTTCTTTCGCTCATTTCTACCTGAATTATGAAAAAAAATTACCTGCAGATGTTTTCCCTGTCTGTCCCTAACACCCCCTCCTTTAAATCTCATGTCAATAGATTACATTTCCCTTCTCTTCAGACGCCCACGGGTCGTTAGTACTTAGGCTTGGTGACTTAGACTGGGATGTCTGAGATAAAAAAATCTGAAAAAGCCGGAATTTATGGGTAGTATTTTATAATACAATAGCTTACATTTCCCTTCTCTTCAGACGCCCACGGTTCGTTAGTACTTAGGCTTGAAGTCTCCGTGGAGTGTCTTAGATAAAAACTGAAAAGTCGAAATTTAGGGACAATATTTTTTAAATTTGCGTTTAAGTACCAGCATAGAAATCTTTAGTTATTTACACTAGAAAAACTTGCCTGCAGATGTTTTCCCTGTGTGCTCCCAATATTCACTCCTTTAAATCCCATGTCAATATATTACATTTCCCTTCTCTTCAGACGCCCACGGGTCGTTAATACTTAGGCTTGATGGCTTAGGCTGGGGTGTCTTAGATTAAAAAAAATCTCGAAAGCTGAAATTTAGAGGGTTGTATTTTAAATTTGCGGGTAAGTAACAACATATAAATCTTTAGTTATTTGCGCTAATATTAGTACCTGAATTATGAAAAAAATTACCTGCAGATGTTTTCCCTGTCTGTCCCTAACACCCTCTCCTTTAAATCTCATGTCAATAGCTTACATTTCCCTTCTCTTCAGACGCCCGCGATTCGTTAGTACTTAGGCTTGATGTCTACGTGGGATGACTTATATAAAAAATCTTTAAAGCTGAAATTTATGGGGCGCTATTTTAAATTTGCGTTTAAGTAACAACATATAAATCTTTAGTTATTTGCACTAATAGTAGTGCTGGAATTATGGAAAAATTGCCTGCAGATGTTTTCCCTGTCTGTTCCAACACCCACTCATTTAAATGTCATGTTAATAGATTAAATTTCCCTTCTCTTCAGACGTCCACGGTTCGTTAGTACTTAGGCTTGACGTTTACGTGGGATGACATATAAAAAAATCTTTAAAGCCGAAATTTACGAGTATCATTTTAAATTTATGTTTAAGTAACAACATAGAAATAGTTAGTTCTTTGAACTAATATTAGCACTGGGATCTAGGAATAAAAAAACTCGAACTTCTCTCCTTCATACCAGAATTATGGAAAAAATTGCCTGCAGATGTTTTCCCTGTCTGTCCCAACACCCACTCCTTTAACTCTCATGTCAATAGCTTACATTTCCCTTCTCTTCAGACGCCCACGGTTCGTTAGTACTTAGGCTTGACGTCTACGTGGGATGACTTATATAAAAAAATCTTTAAAGCGGAAATTTACGAGTATCATTTTCAATTTCTGTTTCAATAACAACATAGAAATAGTTAGTTCTTTGAACTCATATTAGTACCTGAATTCTGAAAAAATTGCCTGCAGATGTTTTCCCTGTCTGTTCCCACGTCCAATCCTTTAAATCTCGTGGCAATAGATTAGATCCCTTCTCTTCAGACGCCCTCGGTTCGTTAGTACTTAGGCTTGAAGTCTACGTGAGATGTCCTAGATAAAACTAACTGTAGTTTTGCTTTTCAATTGCGCTAAAAACTGTAACTTTTGGGGGAGAAAAATGAATCAAAAAATGTGTGTCGTATAGTCTGAAGAATTTCGTCAGTTAAAATCTTTTATTTTTACAGAAAATGTTTGCATGTTCATGTACAACTTCCAGCGTATACTGGTTTGAAAATTAGAAAAAATATATTCAAAGTGATTTCGGTATGTTCCCTATTATTGCTAATGAGCTGGCTCCTTAAGGGGTATAAAGGGATGGTTGACTTTTTTTCCGCATGGAAACACGCCAGGTACCCTTCCGAGGGGAGACGTACTGACTCCGGTGTTCGGTAATTCCTCTGTACAAAGGGGGTTGGCACCTTAAAGGAGTTTGGTATATACAGTGTTTTCCATATGTCTTATGGATATGATTAGGGTTAATTGTCGCCTGTTGGCTATTAAAGAACCATCCATCGGCCATGTTTCAACTTAAAATAACGCTTTGCGTTTGCTCTGTTATATGTTCGCTTGTTTTGACTCTATAAAGGAGCTAATTTTGACTAATTACGTTACTAGAGGCTAGACTGTTTAACATATTATATCTTTCCTATTCGTGCCCTAACAGTAAGAAAGGGACGGAGAATCTTTGGCGGGTATTGGGTAAGGTCAAAAAGACCTTTCGACTGACAAAAATTTTTCGAAAATCTCGACTAACGTTGCTAGTGGTTGTACTGTTTAAAATATGTCTTTCATATTATGCAATAATATCCTCAAATGGTGCGAGAAATTTTTCTGTGAACCATTTAGTGATTTATTGTCATATCTGTATACTAAGAATCTATTATGGCCCTTTAGACATCCTCACTGAGGACCAAGATAGTGGAGCTTGATTTGTAAGACCTCCCTACAAAAGGGGCAATTTGAGCTGTGAAGCATATCTTCCTGCGTCTTTTGGGGATCCTTTTTATTCTTTTTATACTGTCGAATCAAATAATGTCGACTTAAATACAAATTAGTAGTAAATTTTTTCGAAATATGTAGATTTCTCTACCAATAAGGAGAGCGTTTGCTTGGGTTTGCACTTTTCTTTGCGGTATTTTTGAAAAACACGTTTTACAAATACCACCAACATGGTGATGCCGGAAAGAATCTCAACCATGCAGTTTTTCGAAAATCTAAGACTTAGAATAAGAAAAAAAAAAGGACTCTCTTCCGACTACCCAGTTTTTCAAAAATATAAGACCTAGCATAAGAAAATAAGCGTTATTATTTTAAGGAGTTTTGAATGGGATTTTGTTTTAGTTTTACAAGGTTTAGAATAGAACCTTTTGTATTAACGGTGGCTATATTTAGATATAAGGCCCTTAGCCGGTTACATAATTTTCAGGCATAATTTCTTTTTAATATATCTACGGTTTTACAGGGTGTTTAAAAGAACTTAGACCCCTCTGTCCTTACACCATATTTAACAGCTGGTGTTTCAAGAAGCTGATACTTTATTTTGTTGGTATACATCTTATTACTATAACATCCAGTTCTCAACTAAAGCCCTTAATCTGAACATGTCCTTTTATCCATCAAAACCTCGTTATAACACATACAGGACAACGTCCTGACGTTATCCGGACAGCAACCGGACGTTAATAGGACAACAACCGGGCAGGAACCGGACAACAATAGGGTGGTTCACAGGGCGTTAACGGGGCGTCACACACAATGCAAAGACAAACGCCCTGAGAAAAGCTTGAATCCCTTGGAAACAGAACCTGTTCTATTAAATAGCTTGAGGCTGAGAATCGTTTAAGTTTCGAAGAATTTTGTACCACCTGCACTAGAATATTTGTTGAGGTTAGGTTTGATTGTTTCAGGTAGTAAAACATCTAAGGACTTGGTTTAATTCTTTTATTTAATACATCTAGCTACATTTCTATGGATAATTTTTCTCAGAGTTTTAAGTTTATCTGGAGCGTTGGAAAAGTATTGGTGTGTTGTGTTTGTTCTCTGGAACTGATTAAAAATATCTAGCATTAGTGCTGCCTCCATATCTGTGTTTATACTAGGATCTTCTTTGTACACAAACTTCGTAAGGTCTGCAGATGGCATCATATGTTTAATAACTTTCACGGTAGGATCGTAAATTTCTCCTTCAAATACGTTCCAAAAATGAATGTTACCTTCTATTTCCTCATAGAAAATCTTTCCACATTTTGGCTCTACATGTACATTATATTTTTTAGCAAGTTCCCAAACCATTAAAGTTGCCGGTAAACAGGACCCATAATACTGGTTTCGACTGAATACTTCTTCAATGTTGGCAAGAATAGTTTTTAATATTTCCGCCATGTTAATTGTCTGCCGGTCAACGGTATACTAACCATTTCTTATCAGCTATTCCACTTAGATTACAAATTTCGTATACATCACTCCCTATCTTTGTATTGTTCCTCATCTTCTTTTCTCTGATAAATAGGTTTAGAAAAAAACAGATGATCGTAGAGCCCATCAGTTCTTCGGTATTCAATATCGCCCACTTGGATATCGCTATTTTTCAAAAACAATCAACCCGTAGCTCTCCCCGTTTCCATGTATCAGTTTCGATATCGTGCTTAAGACCCTGTGTGAGATCACTATCAGCTGTCTCTCCAATATTTCGATATGTCTTCTAGAACAATTTTCGGATATTGATTTAGGGTATGATCTGAGTACCAAACTTGTTGTGTACCTAAGTCTTTCCAGTTCTATTGGCAGCTTTCTGTTAAAAGAAAATAGCCTGTATCTACGTATGCAGTTCTTAAAGATCTTTGAACGAAATTTTTATTTTAAATTCCGTTCGAAAAGGAGGATGGACTGGATGCTTTTTTTTTAACAGATAACTGTTTGATTATTCGTAGCAGCATTAGTACCCTTCTATTTTTGAAGAAAATCGTCTGTATGTTGTTTATATATGAGCAAGTATGAATACGAATTACTGTTTCCCGAAGCAAAGGCATTTTTCTTAGTTGTTTCATAGCTGCTCCGGAGTTGTTTTTCGAAACAGAGTATGTTGTTTCGCTGTTGAGTGGTTGGGTAGTTCGACGTTTCAGTGGGTTCCTGAAACAGGGTCTGTTTTTTTTTTGCTGTTCTTCCCGAACAGGGTCTGTTTTTTTAGCTGTTTTTCTAGAAACAGAGTCTGTTTTTAGCTGTTTTTTTCCTGAACAGGGTCTGTTTTTTAGCTGTTTTTCCAGAACAGGATCTGTTTTTTAGCTGTTTTTTCCAGAACAGGGTCTGTTTTTTAGCTGTTTCTCTAGAACAGGGTCTGTTTTTTAGCTGTTTTTTTCCCGAACAGGGTCTGTTTTTCGCTGTTTTTCCCGAACAGGGTCTGTTTTTAGCTGTTTTTCTAGAACAGGGTCTGTTTTTTAGCTGTTTTTTCCCGAACCGGGCCTGTTTTTAGCTGTTTTTCCCGAAACAGGGTCTGTTTTTTAGCTGTTTTTCCAGAACGGGGTCTGTTTTTTTAGTATGTCTACCCCCATGAGCCAGCTCGATAAAGACGTTAAACGTAGGATTATCCAAGCTGCACGAACAATCAGAAAGAAGTATTTAGCATTTAAGACCTGCATCGATGATCTTCGTCGAGAATTTCGTAACGTTTTTCCGTCCGTCGCAACATCTTTTCCTCGTACTCATTCTACCCTAACCCCATCTTTATCCGAAACTCTGAATCGTATTTCTAGTTTACTTGTATTCCTAGTCCTAACTTGTTTACTATTATTCGCTAATTTTGTATATAAATTTGCTCAATCTCGATGTCTTGTGGTTAAATCACCAATTTTTCTAATTGCTAGTTTTCTTACATATTCGTACCTCGAAAAACACGTCTAAATTAACCTTACCTCGTGTTGAGTCATTTTAGCTCGCTTGAGTTGGGAATTTTCCACTAATGATGCAATCTTTCTCCTATGTACTATTGTTTTAGGCTCTTTTAACTTGATATAATCATCCGGCAGATAATATTTTAACAATAAACTAAAGTTAATAATTTCTAACACCCCTGTTTATACAGCCCTGTTTAAACAGAGGTGTTTTTAAACAGGGTAGTTGAAACCGGGCCGTTTAAACAGAGCTGTTTAAACAGGGGTGTTTCAACAACTCAGTTTAAACATTGGCGATTTTAACGTGGATTGTTTAGTTGTTATTAACTTAAATAAAATTCCTAAATTATATCTTTCATCGAAAATTAACTCTACAGGGTGATGTAAAAATTTTGAGATCTATTTTTTACTAGTTCCAATGACCTGATACATATTTTTCTATTACTAAATCCCCTAATATTCATAACTTATATAATTAATCCAAAATTTGCTCTACAGGGTGATGTAAAAATTTGAAATCTAATTTTTTCCTCAAAGTTGAGATTTTTGAAAAATAATTTCACTAATCGAATGATCTCATCATCTACTATCCTACATCCAAATTTCAACTCTCCAACCTGAGCCATTAGAGCGCTAATAGCAAAAAACTGTATCTCCGGAACCAAAGGGCCGATCGACGCCATTCTTTTTTTAAACGCTTTCGGACACCGCCCTGAACACGCGACATATGTTGAATTTTTTTTTTTGACGTTTAACACGTGACTGGTGACAGTTGACATATCTTAAATGACAGGTGACAGCTGCCATACTTTTACGCATGTCTTCTGACGCCATTTTGAACACGTGACCTACGTTAAATTTTAATTTTGGCGTTTCATAAGTGACAGGTGACAGTTGACAGATCTTAAATGGCAGGTGACAGCTGACATACTTTTACACATGTCTTATGACGCCATTTTGAACACGTGACGTATGTTCAATTTTAATTTTGGCGTTTCGTAAGTGACAGGTGACAGTTGACAGATCTTAAATGACAGGTGACAGCTGACATGCTTTTACACATGTCTTATGACGTCATTTTGAACACGTGACGTATGTCAAATTTTAATTTTGACATTTGACAAGTGACAGGTGACAGTTGACAGGTGACATTTGACAGCTGCGCGCGCAGGTTGGGTTTGCTGACGTAAGATCCAGTGACGTAGACTTCGATGACGTACTTGAAATTTGCACATGCGCAAAGGTGGCCGAGATATGACGTCATAGATCACAAGATAAGATCCCGCCGGGTGGCGGGTGGGGGTCAACTCCCAAAGTATCACTACTTAGGAAAAATAAAAGTAATATCACTGATATCTTTTACATCTTGCCAAGTTCTACGCAGTATATTCTCCGATGGAGTTGACAAAATGACAAATGTACCAAATATTCAAAGATAGGTACGAAAAAACGCCATTTTCTTCACTGATATGTCTGACGAAAAGATGATTTTCGTTCGGCCATAAGTACCCTTTGAGCATCCTTTTTGATTGGCGCCGCGCCACGCGCCGTCCTGATAGCAAGGACTACTGGTATAAATAGTCATGAGTGGTGTTTTTAACCAGGAACCGGCACAGAATGTCTTATTTTTTGATCAACATAGAGTCTTTTGCCGACAATCCGGCATATTTACGTATATATATATATATATATATATATATATATATATATATATATATATATATATATATATATATATATATATATAGTGACCGGCAAAAAGTTCGCAACATATGGGAAAAATTTTTATTAGGAGAGTATCGGAAAAACTTTCCCAGGGGATCGGTTCTGCATGTCCGATAACCTAAAAATCGATTTTGACATACGTCACGTGACCACTGGTATAGCGTCAAATTAAAAAAAAAATTGTTAATATACAAAAAGTGAGGTTAGTTGACGAGATATCAAAAAAAGTTATTTGAAAAAATTGCTTAGAATTAAATTCTAGGTCCTTGTGCAAAATTTTAAGATATTATTTAAAAAAATTGGAAAACTCAATTTTTTTTAAATATTTTTTTATCGATTTACAAATTTCCGGTTTTTTTCGTTTAGATAGCTTGGCTAATGTAAAGCCCATGTATCTGGATGAAAATAAACGAATGTAGTAGTTTTTTCTACAATTGACAGGACAAAATTTAAAAAAACAGGGTTTCGCCGGACGCTAGCTGTTGCAATGATTTGTATCTAGCAGCAGTGTCAAAATTTTAGAGACATTTCAATGAGATTACATTGAGAAAACCTTAATCGTCTTAAATATATCTGAAGTTCGACTTTTTGTAAAGTTAAGGGGATTAAAATAGATAATAAACAAAAAATTACCTGTTTATTTAATCGAAATTTTATAAACGAAAACCAATGTAAGAAAAACTTAAAAGTAGTCAAATTCTGTACTAACAACACAAAAAATCATTGTTTTTCCTTGGGTGCACAAAATTTAAAACTCAGTATGACCACCATTTCTCTCCATACATACTGTTGTTCTCGAGCGCAACTCTCGATTAACATTTCGGAGCATTTTACGATTTATTTGCAATACACAATTTATAATGACATTCTCTAAATTTTGTATATTCCTAAAGGGTCGATGTTTGTACACAGGGTTCTTTAGGTATCCCCACATAAAAAAATCTAACGGAGTCAGATCTACAATTCTACAATTGACAGGACAAAATCGAAAAAATAGGTGTTCGCCAGACGCTCGCTGTTGCAATGGTTTGAATCTAATGAAATGACTGTATCAAGATTTTATTAAGATTTTTCGCACATAAATTTAACAACCAGGTCTATTTAGTTGTACTTAAAACTACCAAAGCAGACTCTGAAATTAAAACAACCAAATAATCTAGTAGGTTAAAAACAACAGAAAAATGTCAAACAAATTATAATTTGTTTGATTTCAACCTATGTCATTGGTTTATGTCTCGCATCTTACTAAGTTTGATATTTTACATAAGTTTATTAATATTTTATTCCTTAAAATGGCACCCACACTACTTCTTCAGGAAAAGATAGAAATTATTTTAATTTCTGGAGATAATTACAAAAGCCATAGAGAAACAGCAGCAATTTTTAATGAGAGGCACCCCGATAAATCCCTCCATTATTCCACAGTATCTCGTCTAGTCAATAAATTTAAAGAAACGGGATCGGTAGAAAATCAGTATAAAGTTTCCCATGAAAAACCGGTAACAGGTGACGAAGGTTCTCTGGATGTGTGTTTGTCGATCACAGAAACACCCCAATTAGCAGTTAGTCAAATATCGGAGATCACTAACATTCACGAAAGATCTGTGCGGAGGATATTAAAAAGAAACAAATTTCATCCGTACAAACCTAAATTTGTACAAGTATTAAAAGATAGGGATTATGACGCCCGCTTCGATTTTTGTGCCTGGTTCCAGGGTATGATTGAGGAAGATTTTAATTTCCCAAAGAACGTTCTTTTCTCGGATGAAGCTACATTTACCTCTAACGGAACCGTCAGTTCACAAAACTGTAGATGGTGGGCCACCGAAAACCCAGACTTTGTAATTCAGAGTAAAGACCAATATAGTTTTAAGGTTAATGTGTGGTGCGGAATTTTCAACCTCAGAATAGTGGGACCTACCTTTTTTCTTTAGAGACAATTTAAATTCAGAACGATATTTAGAATTTCTACAAACTGAGATATCTGACTTTTTAGACAATTTGTCATTAGCCGAAAGAAGAAATTTATACTTTCAACAAGACGGAGCTAGCATTCATTCCACAAATGAGGTGAAGAGATGGCTGGATCAAGAATTTGGAAACCAGTGGATAGGACGGTTTTCTGAAAATCCGTGGCCTGCGAGATCACCAGATCTGACTCCGTTAGATTTCTTTATGTGGGGATACCTAAAGAACTCTGTGTACAAACATCGACCCTTTAGGAATATACAAAATTTAGAGAATGTCATTAGAAATTGTGTATTGCAAATAAATCGTAAAATGCTCCGAAATGTTAATCGAGAGTTGCGCTCGAGAACAATAGTATGTATGGAGAGAAATGGTGGTCATACTGAGTTTTAAATTTTGTCCACCCAAGGAAAAACAATGATTTTTTATGTTGTTAGTACAGAATTTAACTACTTTTAAGTTTTTCTTACATTGGTTTTCGTTTATGAAATTTCGATTAAATAAACAGGTAATTTTTTGTTTATTATCTATTTTACTCCCCTTAACTTTACAAAAAGTCGAACTTCAGATATATTTAAGACGATTAAGGTTTTCTCAATGTAATCTCATTGAAATGTCTCTAAAATTTTGACACTGCTGCTAGATACAAATCATTGCAACAGCTAGCGTCCGGCGAAACCCTGTTTTTTTTAATTTTGTCCTGTCAATTGTAGAAAAAACTACTACATTCGTTTATTTTCATCCAGATACATGGGCTTTACATTAGCCAAGCTATCTAAACGAAAAAAACTGGAAATTTGTAAATCGATAAAAAAATATTTAAAAAAAATTGAGTTTTCCAATTTTTTTAAATAAAATCTTAAAATTTTGCACAAGGACCTAGAAATTAATTCTAAGCAATTTTTTCAAATAACTTTTTTTGATATCTCGTTAACTAACCTCACTTTTTGTAAATTAACAATTTTTTTTTAATTTGACGCTATACCAGTGGTCACGTGACGTATGTCAAAATCGATTTTTAGGTTATCGGACATGCAGAACCGATCCCCCGGAAAAGTTTTTCCAATACTCACCTAATAAAAATTTTTCCCATATGTTGCGAACTTTTTGCCGGTCACTGTATATATATATATATATATATATATATATATATATATATATATATATTATATTATATATATATATATATATATACATATATATATATATATATATATATATATATATATATATATATATATATATATATATATATATATATATATATATATATATATATATATATATGTATATATATATATATATATATATATATATATATATATATATATATATATATGTATATATATATATATATATATATATATATATATATATATATATATATATATATATATATATATTATATATATTGTCAAGTCCTTAAAGGAAACGAATCAAACACCGCGTTGTTTTCTTTTAAAACGAAGTAATCTAAAGCCAGGAACGCCGAATCGTAACGAACAGTCTAGGTTACGAGTGTACGGTCCGCTAAATTTAAATAAAGTCCTGGATAAAGGTTTGTAATTATTGTCAAGATTTTTTTAAGAAAGACAAGTCAATAAACATCCATTTTAATGCCGTTTTATTTGACTACAAACAAACGAATTTTCCAATTCTATTAATATTCCATATTTGTTACAAATCTGGATCTAAACAAGGACAAACTGATTAATTTTATGGCTATTTTGCGAGAAAAAGTCAAATGTTATCTTAGCAATAAAATTGGCCAATTTTATAAATACAAATTAAGTCAGTCAAATGACTGCCGCTGATTAAAATATAAAATCGACCATACGCTAAATGACCAGAGCGACCCATTATTTAAATTATAATAGCAGGGACATTAATTCAGAAACTCGAAAATGAGCAGGCCCGGCCTGTATACTTTAAGGATGATTTAAAATAATTCATTATGAATCGTTTATTAAAAGTGAGGATTGCAGGAGTTCTGATCGGCGTTCTGAGTAGCGTCAAAAGAGTTCTGCAAGACTAAGGAGTGAGAATTCTGTTAAAAAAATTATTGCAATTATTGTTATTAACAAATTTAAGGTCCCAATCTCAATAATTTCTGATTATCGCGCGATATATTCGACTTAACGGAGTTCTGATCGGAGTTATAAGTAGCGCCGAAAAAGTTCTACAAGACTACGAAGTCGGCGCTACTTAGAACTCCGATCAGAACTCCTGCAAGTCCAATATATCGCGCGATATTATCGAAATCAGATATTATAGAAATTGGGACCTCAAAATTTGTTAATAACTGCAATGATTTTTTTTATCAGAATTCTGACTTCGTAGTCTTGTAGAACTTTTTTGGCGCTACTTAGAACTTCGATCAGAACTCCTTTAAGTTGAATATATAGCGCGGTACTCAGAAATTATCGAAATTGGGACCTTAAATTTGTTAATAACAATTGCAATGATGTTTTTATCAGAGTTCTGGCTCCGTAGTATTGTAGAACTCTTTCGGCGCTACCTAGAGCTCCGATCAGAACTCCTTTAAGACAAATGTATCGCGCGATTATCAGAAATTATCAAAATTGGGACCCTAAATTTTGTTAATAACAGCAATAATTTTTTTAGCAGAGTTCTGACTCCACAGTCTTGTATAACTCTTTCAGCGCTAGTCAGACCTCCGATCAAAACTCTGAAAAACTGTTTTTTTTTTCAATTTTCGGTGATATGTGCAAAACGATTGTTTTTTTGCAGAACTTCGCGAAATCGCCGGAACTATTGCTAAAAACCATTAGGAACCCTAGAACTCTTTTGATTCTATCGATTAGGCTGTCAGAACACTTTAAAAAAAAATGGCGCTTCGTGAAATTAGCGCCTTCGAATGGTTTTTTTTGCAATTTCTGAGCCAAATTCAGCGGAACTTTTACAATTATCCGTCTAGAACTCTAGAACTATATCAAATCTACCGGGAATTCTCGAACAAAGTTTGGTTTTTAAAAAAAGCGGTGCTAACTTCACACAAGTTCAATATTACCTCGATATTTTCAAAGAAGTTTTTATGTTGGTAGCGCTCCCACTCGAGACAATCGCCATCTCAAGCGCTTTAAAACGGCCATTTTAATATTCAATTCGTAAGCGTAAAGTGCTTTTTCGTGAATTTTTAAATCTCTTTAGACTTTTTTTTTTAAGTTAAAAGAAATTCTTCCTACCCATCAGGTAAGTTTGATTATATGTAATTCGTAACACAATTGTTTGACTGGAATTTGTAGTTTATCGTAGAAGTTGAAAATTTAGTCCACCTCGACGCGACGTGTGCCTGACTCTGTTAACTTTGGTCCATCAATATTTTGTATCACTTCAACTTCTTGTCAATACAAAATCACTTGTATATTTAACTTCCTTCGATCTGCTTGTATTAAACTTACCTATTGTTGCTAGGCTTTTCCATAATATCCAATATCACAACCTTGTACGGTCCTCGATAACAATTTTATCATTTTGACCTAGCGCTAATTTTAGCAACTAATATAAGTCCCGTGTAATGAATTTTAAATAAAGCGACCAGGAGTTCATTATGATTAAGTTAATGTTAAATTACCAGCCGAAAGTCCCTTTTGCTATTAATCTTAATAGACGTTTGAATTATTATTGCGGGTACAAACCCGCCCACTGTTTAGCTACATAACGTTATGAAATAATTCAGCAAAATTACTTTAATCAGGGAAAACTACGTTACGAACGTCAAAGCAGAATTACAGTTTATTAAAGATTAACAAACAATGGAAATTATCAGGTTAGTAAACAACAATAAGAACGCTTATGCAATTTCATGCATGTCGGTAAACAGTCAATGTGATTTAAGACAAAAGGTGCAATAGGTGAAGAGAAATCTTCGGAAGAACTATAGGTTGTAAGTGCAGTTGCAGTAAGTATATAATAATTTATTATACAGGGTTCGGCAAAATGAACTACCCAATTTAAACAGGTTATAAAAATTTATTAACTTGAATAATAAAACGAATTAAAACATATTTTTAAACTAGAAAGATGGGAGTTATTTATGATTTAAATATAGTGGTTCGTAAATGATCGCCATGGTTCTCAATGCATTCTTCTAATTGATTAGCAAATTTTTGCATAACGTTTTGAAAAACGTGACGTGGGATAGCATTGATTTCATTTCTAATGTTTAATTTCAAATCTCTTAAATTTCTGGGTTTATTCAGACACTTTAAGCTTTAAATAGCCCCAAAGAAAATAATCCGGAGCTGAAAGATCTGGTGTTTTGGTCTATACGTAGTACAAACTCTGAAGATTTATGATTTGTATGATTTTTATTTAAACTTTAACAATTAACTATTTCTATTACATTTTTTTTATAGAAAGTAATTAAAGTGTCTTTTTTGTTAGTTGACAACGTTGACATCCCTCGTTGCTATAGATTTGCGTATATTTAAATTGTAGCTAAGGTTGTTCAAACGTGATGTTAAGGGTCGTCTAAACATCTGGGGATCTTGCTGGCCATGGAATCGCACCATTTCTTGAAATGAGTCTGCTTGGAAAGGATTCTCTTAAAATGTCCATGCTTATTCTCGCCGTATGACTTGTTGAAACCAGTAGTGTCCTACGAGTATTTCTTCTTTAATTTGAGGTAAAAAGAATGTCTGCAACATTTGAACATAGCGCGCAGCGGTAACGGTTACCGTCTTACCATTCTCTTCAAAAAAATAAGGCCCAATTATTCTAGACGATGAAATGGCACACCATACAGTTACTTTAGGGCAATGTAAAGGTCGCTGATGAATTGCCCGAGGATTCTCTTGAGCCAAATAACGGCAATTGTGCTTATTTACATCGCCATTGAGATAAAAATGTGCCTGGTCACTGATGAAAAGGTTACTTTCGATACCTTGGTGATTATCATGAATCAGACGACAAAATTCAAGTCTATTAATCTTATCTTAATCATTTATTTCCTGAGCTATTGCGATCTTATATGGATGAAAATTCATGCGTTTTAACATTCTTCTCGTGCTTCGATCACTCAAACCAAGGACGGAAGCATGTTTAACAGCGGTTTTTTCCGACTAGCAATATCGGTATTTCTTACCCTTTCTTCGTTACGTTCACTGCAGGCAGTTCTTGGTCTTCCACTTGACTTCTTGTCTACAATAGATCCCAGTTGTCTCCATTTATTGCGCCAAGCCAAAATACTCTTAGGCTGAGGATAGCGACGGACATTAAAATGACGTCGAAAAAACCTTTGAACAGCTATTACTGAATTAAATTGAATCAATTTCTCAATATAAAAGACGCGATGTTGTGTAGACCAACGCTCCATTTTGACAACTGTCAACAATTCTAACAAAATTTCCAAAGCCTACTTTTCCATTTAAAACTATTTTCATTCAAAATAACCGGATCGTTTTTGTGTTATTAATGAAATAAAATGGGTAATACATTTTGCCGAACCCTGTACTTATACGAAGACCACAGGGTAAAAACAAGGAATGTCACAAAATACCAGAAATTAAGTTACCATCGCCATCTGTTAGCGAAACTTCTATATTTGATCAAAAACCCGAGCAAACCCAGAGAAAGAATATTTGTATATAAAAAAACATATACCGGAAAGAAGTATAAAATGTCCACGACGTACATGGTAAAAACAGGGTATCTCCACAAATTGCATTTTTAGAATTATTTCAGTTGCTGCCTTAGTGCGTAATTTGTATGTAAGTATTACAGAGTATTTTGTCTGGTTTTCATTAAAAAGTACAAAAGGTTAATATGGAAGAAAGCGAACAGCAAAACGCCTGAAAAAATCTGAACTGCAATCAAGACAAAATATATCTTGATATTCCTTGTTTTTCTTGTAAAAATGCTACGTATTTTAGAAAAATTCTAGTTTTTTACCTAAATAAATTGTTTATTTTTTAATTTATTGTATTTTGTTTTTGAAAAATTATTCTTGAGTTATAGTAAGATGCAGTTTTAATTTAAAATAAAAGGTCCTCTACTACATTCCGTAAAGTTTTAAACTTTAAAATTGATTTTTCTCAAAACTAATATTTTGTGACATTCCTTGTTTGTTGCCCTCTACAATTTTCGCATTGTTGTTTTAGTTATTTATTAATCATTGCACAATCGCCAAAGAATAAATTGATGAGCTGTAAGCTGTACAAACAACCGGGTTACAGAGCACCAGGACAAGGAAGCAGTTGATTCCATTAAGGCATGTTAAGTATCGTTCCATAACATCACCCCATCCCCTAAATATACTCTGAGTCAACTATAGGATTGTAACAAAAACTTACTGCTATCAAAATTCCACAACAGCTTCTTCTAGCATGTAAATATTGCTATGAGATAAGTGTTAAACCCATAAGCGTAATTTTAAAACCCACGTAAGGCAGCTGAACGATATCATATACTTAAGTGTCCTGACCATGTATTCTCTTCTTACGAAATGATTACATACCGATTACATCTTCCCAACACATTGGACTTTTCTTAAAGTTACATAACTAGAATATCAGGATTTATTTAATACTGAACTGATTCTCATTTTTTACGTAAAACGGAGAGCGCTAGTTTAGCTCTTTAAAAGCTGCAGAAGTTATTAGAAGAATTTACCCAACCGCTAAAACTACATTTAATACTACAATAATTTCATGACTCAACAGATATGTATAGCCAAAGTTCCTCCATTACCTAAGAGCTTTCATCACTCGGACCACTGGCAATATAATTGCCTGTGCTCGGACGCTCGGACTAATATTTAGCTTCAAGGGACGTAGTTTGTCCAGTGTCTCATGATCAATACGCCCCTGATCATATTAAAATCAATTTAATTAAGACGAAAACTAAACTGTAATAAAAACTAAATCCATGGGTTTCAAAACATTTTATTGTTAGACAAAAAATCATATAAAAAACGTGCGCTCAAAGAAAAATAGGTATGATTCATTTAAACTATATTTTATTATACTCAATATAAAAACACTAATACTCATAATTATTCCAAATTACACACCGTTGCTAGAACAATGATAGTTCCCACTATTAAAATAAACTTCTCAGCTAATTAAAATCAATTTTTCGGTACCATAAAACTCCAGTAGGGTAATGAACTTTGTTCTAATCTTGAATAATAAATTGGGCAAATTCTGTATGAGGTTTTGTCGCGCATGTTTTATGGTGACTAAATTGTAAGAACAATTTAATTAAAGGTTCCATTTGTAAATAATAGCACGCACAATGTTAATCGTTTTTTTTTTGTTTTTAATATATGTTACGTTAGTGAAACTTTTAAGGACATTTTAGCTATATTTTTCTATATTTATAGCACAAGAGTAAGTTATGTCTTTATTCTTGTGTTTATAGTCTACTACTTGTGACAAAGCAATTATATTTTCCGGGCAGCTGAATCAAAATGGATTGTTAACGGCGCACTTATTGTCTCCGAAACCTGGTCAAAAGTGGAATTTTCAAATGTCATAATTTATTAAAGCAAAATACTTCAGGAATAGAAAAGGGACCAGGCAACGTACCTGGCCCATTTATTTCGCGATAATTGCCCAGTAAAAATTTCTAGCCAATTTGCAAGTTAGCTGTTGCTTTGCCGCAAGTTAGTTGTGTCGAAAATCGTAAAACAGGTCAACGGTATATTGCGTTTTTGTTATAAATTCCATTGAGTTTGTAAAAGTTGTGGATATAGATTATGACATTAGGGGTACGTAGTTTATTTTAAACACAAATTAGCTTACCTTGCTATTGGTAGTGAGTGATTTGTAGGCCTACAAATTTCCATCGTATTATTTTATATTATTTTATTATTTTTAAAAATATACGAGTTGTTTAGTTATATTATGGCGGACTTTATCCCACGATGAATCTCTATGTAAAATAAAGTACAGGTCTTTGAGCTTACTAGACAATATTTTTTTTACCACTTCCTTCCACCTTTCGCATTTTATGGAATTCTCGACATTGTCGTAATCGTAAATTCCAAATATTTGCCGAATTTAATAGGAATGCGTTTATTTAATTTTAGAGACATCAGAAACGTCTATAAGTAAATCGAAAAGAAACTTGTACAATATAATCAAGGAATCTCAACGTAAAAAATAGAAGAAAAATTCACATACTCTGACTTCTTTCTTTTTCCAAAATTTACCGAAGTATAAGCAGTTTATAGCTTAAATTTCCTTTAAATAACTAGTACAGACAAATAATTCTGGCCAGGTTTATGGGTCAAATACCTCATAGTGCGGCGGTAGTCTCCACGTGATTTTAAATTTTTCCGATACTGATTAGCCGAAACTGACACGTTTGCTGATGCCTGATCCTGATTCATCGGATGTTGAACTATTATCTACTATTACATTTCGCTCATTTGCTACAACAACTTCATAGCTCAAAATTTTCTATTTCTGAGTTATCGCCAAAGGAATTAAAAATAAATTCCCTTCTATATGGTACCTCGACATTTCTTAACCTTTTCAAATAGCCGCTGGAGGGCACATATGTCGTTTTAACGAACTTAATTTTTATGCAGCGTGTTAACGGCAACACAGTATTATTTCAGTTGGGCCTTAACAGTTGCCGAGGATGTCCGTAGAAAGTGGTGCAATAAGAAGTTACCGAGTAAGAAAAGTGTAGAAGACTGATACTGACGTGCACAGACCCTAAACTCTAACAACATACTTCATTAGTGTAATGTGAAAACTATTTCAAAATAAACATCGTTATGATTTTTAAAATCCTAACAGACAAATTCGGAACAAACAAGTTCCTATCTAAAAAAAGTACGCAACACAACAAAAAATTGTGAGTTAGTAACTAACGAATCTCAAAAAGCTCCAAAATAAAGTAAACCAGACAATGCCATTGATCCACTACTCGCTTGTCACACAGAAATGCGTCAACCCGGTTTTGACCCATTAGTTATCATCACTGATTTCGAATCAAGTATAGATACCATTATGTAAATTTTAGAGCAATCAGCGATTCCTAAGTTATTTATAACCCGGGAAGCGATATGGTAATATCGTAAATACCATAGGCTAAAGTATACGACTAAGAATTAATAAAATATACCATTATTTTTCGTGATAATAAATTTTAGTAATTTATTTCCATTGCATGTGACGAAATGTAGAGTGAGAGTGGCAACGTCGCTTGTCGTGGCGTCGTCTGGTTTATTGATAGGCGAAATTTTGTGTTTACGGGCAACACAGTAGATCGGAATATACGTATGTAGTGATATTTTACGTGATTTTTGTTTTTTCTTCACAGAACTTTATCCAGATCTTTGGGGAATGATGCGCCAGTACCAACTGTGTGGAAAAATGGATTCTTTTCATCCCGAACTGTCTTTTCGCAGGTTCGCTTGGTGGAATACAGGCGGCCTGGAAAGCCATTACGGCATTACATAGCGGTTGGCCTTTGACCTACACACGCACAATGTATGACGCAAACAGAAGGCTAGATATCAAACACCAGAGATAACTCGTGAGTGCGTGTACCTTCACGAAAACCGACTTTTAACAATCCGACCGGCGGTAAACGAGTCCACACGGATGAAGCTGCTGCACCAGCTGGTTTTAACACACTGGTAAGACGGGCGCCAACTTATATTGCAGATCGAGTTGCTGACCTTTCTCACATTTGAAAGAAAAGATTAATGAAGACCTTTTGAACCTCGAATATTATTTATTATACTTGTAACGAGGAAGTTAGAATGTCAAGTACTTTAAATAGATATTATCTATTACATCGAGAACTGAACCTGTTCGTTTATACACAATGAGAATTAGGATATTCAATCAATAGCTGTGTTTAAAGTTTACGTGAAATAGCCAGGCTAGAACACCCTTGTAAATTTTTTTCTTTTGCCGTAATTTTTGGCTATTTTATTGCCAATTTCTTACTCTATTTTAAGTTTTTTTATTTTTCGTTTCTTTTTGTTAAAAGATCTCGTGAGTTGCTGCTAACACGGTCACGTTAAATAATCACTATTCCTAAAGTGGAATGTTTGGGCTCATTCATTTCTCCCACAGAAAGGGTAGAAACGGAGGAAAATTAACTGTTAGAAAGCAAATGGCATTTTACGCAAATGCCATATCAAGACCATTATTGAAAATCATGAAATATTCACTGTAGAACCTATGAGTATCTACCGGATCAAAAGACTAATTTATTGCTAAATCATTACTTATTAGATACTTTGTAATGATTAATTTCTTCACTCTTCTTTAACAAACATATATGGATCTGCTAGCATGGGGTTCACGCTAGAGGAACTATGCTAAATAAGTAGTAACCTAAAGTATTTTTTAAAGGAATTTTTAGCTAATTAAATGCTCCTAAATGTCCCCAGAAATCGATGCAAAATAGAGAATTTACTATATAGCGTCATATTTAGCAATCGCAGAGGCCATTACCTGGAGGACTATGTAATAAAATCCTATAGTGTGTGTGTGTGTGTGAAAGGATTCGGTTTTCCGCATACTGTGAGCATATCGAACGTGTAAACCTGTTTATTTGTTGTTTGTTATGAAAACGTCGTACCCCAGCCCCAGAGGTGTATTTGATTGACAAAAATTGGATCGATCCGTCAGTTTACGAACTTTAAGGAAATACGTAATTGAAGCAAGAATGGTAGTAGAAAGAGATAAAAAGCATTGGAGTGTCGTAACGTGATCCGAATCGATCCAATTTTTGTCAATCGAATAAACGGCTCTCAGGAATTTGTACTGTTTTTTAAATAAAAATATATTTGGTATTATCGTACCAAATGCAAATTTTATTACAGTTTGCATCAGGCATTGATTTTTTATATCCTAGATAGCATATTAAGTGAAATTGTCATTTTTTAAAGATAATTAAGTATACAGTTTCTTCACACATTAAAAAACCTTCCTTAAATAAAAAGTGTATTTTGCTTGTTGCGTTGATATCGCTAGTTGCCCATAAAATTTTGACCCATCTGTAAAAAATCTCACGGGCCGCGCCTGAGCAAGACTCGAGCAAAATTTCAGTTTTGTGCGAATTTCAAAATGGAATATAAAATACAGGTGCTGAAAAAAGTTCAGTTTTAAATTTTCATATTTTTCTGTAAGATGCACTTAAAATATAGTTAAAATGTTGCTTAATAATGACAACCTCTCTACAAAAAAATTTCTTAAGATTTCTCGTGCTTTCCTGCTGAACCACGTATTTAAACATAATAATCACTCACGTATGCTTGGGTGAGAATTTTAACTATCTAGTTCTAAGCTTAGAAAATATGCACATAATTTTGTTTTATCTATGGTACATATATCTCCTACGTGTACGTGCAATGTTATTCTTAATTTATATTTTATGTGCCAGTTTACAACCTATATTACTAGGCCAAGCAACAGAGCAAAATATTAGCGATTCTTGTCATTAATCCTATTAGAAAATCGCCTGTGCCATGATCTGAAAGACGATCCGTAGATGATTCCTGTTATATTTCCAACTCTGAAATTTTTTCCATTAATTTGTTATAAACATTTTTAAGCAAAAAACCGCGCTTGTTTTAGTTTTTTGCTTATAAAATGGAAAGTAAAGAAGCAATCTTAATGGTGTGAATGGACGATTTGTAGAGAATAAAAATGAGATGTCGAACGTCCCGATCGGATAAGTAGCAACGGAGAAAATCCGGAAAATTAAGATTCTTTTTTAAATATTCATAAATCGGCCATTTTTAAACGCAGATGGCTCAAATCTTGGGAAAAAGTAGTAATTTATAGCTACTTTATTTGTGCAAAACCCCGACGCTGTCCGACGATTGGGTTTTGCCACAATCGTCATTTTAATTTTTCAATTCACTATATTGCAACAGGTCTGGATGCTCTATGAATCGTCGGATTTTAATTATTGAAACGGATTTGAAAAGTACAAGTTTAAGTGAACAAAATGTATATTTTCATTTTTCCATAAAATGCTACGAAACCTGTTGGAAATGCGCGTAAAGATGCGTGCAAATGACCGAGCGCGCGAAAGCGGTCGACTAGTGGGTAGAGCAGAGGAGCGAAGGAGAGCCGCTTTCGCGCGCTCGGCCATTTTCACGCATCTTTATGTGCATTTTCAACCGGTTTTGTAGCATATTATGGAAAAATTAAAATATACGTTTTGTTCAATTAAACTTGCACTTTTCAAATCCGTTTCAATAATTAAAATCGGACGATCCGTAGAGCATCCAGATCTGTTGCAAAATAGTGTATTGAAAAATTAAAATGACGATTGTGGCTAAACTAATCGTCGGACCGCGTCGGGGTTTTGCACACATAAAGTAGCTATAAATTACTAGTTTCTTCCAAAGTTTGAGCCCTCTACGTTTAAAAGTGGTCGATTTCTGAATTTAAAAAAAAACTCTTAATTTTCCGTATTTTCCGGATTTTCTCCATTGCTACTTATACGATCGAGACGCTCGACCTCTCATTTTGTTCGTATTTCTATTCTCTACAAATCGTCACACCATTAAGATTGCTTCATTACTTTCCATTTTATAAGCAAAATACCAAAAAAATCGCGTTTTTTTGCTGAAAAATGTTTATAACAAATTAATGGAAAAAATTTCAGAGTTGGAAATATAACAGAAATCATCTACGGATCGTCGTTTTTAGATGATGGCACAGAAGGCTTTCTAATAGGATTAATGTCACGACAAATCGCTCTATTGCTTGGCCTATACAGGGGTTCTGCGTGCTTGCTCAAGAAATTCCTACTGGCGTTTCTGGTATAAAAACTTCAAATTCAATTCAAAGGTCATGGGTAATTAAAAAATATATTATTTTGTAAATCCATTTTATGTGGCAAATTAGTAAACAGGTTCAGTAAGTAGAAAAAAATGTAAATTTTTTAATTGTATAAATTAAGCGTGGAAAGGAAATAAAATGATGCTTTTGGGTAGTGGATATTTAGATCTACGGACAAGTGACTTAAATGATGATGTCATGTACGCGCTAATCTCGTTTTGATACTTAAACAGAAGCATCAAACTCAAACAAACAGAAAATTTACAGGGAGACACAAAATTTTAACTGTTAAATAAATTTATGATTAAACATTAAAAAGGCCCAGCAAGTGAAAATTAAGCACTAAAATGAGATGTTTCGCCTTATGGTTTGTTAGTATCTACCGAGGGGTAAACCGCTGACAAAAATTTGTACACCTAATGCCAGAAATCGCATTAATGCCAATAATACCATAATATAATGCCACCATAATTCCAATAAGACCTCGGTAATGCCACTAATGCCACCATAATGCCACTAATGCCAACATAATACCACCATAATGCCACTAATGCCACCATAATGCCAATAATACCACCGTAATGCCAATAATGCCACTATCACGCCGATACTGCCATCATAATGCCACTAATGCCACTGTCTGTTGCGCATGCTTCAATAAATCATTGGGGGCAATAAAAAATAGAAGAGCGATTCTACTTAAATATTCGTTAAAGTTAATTTAGTTTAACGTACTGAGGCATAAAAATGCAGTTGTAGACTCGGTTGTGAAACTGTGCTGTATAATATTGACGTGCTTATTCAGGGCCGCCGAGAGCCGAGACGGGCCCCGGGGCAGTAACATTTTTCTGACCCCCAAAAGATGAGTTTCTGCAATAATACTTACTAATTTTGAGTTGCGGACTCCCCAAAGCAGTGCCAGCCCGGGGAATTTCCACCCTTTCGACGGGCCTATACTTATTTATAAAAAACACCCAGAGAAATTTTTATAACAAAATATTTATCATAAATAAAAACTTTGCTTTGGACCAACAACAATTTCCATAATCGTCTAACTTAAAATAAAAATCATTAAGGTATAGCTACTACATCGACATTACTTTAACTTAACTTTAAAAAAATCGGTCAATTGCAAGCTATACTGGCACAATTAGTGTTCCGTGCCATCAGCACCCACTTAACCTGAGCAAACCTAGTCCGCCCGATCTCCGTCCATCAGCCGCGCTACCCGCCGCCGGCGCCACTAACGCCGTATCACATCGCATATGCGCGGAGCTGAATGGGCCAAATTAAAAATTCTGAAAAACTTGTAACAACTAAAGTTGTTCCTTATATCGTAAGAAATATTTTTTGTCGGAAAACTTTTTCTCCAAAACCAATGGTTCAGCAGTTATAAGGAAATAAACAATTAAATTGTTTATAACAATTGACCGCGCTAGAATTTTTCAATCCTGATAATTTTCGTTCAATCTACACTTAATTCTCAATGTTCATGATTTTTTTCCGATTTTTCTGAGCGATCCTTCTGGTGATAAAGGTGGGGAACAGCAATTTTTGAGCGTTTTCCCGAAAAATGTTTTAAAAAATGCGATAAAAAAATACATTATATATGTATATCGTTGAATTCGTGCTTCAATAAGCTTTCATTTGACACCCTACATGATGCCCTTGAAAAAAAATTCTTATCTATGTAAAAAATCCATTCTCCTGTTCTTCATTTTTGCAAAAACTACCAATTACGCGATTAAAATTTAAAATCTGGTACTGCATTTTAATCAAGATAACCTCGAAAATATCCTACTACCACTACTAGCCGTCTGGGCTCCCGCGTATATCACCATTCTATTAGCTGACTATTGATACGATTCAGGTGCGATGTGCAGTACACGTCAGAACGCTAAAATTTGCATCATTTTGATACGACGATGTTTTGTCTCACGCGCCGGACTCCTCTTTCTCCTACACACGGTCTTGCCGATACACTCGGCGCCGGCGTTCAGTGAACGCGCTAGAGCTCGTATTAATGTTAATGTTAGACGGAGAAAGAAAATTGCTTGACTGTTATAAAAATTCAAAAATCTATTATACAGTAGTAAAAGTAAATGTAAAATTTGAAATTATAATAAAAAAATTAAAACAACTTATGGTTGATGTGTAATAGTGTAATAGTATAGTTGGTATAGAAAACCATCTTTTTGCCTAGATTTTTAGGGTGTTCACTGCACAATTGATCCTACACAAAAACGGCCACTGCTTTAAAGTATAGTGTATAAAAATACATTTTGCGTTGAATTGTATTTTGTTGCAAACTACAGAATATATACACAAATTAAAAGTGAAAAAAAAGTGTTTAACAGTATCGTAAAGTCACAAGAACCAACAAAGGAAGGATTTACTATCGGTTATCCTCGAATTCGACTTAAGTAACACACCCGAAAACAAAGAAAAGGAAAAAAACAGAGAAAGATTTCTGGGCGGGGCATGCACAAGTGTTGCCGGGTCATAGAACATTGCTGGAAATATTGTAAAACTACATGTTGCCAAATGTAAACTAATGCCACAGGAATGCTATTACCGCCAAAATAATGCCATCGGTAATGCCACCATAATGCCAATACTGCCACTGTAATCCCAATACTGCCACCATAATGCCAATACTGCCTCTATAATGCCAATACTGTCACCCTAATGCCAATAATGCCACTAATGCCAAGAGCTTGTACACCAAAATGCCCCAGCGGTTTACCCCTCGGTATCTACATATATGTCTCCAATAATTATTGTAAAACCTGAGGTAATTCCAGGCGTTTGTTCAAGATTTTTCTTAATGACTAGGCAAATTGTAATGCGTCAAAAAATCCGAATTTTTACAATATTACAGGGAGATACAAAATTATAAATGTTAAACAAATTTGTGATTAAACATTAAAAAAGGCTCGGCAAGTGAAAATTAAGCACTGAAATGAGATGTTTCGCCTTATGGTTTGTTAGCATCTATGTCGCCAATTGTAAAACCTGAGATAAATCCACTATCCAGGCGTTTGTTCAGGCCATGGATGAATTAGAAAAGATGCGGTGTTTCGTATACTGTGAGCGTATCGAACGTGAAGCCTGTTTATTTGTTGTTCGTTATGAAAACATTTCCCCTAGAGGTCCAGTTTACGAACTTTAAGGAAATACGTAATTGAATCAAGAATGGTAGTAGAAAGAGATAAAATAGCATTGGAGTGTTGGGGCTCAGAGGTGTTCCTGTCTCTGCTGGTTGCTTAGGAAATACGTCTGAACACTCGGTTACACGTACGTCTTTGTCTAATGAAGTAGAAAAGAAAAAGTGCGATTTATAGATTTATAAATGACTCGGAGCGACTTTAAATAAACCTTTAGAAATAATATACCTTATAAATAATAAAACCTTTTTAACTTAAATTTATTATTATTTAACAGAAAAATAAAATATTTTCGGGCTTTTATTACTTTTAGTAAATCTTGTGATGCTTCTAACGTATTTTTTGTACAAAAATACAAGGTAAAATAAGATGTGGCCAATGTTTACAAATTGTGTTTACAGTGTCGCTTAGAATGGTTCGCTTTGGCTTCAAAGAATGTTAAATCATCCCGTATCTATTCTTAATAAATCCTTTTTCTTACTGACTAGGTAAATTGTAATGTGTCAAAAAATCCGAATTTTTACAATATGACGAAAAACTTCAGGCGTGTTTAAAACGTCTAACATTAGCCTTGTAAAACTCTATAGGTATCAGTATTTTCGTATGGCCGTATTATAAAATGCCCGCCCCTTTTAGGCATGTTATAACATATTACTTTAAACCCGTATCTACTTTTTTCTGAATATACTGATTTATGAAAAAAAAATTTAGCACAGAAGGATCCAACGTTTTAAATATAGGAAATAATCGCACAGTAAGAGTCAGTTCGGGTTAGATTCGGTTAGTTTGGATTAGCTTTTAGTCCTGTGAATATTTCAGGTCACCAATCATTAAAGGCTCAAAGACAGTGGCGGATCCAGGGGGGGGGGGGGGGCAATGGGGGCAATTACCCTCCTCTTGGTTACTTTTATTACCAAAAAACTTGCTAAGGTCAGATGATGAAACAATCCGTGTCTTAGCAGTCTATGTGGGAAAACTATAAGCAGATATTATCTAGAGATGTTACGTCAAATTTTGAAACAATTTTTCAGATCTGAGGTCATGCTTTGGATATCAAAACTTCTGATACAAACCAAAGTTAGGGAGAAAAAGAGATGAGAACTATCGGTTATAGATTTATAAACTATGTGATAAAGACTTGTACCGAAACTGTTACATTCCCTTACAAATTCGGCTTACGTTACCTGTCGGTATAGCGTCAGCTGAACGCACATTTTCCGCTTTACGTAGTTTGAAAACATGGCTTAGAAACAGAATGCTACAGAAACGGCTCTTGGGGCTAGCATTACGGGTACTACATACAGGGTGGTGCAACCAAGATGGGGTGGACGATTGTGAGTAAACGGTGAGGAAATTCGAAAATTTTTTTTTGATGTTATCGATAGTCAGACACGCTATGTTTTAAAATTATAGCCATAATACAGGGTGGTCCGAAAAACTCTTGGCGAACCAAAGTTGTATTTTTGTAAATGGGACACCCGGTATATAATTATTCCAATCGATTCTCCTGTTTGTTACGATCATTTTGATATAGGGTTTATTGGGTCTAAAACTTATAGTAATGGAATGGGACGCGGTTAAAGTTGAAAAAATGCTCACAGTTCGGCCATTTTTAAAAACAAATTGAAAGAGGTATGGCAAAACCAAATATTCCATAAAACATTACATATCCTTGAATACATTAATCACTTGCAATTTGTTTAAAATTATTCAATGTTGTACAGGGTGATCAAGTTTTGCAAATACGCCCTGGACTCATTTTTTTTAAATGGAACACCCTGTATATTTTATTTTCATGTTAAAGATAACATTACTAGCTTTCAAAAAATACCACACATGATGCCTTTCCGACCAACAGTTTTTTAGTAAACTAGCCGTGAAGGTAAAGTTTCTTCATGCTAATACGATTATACTGAATTTAGGTTGTTTATTATTGAAATGAAACAAAAGATTGACGAACTTGTCAAAGCTACTGCCGCATAATCCATTATTTACAAGTTAAGTGTAGGTGGCCCAATAATAATTATGAGGTAAGAAAACTGAGACCCGAAACTTTTACATGTTTATTAGAGATATTTCAAAAAACAGAAAATATTGTTTTCAGGAAATGTAAAGTAATTAATAAACCAGTTATAAACAAAGATAATCAGTTATCAGTATTATTAATAGTGTAAGAAAATTAATTAAGCAAAAACAGAACATCTTTTAAAATTATTTAGGTATTTACTTACTTGTAAACCTAATTTAATATAAACAAAGAAGTACACATACCTAAATAATTTTAAAAGATGTTCTGTTTTTGCTTAATAAATTTTCTTACACTATTAATAATACTGATAAGTGATTATCTTTGTTTATAGCTGGTTTATTAATTACTTTACATTTCCTAAAAACAATATTTTCTGTTTTTTGAAATATCTCTAATAAACATGTAAGAGTTTCGGGTCTCAGTTTTCTTACCTCATAATTATTGGGCCACCTACACTTAACTTGTAAATAATGGATTATGCGGCAGTAGCTTTGAGAAGTTCGTCAATCTTTTGTTTCATTTCAATAATAAACAACCTAAATTCAGTATACTCGTATTAGAATGAAGAAACTTTGCTTTCACGGCTAGTTTACTAAAAAACTGTTGGTCAGAAAGGCATCATGTATGGTATTTTTTGAAAGCTAGTAATGTTGTCTTTAACATGAAAATAAAATATACAGGGTGTTCCGTTTAAAAAAAATGAGTCCAGGGCGTATTTGCAAAACTTGATCACCCTGTATAACAATAAATAATTTTAAACAAAGTGCAAGTGATTAATGTATTCAAGGATATGTAACGTTTTATTTAATATTTGGTTTTTCCATACCTGTTTCAATTTTTTTTTTAAAATGGCCGAACTGTGAGCAATGTGAGCATTTTTTCAACTTTAACCGCGTCCCATTCCCTTACTATAAGTTTTAGACCCAATAAACCCTATATCAAAATGATCGTAACGAACAGGAGAATCAATTGGAATAATTATATGCCGGGTGTCCCATTTAAAAAAAATACAAGTTTGGTTCGCCACGAGTTTTTCGGACCACCCTGTATTATGGCTATAATTTTAAAACATAGCGTGTCTGACTATCGATAAAATCCAAAAAAAAAATTTTCGAAATTCCTCACCGTTTACTCACAATCGTCCACCCCATCTTGGTTGCACCACCCTGTATACATATATTAGGATTTAGATATTGACAGAAAATATAATCAATCGTTTCTCAATATCAAAACATAGATTAGATTTTGTCTTATAATTCTTTTCAGCTTGAGAAAAGTTTTATAGTATGTTATGTGTATCTTAGAGTTTTATATGAAAGTTCTCTCTTGTCTGATACCAACCCAATAGTCTGATTCATTATAAACTTCTCAAAAAAATGAAAGGGTTAAAGTTTTAAATGCCTATAACTTTTTTTGGGACAACGATATTTTAAAGAAATTTGATGTAGGCATTACTGGAACATTTATTTTAAGGAACTGTTATGAAAACGTCATATCACGATAACAACAATCAGATAATTTAACAATATGTTGAAAGGAACCGAAAAGTAAACTGAAAACTCGCATGAACAATTTTGAACTAACAACTAAAACAACAACAATCTTTAAAAAATTTAAACAATAATTAAATATAATATCGCGTAAACCTTCCACCGGCACCGGCTTGAATTACGGTAGCGCATCTGCGCGGCATACTGCAAATTAGCTTTCGTATGTTTTCTTGGGGAATGCGAAGCCATTCTTCAATAAGGGCTTGTGCAAGTTCTTCTAGCGTATCTGGTGGATGTAGGCGCTTACGAATACGTCGCCCGAGTTGGTCCCATAAATGCTCTATCGGATTAAGGTCCGGACTGAGAGCTGGCCATTCCATAGTGGTTATGATATTTTGGCGCAGATATTCATTAACAACTCTTGCCGTATGGGGTCGAGCGTTGTCCTGCATAAAAGTGCAACCTTCCCCCACGGCATGTGCTTGAGGTCGCACTTGTTCTTCAAGGACTTCATTAATGTACCTCTCTGTCGTAAGAGCGCCACATCTAATGACAACAAGTTCAGTACGACCATTTATCTAAATGCCTCCCCAGACCATGACTGAACCGCCGCCAAAAAACCGCTCGTTTGGCCTTCTCCACACCCTAACTCTTCCATCATTCACCCATAACTTAAACCTTGACTCGTCTGAAAACATGACTCTGCTCCAGTGCCTCAATTGCCAATTTTCATGTTCACGTGCGAAGATCACCCTCCTTTGTTGATGATTTCTGGTCAACTTTGGCTTCTTTGCAGGTCGTCTAGATTTCAAATTGTCTTCCCGAAGTCGATTTCTAACAGTTTGGTCACTCACCTGAACTGCTCTGGCTCTAGAAAGATCCATTTGAAGGCTACGGTTACGAAGTGCCTGAAGCCTTAGAAATCGGTCGATTTTCTGTGACGACCCTGTCCTGGTCTTCTGGTGACGAGACCAGTCTCCAAATACCTTTGCCACATCCTCCCTACTACTGACTGAGTTACATTAAACTCTTCAGCAACATATCGCTGTTTTCTTCCTTCTTGCATTAAAGTGACTATTCTTGCAACTTCTACTGGATTGAGATGTCTTCTCATTGCTCATTTCACTGCGTTGCACCAATATTTTATGGCATGAATAAAAAAGATAGTAGCTGGCAATAGTTGAAAAATAAATTAAGTCGTGCAATCACTCAAATTATCGTTCAAAGTAAAGGTGTTTATTCACTGTTTCTTGGAAATGCAAGAAAAACAAATGAATTTAGTGAAATATGATAACTGAATGGTCGATTGACAAAATATGTTGTTTATATCGACATTCTAGTTAATTTCGTGAGAAAGATAAAACGTTTAAAAAAAGCGACCCTTTAATTCTTTTGAGAAGTGTATTAAAAATCGAATTTTGAGTGTCACTATACAAACGGGTCTCAGTGTGCGGCATACACTGAAAAAATCGTTTGGACTTTTTTTCACACAAAATTGTTGCAAAGTCTTTGTAGAGCAATTTACTCTAATTGGATAATTAGTAACAACAGTTTTTATAGATTTTCATACAATTGTAGCAAATTTTGCTACAAACTGGTCTTGGACGTTTTTGAGAACGAATTGTTGGAAAAAGGTGTACAATTGTAGTGAAATGTCCCACAATGTCTTTTCAGTGTACATAATAATATCAGGGAATCAGGCTCAAATCTCATGAAATATTACGCTATAACCATTGACTATAGCTTATAAACTTGGTGTGTTATCCTGCTATTACGTTTTAATTGATTGCGTTCATGGTAAAACAAGCGCTTGATTGCAGTAATGCATGCATAGGTACTCCAAGTTAACTACTAAATTGCAACTTAGTAGTAGTGCATGAACACTTAATTAAAAATCCGTAACAGGAGGTTACATTTTCTCATATACTTTTTTCCCTTGTTTTCTTGTTAGATTATGGCCTACACTGAAAAAACATTGTGGGACATTTCACTACAATTGTGTACCTTTTTCCAACAATTTGTTCTCAAAAACGTCCAAGACCAATTTGTAGCAAAATTTGCTACAATTGTATGAAAATGTATAAAAACTATTGTAACTAATAATCCAATTAGAGTAAATTGCTCTACAAAGACTTTGCTATAATTTTGTGTGAAGAAAAGTCCAAACGATTTTTTCAGTGTAGGGTTACCAGACAAGAACAAGTTTGGAATTTGGGTGTTTTGTCCGGAATGCGCCGGAAATAATAAACTGTCTGGAATTTTCAAGAAAATCATCAAACTGTGATACAGCAATGTGTGTATACAGCAATTTTGGTCGTTAAGGTCGACATAACTTCCGAAACTACTGCTTCAAATTCATTTGCAAAGCAGCAAAACCATCATTATTTTGACTTAAGTACTTCCTGAAAACAGTGAAAAGAGTTTTTTCCAAAGCAAATGTTGAAAGATTTTCGAAGATATTACAATGGACAAAACAGAGAAACGAACTTTCAGTTTTTTCTGTTAAAAAATTGCTTTTGATGCAGTTCAACATGAAAAATCTAACGTGCGATGCTTTTTATTCGCAAGTATTACGGGACTATAAGTTATTAAGAAAAAATTCTGGTAGTCAAAAATACGAAGACAAAGAATATTAATTTTTTTATTGCTTTTTTATTTATATGCGTTTATATTTTTTTTATATTTTTCAAAAATTATTTTTATTAATTTACACTTTCATTTTGTAAACCGAGGAAGATACTTACAGTACTTTTTTTTGTAAAACTGGCAATACTGTAATGAACGTTCCACATTTTCTTTGGGGAAAGCGAAAGATAAAGTGAACAGAAATTTTTGAGAAAATTAGATAGTTTTGAAGTTATAACATAAAAAACGTTGTAGGCTTATTCTTAAAAAAATACATCAAATCACCAAGAAAAATCTGATAATTTCTCCTCAAATCTGATATTTTCTTCTGATATCTTTACTCCCGCCCATTAGCAACACTGCTGCTACCTGTCTTAAACTAATTTATGCTAAATTAATGACCAAGAAGGATAATCTTTTTTAAACGAAACCGAATATTATAAAGCGATTATGGTGTTTTATTTTTGTGGCATTTCTGTTGTCCGAATGCTATCTCACTTCCTCGTCCGCTAACTGACTATGAAAAATGGTTTTTCTTTTTAAGAAACTAGTTGCATATAAAACCTCACCTTTTGCCACGGGGTTAAAAACCTAAGAGTGTGTAACACACAATAAACTTGATTACTTTACATAGGTACTAAAATATTTATTAAATTGACTTTCTGCGTAAAGATGATTAACTATTATAAATCTGTAATAGTTTAATATGCTATACATATTAATAACACAATCCTTTAATGCAGTATGCAAAACCATTTTCATTAAGCATCAATGGTCATTCCATTAAGAGTTTTAATAGAATTACATTTGTTTTATGTTTGATTAGGGACTTATATTACCGCAACGAATGAAACTAATTAGAAGATAACAGTACGGTAAAATGAAGATAAAGAACAAATTATCACGCAAAGTTGGGTCTAATCTGTTTCCTGGTAATTATACTTCTGTTTTATCATTCTTTTGCATTTAGGTCAAGGCCTATTTGTACAAATGTCAATAAATTAGTAGATGTGTTAATGTGACTTGACAGGGTCCGACAAGGACATCAGGTGCATTCTTGGTACTTACATAAGTAGATATATGTATTAAAATATCATTTAACTTATAATTTGCATAATTTCCCGAAAAATCTAAAAGCTTTGCTACTAATCAGTAACGTAGCAACCGCTTGATGGATCCTTAGAACCGAGATAAGAAAAATAATAAGAGTGCATACATGCAGGTACAGGTAGACGGTCATAATGTCTGTCATTAAGTCGTTTTGCCGCTGCCACCCTCTTTACCTTGAACTGAAGAGATTTTTAAGCCTTTTGTAAATAAAAATGTTCCCTAGAATAAACAGTGCGGAATAACGTTTGACAGGTACGTAATCAAAAAATTGTATCTGTAAAAAGGTATATGCTTAGTCTTTCTCCAGTTTGTAATTGCTTTATTATTCTTTCTATGATTAGAATTTGTTCAAGTCAATAAGAAATTTAATAATGTTACTAAACATGTTTGTAAAATAAGAAACAATATACAAGACAGTAAGCTTGATACGGTCCTGTTCAACCATATGTAGGGGTGTCAATTCCGACTGGTTTTCTTAATCCCGGGATTTTCGAGCTCTTGTTGTCTAATCCCGGGATTACTCCCGAAAAAAATTTAAAGCGACTCAAATATTAAAATTTTCATTTATTAAGTTTAAACATATAAATGAACTAAAAAGCACCAAAACGACCCTAAATACAAAAAATATATATGTATAAAGTCATACTTATTTAAAAAAAAACGCAAACATATTAGGTCGTCCGAAGATTCGTCTTTCAGGCTAGAACGTATTTTGTTGCAGAAAACTACTATGGAAGATAAATATCTCTCAGGTTCTAAGCGTATGGGCTGAATGGTTCGTAGGAATTCAAACGCTTTTTGAAGATTACGTCCGCGACTGCCATCATTTGCAAATAAATTAATCTCTTGAGTAAGGATTGCGGACATCCGGGTCTTATTTGCTTTTGTAATGGCGCTGAACATTTTAGTAAAGCTTTTTGCAGTTTGTCGTTGAATGGCTCTTCTCTCTAGGTCTTCTCTCAGAATTTCTGCAATGGAAGTGTCATCGTCGTCGCTGTCACTTTCGTTGTCTGTGTCTAGCCTGATTAAAAGTGTTTACAATTTAGATTTAATGAGGGAAATACCTGATGTTTTGAAGCAGTCATCTTGTTCAGAGTTTAGAATGTCGGGCTTTTTGAGATAACAGAGAATGTCAGAATTAATGGTTCTGCGTTGCTTAATCCTTGTTCTCAATGACTCTTGTAGTTCCGTACTGAGTGGTTTTTTAATTCTGGATAATTCCTTCAACATGAACTTTAATGCCGCATCCGCTTTACATAAATCCATATCTCAACGGCATAGGGCTGCAACCGGTTGCACGTAAATATACGTGAAAATGGCCGAGCGCGCGAAAGCGGCCCTCCTTGGCTCCTCTGCTCTACCCAGTAGTCGATCGCTTTCCCGCGCGCTCGGCCATTTTCACGCATCTTTACGTGCATTTCCAACCGGTTTCGTAGCATTTTATGGAAAAATTAAAATATACATCTTGTTCAATTAAACCTGTGCTTTTCAAATCCGTTTCAATAATTAAAATCGGAAGATCCATAGAGCATCCAGACATGTTGCAAAATAGTGTATTGAAAAATTAAAATGACGATTGTGGCAAAACTAATCGTCGGACAGCGTCGGGGTTTTGCACACATAAAGTAGGTATAAATTACTACCTTTTTCCAAAGTTTGAGTCCTCTACGTTTAAAAATGACCGATTTATGAATTTTCAAAAAAATCATAATTTTCCGGATTTTCTCCGTTGCTACTTATCCGATCGGGACATTCGGCCTCTCATTTTGTTCGTATTTTTATTCTCTACAAATCGTCTATTTACACCATTAAGATTGCTTCATTACTTTCCATTTTATAGGCAAAAAACTAAAGAAATCGCGTTTTTTTGCTTAAAAATGTTTATAACAAATTAATGGAAAAAATTTCAGAGTTGGAAATATAACAGGAATCATCTACGGATCGTCTTTCAGATGATGACACAGGCGGTTTTCTAATAGGATTAATGTCAAAAAATGGCTAATATTTTGCTCTGTTGCTTGGCCTATAGTGCGTATTATCAAAGAAAATAATAGCTACGCACGCTATTATTTTCTTTGGTATTATGTATTATCAGACCCTTTAGGTATTATTCCTGCGCTGTCCTAGTCCGCAATATCCTGTTAGGACAAAAACGCAGTAAAGTAGGTTGCCCACTTTTAGTAAATAGTTAACCGCTGTACCTCCAATAAAATACTAAATTTACGAATTTAATTAACTCACTTTATTTTCTACCACCCTCATAACCCAGAAACGAACGAATTAATCTTTGTCGTGACACTTGCGAACCGGTTTCTTTAACAAATCGACTTAAGAATACCATTTAATAATTTAGTTTGTTGAATCGATTTTGTAAACGATTTAAATCAGGGATGCACACACCGCGGCCCGCGGGCCGCATGCGGCCCGCTGTCGATGTTTATGCGGCCCGCCAACGAATTTTAAAAGCGATATTTGTGCGGCCTGCCATCGACTTTTAAAAGTATTCGTCGCCGCGCTCCGGTCCAAGCATATTGTTACGAGACTAGAAATCTGTAGCATCAACTAGATTACAGATTCGCGAAACACGTCAGTAGATCCCCGAAGAAAGTGGATGGTTCTCGATGTTTGGTAACTCGTATAAATTCGACGCATCGCCGGCTACCGGGGCAGTTAAGTTTTGACTACGGATAAGCGAACGTTATACTGTTTGAGAACTGTAATCTGTGACGAGTAAATATTTCGTCGTTCGAACTTGGCTTTTACCGACTGTAACAATATAATATTAATTTTGATATGGATAAACCAGGCCCCAGTAAGAAACGTAGTCGTAAGGTTGAAGATGAAAATCGACAGTTTCATGATATTTGGACCGAAAAATACTTTTTTATTTCATCGCATAACAAAATTGTCTGTTTAATATGCAAGAGTAGTGTTTCTATTCCGAAGGAATATAATGTGAAAAGGCACTATGAAACCCAGCATCCTACTTTTACCACATTAACTGGCGAAAATCGAACGCAAAGAATTTCCACTTTACAACGGGAACTAATAAGCCAGCAATCTATGTTTACAAAACCAATTCAAGATGCTGAAACAGCCACTGAAGTTAGCTTTGAAATATCTCGAATAATAGCGAAAACTTGTCGGCCTTTTAAAGATGGTGAGTTTGTTAAGCAATGTTTGGATATCGCCGCAAAAAAAATTTGTCCGGAAAATGTAAAGAAGTTTGAAAAAATTCAGTTAAATCGGATGACTGTTCAAAGAAGAATTACCGCATTAGCAGATAATATAGAAGAGCAATTAGCTACGAAATCGAGAAGTTTTGAGTATTTTTCTATAGCGCTCGACGAATCTACAGATATAAGTTCAACTGCTCAACTATTAATATTTTTACGAGGTGTAACGCAAAATTTTGAAGTGAGTGAAGAACTGATTGGTATGAGTTCTTTGACAAGTCAAACCAAGGGAAGTGACATGCTCAAAGCTCTTCTAGAAAAATGTTCTATAATGGATTTGGATTTAACGAAAATATCTGGAATTACAACTGACGGAGCACCTTCAATGGTTGGAAGTACATCTGGGATAGTAACTATGTTAAAAACATATTTACAAACTAAAAACATAAATACCAAGGAATTAATGCAGTTTCATTGTATTATACATCAAGAGGCCCTCTGTTCAAAATTATTGGGATTTGAAAATGTTATGAAAGTTGTAGTACCTACCGTAAACTTTATAAAATCACGAGGTCTCAATCACCGACAATTCAAACAATTTCTCGAGGATATTGAAAGCGAATATGGTGATCTCCTGTTTTACACTGAAGTAAGGTGGCTAAGTCGTGGGTTGACACTACAGCGGTTTCTTAACTTAATTGAAGAAATCCAACTATTTCTGGCGGAAAAGAAAAACGACGTCCCCGAACTCGACAACCCTGATTGGCTGTGTGACTTAGCGTTTCTTGTAGACATCACAAATCACTTGAATGTCTTAAATACGCGACTCCAAGGCAAAGATCAATTGATTTCGCAGCTATACTCTCATGTTTCGTCCTTTCAATGCAAATTGAGTCTTTTCAGGACACAAATCAATTCAGCCAATTACGGCCATTTTCCGAACTACAAAAAAATTATGGAGAAGTTCAATAAAACTGACGTCAATTTCGCTCATGTTGAAAAAATTGATATTTTGATACAAGCTTTTGAAAATCGTTTTGTAGACTTCAAAAAAGTTAAACCGCTATTGGACATTTTCAGCAATCCTTTCACCATTTCACCCGAAAATGCGCCGGAATCAATGCAGCTGGAATTAATAGACATGCAAAATGATGATAATTTAAGAAACAAATTTAATGAAGGTAATTTACTCAACTTCTACCTTTGCGTTGATAAAAACGAACAAACGTTTTCAGTGATGAAACTTAACAAAACGAAAAACCGAAACCGCCTGGCAAATGAAAATTTGGAAGCAATTATACGTGTGGCTACAAGTAATGTGGAGCCAAATATAAAAAAACTTGTTAGTTCAATGCAATGTCATGCATCAAAATAATAAAACATGAAATATTACATTGTAATGATTACATAATTATTACAACAAACATTTTTGAAGGTTCTTTTATTTTTATCATTGTATTTCATACTATTTAAAAATAAAAATTTTTGTGTTAATAAATATTGTTTGTAGTGGCCCGTCCTTGGCTTATATTTTTCCCGAGTGGCCCCTGCTCCCTATAAGTCTGTGCATCCCTGATTTAAATCGACTTCGCCAATTCGGTTTATAAACCGGTGTGACCCAACCAATCTCTACTTCGAACGACTCGAACGCCCAATCTTCAGTCAGTTCTATTAAAAGTTGTTTGTGTTGGATCATTCTTTCATTTAAAAAAATAGCCTTCAACATTCTAGGCATACAGCCAGGCCCGTAGCTTGGGGGGGGGGGGGGGGGTTATGAGTGGGCGAGGTCCACTCTGAATGAAAAAGTTGTCCACTCTAGAAAATCACTGAAATTATTGTCTCGTCTACTGTAAAAATATTTCATCATAAGTTTGCCCCCCTCTCCCTAAAACTTTAGTTGCCCCTCTGAAATCAAAACCTGGCTACATGCCTGCATACAGCACACGACTTGAAAGAGTTGTATTGACAATAAATATGCTGAACCTCACTGGAGGGTCAAATATTTTATGCTGCAGTTACAATTTTTTCGGTCCTAGATGCCTGACCTAGCCTGAAATCAACCAACCAATCAGCCAAATTTGCATAACGATGCAGTTGATATAATTATATTGCTAATAAAGTAGTTTCAATATAATTATTTCTAGATAAAAACGTTAAAACTCATTTTAAAGCTTACGCAGTGTTCGTAAACAACTTAAACATTAATAATATTATATACCTGCTACACCGTAAATAATCGCAAATCTTTTGGCTACATCCTAAAATCGCCACGAACCCCTTGTTAATGTATTGTCAAACATTTTACCTGCAGAGGGTATAGCCCAAAATCGCCACTACTCTTATCTTCTGAATAAATTAAATGTTTAATTCAGTATATTTCTAGCTGTTGTTTGCTAAGCATTCTTTCAGATTGTTTCCATCAGTGAGGAAGGAATATCTTTGACTATACCTTCACACATGTGCAGTATCTCTCTCTCTCTCTCTCTCTATCTCTCTCTCTCTCACTGCTTCTGTATGTAGTTTTATTTTGTAAAATTGTATCTATGGCAAATAATTTATTATGAACTATAAAGTTATTAAATATATATACTATTATCTTATAAATAAAAGGCTCATGGCGATTTTGGGCTATAGGTGTCCGGGTAACTCTGTAAGCCGTGGCGATTTTGGGCTGCCAATTTAAGGGCAAGTAATTATAGTGGCGATTTCGGGTAACACCGAATCTTTTTACCGGTGTACCTACTTGATCAACGGTAGGCTAGTTTTCGGATTTTAATAAATTAAATACCTGGGCGATTTAAAATTAAATTATTAATACTGACAAACGAATATTACACTTAGGCCCGGTTCTACAACGCAGGTATAAAATATGGAATAGTCGTTCCTCGAATAACTTATACTTAGATTTATTCCAAGTATAACTGGTTGCGCCTTCCGCAATGTTTGAGCAAGGGCGGTATACTAATTCGGAGAATAACGCGCGAGTAGTTCCAATGCATGCCTGCGTAGGTTATATTTACTGACATTACTGACAGTAGTGACACTTGACTAATGAAATTTCAAAGGCGGGAAATTAACCTAATTATTTGTTTAAAAGCATCTTGAAAGTTTTTATTTTTACAGAGGTTTTGATTAATTTGTATTTCGTGCTTTATTTTTTATATTATAAAATGGAAAAAAAGCGTTGTAACAACTTTACAACAAATGAAATCGATGTGTTGGTGGCTTTAGTGGAAGAATTCAAAGAAATTTTAGGTACGTATTTAATTTAATTCAGTTTTTAATAAATAGGTATACTAATTAGCTTTATCATTATGTAGAATGCAAGAAAACGGACACTGTAACAAACAGTGGAAAAGAGGCAGAGTGGCGAAAAATACAAGTAAAATTCAACGTAATATGTGGGACAGGTAGAACTGCAAAAATGTTGAGAGGCAAATGGGATTCTTTAAAGAAAACAATAAAAAAGGAATATGCCGCAGCCAAGCACAATTTATACAAAACAGGTGGTGAGCTAGCTAGTGATGTAAAGCTTAGCGGTGTTGGTTATCGAGTCTTATCCATAATTGGTGTTGGGGCAACCGGAACAATATCACAATTTGATTGTGATTTTGATATAGGTAATATTTTAGAAAATAAGCAAAATATTGTTATGTATCCTGTAGATACATATTTTGCCAATAAAAGTTTAATTTTTTATGAGTATGAAACATTTTTATAGATACTGTTCCAGAAGAATCTATTATTTCCACATCAGATATTGTGAATATAGATGTAAACACAGTATCGGAGATTGCTTCTGAGAGTACAGTGAAAATTATTGAGGTATGCCCTGATAAAATCTTGAAAAGCACTGATGGTGAAAGTACTGTTGAGATAATAGAATTGGTGTGTATCATTAAATTAATTAAAGTTTATAATGTAAATAGAAAATTGTATTTACAGCATAACGGTAGTTGGAAGTCATGGACCCCACAGCAGCTTAGGCAGCCTAAGAGCAAGGCGTTACAAGTTTTGAATGTTGCAGGTAAGGGATTTGTTGAAAAAGAGAAAGTAATAGGGTTATATTTTTGTTTTACTTTTTAGAAGATGAGTGTGGTGCATGGATCAAATATGGAAAATCCAACCATGATAGTAGAAAAAAAAGGAAACTGCCAACTGTACTCCAGTGAAATTTGACACACCTAAAGGTATTTTTTTATTGAATAATTTAAAACCAGTAATATTATACCTGCTGTATTTTTTCAGGTCTTGCTGATAGTGGAAAAAGGAAGAGGTTCTACAAAAATGAATCAATTCCTTCAAAAATAAAAAAGCAACGAAGCAATGACTCGTATGAAGAATTAGTAAGAAAAAAAATAGAGTTCATAAACTTCCAAATGGCCCTGCTAAAAGATGAAGCAGAAAGAAAAGAAAAACGACTTGCCGAGAAGCATGAACTAGAAATTAAATTATTGCAGGCTCAGCTACAAAAAAAAGAGAATATGTAGTAAGCAGCACCCAGGGCTTATTTTCCCGATAGGCCTGGGCCTGGTGCCCCACTTTCAGAGGGGCCCCGCGCTCGGCCTGGGCGGCACTACACTTCTATTCAAATACTACAAAACAAACACATACTTTATTTGCAAAACTAAGATGCTAACTTTTTTATTGCAAAAAATATTTTACAGGTTCTTAAAATCTAAGACAATCGACAGATTGACATTATTACTGTATTTTGTTTATGTTTTAGTGATTATGTTTTTAGTATTCTGTTTTGTTCTATTTTAATTATTTTTTGTATAAGCAAAGAAGGGAGTTGATGTTATTCTTTGTTTCTATAGCTACTTTAAGGCTGTTTACTGTTTGCTAGACTGTTAAAAATTTTATTATTATTGTATTTGTACTAATTTATTTTCTTTATAATATCATTAAAGCATAATAAATGAGGGTTGCATAACTTATTAAGGAAAAAACACTTTGAAGTTGTGAGGGGCCCCGGATTGCGTAAGCCTAGGGCCCCCTATAATCATAAATAGGCACTACTATCTACTTTGAGTGAAATAAATATTGTATTTGTAAAATATTAATAAATCAAAATAAAAAAAAATGAATTTCTTGTGTTTATTCATTAGAATGATTGTATTTATTTATTTATTTATTTATTTTATACCATAGAAACTTATAAATAACCTATATTTAAAATTAAACTTTTTCTTAATTACAAATATTGCTTCATAACATGTATCATTTTTTTTCATTATGGTATTCATAAGTTAGTAAAATGATTTAAATTGAGAAAAGCCCTCATTCTGTTCTGTTCTCGAATAATACCTTGGTTCCTAGCATCTGGTAAATTGACTTCAAGGTCTTGAAAAACAATTTCATTCGGTGGCTCTTCTTCATGTTCTGCTATTGCAAGATTGTGAAGAACAGCAGTTGCCACTATTATTGCCTTTGAATGTTCTAATGATACACGCATACCTAGAGAGAGAATAGGAAACCTACGTTCCCATACCACATATGATCTTTCCACACAGTTTCTTGTACGAATATGTGATTCGTTAAAAAGTGTTTCAGCATGACTATTTGGCTGCTCTAGCGGAGTGATTAAAAAATTATTGTTGCCATACCCGCTGTCTCCTAAAATAACATCCACTCCAAACTCTCCATTTTCCAGTCTTCCTTTATTCTGCTGTTGTTATAAATTGTCTGATCATGAGAAGAACCAGGCCACCGTGCAACAATATCCATTATTCTTAAACGTGCGTCACAAATTGTTTGTACATTCCATGAGAAATATCCCTTTCGATATCTGTATAGTTCTGCTTCATTTCCACCTGGTGAAATTATACGAACATGGGTGCAATCAATAGTGCCAATAACATGAGGAAACCTGGCAATGATATAAAATTCTTCTTTCACTGTTTGACGTTCCATGTTTATTTCTGGAAATTTTATGTATCTTGGTCGTAACGATGCAATAGCCTCAGTGACCTGGGTGACAATGTTACATGCAGAGGTTTTGCTTACTCCTGAAAAATCCCCCGATGTCAGTAAAAAGCTACCTGTAGCGTAAAAACGTAAGGTAAGAAGTAATTTTGTTTGTGGTTCTAGAGCATGGTTGCGATCTGTTGCAGATTTGATCTGATTCTCAACTAAGTTTAATATCATAGCACACGTCTGCTTTTGTAGCCGGAAACGCTTGAAAAACTCTAGTTCGTCAAATTCCACAAAGTAATTAGGCCCGAAAGATGTTTTACTTTTATAATTTAATTCAAACTTCCAACTACATTTTTATATAACTTACCGATTTTTAAATACTTTCGGCTGCCGGTATAACACGACTTCTTCTATTTCATCCTCATCCGAATCAAAAACATTTAAATCTGCTGGATCCATTTCGAGCTATAAAAACCCAAAAATTCAGAAACCTCAAAAACAGCAAAAATACTGAAAGGTTGGAAACAGAATAGGTTATTTTACGTATGTTTTGTATTTGACAAAGAAAACCACGCGCGCAACTGTGATCAAGTGACCAATAGAAAGCTAGAACAACTTTATCTCGCCCAACCTTACATGCATAAGTTATCCATCAGTTTATACTGAGAATAAAGTTATTCTACAGTTGTAGAATGCAATTTTGGCAGTTTATGCTAGGTATAGTGTATTCTAAGTATATACTTGAATTGTAGAACCGGCCCTGAGGACCTCACAGATAGTGACTGCAATCCCGCAGTGTTTTAAATCCCGCAGGGCATTTGCGGGATTGGTTCTAATCCCGCGGAATCCCGCGGGATCCCGCATAGGTTTTTTAACTTAATATAATTCGATAAATTAACGTTTATTTAATTAATTATTGAACCATCTTTAATTTTTTATTATAAAAATCAACAATTAACAGTATCTCAGCTTAAAAAATTATACAATTTAAAGTCTAGCATCTCTTAACTATATTAATATAACTATAAATCAATCAAATTTCTTATTAATTAAAGTAACAAGTAACTTTGGGCAAATGAACTTCAAATGTTTATACGCGGGATATCGCATAGGTTTTTCAATTTTATAAAATTCGATAAATTAACGTTTATTTAATTAATTATTAAGTCAACTTCAATTTTTTATTATAAATATTAAAAATTAACAGTATGTCAGTCAACAAAATTATGTAATTTAAACACTAGCCTCTCTTAACCATACTACTATGGCTATAAATCAGTCAAATTTCTTATCAATTAAAGTAACAAGTAACTTTGGGCAAATGAACTTCAAATGTTTATACGCGGGATATCGCATAGGTTATTTAATTTTATAAAATTCGATAAATTAACGTTTATTTAATTAGTTAAACCAAGTTTAATTTTTTATTATAAATATCAAAAATTAACAGTATCTGTCAACAAAATTATGTAATTTAAAGTCTAGCCTCTCTTAACTATACTACTATGACTATAAATCAGTCAAATTTCTTAACAATTAAATTAACAAGTAACTTTGGGAAAATGAACTTTAACGTTCAGATTCACAAAAAAGGTTTAAGATTTAGTACTGGTTTAAATTAAGATCTTATAGTTGATCAGTTATGTTTTGACAGGTTTTTATTCTGTCACTGTTAATAAGGCGTCATTAAAAACTAATGACTTATTCTGATATTTCAGCGATTTGCTTAGTTTCCAAATGATTCTCAACTGGGAACGAGTTGCTGTAATGAATTTAGTTCCATTATTATCGAGAGTACGTACTAAAATTGCCCTTTTCCATATAAATTTGCGAAAAAGCTCAGAAATAAATTCATAGTATAAAATTTAACGTTCAGATTCACTAAGAAAGTTTAAGATTTAGTACTGGTTTAAATTAAAATCTTATGGTTGATCAGTTATGTTTTGACGGGTTTTTGTGCTGTCATTGTTAATAAGTCGTTATTAAAAAGTTATGAATTATTCTAATATTTCAGTGATTTGCTGGGTTTCCAAATGATTTTCATCTTGGAACGAGTTGCTGTAATGAATTAAGTTCTATTGTTATCGAAAGTACGCTATGCTAGTAGCATTGCAATTTCCTTTATAAATTTGCAAAAAAGCTCAGAAATAAATTTACAGTATGAAATTTAGTTGACTTATTCTTACACTTGTCAGTTTAAAAATTTTGGTTCTCAAATTGGACCGGACTAGCGTTGGAGAATCTGGCTGTAATTGTTTCATTCTTACACTTGTCAGTTTAAAACTTTTGGTTGTCAAATTAGACCGGACTTTTGGAGAATCTAATGTTTATTATTTTTCTACCTGAGATAATTTGTCTTACTAGTTTTTATAGTAAATCATGTTAGTTTGATTGTAAGGTGAGTAACGTACTTATAATACCTAAGCAATCTCCTTAATTTTCATCTTATAATACCACGGATATTTGGCAGATACAGTTTTCGCGTTATTTTTTAAGAATTTGCGGCTTTTTCATGGCTATGCGGATCCGCATAGCTGGTGCGGGATCCCCCAGGCCGTCAAATGACGCGGGATCCCGCGGGATTGCGGGATCTTACTTTGCGGGATTGCAATCCCTACTCACGGAACAACGCGAATTCGCTGCCGCACAGGCTGCGTTATGCTTTTTTATCATTGTTAGCGTCAATGATAAAAAAATAGCAGCGAATTCGGGTTGGTCGGTGGGATCATTAACACGTTGAGTATACGATGTAGCTGTCGCTTTGTGTTAAAAAATAACCCTTAAGAAATAAACACTTCTTTTAGACTTGAACACTTTTCCTAAAAGTGGGGACAATAAAGTAAAGCACTTCTGTGGTGACGATGGTGAATGACAATGAAAATTTTAGATGTAATTTTAAACTGCAATTTTTGAGTTACATTGTCATTTATGCTATATCAGTGGCGCACTAGAAAGGTACACAATAAAAAATTTGTGATATCACAATATACAGGGTGTTATGAAATTCACTGCATATATTTGAATGGGTGACTCCTGGGGTAGTGTACACTCTACAGACATACTTTTTTCCCCTCAAATCGCACGCTTTTTTATTTTAAAAAGTGCTCAAACGCCGGCCCTTATACGGCGCTTCTAAAGAGCCTGACGTCATAGGCTCTAATATTATAAATAAAAAACAAATGGTCCAGTCGGGGCATTGCTAAACTTAAATTTATCGTGACATCTCATTTTTTTTAATCAGTTTTGGTAAAAATCTGAAATAATTCAAAGTATTTTTAATTCCAAAAACGCATTTCACTTAAATGTATTTTAAATTAATAACAATTTCTTTACTTAATATGGGAAAATATGGACCATATACTCGTGAAATTAAGTTGATATTGTAAGCAGAACGAAACACGCTGTGTTATACCGCTATCACAAAGAATTATCACTAAAGTTTTGCAAACGGGGGTAAATCCAGAGACGGCTTCTAACCTAGTTGGAAATAAAACCAGGATTCGATGTGCAAATAAAATACAAATATTTATTTACCCACATTGTGTTATTTGAAAGTGCGAGATAAGAAAATACCATACAGGGTGTCTGAAAAGTCTTAGCATGGTCAAATATCTTTACTATTAATAAAGATAGAGACACCAAATTTTAGTTGTATCTTATTGGTTAATAAATCTACTTTTTTATGTAATTTGACTTTTTCAACCCCCTTGGGGGGTTACGCTAGGGAGTTGAGGTCAAAAATTTTGAATGCAAACCTATGCCGGGTGGCCTCTTCTTTTAAAAGTCTTCAAAAAAGAAACATTTTACTGCAACTCCCGTATTTTAATGCATTTTTAAATGGCAAGCCTATAAAAATTATAAATAGTAAATCGTATAATCGGGCGGGGCACAAGTCGACCATTAGTCGACCTCTTGTGCCATACAGTACCAGTCTGCGCTGCTATTTTTTGTTTTGTGGGGCACTTGTTTGCTTTTTTTCAACTTTACTTCTTCATTTGTCGTTTTTATATTTTTGGTTTTTTGACATCTGCGCAGTAGACCAAAATGCGTACCACGCGCAAACCGAGCGTGCTAGACATGCGTACGCACTTTCAGGAGATGTACTTGTGTGTCTACATTCGAACCCATTCACTTTTAAAAATATATCCCCAATAGTCAAGGTACCACTACGTAGTTAACTTTATAACTTTTTTCCCAAGTTTTTTTCCACTTTATTTTTCGTTATTTGCCATCTGCGCAGTGGACCAAAATGCGTACCACGCGCAAACCGAGCGTGCTGGACATGCGCACGGACTTTCAGGAGATGGACATTGGTGCCTACATTTGAACCCATTCACTTTTAAGAACATATTCCCAAAAGGCAAGGTACCACTACGCATGTAACTTTATAACTTTTCCCTAGTCTATTTCGACTGTATTTTTCGTTATTTGCCATCTGCGCAGTGGACTACAATGCGTACCACGCGCAAACTAAGAGGGCGAGACATGCGCACGAAATTTCAGGGGATGTACTTAGGTGTCTACATTCAAACCTACCCACTTTCAAGAATATATCTCCAATAGTAAACCTACAACTACGTATTTAATATATTTTTACGATTTTATGACGTCTTACTTTTTTGAACATTCTTAACTATGTGACATTGTGACCAACCGTGCCAGGTAAAGCTTTGCAAACGGGGGTAAATCCAGAGACGGCTCTAACCTAGATGGAAATAAAATTAGGATTCGATGTGAAAATAAAATACAAATATTTATTTACCCACATTGTGTTATTTGAATGTGCGAAATACGAAAATACCATACAGGGTGTCTGACAAGTCTTAGCATGGGCAAATATCTTTACTATTAATTAAGATAGAGACACCAAATTTTAGTTTTATTGTAGTGCTTAATAAATCTACTTTTTTATGTAACTTGACTTTTACAAGCCCCTTGGGGGGTTACGCTAGGGAGTTGAGGTCAAAAATTTTAAATGCAACCCTATGCCGTGTGGTACCTCATTTTAAAGGTCTTTTCTCAGATGTCACTTCTTGGCAGAGTTCCAAAACGGACTTTATTACTGCCAAGAAGTTCAGGGTGGCCATTCTAAACAACTTTTAACGTAATAAGTAAGGCACTCACTGTTGGTCTGTTACCAGAGGCGTCGATGCCGAAAATAAGTACATACGGTATTTGACAGAAATAATTTAATTGATGGGCGTTGCCGTGATTGTGTGAAATAAAAAAAAAGGTTGAGTGCAAGTTCGACTCGCGCATAGAGGGTTCTGTGAGACATACAATATTGTGAAGTTCTCACAGGACGCAAAAGTCTCAATAACTATGGTAAGGCTAATGCTTGAATACATAAGAAGAGGCGGCCATGCCGGAAATAAGTCAGTGCGTAATATAACTGATTAGTAAGACTGGCACGGTTGGTCACAATTTCACATAGTTAAGAATGTTCAAAAAAATAAGACGTCATACAATCGTAACAATATGTTAAATACGTAGTTGTAGTTTTACTAGTGGAGATATATTCTTGAAAGTGGAAAGGTTTGAATGTAGACACCAAAGTACATCCCCTGAAATTTCATGCGCATGTCTAGCCCTCTTAGTTTGCGCGTGGTACGCAGTTTAGTCCACTGCGCAGATGGCAAATAACGAGAAATAAAGTCGAAATAAACTTGGGAAAAAGTTATAAAGTTAAATACGTAGTGGTACCTTGACTTTTGGGAATATATTCTTAACAGTGAATGGGTTCACATGTAGACACCAATGTCCATCTCCTGAAATTCCGTGCGCATGTCCAGCACGCTCGGTTTGCGAGTTGTACGCATTTTGGTCTACTGCGCAGATGTCAAAAAACAAAAAATATGAAAACGACAAATGAAGAAGTAAAGTTGGAAAAAAGAAAAAAAGTGCCCCACAAAACAAAAAATAGCAGCGCAGACTGGTACCGTATGGCACAAGAGGTCGACTAATGGTCGACTTGTGCCCCGCCCGATTATACGATTTACGATTTATAATTTTTATAGGCTTGCCATTTAAAAATGCATTAAAATACGGGAGTTGCGGTAAAATGTTTCTTTTTTGAAGACTTTTAAAAGAAGAGGCCACCCGGCATAGGTTTGCATTCAAAATTGTTGACCTCAACTCCCTAGCGTAACCCCCCAAGGGGGTTGAAAAAGTCAAATTACATAAAAAAGTAGATTTATTAACCAATAAGATACAACTAAAATTTGGTGTCTCTATCTTTATTAATAGTCAAGATATTTGACCATGCTAAGACTTTTCAGACACCCTGTGTGGTATTTTCTTATCTCGCACTTTCAAATAACACAATGTGGGTAAATAAATATTTGTATTTTATTTGCACATCGAATCCTGATTTTATTTCCAACTAGGTTAGAAGCCGTCTCTGGATTTACCCCCGTTTGCAAAACTTTAATTATCACTTACCTATCACGCTATTAAGCATTCCTACTAAGTTAAACTTTCTGCCTTAAAAAAAAGGTTAAAAATCAAAACGCAAGCATCCGTCTCGGTGGCCGCCGAGCCTCTAATTTACTAACATATCCAGTCACTTGATCCCACCAAGGTCATATAATTTACTATCGCACGAATTGAACACAACTTCACTGTATTAGAAAATTATAACCAGCAGTATTATTTTATTGGAGCAAGAAATTTTGTCAAAAAAAAACATTATTCTGTTTAAATGCATAATAAGCCGAAGGGTTGTTGACCTTGTCATTCCGCTACTGTATCTCAGGCCCCTACCTGATTGTTCCGCCACCATGCCTCCGACCCCCTGATTGGTCCGCCGAACACACGCCGACACAGGCTTTTGTCCTGTCACCGCTGGTAAGTCGTCATTCCTATGAGTTATTCTAATATTTCAGCAATTTACTAGGTTTCCAAATGATTTTCATCTTAGAACGTGTTGCTCAAATAAATTTAGTTTCATTATTGTGGAAAGCATATACCTACTAAAATTGTCATTTTTTTCCGAAAAAAACAAACAAATGATGAATGATGAAACAAATTCATTTTATAAAACTTAGTTGTCTTATTCTTAAACTAACTTGTCAGTTTAAAACTTTTGGTTGTCAAATTAGACCGGTCTAGCGTTGGAGAAACTCGCCGTAAAAGTCTAAGTTAATCTTAGTTTCCCGCCACAAATTTAAACTGACATGCACAAAGAGTTAATAGCGCTAGTATCGAAATCAGCTGAACTGAAATGTCATTAATGTCGCTTTATGTTGTATTTTGTTTTACATGAGAACAGCTCTTCTCCATAATTTGTATTTTTTTAGTCCATGTTGCCCACCGGAGTCATGACTTTTTGCTGGCTCTCTGCCTTGCACAAGGCTTACTGATGGAGAAAAATTGGAAGGCAAATTGTGTATGTCAACTGCTCGCCAAAATAGATTATTCTTATGATGAGGTGGTGACATTTAAAAAATCTTGATATAAAATAATTCTTCATCAGTTCTCGTACATTTTCTAAAGTGGCGACCTAGCAATATTACCAATATATTTCAAACTTCGGCTCAGTTGGTCTAGTAGTTTCTAAGTTATGCTCGAGAGAGATAAAAGAGTGGTCGGCCCACTGCTCTAGTGGTTTGATATTTTTAGAAATATGATTTTTAAGGAAAATACTTTTGTTTTGACACAAAAATGTACAGGCATCAAAATGCTTCCTTTTTCTATAAATGATTACCTTAAACATTAGAGGACGCGTTTAGTGCAATACTGACCCAAGTGAATAAAAGTAGTTTTGAGAAAAGGAAGACTGTTCGTGATTTTAACCGCTCTATTTTTGTGTTGCGTTCTTGAAATAAAACGAGTTAGTTTTTGTATTGTCGTAACTTATTACTGTTTACTTGATCATAGTAATTTTTTTAAAATCTTTAATATCAAAAAAATGTTACTAATAGGCCGCTCTTGCAGTAACATTTTATATAAATATAAGTAAAGTACACAATTTTTTTCTAATACAACTTCTTTTTAAAATCAAATAAATTGTGTTTATATTTATTTCTTAGGAACCTCCTACAGAGTACAGTTCCTGTTCGTTCTTTTCATCATCATTATTGGCTCAGGTTGGGTTTTTTAAAATTTTAAGTGCTCATAAAAATCGTGGAAAAATAGTGAAATATAAACTAACAACTTGCCCTCCAAATCCGAAGTCCGTTTGGCCCGTACACTCTCAAAATTTTGAGTAAATTGCGAAAAACGCTGAAATGGGCTAAAAATTGCGAAAAATTGCAGTTATGAAAATGAAGAAAATTTTATTGAACTAGATCAAGTATGTTTCTTAAGTATTTTGATGCGCTGAATCCAAATTCAGAATCTTTTACTCTCGATCATTCATAATTTAACAAAAATGGTAAAAAATAGCAATGAGTAGCAGAAAATAGCAAAAAATAGTATTGTTCTTACGTACCAATGAGGACTTTTAATACGTATGTGGGAGTGATTTCTTGTAATAGTGTACAGAAGTCAAGTTACCCACTAATGTAGAGTTGAAGTCGCTTGATGACGACGCCTGCAGGCCTGCTTTCTCACCCTGACCAGACGCCGATACTGGGGTTCCGAATCCCTGCATCGTAAAGCACTTATCGCTTGTGCCTGCCATGACGGCATACAGGCCGTTAACCCAGGGACTCTGCCAGACGGTTCTGTCGCCCTGGTTACAGGCACAAGCAATCAGTCCTCTGAAGTTGAATTGCAATTTCTATCTATTTTTAGCAGTTTTTCACAATTTACGCAAAATTTTGAGGGTGTATGGGCCAAACGGACTTTGGATTCAGCGCATCAAAATACATATAGATAGATGGGTCTGGTCAAATTTTGTGTGCCGGTGTTCTGAAGGATTTTGTTTTTCTGAAGTTTTAATGAATTTTGTCAAATGGTAGTTGGTTAAATAACTCCGATGTTTCTATCGCAGGCTAGGTATGAATAGACACTAATGTTCAGGTTTTCTAAGAAGGCTTGAGATTTAGTATGATGATTTAAATTAAGATCTTCTAGTTGATCAGTTAGATTTTGACTGATTTTGGGCCAGCCATTGTTAATAAGTCGTCATTAAAAACCTATGTTATTCTAATACATCAGTGATTTGCTGGGTTTCTAAATGATTTTCATCTCAGAACGTGTTGCTAGAATGAAATAGTTCTATTATTGCGAAAAATGCGTACTAAAATTGCCATTTTCTTTATAAATTTGCGAAAAAACTCAGAAACTAATTCATAGTATAAAATTAAGTTGTCTTATTCTTGCAATTGTCAGTTTAAAACTTTGGTTATCAAGCTAGTATAGCGTTTGAGAATGTGGTTGTAAAAAATTTATGGTCGATTTCCTAATATTTTGATATTTTACATTGCATGTTGGGCCACTATTACACTAACGCTTATTGCCAAAATAGTATATTATGCAAACAAGTTTTGAGCTGCTATTTAGCGACATTTTAGCAAAATCATTATTAACCAATACATCAAAATCAACATCTACACAAACCCGCGCTGTCTGTACCTGAAACTAATTTTGACATAATATTTCTGAGTTAAGCCAGCAGCTGTTAATTTCAGTGACTTAACTAAACAAATTTCTTCAGAGATATGTTCCCAAAAAAAAAACAGGCTAATCTTCACATGATTGTGTCCCTTATCTTATCATTCAGCTTCATAGGAAAAATGATAAATTAAGTATAGCAACACGATAAAAATCAAGACAGACCATCTCAGAAATCGATCGTTTCAGATACACCATTTTGTGAAATTAACGATGTTATGAGAATAACGACATTAAACTTAATTATTTGACTGTGTTACATATTAAGCGTGTTCATTAAGACTATTAAAAACACGAAACCGTTATTACTAGAAATGACGTCAAATTTTAAACTAAATAGGGCCTACGGTGTGAATGTTCGGTCTCATATTACTGTTGTTTTGTCATTCATAAAATAGCAATTCGTTGCTACCGCTACACCGAATTCCCTGTGAACTTATAAATAAAAAATCATTAGCAATAAGGTTAAAATCACCCACGTTTACTAATTTTATTATATAGCCCAGTCCCGTAAAAAAATAGAAGCATTTAGGTGGGGGGGGGGGGGCATGTCAGATGATATCTTAATTAAGGAATCTTTTGTTGCCGGGTTATCTCCTGATGAAGGATCACCACTCGACCCAAATAATTTTCGTAGTTAATGTCTGTGTGCAAAATCAAACTGCAAAAATTTTCGAAAGTGCATTTAATTCTCAATTGATCGATTTTTTGGAAAGATTTCAACGTTTGGGATCTTTTCAGAAGGGTTTTAGAAAGAATAAATCAACATTAACAGCAATTGAGGAGCTTTGTGATTGTATTTATTCAAATATCATCTGTTTGACTGCTGTTGGGTAGGAAAAGAGCTACAGAAATAGTAAATGAAGTTCCACTGTGTAAAATTTATGCCAGTATTTTTTACCAAATTTAGATTTTAAACAATTACTAGAGTAACGTTAAAGTTTCCCTCAAGTATATATTTAATAAGGTAAAAACATTTTTTACAGAACAACCATCTTTAAAACCAGAGCTAGTACTGGATAACCCGTTATCCATGACGGGTTATCCAGTACATAGAAACCCACAAGTTTTCCTAGTTACAGAATTTGCTCAGGTCTCTAGCAGTTTACATCTCAGCTGTAAAGAAAAAGAACCATCAAATAAATCAAATTAGAATGCTCACATATGACATATTTAGGTATTTCCATGTGAGTCACACTGTATATTGGACGTGGTCATAAATAATATCGTAGGTGGGTTAGTTTAGGAATGATGTCTTATTGATAACTTATTTTTTAATGTAAGTAACCATTGTTATGCTAAAAGTACTTACCTAAAAATTACAAACCATAAAAAATGTAACAAATTTAATTAAATGTTATTTATTTTAAATGTTAATAAAATTTGGGTTATTATGAAATAAATTTTGAGTTGTATTGCATTTTTTATTTAATTCATTTTTCTGTAACTATGACAATTTTTCTAGTTGCTATTATACTTTAGCATGTTCGAAAATTATGTGTACGTGTGTCATTTTTAAAAAAATGAAATAATTTTTTTTATTTATAGCCCCTTGAATCGACATTATACTCTAAGGGGAAGTTGGACTAGAGGTGCTAATTTTGAGTTATGGCTATTTTTCTGTTTAATTTTCATTTTAAACTACATACAGCAGTGGCGGTTGGTGAAATTTCAAAGTTGTGTATCTCTGTTCATACTTACAGGACCCGTACCAAATATAGGGGTTTTAATAGTGAGCCCACTGGGAATGTTTTGGTAAAGAAAAAAAACATTTTGTAATTTGCGAAAAAAAGTTAAATTTTTGGTGCGGCCCACCCAAGAAAAAAATGAACACGTCTAGGTATGTGCTTTCTTTTTTTTCTAAACAAATTTTACATCATTTTGTCGACAGGTTTTAAATTTTGAGAGAAAAAATGTGTTAGGAGAAAGTTATAGTCATTTGAATTTTTTGTAAAATTATATTTTAGGCTTAAAAACATTCAAATGACTATAACTTTCTCCTAACACATTTTTTTCTCTCAAAATTTGAAACCTGTCGACAAAATGATGCAAAATTTGTTTAGAAAAGAAAGAAAGCAAATACCTAGACGTGTTCATTTTTTTCTGGGGGGCCGCACCAAAAATTTAACTTTTTTTCGCAAATTACAAAATGTTTTTTTTCTTTACCAAAACATTCCCAGTGGGCTCACTATTAAAACCCCTAAATTTGGTACGGGTCCTGTACGTATGAACAGAGATACACAACTTTGAATTTTCACCAACCGCCACTGACATACAGTGACCGCCAGAAAGTGCGCAGCATATGGGAAAAATTTTTATCTTTGAATTTAACAAATTTATTTTATTTCGAGAAAGTTATATATACCTTCAAACCAAAACAATACCGAACAAATCCGGTGAAAGTCTTATGGTAGACAAGGAAGAGTCAAAAATTCGAAATTTGCGGTAAGAGTAAAGTATCCCTATTTTTCCCTTTAGAAATATTTTCTATTAAGAAATGTTGTTTTAATTTCAAAGTTATACCCAAATATCAATTTTTGCTTCCTTTGGACAAAAAATAGGATTTAATCATTTTTTGTGAATTACCCCGTGTAAAAAGTAGATCGCAAATGATACAGTACACAAATTATATTTTCTGTAGACTTTATTAGAGATAACCGTAAATTTTATGTCAGGGTAATCAGTTTCAAAAATATTATGGCCATTAAAAATAAAAACATAAAAATTTTAAATATTTTTGCTGCTCACCGTATTTTATTTTGTGGGGAATCAAAACAATTTCATCTAACTAAAATTTTGTGATACACTTTAACTTAAACTATCTTTCAAACGGCATATTTAGTCCTAAAACTACAAAGGTTTTTCTTTTTTAAGTTTTAATCGTGGTCCTCACCAGAAAAAACTGAAAAACCCAAAATATTTTATGAACATACTTTATTTGCAACAAAAAATTAAGCTCCATATAATATTGCACACTTTAAATCCAAACAAAATTTTAAACGCATATTTTTTGTTTAAAATACATATATTATGAATCGATCTTTAAACCCGAATTTCATAAAATATTTTGGGGTTTTCAGATTTTTTTGTGAGGACCACGATTAAAACCTAAATGAAGAAAAAAACTTTAGTGGTTTTATTTTTAATAAATATACCGTTTGGAAGAGAGTGTAGGTTAAAGTGTATCACAAAAGTTCAGTTAGATGAAATTTCTTTGATTCTCCAAAAAATAAAATACAGATTGCAGCAAAAATATTTAAAATTTTTATGTTTTTATTTTTAATGGCCACAATATTTTTGAAACTGACTACTCTGAGATAACATGTACGATTATCTCTAATAAAGTCTACAGAAAATATAATTTGCGTACTGTATCATTGCGATCTACTTTTTATACAGGGTAATTCACAAAAAACGATTAAATCCTATTTTTGTCCAAAGTAAGCGAAACTTGATATTTGGGCATAACTTTGAAATTAAAACATTTCTAAATAAAAAAAATTTCTAAAGTAAAAAAATGTGGGTACTTTACTCTTAACGCGTATACCATAAGAGTTTCACCCGATTTGTTGGATATTATTGTGGTTTGAGGGTGTATGCAGAACTTTTTCGAAATAAAATAAATTTGTTAAATTTATAGATAAAGATTTTTCTCATATGCTGCGCACTTTCTGGCGGTCACTGTATATTCTCCAAAAATAATTTTCAATAATAATTTGTATAATTTATCTTAGGACAGGTTGTGTAGACTATTTAAGGAAGGCTTAAAGGCAAAATTAATATGTAACTGTGAAAGATTAGACAGAGAAGGGCACAATTTGTCAGAGGGGGGAAGGGGCGGACGCCAAAAAATTGAAATGCAAAAAGTGTCATTAAAATGTGATTTTATGTAAAAAACATATTTATATCAAAACCGGCAATCTTGGGTCCTTGTCAAGATTGGGGTGAAGGCAAGTGCCCCCATGTCTAGTAAAACAGAAAAATAATATAATAATCATTTAATTTAGTATCTAGCACAATCCTATATAATAAGTATGGGATCCAATGCCCGCACTCTGGCCAAAAATATCCCAAAAACGGCCCTTATCATAGGTTACCCCTAACTAAATTTTCATAATAAACTCGTATTGGATGGTGAATGCGCTGGCTACCACCGCTCTTTGGTTGCCAACTGCACGTGTCGTCCAGTCGTGAGTTGAGAATATTCCTGCAGTGGCTATAAGAAAAATAGCCATAGCGACCGGAGTCGCTTCGAAACATACCGAACGGTGATACATAGTAAGAATTTGCAAAGAGACACCGGTCGCTATCGCTATTTTTCTTACAGGGTGCCACTGCTGTTGTATATCTTTCGTCTTGGTTAAGCTCTATGACGCCGCTGGAATTCTAGGTTTCTTCATTATAGTGCAATTTTAGGCATAACATCAATGTTTTTAAATAAAATTTGTTCCTAGGTTCGTTTTCATCAAAAAATAAATTTACCTACCGAAGTGATACTTGCACGACGATGAAAAACAACTTCAAAAAAATTAACACTAAACCGCTAATTTTTCTGCAAGTTAATCATAAAGATAAATATGAACTTCTTGTTTTGAACATAATCTATTTGTTCTTTATTATTAAAAATTTTCACGCTGCCACTGGCGCTGATTTATTAACGAATCGTCCTCTGTTTATAAACAACGTTGACTTCTTGCCTCCCCCCCCCCCCCCATATCCGGAGTTTTGTTTATGGTATGGGACAAAAAATTATCATGCTTTGGGTATTTGAGTTATACGTGTAATAATAATTTCATCTGAGTTATTTCTCGATTAAAAAGTATGGAGCAACTCAGGTTTCTTTTTAGGAAGCCGGCAGCCGAGCTGGGTGCCGGCAACATTAGTAAATTAATGTCAAAATACCTTAATTCAAACAAAAACAATAATTTATCATAGTGTGAACTTTAACGAAACTTAAACCTTGCTTCAAAAATATAACAATTTATTCTGCGAATAATATAATAATCTTCATCCTCGTTCGCCAACAAGCAAATAGCTACAATCTCACTCAGGCCGCTTCCATCTTCTACCATTATTATGTAAGTCACAAAATTAGATTTACCAGGCAATAGGTACCATCAGAGAATAGTACCATCAACGAAAATCAACTTTGGAAATCATTCTATATATTTTTTCATTCCGTCATCTTGGAAAAATAAACCCTTGAACGCCATTTTAATCAACTAAACTCTCATATCAATACAATGGTATAAATTTTTTAAAATATGCATGCATTCTTCAAAATTCTTTGCCTCAGTCTTGCTACGATTTCCAAGATTAGTGAGGTCCTTCAATATCATTTTAGAACCTGTTTCTCTAATTAAGTTAACTAAAATGATTTTTTTATTTGCCCCAGCCTTCAAAGCTTCTTTGTATTGCTAGAAAATTGAAATAAGCTTTGGATGAAGTATGATCGTGATTTTGCTCAAACTCAATGATGCATAGAAATTGTTTATGTTCACTTACTTTCAAGAAAATGCTAGCCTGGCAGCCTTGCTTATACGTGGAACACTTCCTTGTTGACTTTTCATCTTTTGTCTTTAATGGTCTTCCACCTTTAACACAGGCTAACCGCAGAAATAGTATTGCAGAGCCGGATTAATATCCACCACAGTATTAGGATTTTGTTGTCTAATTGTGGCTTTCTTGTAGTCCATCAAAATGCAATTAAAATTTCCATATGAAGAAAATTGATCACCTACTTTCATGTTTTATAGTTTTTACGCAAAATTAAAATAATACAATGTTTACATGTCATCTAAAAGGCGTAACTCTTTTTATTTTAGGTTAGAACTGCCGGCACCCATGCATTAATATTTTGGGAACCGGCGCCGGTAGCGGAGTCACTTCCTTCTTTTTATTATCGTAAAGTACAAGCAACCGTAGTTTAAAATATATTATTTATTCTTTAAACTTTGATATAACATACCCTGATTTCAGATGTTAGTATTAAAATTATGAAATTCAGGTTTGTCCGAGAGCTGTGACGCTTATAAATTTATAATATCTGGCCTAATTAAGAACATACGATAAATTATCACCATCCTACGTGAGTCAGATTTTCTAAAATTATTGTTGAGTAACAAACAGTAATTGACGCCATAAAACGAGCTGTTAAATCTTCAGTCGATCTTCAAAGCGTTTGGTAAACAAGTAATTTAATGGTCGTTCTTCAATTAAGATTTTCCTAAATAAACACCAATTTCGTTGCCAGCACTTAAAGGAGTATGTGATAATGAAATTATTGATTTTTTGGTGTGAATATTTTATGATCAGCATGAGTATACAAATAGTCATGTAGATTTATATTTTCCAATGAAAAGATGATATTCTGATGTAATATAAGCACCGTACTTGCTGTCATTAGGCCAAGCAATAGAGCGATTTGTCGTGACATTAATCCTATTAGAAAACCGTCTGTGCCATCATCTAAAAGACGATTCGTAGATGATTTCTGTTATATTTCCAACTAAAAATTTTTCCATAAATTTGTTATAAACATTTTTAAGCAAAAAAACGCGATTTTTTTAGATTTTTGTTTATAAAATGGAAAGTAATGAAGCAATTTTAATGGTCTAAATGGACGATTTGTAGAGAATAGAAATACGAACAAAATGAGAGGTCGACCGTCTCGATCGGATAAGTAGCAACGGAGAAAATCCGGAAAAAAACGGAAAATTAAGAGTTTAAATTCATAAATCGGCCATTTTTAAATGTAGAGGGCTCAAACTTTGGAAAAAAGTAGTAATTTATAGCTACTTTATGTGTGCAAAACCCCGACGCTGTCCGGCGATTAGTTTAGCAACAATCGTCATTTTAATTTTTCAATACACTATTTTGCAACAGGTCTGGATGCTCTATGGATCGTCCGATTTTAATTATTGAAACGGATTTGAAAAGTACAAGTTTAACTGAATAAAATGTATATTTTAATTTTTCCATAAAATGCTACGAAACCGGTTGAAAATGCACGTAAAGATACGTGAAAATGGCAGAGAGCGCGAAAGCGGCTTTCCTTCGCTCCTCTGCTCTACCCATTAGTCGACCGCAAAAAACTAAAAAAATCGCTTTTTTTGCTTATAAAATAAATGTTTATAACAAATTAACGGAAAAAATTTCAGAGTTGGAAATATAGCAGGAATCATCTACGGATCGTCTTTCAGATGATGGCACAGGCGGTTTTCTAATAGGATTAATGTGAAAAAATCGCCAATATTTTGCTCTGTTGCTTGGCCCAAATATGAACTTCTGGTAAATGCAGTATAATACCTATTTAGTATTCCAGTCACTGATTTTAGAAACAACTTAAATCACAGTTTTTTGTGAAACGTTTCACAAAACTAAAAAAAATGTTTAAAAAAACTGTCCTTTTTACTAGAATCTTTAATTTTAAACTTTGAGCTTTCAGCAATAGATCAACATAAAAAAATTATGGAAATATACACTGGAGTATCAGGAAAAAATAGTATTAGAAACAAATCGACTTTTAATCCGTTCTGAAATAATTTAATATCAAAAGATTTAATTCAATTTAAAAAATTAAACTTTTTTTAGTAAATTACAAAATGTTTATTTTCTTTACCGAAACATTCCCAGGGGGCTCACTATTAAAACCCCTAAATTTGGTACGGGTCCTGTAAGTAGGAACAGAGATATACAACTTTGAAATTTCATAAGCCACCACTGCTGTTCTTGGTTGAATCAATTCAAACTCAACATTGACATCCATGCAAACACTTCTTTCTTATGAATAAAAGTATGCATAAATTCTTGAAAGTTTTTGTTATCACACGAAGAAATTCTTGTATTAACCTAGTTGCGTTAATAAGAACTTTAGATTTTATACTTATACACCTCTTACCTGCTATCCTGAGAACAGCTCGATCTGCACTATCCAAAGCCAAAACGGCCAAAGGTTGCTCGCGAGTCCATTCCTGCAATGTGGGATCCTTGTCAAAATCCATACTTCAGACCATGTCGTCCTGGAACAAATACAGATTTGTATTTAATGCGCTTGGTTTAATACTAACACGGTGCTTATATTTTTCTTTACTGTATATAACTAAAACTTAAATGAAAGTGTCGCGATATCGACCGTGAAGTCATATTATTTAATAAGACAATTATGGTAACACCGCAGTCTGAGTACGTAAAAAGTTCCAAGCCATTCAATTTAAATGATGGGTCTGCATCAGTTCAAAATATTTTCTAGAAATTAAAAAAGTAGTTTTTAAACATGAATCCTTGGTTATAGTGATGTAAAAAAGGTTTTTTGATCATCTGAAAAAAAATCCATGAAAAAAAAATGTTTTTTAATGAAAAAAAAACATTGTTTTTTTTTTCAAGAAGTCATCAATCATCATTTAAAAACGCGCCAGTGAGCGATGCAGGGCACCTATTGGCGACTCAAATTAAGGAAGACAGCTGCAATCAGCTGATTTTTAACGGGAGCCGCGAAGGGCACACTAGACAACAAAATTGACGAAGATGCCAAATAACGCGATAATAATAAAGACAAAAACGAAACGAAAATATTCCCCGTTATAGAAGTCAGCAAATCGCCTGAAGAGGACGCCACGTTCTTAATTTGAGTCGCCAATCCTGTTAGCCGATTCGCGATTGGAGATCCTTCAGAGTGTTTTGTACAAGCCTAAGGTTTGTTCTTTTGTGCTGAACCAAACTGCACTAACCTGCATATTTTTTATTCGTGGAAGAAGCCTATAAGCAAAAAGTCAGTGCAGATTAGTGCAGTTTCGTGCAACACAAAAGAACAAACCGCTAGTGTGCAATGCTAGTGTGCTTTAAGTTTTTTTATTATTGTTAATAATATATCCTATTTACAAACTAATCAGGAAGGTTTTAGATAGTATGTATTTCGTTTTCTATTTTTCTTTAAATTTAGATTTTTTTTGACTTTAATAGGATAGGCAATACTACATGATAATTTTTTCAAACGAGTTTGTTAGGATAGCCCAAAATAAAAAAAACTCTTTCATTATTAGTTATTGTTTCTATTTTTAGTAATATTATCACTATTACTAAACTCAGGCGTTTTAGCTGTTCTTGTGTTCCTGTTCGTTAATAGGTGGTTTTAGTGCGTTTTTTTTTAAATATACTTATGTTTACTTATTAACAAATATTGACGTATTTATAGCATAGTATTTACTTTATCGTTACAAATGTAATCCATAATGCATATGGCTTCTTAATTATTTCCTTCTAAAACTTTGCACATTTGTCAGTTTGTGAAAAAAATCACGCTATTTTGAAAAAAAAAACAAGCTCTGTTTTTTTCACAAAAAAAAACATGGTTTTTGAAAAAAACATTAATTTTTTTTTCATTTACATCACTACTTGGTCATGATCTCATGACATGACATCGTGAAAACAAATAATACAATCGGTAGCATTAGAATATTATCTTTACTTGTCTTGGTTATCAACATTATTTAAAACCTATAGCACACTAGTGTCGTCCCGCTAACATGCTAGTACTGAACTATACACCCAGTAGTGAAGCTGTACCAGTACATAATTTTTCTTTGACACAGCCGGAACCAAACTTCGTTTTTATATTTACCGTTATTTTTTAAGAAACCAAAAAACCCTTTAGGTTTTTTAAATTTTAATCACAATTTTTTGATTCCCCCTGATGATGTTCCCATATTAGGGTTGGAAAAAACGGGTTATATATACAGCAATAGCGCAGTGGGCATATTAGGTATTGTAAATGGGCGTCTCAGGGTTGTATGAGTTTTTTTGGGTACCTAAAACTCAAAATGATAGTTGTCACTAGCATGAACAACAAAAAAAATCAGTGCTCGACCACCACCAATACACTGTGCAACAACACAAAACATTTTCTTTTCACTATGGAATGAGGTGGATGGATTTGTATTAATTGTACGATTAGAAATAATAGAGAAAACCTAAAGCTTTAATTTTAAAGTTAAATAATACATAAAAAAGTTCAGGCATTATTCATTGGAGTTTCAGGAGAAAATAGACAAAAATGTTACAAAAGAATGAACTTATATTTCGATCAGTTTACCCTTAAAAGACTCAGCAGGTAGAAAATTGACACCTGGATTCACTAAAAAGGTTTAAGATTTAATACTGGTTTAAGTTAAGGTCTTCTAGTTGATCAGTAAGGTTTTAACGACACAATTAGGAAAAATAAAGAAAAAACCTGGATCACATCAGGTTTTTTAGAGAAAGTCACACTTATTTTAGCAGAGACTCACAAGCGATTTAAGTCCTTTTTTTGAAAATATATACTTTTTCTACAACATTGGCTTTTCACTTGTAGTTCGATCCTGAAGTATCTCAGAAAAGGTATTCCTTTCCTTCCCATGTTAGTATTTTTTAATCGTTGTGCCGTCTTGTTGAAAACATTCCACATGCTCAACGCTAACTGCATTAATCTTTTCAGGGAAAAAACTTAAGTGAGAATGCAATAAAATTCAGTGACATGTCACATACCATTTCTCGCAGAATCGTGACCTGTAGTTGCCAAAAAAGTTTTTGGTTACTTGGACAAAAGCAGTACATGCGTCTTTTTCTGTAGGACTGACACTCGACATTAATTATTAATTTCTTGACATCAGGCCCTATAAAAGCCCCCCGCTTTAATTTTGGCATCCCTTAACGCAAGAAACTTCTGTTTTAATAATTTAAAACCATCCATACTCAATGCCGTAACAGTATTTTTTTTATGCAATGACGGCAAAATTATCTTCGGTGGTTCTACGAATAAAGCACTATTTTTGACATATTTCTGTTCAAGCACATATGTAGTATGTAAAGCCCAAAGGTCAAAATTACATTACATTTATGTTTTGCGATGTGATATCAAAAACAATTGAGGCATTACCCTGAAAAGGGACCCATGGGCGTAAGAGCCCTTTTTCCGCAGATAGTTTTAAATAAGCCGCCATGTTGAAACCTTTAATCTCACCTAGTGGTACCAATATGTCAACACTGACCGATTTATGAAAAAATGAAACATGTGAGTAATAGTGAGTCAGCACAGCCAAATTTGGAGGCAATAGTTCAATGTCGCCAGAACCCATCGCTGCTGGTGATTGTTATAGGCAGAAATTCAATTAGAAACAAGAATGAAACTTTAAACAACCTTCTTTTACAAAAACCAAAACAAGCTTTATTTAAGATGCAGTAATACGTACAAAATAATGAGGCAGAGTTGCTAGGTCTAGTGAAATTTCACTAGATCTAGTGATTTTTTCAATCTAGTGATTTAGGGAAAACTTTTGTGAAAATGCCCTTTTCTAGGGATTTATTTTTTACATCCAAAATGTAATTATTTTAAAATTTGAATCTATTTTTTACCATTTAATTTCCTCAATTCCTTTGTGTTTAATTATTTGAAACTCGTTCTACCAATCAGTGACTTCTACCGGTAAATAGACTAACATTAATTAAACCGTTAAATCGTAGTTGCGAATCATCAGCGCAGCGATATTATGCGTCTGTATCGATCGGATTCATTCGGTGAAACGGAACGCGGGGCTTCCCCGGTAGATATTTTGGGACCACCGGCACCGGCGCCGCGCCGGTCAGCGATATTTCTCGTTTAGGCGTTTGTATCGATCGTATTGGCTCGGTGTTTGGTGACTCGCAACACGGGTTGAACGAAACATGAACCTGTTTCACTTTAAACTGGGATGCATTTAGATTTAGATAATTTCTTATACCTAAATTGTTATGATTTTAAAATAACCACAGAACTGTTAAATAATGATAATAAGAAAATGTACAGTAGGTATCTAATTACTTTTAAACAATATTTTACGAATTTAATGACTTATATAAGATTTTCTGCTGTTTTATTATATTTATTCGTGCTGAAAAAAAAAACAGTATATTTCTTACTAAGATTTATTATAAATTAACCCCCTTTAGTTTTAAATCTAGGGAAATTTTAGTGAATTTTTGAAGCACTATCCAGTGATTTTTTAATTTTTGACCTGGCAACACTGTATGGGGTACAAGAATGATGGATCGTTGCTTTGCTCTCAAACATACATTAACCTACCGTTTCAAGTTTGTAAAGGAAGAAATTTAAACATTGACATTTGTTTACAAAGTGTTCCAGCGGTTGGTGGTAAGTTCCACGAGGAAAAAGATGTAAGGGATCTTTTTCCACTAATGCATCAAGAAGACAAACAGTGAATACCTTGGATTTGAAGGGAAGTTTCTATTTGATATTTTGTTTTTACATTTGAATCGTATATCGTGTAAATCTTATGTCATTGTGATACACTTAAAACCTTAATTAAGTATCTAGTACAAGATTATTAGATACTAAATTTTTTTCTCTTAAATCTTGCATTTCTACCTTTATAAAATTGTTCTCCAGAAAAATGACTTATAACAATTAACTGTAAATCGACTAATAGAAACTGTAAACTGCATTTTTTCATAAATCACCTCGTAAATCACATAAATTATTTTGCATGTTGAGATCTCAATTTTCATTTCACTTGCCAATAAATCCAAATTTAAACCCAGTGTTGAATTCAGATATTACTTAGGTACCAAACTTTTAATTTACCTTTTTTCAAAATAGAAGTTTTTTATGGGCCCTTCTTCCGAATAATGCCCCAATTGTTAAGTTATATAATCTACAAGTCGGTGTAACATAAATTCACTAATCAGACAGACGTAAGATAAAAAAACGTCCTCAAAGTATGCCGTAAAATCAATCACTGGCAACGCTTACCCCATCCACATGAATGGCCAAGTCCTACAGAACAATGAAACATTCAATCTTGTTGGCGGCGCTTTCGAACATGATCTCAGCTGGCACAAACACATTACTTCAGTGGCCACATCGGCAGCTAAAAAGCTTGGTTTTCTCTTTCGAGTCAGAAAATATTTCTCCCCTTCCAACTTATACACTCTCTATGTTTCCCAAATAAGACCTAACTGCATCCACATCTGGGGAGTGGCATCACCTTCGACACTTAACATCCTTGATTCTATCCAAAAGAGAGCCATTCGACTTATGAATGATCCAGCCTTTCTCTCGCTCATGGCGGCGCTGTTTGGGATTTATCCCTTTTCTACCGCTACTTCCACGTATTTTGCTCTGAAGAACTAGCCGGTATTATTCCCCCCTTGACTGTTCCTAACAGAACAACAAGAGGCGCGTTACTGTCCAGCTACAAAAGCCTAGAAAAGACCACTTCTCTCGCTCATTCATACCTAGGGTATCCAGATTATGGAACAAATTGCCTGCAGATGCTTTCCCGTCCCAACCTCCAATCCTTCAAATCCCGTGTCAATAGACTACATTTTCCTTCTCTCCAGACGCCCACGGTACGTTAGTACTTAGGCTTGAAGTCTACGTGGGATGTCTTAGATAACAAAAAAATCACGCATGTCTTGAATTATTACTCTTACAAGGTAACATATGGTAAACGGTATAGGCGAGGGTATACATAGGTGAATGAAAAATAGAACTGTCAAGTTCTAAAGTTTTTATTTTTAAGAAAATTAAATATGGTAATCACAGCAGAACAAAAAGCTTTTATGATCGAAAGTTACCTTAGAAATGGTAGAAGGGTTGATGGACAGTGGGTTTATTCAACACGAGACGCCGTTCAGGATTTTCAAACAGAATTTCCACAGATTTCGACCAGTTTCGCCAACTTTTGACTAGATCTGTGGCTTTGTTTATAGAACAGGAAGTGTAAATAGAAAAGAAGGCAGTGGGAGACCCAAAATTCGCACTGCACAAAAAGTAGAAGAATTGAGGCAAATTGTTAATGAACACCCATAAACCCCTATTCGACGTTTAAGCCAGCAAGTAAATGTATCCTACGGAACCTGCAATACAATCCTGAAATGTGACCGGCATATGCACGCTTATCGTCTAAGCTTAGTCGCAGAATTGTTACGAAACGACAAGCCGCAGTGAATGCAATTTTCAGAATGGTTTATGGGTAATTTGCGTATTAATGAAAACGTATTTGAAAAAATCTTTTTTACTGACGAGGCATGGTTTTACCTCTCTGGTTATGTAAATTTCCAACAAATGAGAATATGGAGTTCTGAAAATCCACATTTTTTTATAGGGAAGCCTCTGCATTCACAGAAAGTTGGCGTGTGGGCGGCCATATCGAAAAGAAGGTTAATTGGACCGATTTTTTTAAGGGACTCTCAGTCGGCGCCATACCGTAATGAAATTTTAGAAACTTTTGTAAACGCATTAGATGATGAAGATATGTGACACGGCTACTTCCAGCAAGACGGCGCACCAATTCACGTAACTCTTGGTAATTCAAATTTTTCGAAGACCGAATCTTTAGTCGTAATATGTCAGTTAGGTGGCCACCACGGTCCTGCGGTGCGACTTTTTTTATACCCACACATTAAAAACTCGGTTTTCAAAACTCCTTTCAATTTAAAATTCAGAAGACCTACAGGCTAGAATTAAAAATAAATTTTAAGATATTAACAACTCCCCCCAAGTGCTCACCAATGTTTTTGATGCTGTAAAAAGAAGAATGAGAACATGTTTGGAAGTAGAAGGTGGACACGTCTCTAATTTAGTTTAAATTTATAACGTTTAGTTTCTTTGTTGTATGTTTTTTTTTAAATTCTGTATTATGCAATGGCAATGTGCTTTGCAATAATGTATACGACACACTTTGAGGATTTTTTTTGGAAGTGACTCCGCAGCCGGCGCCGGTTCCCAAAATGTTGATGCATGGATACCGGCGCCAGCACCTGGGTACAAAATTTCTCGGGTGCCAGCAACGCTTCAGATACGGCCAAAATGGAATGCCGGCAGTTCTAACCTAAAATAATTATAGTTACGTATTTTAAATGATATGTAAACATTGTGTTGTTGTAGTTTTGCGTAAAAACTATAAAATATGAGTGTGTGATTAATTTTCTTCATATATGAATAAAACAAATTTTAATTGTGTTTTGGTGGAATACAAGAAAGCCAAAAACAATGAGTTTTGGTTGAGTGATAGCAGAACAAATGACAATCAAAGACAACGGAATCCTAATAGTGTGGTGGATATTAATCCGGCTCTGAAATAGAATTATCTGCGATTAGCCTGTGTTAAAAGTGGAAGACCATTCAAGACAAAAAATAAAAAGTCAACAAGGAAGTGTTCCATGTGTAAGGAAGGCTGCCAGGCTAGCATTTTCTTGAAAGTAAGTGAGTGGAAACAATTTCTATGCATCCTGGGGATTGAACAAAATCACAATCATACTTCATCCAAAGCTTATTTCAATTTTCTAGCAAAACAGAGACGCAGAGTTACAGATCCATACTCTGCTATATAGTTATTTCTACCTCAAAAAATGGCAATATGTCCATAGAAGACAATAATTCCAATCAAATTGATATCAGACAAATTGAACACTCTTACTGAAGGTATGAAAAGTTTGATTACAATACATATGTGCCAACCACGATCAAAAGTTTCAATTTAAAATAACTTAAACATGTTCTTCAGTGGAATGTCTAAGTTCAGAAATGGGAAAAAAGGTATATGAAGAACAGCCTAAGTTTGAATTACGAGACATACAGATACCAGGAAAGGTCAAAAAACGTGGACGTCCGAAGAGACTTGGAAATACAGTAGGTAATAAGGTTGAATCGCAAAAGGACTAAGAAAGCGAAGACTCAATTTTAGGAAAAGTTTGATGTTTATTTTTCTTATTTCTACCCTTAAATTCGCAGAATAGTAACAATTGTTATATTTTTGTAGGGAGATTTAAGTTTCGTTAAAGTTTACACTATAACAAATTATTATTTTTTGATTGAATTAAGGTATTTTGATTCTCATCTTATTTTGATACTAATTTTCTAATGCGGCGCCGGCATCCATGATGGCTGCCGGCGCCGGCAGCGAAGTAACTTCCTTTTTTTTGTGTTACGTTATGTAGAATGTCAGTGATTGTTCAGCGTTTTTACTGAGAAATGCTAAAACCATTTTTAAACGGTCTAACACTTGGTCTAACTATAACATTCGTTGACAAACCATGTCATCGAAAGTCATATCACTCTAGTTTTGGTTTGTTTAACTTGTTGAGGTTGGCAAATACGGCACACTCGCCTTCACATAATGGATTTATAATTACAAATATAATTTAATTTCTTGAACAATTAAATTTCTGTATCTCCACAACGGTGTAATTAAGGAGAATTATTTAATAAAACCTGTGTGCTTAAATAAAATAGCTTCAGCAATGATGCTCTGAAGTTTGTCAATGTACTAGTACTTTTGACTCACCCTGTATATCATAAAAATCTTTATATCCGCGCCAATAACCTAACACAGCGTAAAATCCTATAGTCAAGTAAGTTCCCCTATCTTCATTTTTGCCTTGTTTAAAATCATTCGTAAATCAGTACAGGTTGATGTATTGAGTAGGTACCTATACTCGGCAGTGTATATTATCTATTGTATATCGTCGGTGAAAAGTGTTAACCTGCTAACTCAACTTATAGGTCAAAATGGGTTTTTGGCATTATTAAAAAGAGGAAAAACTATTCTACTAGTAAGAAAAACGCTTTCTCCTTTTAAATTATAAATAAATGGATATTTTGTGTCCATAATTCATGCTACCTCCACGCAATTCAAATTTACCCGACGAAATGCTGCTATTTCCGGTATTTCCGTTCTGTTTATATCTATACAGCCACGTGGTTTTGTTTACTCCTGTGTTTTTTGCGATTGTATTGGTTTCTTCTAATGTATCTGCTATTCTGTTGATTATTAATGGTAAAAATATGTATATACCATACTTTTATAAAAGAATATTAATAAAAATGTCGATCATTTATTGGAAATTAATTATATTATGCTGATGGAGGGTTAATATTACTTATAGAACTTGAGTTAGCAGCTATTTTACATTTTATGAATTTTCTATTAATGTATGAAGCTGCTATCTCTAAAAATTTGCCAATAAAAAATTAAATTATTTAAAAAATGACTTTTTCATTTTTCAATAGGTGTGTTTATTGCTTGCCAATAATATGACGCAAATTTACATTTATAACAGGTATAATAATTTATCTAGGCGGTTTTAATGCTATCCTGTAAAATTGGTTAAAATGGAGGTAGCAGGTTAACACTTTTCACCGACGATATTGATTTTTTATATCATAGAAATGCGTGCAACAAGCCGTCTAACATCCCTTCGTTTATTATAGACGGTTATAATTTTCCCTGGTCGGTCATAGACCTCGACACAGACCTGAAAGTGAGCAGTGATGTCAATGACGCCAGACAAAGGTATACAAAGTTGTTTCCGAGGCGGTTTAAAAATCAATAATCACTTTGCATGTCTTACTCCGTTTTGTCCCCTGCTCTTATTTCCAATTTATTTATTAGGAAAAGTCCACGCAAATTACAAGCACTTGTAAAATATAAATACCCCAGTAAAGAGAGAATTGTGCCCTTTCTGAGGCCTAGGTAAATCAAACAAGTGTATATTATGTTACCGGTAAAGTCCGTTTCATCGTCATACTTAAGTTTGCCTAGGCAAACCGCACATTGTCGGGACGTTTTGGGCAAAGTCCGAAATTGTTCTCTATTTCGGAGTTTGCCTAGAATGTAACCCGGCAAACTTAGGTTTGCCAAACACGTTTTAGGAAAAGTCCGAAATAATAAATTTGTGACCGTTACGTCGCTGTTCATTTTCTAGTCGTAACTAGTTATAGTCTGTCTGTAGACCGAAATTCAATCGTGTAAAGTACAATGACGTTGGTGCCGGCGGAGGGAAAACTTTTAGGTAACCACTGGTTGTTAATGAAGTCATACGAGGCTCGAGAGAGACGGCGACGCAACAATCTTTTCGCCGGCACCAACGTCATTGTACTTTAAGGCGGCTACAGACGGCATGGCAAGCCTTGGCCAATGCCCGCTCGTTCCAACGTTGGCGCATCGTGTGGATGCAAAACATATGGCAAAGCAAAGCCAACGTTGGCGCTGGCCAGGGTTCGCCTAGTAAGCGGTAATTTCGACACACATCAAAGGGACTTGTTGAAGCTCGCCAGTGGGCTTGATCGCCGTACACACGTATTCAAAATCACTTGCAGACATTCTGCAGAATTTAATGAACTTTAGAGATGCCTCCTTTCTCAAATCGCCAAGTAAATCACTTTCATTGTACCTAAAAAATTATTTGTAGTGTGAATGTTCATTTAAATATTATTTAGTTAACCTACGTTGTCCTACTTAGATAAAGCGAATTAGTCCACCACCTGCGTTTTTTTCTTTTTTTAATAGTTTTTGATAAAAATAATGCAGCTGAACTTAAAAGTAGAGGAGACGCTGCTATCACTTCATCATCGGACTCCATTTTGTCTGTCTTGTATAGTTTGCCCAGCGGTAATTGACACTCGAAAGGAATGATAAATAAATCTCTATGATGCCGTAGGGAACTTTTAAAAATTCGGAATACTAAAAAACTATGTAGTCCGCGTACGCCTATAGTTTTTTAGCATTCCGAATTTTTAAAAGTTAACAACGGCCTCACAGGAATTTTTTTCCTTTCTTTTCGAGTGTCAATTACCGCTGGGCGAACACACTTGTAGAGATTCGCTTTCACTTGCCTCGAAAACACTGGCAAAGATAAAACATGTCGTGTGTACGGTTGTCGGTGCGCGAATATCAAGCAAAGACCAATGTCTCTACAAACGCTGGTTGAAACGCTGGCCAAGGCTTGCCATGCCGTCTGTAGCCGCCTTTACACGATTGAATTTCGGTCTAATACGTCGCAGGTACACACGCACTGCGCTGATTGTTTAAGGTGGCATTTTCCGATCGCGTCGCATAGTGGTCAACTTTTCACATGGTTTTTCGGCTTTAAAATTTTTAACAACAAGATTATAAGTATATTAAATATAGATTAATATCCTGCAAGCAATTTTTAGTAAATTATTTAAAGTTTCAACGTGTGTAATGATTTCATTCAGAAGATTAATATTTTAAAAGATCTAAGGTAACTTTTTTTCTCACACTACACTGAAAAAATCTTTGGACTTTTTTTCACACAAAATTGTAGCAAAGTCTTTGTAGAACAATTTACTCTAATTGGATTATTAGTAACAACAGTTTTTATACATTTTCATCCACTTGTAGCAAAATTTGCTACAAATTGGTCTTGGAGGTTTTTGAGAACAAATTGTTGGAAAAAGGTACACAATTGTAGTGAAATGTCCCGCAATGTCTTTTCAGTGTATTAACTTAATGAAATACGATGAAATAATGTTATTTACAGGCTCAACATCACTAGTATACCAATTATCATGATACAACACAAAGGTAAGAACATATTCCGGACTTTTCCTAAAACGTGTTTGGCAAACCTAAGTTTGCCGGGCTACATTCTAGGCAAACTCCGAAATAGAGAACAACTTCGGAGTTTGCCCAAAACGTCCCGGCAATGGGCGGTTTACCTAGGCAAACTTAAGTATGACGATGAAACGGACTTTACCGGTAACATAATATATACTTTTCATCGAGGGGGAAAACATCCTAGGTTAAATCTTGGTATTACGTGGCAATACCATGGTAATACTTGGTATTCCCTGGTAACAAAGAGGTATTATCCGGTATTACTAAGGTATTCCAGAAGTATTATAAGGTAATCCTGTTGTATTACATAGGTATTCCATAGGTATTACGAGAAATATTGTTAAATGTAGCAGATGCGCATGCGCGAGCGCTTGCGTTTTTGTCAATCTGATGCCCTACTCTACAGTTTGTTCCGAAATAGATGTCGCATACAGTCCGTTCGTGGGAAAATAAATTTTAAAATAGAATTGGAATTCATTACAGTGTAACCTCTATAATCCAGAAAATTAATTGCTAGGGGGTTGTCCGGATTAGTGATTTGTCTGGATTACTGAATACAAACCAAATCGCATTGTTATGATGTCAAATTTTCAAAACAAACAAAATTAAAACTGAATATACGTTAATTGGTCAACATAAAATTAATCCTCCATAAAAATGAAATAAGTAGATATTTAAGAAATAACCTCTAAATATAATCTAATTAAAGCTCGTTTCAAGCTCTTTCGTTGACCCATTCCCTGCTATAAGCTATTATCGACACCTGCTGCAAGAAAACCCGCGGGTTTTCTTTCAGCAAACTGTAAACAAGGCCGGCCAATATATATATATATATATATATATATATATATATATATATATATATATATATATAGAGGAAGGACAGTAACGGGGTACTGGTAACAAAGTTACAGTATATAACTATGGGAATACCCCAGTGGTTAAAGGAGGAAGCAATAAAAGATATTGGGTGCTTCTAAAGCATTGCTATTTATTCCACGTTCAAGCTTTCGTCTATGATTATAGACTTCATCAGGACTACAAAACAAGAGAAAATTCTGTTACAAGTCTTTCTAATGGCTACAGTCGGTAACACCTACCAGAATACAGCATTAAAGCTCCTTCAGTTGGTCATTGCAACAGGTATGTGGCAACATAACCTCATATTTGTACAATTTAAAAGTGTAAAACATAACATTTAAAATAACTAAAAGTTACAAAATGAGGTCACTGACTTGTTAACAATGTCAGACAGTATAAAAAAGTAACACAACAACTAGAAATACTTCTTTTCAAATACAAGATGATTATCGATTTTTAAAAATTTATTCAAAATCAATAACGTTACTAAAAGTGCTGTCAAATTGCCGGAAATAACATGGCTGACAACTGACAACAGTGACAAACGACAGGAGTGAGAGTTAGCCAACCAAAAATATGCAGAATAGATGTAGTTATTCAAAGGAGAACGTTCACAAGTTAATGTGTTCTCGTTTTTTGTTATTTTAAGTACATCTTGGTTGTGCTTACCCATCCGTCGCCGTAACACACTAAAATTATGAACCAGGCAAGGAGTAGATACCCTTTCAGTCACAGTAAATTCAAAAATCACCACCTCCACTATATGAACATTAATTAAACAAAAAGAACAAAAAAACACACCAAAACAAAGTCAAAAGAAGGAGAAATGGAAATTAGCACTGTCAACATTATTATTAATTTATTAATAAAAGGGGGGGATTGCAGATGGTTCCGCTTATTTTTCTACATAACATTCTGGATATTTTTTATGCTTTGTAGACTTTTGATTAATTAGAAAAGTGTAAATTGAGCTTAATCTGTCTACATCTTTTTTGTAGTTAAGAGAGTTACTACAGTTGCTTATGTAACACATTTCAAGTATTTTTCTCTTTTGGGTACTCTTTTATGAGTCAAGGATTATGGCATTATTATATTGGATTCTATGATCCATTTGATTAACATGCAAACTAAGGCTAGTAGCCTGTGGTTTATTTTTGCAGTCACTTTTATGGAGAGCTAGTCTTTTTGAGAGTTTTTGACTAGTATGTCCAATGTACAACTTGCCACACTCACAAGGTACCCCATAGATCACACCTGATTTTTGGTTATTTGCAGTTTTATCTTTTAAGTTAGAGTAGAACAGATTAAGCTTTTTTAAATTATAGTTGGCAATAACTATATTAAATTTATTGAATATTTTCACCAATGAGGGAGTCAAATTGTGTATATACTGCAATTTAGCATATTTTTTCAAAGTGATATTATCGTTTAAATTGTCCACATTATTGTGATCAGATGTATTATCATTAGAAAATAGCAATTTGTTAATTAATTTTTGTGGGTAAGAATTAGTTAATAGTAAATTTTTTAAAATTAGTAAGTTTTTTTGTATGAAAGCATTGTGAGAAATTTTTGTAATTCTGTTTTTTAGAGCCAGTACTGCAGAAGACAAACAAAATATAGTTAGGTCTCAAGCCACTAACTTAATTACTAACTATATACAATTTAATAAGAATGCTCAATCACCTTCTTATATTATAGAATCAGAAACAAGAAAGTTCTTAAAGAACAATCCTAATTTAATCATTACTCGTTCTGACAAAGGCAATGTTACAGTGGCTATGAACAAAGATACGTATATCAATAAATCCTTAGAATTGTTAAATGATAATGAAACGTATAAATCAATTAATAAAGACCCAACCAACTCTCTTGAACTCAGCTGTAATGGATTGATCAAGCAATTAAAAGATAGGGGGTGTCTCCCTGAAGCAATGGCAAAAGCACTTTTGACTTATAATGGCGTCTGCCCTAAATATTATGGACTACCTAAAGTACATAAGGAAGACATACCTCTAAGACCAATCGTATCATGTGTGGGTGCTTCTACACAACCGCTGGCTAAGTTCATCTCGGGAATCCTTGACAGAGCTTTCACTAATTTTAATAAATTTAGAATCAAAGATACTTTTGAATTTTCAGAAAAAATTAATAATTTCCAATTACCTGAAGGCTTTGTTTTGGTGTCCTTTGATAGTGTCTCACTCTTTACTAACATACCATTACCATTAATAATTAGTATTTTTCAAGAGCATTTCAATCTCATTAAAGAACACTGTGCAATACCAAAACAAGAGTTCATTGATATAATCATTTACCTTTATAATAATACATTTTTCTCTTTTAATGGTAAATTTTATCAACAAATCAAAGGTTTACCGATGGGTGGCGCTGCCTCCCCCTCAATAGCTGAAATTGTTATGAATAAACTGCTGTATTTTGTGACAGATACAGTAGATTTTGAATTCCCTTTCTTGTGTCAATATGTGGATGATTTGCTCACGGCAGTCCCTGCTGATAGAGTACAATACACTCTAGACATATTTAACTCATTTAACCAGAATCTAACGTTCACATTTGAGGGTGAGACAGACTCATCTGTCCCTTTCTTAGATACTTTAGCAGTTAGGAGTGTTGATAATGTAGTCATGTTAGACTGGTATAGAAAGAGTACCAGCTCAGGTAGATACATACCTTTCACTTCATACCACCCACAGAAACAGAAATTGAATGCAGTACTGGCTCTAAAAAACAGAATTACAAAAATTAATTAACAAATTGCTATTTTCTAATGATAATACATCTGATCACAATAATGTGGACAATTTAAACGATAATATCACTTTGAAAAAATATGCTAAATTGCAGTATATACACAATTTGACTCCCTCATTGGTGAAAATATTCAATAAATTTAATATAGTTATTGCCAACTATAATTTAAAAAAGCTTAATCTGTTCTACTCTAACTTAAAAGATAAAACTGCAAATAACCAAAAATCAGGTGTGATCTATGGGGTACCTTGTGAGTGTGGCAAGTTGTACATTGGACATACTAGTCAAAAACTCTCAAAAAGACTAGCTCTCCATAAAAGTGACTGCAAAAATAAACCACAGGCTACTAGCCTTAGTTTGCATGTTAATCAAATGGATCATAGAATCCAATATAATAATGCCATAATCCTTGACTCATAAAAGAGTACCCAAAAGAGAAAAATACTTGAAATGTGTTACATAAGCAACTGTAGTAACTCTCTTAACTACAAAAAAGATGTAGACAGATTAAGCTCAATTTACACTTTTCTAATTAATCAAAAGTCTACAAAGCATAAAAAATATCCAGAATGTTATGTAGAAAAATAAGCGGAACCATCTGCAATCCCCCCCTTTTATTAATAAATTAATAATAATGTTGACAGTGCTAATTTCCATTTCTCCTTCTTTTGACTTTGTTTTGGTGTGTTTTTTTGTTCTTTTTGTTTAATTAATGTTCATATAGTGGAGGTGGTGATTTTTGAATTTACTGTGACTGAAAGGGTATCTACTCCTTGCCTGGTTCATAATTTTAGTGTGTTACGGCGACGGATGGGTAAGCACAACCAAGATGTACTTAAAATAACAAAAAACGAGAACACATTAACTTGTGAACGTTCTCCTTTGAATAACTACATCTATTCTGCATATTTTTGGTTGGCTAACTCTCACTCCTGTCGTTTGTCACTGTTGTCAGTTGTCAGCCATGTTATTTCCGGCAATTTGACAGCACTTTTAGTAACGTTATTGATTTTGAATAAATTTTTAAAAATCGATAATCATCTTGTATTTGAAAAGAAGTATTTCTAGTTGTTGTGTTACTTTTTTATACTGTCTGACATTGTTAACAAGTCAGTGACCTCATTTTGTAACTTTTAGTTATTTTAAATGTTATGTTTTACACTTTTAAATTGTACAAATATGAGGTTATGTTGCCACATACCTGTTGCAATGACCAACTGAAGGAGCTTTAATGCTGTATTCTGGTAGGTGTTACCGACTGTAGCCATTAGAAAGACTTGTAACAGAATTTTCTCTTGTTTTGCAGTCCTGATGAAGTCTATAATCATAGACGAAAGCTTGAACGTGGAATAAATAGCAATGCTTTAGAAGCACCCAATATCTTTTATTGCTTCCTCCTTTAACCACTGGGGTATTCCCATAGTTATATACTGTAAAAAAAAAAAATATATATATATATATATATATATATATATATATATATATATATATATATATATATATATATATATGGAAGATTTCTTGGCATATAGGTAACATATTAAATGTAAATGCAAAGATTTACTTCTTCGCTAGTGCAGCAAGAAGGCCGTAAATGAAAAATAAACCCATCAGCGGGCAAGCTTACACCCAGGGTGGCTGAAGAACAGACCACGTTTTGACCAGAATCAAAGAGAGTCCTTATATCCAAAATGTTCGGAAAGGATGGGTAAGATGTAGTGGCTCGCGCCAACTAGTTCACCCAGTGTTGCTCCAAAAATGTTTGGCTGCTAACACAAAACATACTCGAAAGTATATGTCGATGTCGAATCGACGTCGACGGTACAAATGCACCACTGTACAACAATAGTAGAAAAAATGGAAGATTTCTTGGCCTATAGGTAACATATTAAATGTAAATGCAAAGATTTACTTCTAAGGTTGGGTCCAGAAATCGATAGCAGGAGGTCACCCAGACCAGAATCAAAGATAGTCCTCATTATTTTTATTTTTCATTTACGGCCTTCTTGCTGCACTAGCGAAGAAGTAAATCTTTGCATTTACATTTAATATGTTAGCTATAGGCCAAGAAATCTTCCATGTTTTCTACTATTGTTGTACAGTGGTGCATTTGTACCGTTGACGTCGATTCGACATCGACATCGACATATACTTTCGAGTATGTTTTGTCTTAGCAGCCAAAGATTTTTGGAGCAACACTGGGTGAACTAGTTGGCGCGAGCCACTACATCTTACCCATCCTTTCCGAACATTTTGGATATAAGGACTCTCTTTGATTCTGGTCAAAACGTGGTCTGTTCTTCAGCCACCCTGGGTGTAAGCCTGCCCGCTGATGGGTAAGGGCCCAGAAATCGATAGCAGGAGGTCACCCAGACCAGAATCAAAGATAGTCCTCATTATTTTTATTTTTCATTTACGGCCTTCTTGCTGCACTAGCGAAGAAGTAAATCTTTGCATTTACATTTAATATATATATATATATATATATATATATATATATATATATATATATATATATATATATATATATATATTTATTGAGGTAGGTACCTACCATTTTGTCAAAAGACAACAAAAGAGCTTGAAACAACCTTTACTTCGCTTGTTTGTGGCAAATTTAACGTTGTATGTTTTCTTTTCGACATTTAAAAAACAATGCAAACAAAAATAACAGTTTGCCTAGTGCACTTATCGCCAACGTAAGTAAAATAATACTGCGTGCAGTACATGCAAAATGACAACCGGCTAATATTAAGTCACCCTGACGTCGGACAGGCTCATACAGGAAAGAAAATAGTTTTATTTATTTATCTATTTATTCAATATATACGGCATTACACCATTTTTACAATAAAGTACTTAAAATTAACAAATTACAATCAGATGACGGATAATCGCTATTTCGTTAAGTAATTGAATCAACAATAATTGGCATAGTAGATTAAACAGATCCTGAAAAGTAATAATACCGAGTGAACTAGTTCACACCCTCCGTTCAACCCACAGTCCATCACACATTCTCCCAAAAGCCCTGCGTGACACTGCCAGATCAAGCCCCCCGGAATAGCCATTATAACTTCTTTGCATCCTGGACATAGGACAATAGTATCCATAATTCGTGCGATGATAGGAACACCTAAACAGAGGTCGATGCCTCAAACGGCAAGAACCGATAGGAGCATTAAAATTCAGCAGCGCCAGCAGATCAGCTGATCCACAACGCCATTGACCAGCTTATGTAGGAAACCCAATTCACCGCGTAATCTACGGAATTCCAAGGACTGTACACCCAGCAACCTACACCTATCAGGATATTCCAGACCAGCAACATTCATACCAGTCCTAAAAGCATAGGCTCTAAGAAATCTCTTTTGCACACTCTCTATAGAGTTTATATAAGCCCGGTAATAAGGCGACCATATCAGGGAACAGTACTCCAGGCAAGGTCGTACATAGGCAAAATACAACAATTTAAAAGTCTGAGAGCAAATGGCACTACTATGGCGCGATATAAACCCCAGCCGCCTGGATGCTTGACCAAGAATTTTGATGAAATGACTACGAAAGCTTAGTTATCTATCCAAAACTATCCCCAAATCCCTAATCTGACAAGATCGATTCAACTCATCCCCATTAATGTTATAAACTAATCGTTTAAGGTCGTGAAGCCTGGAGAACGTAATCACTGTACATTTCGATCTATTCAAGCTTAGACCATTTGAGTCAGACCAGGAGATCAGCCTATCCAGATCGCGCTGTAGTCTTTGATTGTCAAATCATTTCTTATAGCTCGGTAGAGTTTCAAGTCATCCGCAAACAGCAGATGGTCAGATTCCAAGTCACTGCCAACGTCATTGGTAAAGAGTTTAAAGAGAATCGGACCACAGTGAGATCCCTGTGGCACCCCCGATGACACCCCGAACTCCCTGGAAAGAAAGTTGTTAACTTTAACACATTGGAATCTGCCCACTAGAAAGCTCTTCAGCCATTCCAGTGCTGTACCCCTGACACCCATCTGTCCCAGTTTGCCCAGCAACACTTGGTGGTTCACCCTGTCAAACGCTCTACTGTAATCAGTATAAATACTGTCCACTTGAAGACCCTCTTCCAGGGACTCGATTAGATATTGCTGGTATTCCAGCAGGTTAGTGGACGTTGAACGTCCCGGGCAGAAACCATGCTGTTCGGGAACAATTACGCCCAGACTAGACAGGGACAGTCGATCAGCCACCAATCCATCCAGAACCTTGGGAATAGTCGATTGCTGACAAATGCCCTATAATTCTGTACATTATCCCTGTCACCAGACTTAAATATTGGGTACATATAGCTATACTTCCATAAACTGGGGATAATTCCCGTGGAGAGGGATAAATTAAATAGTTTAAACAGAGGGTATGCAAGAGTGTATACACAATTTTTTAATATAAAAGGGGGAACCCCATCTGGCCCATATGAAAACGATGGACGCAATTTAGACAGCTCAGCAAAGACATCGCAGAGCCCAACCGAGAAACTACTCACATCGAGCACCTCGCCACTCCTGCAAACTGGGACCTGGAGTCCCTCATCAGAATACCCAGATGCAAAGAAGGTGGCAAACATATTGACGATGTCCTCGCCACTAGATCCCTCACCGTCACCAAGGTGCATTGACTCCGGCAGATCTGAGGATCCTCTCATCCCGCTCATGTGCCTCCAGAATGCCTGAGGGCGCTCCCGAATCGCTCTCTACCTTAAATATATAATTCCTGTAGCAAGCGTCATGCACCCGACTGCATCTCGCTCGTAGCTCCGAGAACTGCTCATAATAGTGTCCCCCACCCGTGTGTTTATACTGCTTATGTACCGATTTCTTTTTTATGATCAGTTCCCGAAGCTCCGACGAGAACCAACTAGGAAAATTATTGCTCTTGAAAGTCTTTACAGGTACAAACATATCAAATGCATAATAGATATAATCATACATTTTTTCACATGCATCAGCCACACTAGAGCAGCTCATAAAAGCATCCCAGTCCAGACAAGCAAAAAACTCATTCATCGCTTGCAGATTGGCACTGCGAAAGTCATAATATTGGACATTATATTTAAGTTTCTTATCTATACCTGTAGGCACATCCATAGCATAAGAGACATGATGATGACTATCATTCAAAAGCCTGTCACTCGCCTCAATCCATTTTATTTTTTTTTATCAGAGAAAACCCAAGACAGAGAGAAGAATATCTGGTACTGATTTCATGCATAAATAATAGGAAGTGACTGTAATGGATCTACCTGGTACCAGTAAACTTGTTACATTTAAAACATTATAGGGTGATTGTTACTTGACTTTGTCAACAACTTTTAAAATAAAGTTTCTATATAAAAAGTTAATAATATTTAATAATATAAACGCATATATTACATGGTGGCAAAAACAGCACCAATACCATATTGGCTAGCGTCAACAGACAAAATTAATTCTTTTTCAGCATCGTAAAATGACAAAACTGGAGTAGCGGTTACAAGCATTTTTAATTCATGAAAACATTGCTCTTGCTCAGAATCCCATAACCATTAATTTTTTTTACTAAGTAACTTTCGCAAAGGATAAGTTGTATTAGATATGTTCGGTAAAAATTTTGCCAGGTAATTAGTCATTCCTAAAAATCTTTGTAACTCGTTTTTATTGGTGGGAACTGACATTTGCGTAATTGCAGATATTTTTTCTTTATCGGGTTCAATACCATCTGCACTCACTGTATGACCGACAAATTTAATTTTATTAACAAGAAATTGAGATTTTTCTTTATTTAGTGTTAAACCAGATTGTGTAATTTTACGTAAAACATTTTCAAGATTTTTATTGTGCTCATCAATATCTTTTCCAAACACTATTATGTCATCAAAATAGACAATAACGCCATTAAGACCTTCAAGTATATTCGAAATGGCCTCCTGAAATAATTCAGGAGCGTTACAAATACCAAAAGGCATTCTTTTAAATCTATATCTGCCAAACGGTGTAGCAATAGTACAGATTTTAGAACTACTTTCGTCCAAGGGAACTTGAAGGAAAGCTGAAGAAGCGTCAAGCTTTGAATAAACTGTTGATTTGCTTAATTTAGAAAACATTTCTTCAAAGTTAGGAATAGGAAAATTTCGTCTTTTAATATACTCATTAAGAAAACGCGGATCTATACATATTCTAATGTCACCATTTGGTTTATTTACAACCACTATTGGGTGTACCCAATCCGTTGGTTCCGAAATTTTTTCTATTAAATCTTGATTTTCCATCTCGTCCAATTTTTGTTTAACTTTTTCTCTTAAAGCACAAGGAATTCGTCTCGCTGCACTAATCCTAGGAACGGCATTCTCTGATAAAACTATTTTACATTTGAAATTTTTCATTTTGCCTATTCCTTTAAAAACTTGTTCATACCTGGTTAACATTTTTACAACACTCTAAAAACAAGAACAATTTTACCAATACACAAAGACCTTTTACGTTGCAGTAGTTTTGATACCAATAACGTAAAAGGTGAGCTACATAAACGGCAACAGCATCAAAAATTTTATTATGACCAAGGTACAAGAAATCTACCAGATATCAAAAAAGGGACATCAGTGTTATTTCAAAGTTACGATAAAAAATTGATTATGGGAACTGTTATAAAGAAACTAAATTTTAGAGACTACATCATTGAGGATGAATATGGAAATCAGTTTAGAAGAAACAGGCAGCTAATCAAACCACTTCATTGTCAAAATAAAAATGGTTTTACAGAAAAATATCCATACTGTTTTCCAGATAACGTAGTTGGAAGAGAAATGGTAAAGGGAAACAGAGCAAATGAAAAAGATGATAGTGAGAGCAGAGCAGAACTTGAACAGGAAGATACTAATATTAATGATGGAATTGAAGTCACCAGATTAAGAAGAAGTCCCAGAGAAAGGAAACCTCCTGTTCGTTTAAATCTCTAAAAAGAGGGCGTGTAATGGATCTACCTGGTACCAGTAAACTTGTTACATTTAAAACATTATAGGGTGATTGTTACTTGACTTTGTCAACAACTTTTAAAATAAAGTTTATATATAAAAAGTTAATAATATTTAATAATATAAACGCATATATTACAGTGACTCCGCTGCCGGCGCCGGTTCCCAAAATATTCATGCATGGATACCGGCGCCGGCACCCGAGTATAAAATTTCTCGGGTGCCGGCAGTTCTAACCTAAAATAAAAACAGTTACGCCTTTTAAAGATATGTAAACATTGTGTTGTTTTAATTTTGCGTAAAATCTATAAAACATGAAAGTAGGTGATTCATTTTCTATATGAAAATTTTAATTGCGTTTTGATGGACTACAAGAAAGCCACAAACAATTTAGTTTTGGTTGCGTAATAGCAGAACAATTGACAATCAAAGACAACTAAATCCTAATACTGTGGTGGATATTAATCCGGCTCTGCAATACTATTTCTGCGGTTAGCCTGTGTTAAAGGTGGAAGACCATTCAAGACACAAAATGAAAAGTCAACAAGGAAGTGTTCTACGTATAAGCAAGGCTGCCAGGCCAGCATTTTCTTGAAAGTAAGTGAACATAAACAATTTCTATGCATCATGGAGCCTGAACAAAATCAGGATCATACTTCATCCAAAGCTTATTTCAATTTTCTAGCAAATCAAAGACTAAATTTGCCAGAAAATGTCAAACTTTACTACTCAAGAAGCCTTGAAGGCTGGGGCAAATAAAAAAATCATTTTAGATATCTTAATTAGAGAAACAGGTTGTAAAATGACATTGAAGGACCTCACTAATCTTGGAAATCGTAGCAAGACTGAGGCAAAGAATTCTGAAGAATGCATGTATATTTTAAGAAATTCATACTATATTGAGATTTTAGTTGATTAAAATGGGCTTTTCAAGGGTTTATTTTTCCAAGATGACGGAATCAAAAAATAAGTGGAATGTTTTCCAAAGATTATTTTTGTTGATGGTACTATCCTTTATAGTCTCTAATGGTACCCATTGCCTGGTAATTCTAAGGTTTGCGACTTACATAATAATGGTAGAACATGGAAGCGGAGTGAGATTGTAGCCATTTGCTTGTTGGCGAACGAGAGGAAGAAGATTATTTTATTATTCGCAGAATAATAATTGTTATATTTTTGAAGCAAGATTTAAGTTTCGTTAAAGTTTCCACTATGATAAATTATTGTTTTTTGATCCGCCGGCATCCATGATGACTGCCGGTTGCGGAGTCACTTCTGCCGGCACCCAGTTCGGCTGCCGGCGCCGGCATCCATGTTGGCTGCCGGCGCCGGCATCCATAATGGTTGCCGGCGCCGACAGCGGAGTCACTTCCTAAATAATATTTGCTTTCTATCACCTCCAAAGCGGCTTGACGCACTCGACTACCGACGTTTAAATAAAGCTGCCACGGGCGTGCGTTGCAGATTTCGGGTTATTATAAAAAAAATGCTGGAAAATAAAAAACACATATGAAAAACCACAATGAAAAGTTTCAAAGGTTCTCCAAAAATGTAGCCACGCGTTAAAAACAGAATAGCAGGTCCGAATAGATGATATAAAGCACAGTGAGAGTAAGTATTCAGACGTGCCGCGCCGCACAAAACTCTCTCTGCTTGCCGTGTTGCTACCGCACTGGCTATTGCCGGGGTGCATCTCTGGGTGTTGCCGTTTGAAAGCCATGGCGTTGTCGAGCTGTCGGGAAGAAGAGATATTCTTCTCTCTATCTTGAGTTTTCTCTGGTTTTATCTTCTTTGCTGCGACCATGTCTTTAAATTTAATCGTGAGAAATTCACGAAGGCTCGCGACTGCCCGGATTAAAGAGGTGCGTCCGGATTATGACTTTTGAAAATGGTGTCCGCATTAAACTGTGTCCGGATTATAGAGGTTACACTATATTTTGCATTATTTTATTGTACTTGCCACTATAAATCGTGCTTTATTATCTTACAAATACCACATAGTCATATTTTGTAAGTTTGAAAAAAATAATATTGTATGTAGGTATCTTTTTACTTAAATTAATTTGTTTGGGCTTTTCTCCGAGATTTTCTCCAACAATTTTTATGTTCTTAGCCCGCTACCAACGCAATGGGCAAACACGAGGGCAAACAGTTGATTTTATGAATGTTTTATAGGGCGAGCATTGAACATAAAGACATTAACGCGAATGAAGTCGCGGGTACCAGATAGTTTATAACAAAGGAATATCTCAAAATCTTACAAATTTTACAAGATCTTCACGAAATTATGAATAGTAATTCTCACCTTTTTCTTAAGTATACTTAGTTACAACATACAAGTAAAGCCTATCCAATGTGGTACCAAAGTAGAACATTATGTTTTTCTATTTAGTTGGATACTCGTCTTATTTTATACATCCAATGAACTTGGTCTATGTTTTTTTTTCTAAAATACTTTATTTCGAAGTTTATTTTATACCGTTTTATATATTGCTAAAAAAATAGAGGAACACTTTCCACATCTCCGTTTTTTGTAGTTTCAATTGTTAACAATATACATATGTCAAGAATAAATGAATAGACTCAACTGTGTTATTAACAGATACGTGTAGCTTTTGAAAGTTAAATGTCCCATATTTATATATTACAAAATATAAAAGTGTTCCTTGAGGTGTTTTTGGGCAGTGTAAATGAGTTTACGAAATGTAAGTAACTTTAGCTAACCAATAAATTTTTTCAAGCACACCGACAGGCTTTTTTCTGATAAGAATAAGAATCCTCAAATTGTGGAAATTAGTTGAAGTGATAAAATCTCGGATAAAATAAATGAACAAAGATTCTCTTAGGTATTTTTGGGGGTATACCAATGGAGGCGGCAGTGTAATGTGTTGAGGATGTTTTTCACGCAACGAAGTTGCGTTCGAATTTAAAGGACTATGGATCGATTCGTATATGAGAACGTTTTAAAGACCCAAATGCTGCCGTATGCTAAGGAGAACATGCCAACTGGGTGGTACTTTCAGCACGATAACGATCGGAAGTATGCGTCCAAGCACATAATGCATAATCCAAATGCGTTTCAACCAAGGTATCCTTTTTTTCAGTGTGGACCCCCATCCTTTAGGTAATCCCTTTTTTGGACAGCTTGGAGTTGTGAATTTGTTTATGTGTGCCATCAGAACTTTTATTTTGTTAGGTCTGTTGTAGGGCTAATAAAATTGGTTATTGGCTTATTTATTATTACTAACCAATCAGCGTAAATCAAGTTTCAGTTACTTGGTTCGATTGAGGATTCCTTGAGGACCAAGGACTTACATTTTTGCGGGAGACATTTTTAAAGAAAAAGTACCTACAAATAAAATACTGATGTCTTTTATGAATTACTTACATTTTTTTTTGTAGCAAATAACTGAGCAGCAACAAAGTTAAAAAAAAAAATAATACGGATTATAGCAGATTACTTATCTTAAAGCATTAGCTGTGATTTTACACTGGGTTTGCTCAGGAAAAAAGACAAGAGAAGAGAAAAAGATCGCGAGGGAATTTAAACAAACGTCAGCAAACACACACAGCAATGCTGACATTTTCCGTGCAGGCTTTGGCGTAACAAACACTTTTTAGTGTTACTTGCTCTAGGGACTTTATTTATTTACCTGATATAATAATAAAACTATCATTGTCCATTACAATAACACTGTTCTTTGGTATGCGAGTATGTTAGATAAAAGACGATTTTCAAACCAATCTTCAAAAAGTTTTGCAGTGGCATCTTCATCGTACTTCAAACTTGAATCTTTTATATGCTTGGAGGATAACCACAAAGTATTTGGAATCCAACCATCCACTGAATCGTCGTGCAAAACTGTTATCATTTTCCTCTTATTTGAAGGAGCTTTCGTTTGACAACTTTGTAATGAGTCCACTCAGCCTTTTTCAAAGTGTCAGGAGTATCATACCATATCTACATCTAACCTGTATTGTTTAACATATTTCAAGTATTGAAAATGCCATCACTGTCGCAATCGCTGCGATTCGATAAAAGACAAATATTTTATTAATAATCCGATTTGAAAACTCCATTTCTGATTAAACTCTCTATAAGCTTGTTTTACTACAGACAAAATTGGTTTCATCTTCGATACGCCGTTTGTTTAGTGACTCCAGCGTAGGCACAACTTTTTTTTCATACATGCCATAGATTATTCTCCTAATTATATCTTTCTCCTGTTTGTAAACACCTTTTTTTCCAGCATAGCTCCGTTTTTCTTTCCTTGATGGGATTAACCACAATATCTTTCACTGTAGATAAATCTACATCGATCAACAAAACTTGCGAATTTGATCTAACAACTGCACTGCCTAGAAGACGGATACAAACTAAAACACTGTATAAAATGTTTCGCAAGGAAATGAATTACAGGTAAAGTTTATAGCGGCATTGACATCATTAAAATATTGGGTTCCAGCCCTGCACCAGATACCTACTTGGAAATTTGAAAGAGTTTTTACTGACGCTTACCTTATACGTAAAGACGTCAGCAGCGGGTTGCCACTGAAGACCCAAAATTTTTACGAAACTGTCTTGGGTATCATCAAAAGAGATGGTATCAATCTGGAGTGAATCTTTCGGTAAATGTGCCAGCAATTGTAAACTATTGTTTGCCCATTTTCGCAACTCAAAACCACCTAGTTTCAGCAGTTCAATAAGCTCATACTGAAGTTGTAAGGCTTCTTCGTGAGTATTACAACTGCAAAGTAAGTCATCTAGATATATGGAGTCTTTCAACGCTCGACCAGCAAGCGGAAAAGTGGTTTGGTTATCATTAGCCACTTGCAAAAGAGTGCGAATGGCTAAAAAGGGGCTGACGTAACACCATAGGTTACTGTGACTAAACGGTAATCTGAATCTGTCATAGATTCTTCTGGAGAGAAACGAAATAAGATTCTTTGATAATTGCGGTGTTCCTCAGTTCCTCAAGTTTTCTGACATTAGGTAACAAGAAGGTTGTTTTTCAGTCAATAAGTTAACGGTATATTTTGAAACGAGCTATACATAATAGATTATTTCTTTATTAAATTTAGCACAGCTGAAACCTTTCTATAAGCTTAACTTTTATAAACATTTTACTGCTTTTATTTGGAGCTTTATTCCATCAGGATTAATTAATTTATAAATAAAAATTGTAGTTAAAATTATTCAAACAATCTTTTAAACGTAAGGATAAAATGTTCTTTTTATCTCTATTAGGTAAGTAGGTGTTAGATAATAACGCAAATTTTCAACTTTAATTTTTTATGTATAGATTATCTCTCTAATCCAATTTAATCATTTCTTATATGTTGAACTTGTTAAGCATGTTTACAATGTTCTCCGAAATTTCTATGTCGAGATCAAGGTCTACTACCTATTATCCTGTCAAACTATCAATCACAGCAAGAGATTTAATATGTATCGTAGTACTACGTACTGAAGTACTTTTACTTTTCTCTTGAATATGAGTATAAGCCTCGGTGTAATGTGTAAGATTTATATTAATTATCAGTAACAGATAACTTATTGATAATGACGGTTTTGCAAAATCATGTTATAATAGCAGTGTTTTAACATCCATTGGGGTATCAAAATGAATGATACCATTTCGTTCACATATTTATTCACTGTAAACGTTAATTACGCCAATTATTCTGAATTTTAGAAATACTTAAGGAGAAATTTGTGTAAACTTTTATGGCGACATCCATTGATACTGTACCTACCTATTTTCCCATTGAATATTTCTTTTTTTCTCTCTCTCTCTCTCATTATTTGTGTGGCAATTTTCTTTTTATTTTCTAAAGAAAACTCTATATACCCCTCAGCCATAGTGCCGCTTTTCCACCTACCACACATTTTTAGTGTACACAATTATTGTTTATACAGTGAGGGCATAAAGTCTGGAAACACCTAGTTTTTGACGAAACTATACATTTTCGGAAGAAACGCCGAAATACGTCGACTTTGTTCTCATTTTCTACATATTCTAAAAATATTTGATTATATACAGGGTGTGCCATAAAAGTTGGGCATTTGTCAAATTTGATTTTTTAAATAGAACACCCTGTATATTATTCCATTTTTGAATAGTGCGTTAGAAAATTAACATCTTTTGTATAAACCACCCTTCCTCTAAAGTCAATTGTTTGCGAGATATTGCAACTTGAAAATTGGTAATTCTTACACCTTGAATTATTGCACTACCCTGGAAACCAGCATGTCCCATTATGATAGTTGTGTCAAAAATCAAACACATTTAAATAAGATAGTAATTTGTATCTTAAAATATGCTTTCCGAGACCCAAAGAATTGAAATCCTTATGATGTTTGGCTGGGGAGATCGTCGTAGGCATCTTGTGATAATGCGTTATACTAAAAACCCGTACTGATTCGTAAAACACTTTAATGAAAACCTAAAGCTATAAATAATGATTATAAATACAAAAATGGTTCTAGCTAGTTAGCGTCTTTTAGTCTTTAATCTAAATGCACGTATACGTTCACGTTGTTGACTTATGGAACACTGCCCTTCATCCCGCCCATAAAGTTCTACCTACGGCTTGCCCTCTGCAGGGGTAGGACCACACATCGCGTCGAAAAGTCAATGGCGCGCATAGTTTTTTACATCCTCCCCCGGCGGTCAAGGGTCAACTTCTAATGGATACAGAAGTTGTACTGGCCTACGAAGTTTCATACCGTTGCTCGTTTGGACTTCGCAAGCACGTACTCGTCCATCTCTTCCGTGATATACATCTGTTACTCGTACCATCTTCCAATGAAGCCTAGGAAGGTGTTGTTCATATAACAGCACAACATCTCCTTGTTTAATAGTTCTAGACTTAACTCGTTCGTATGGTGGGCAGATCTGAGTTGCTGAAGATAATCTGTACTCCAACGTTTCCAGAATTTTTTCACTATTGATTCTCTTATCTTCCACTGTTTTAGAATAATATTTCGCTTAATTTCTGGTAAGCTTAAATCTATAATCTTAAGTCCACTATCTTTAGGACCAATTAAAAAATGCGATGGCGATAAAATTAGCAAGTTGGTAGGATCGTCGTCGATATAAGTTAAGGGCCTTGAGTTAACTGTGGCCTCAACTTCAGTAAGTATTGTTTGTAATTCGTCATAACCAACACAAGCCTTTTTCAGTGTAATTTTTAGGGCTTCCTTAACTGTTTTTACCATACGTTCCCAAAAACCACCCCACCATGCTGCTCGTTCCACAATAAAACGCCATTCTATTCTATGGGTTTTTGCCACGTCCTGAACTGTATTGCTCGATAATATTAGGGACAGTTCATGCAGCTCCTGTGCAGTTCTTCTAAATGTTTTTGCATTATCGGAGTACATAACAGCAGGTACCCCTCGACGTGAAATAAACCTACGTAAGCCTCTTATACAGCTTTCAGTCGTTAAATCTGGCACTAATTCTAAGTGTACCGCTCGCACCACTGCACACGTTAAAAGCATTACATATACCTTTATTTTCCTATTGTCTATGGTAACATATAGCGGTCCAGCAAAATCCACCCCAGTAATATTAAATGGATTTGCCATAGTCAATCTATTTTTAGGCAAGGGCGCAAAAGGCTCATTTCCAGATTTACCCTTCAATCGTTTACATTGGAAACATTTTCCATACACAGATTTTACTTGTTGACGGCCTTGAACTATCCAGTACCTTTTTCTTGTCATTGCTAATGTTGAATTAACTCCACTGTGCATAGCTTGTATATGACAATTTATAATGACTTTCTTTGTAAAAAGTGTGTTTTTTGGTAATATGATTGGATGTCTGGTTTCGTACGGTAAACAAGCTTCTTCCAGTCTGCCACCAAACCTTAATATACCATTATTGTCCATAAACGGGTTAAGCGTCAAAATGGATGATTTTGAACTCAACTCCTTTGCGTTGGATAATGATGTTATTTCCTCAAGATACTCCATTCGTTGCGTTAATTTAATCCAGTATATTTCAGCATTGTTGAGTTCTTGAACTTCTAGAGGGCCTCTTATCTTATCCGTTCCTTTTTTGGCGTTATTTACGAAACGTTGTACATATGCGGTTACTCGCAAATCTTTGTTAAGATTTTCAAACCTTTCTAGTGACATAATAGGTTCGTTAATAAGTTGTTTTTGTAAAGTTTCTTCTTTTGGATTAATAAGAAAACTTGAGACTGTATTATCCAAATTTTCATGGTATTCATCGTTAGGCCAACATTGCGATCCCCCTTGTAACCATTCTGGACCACGTATCCATAATGTAGATTGCATTAGTAATTTCGCTGAAACACCTCTCGTTAGTAAATCTGCTGGATTGTCAGCGCTTGGGCAATACCTCCATGTTCCTTGAGTTATGTTTTGTATCTCGGATATTCGGTTCTGTACATATACTTCTCGTTTTGCTGCTTTACCTCTTATCCAGTATAGTGCTATCTTGGAATCAGACCACATCGTTATTGACCTAATATTTAACGTTAAATTTTGTAAAATGTAAGTTTGCAGTCTTGCAGCACACAAAGCTGCTGTCAGCTCTAATTTGGGTAATGTAAGTTCCTTATTACCTTTTTCGTTAATGGGTGACACTCGATTTTTGGCTAAAAAATTACATTCGTTAAGGTGCAAACATCGTAGGTACGCCACTGCTCCATAGGCCCTCAAACTAGAATCTGCAAAAATGTGTAGCTCCACCTCATTCGTTTTATTTTGTAAAACTACTCTGGGAATTTGAAAATTTGCCAATGATGCAATTTCCGAAGACCATTTAAACCAATTAGACTGTAATTCTTCGGGCAAAACTGCATCCCAGGATAGCTTTTCTCTCCACATATTCTGGAGTAATATTTTTGCTCTTACAGTGAATGGTCCAAGCATACCTAGTGGGTCGAATATCCTTGCAATAGTTTGTAGTACGTTTCGTTTGGTTGGTAAATTATTGAAACTTTCGTTGGTTGAAAAGTTTATCGGAACCGCTAGTTCATCTGTGGCGGTATGCCATAAAATTCCCAAGACTCTTTTGCATTCCTTTACTAATTTTAGATTATCTTCTTCTTTAAATCGTTCAATCATCGTTTGATCGTTCGAGCACCATTTTCGTAAGTTCATATTGGCAGCTTTAAGTATTGTCCTCGACTCGTTAAATAGTTGGCTGGCTTCATCTGCAGTACTGACTGAAACCACTAAGTCATCCACATAAAATGATTGCAATAAATAACTGGTCGTTATAGAAAACTCTTCGGGTTGATCCAAAAAATGCTTTCTTAAAGTAGCCGATAAAATAAATGGACTGGTAGTTACTCCAAAAGTAACTCGTTTCATTCGATATGTCGTTAAATTCGTCAGTCCTGACGTTGATTGTGTTTTATTATTTATTGGCTCATCGTACCACAAAAATCGATGTGAATCTCGATCCTGCTCTGCCAGTCCTATTTGTAGAAATGCCTTTTCAATGTCTGCAATAAGACCGATAGAACCCAGTCTAAAGTTCAATAGAATCCGCACTAAATCGGGTACCAAATTTTCTCCCGAATATAATTGTTCGTTTAATGACAATAGTCCAGGGGCGTGGGCCGACGCATCAAAAACTACGCGCACTTTCGTAGTGTCCTTGTCGTCGCGATATACTGGCCTATGCGGCATATAATAGGCCCGTTCGTTCATTATTTCTTCCGATGCCTTTTCGGCACAATCACCAACTAAATACTCGCGTATCGCCTCGTCATACTCGCATAACTTCTCGTTTCGAAGCAATTTAGAAGTTAAGTTTTTTACACGCACTAAAGTTCGGGCATAATTTGAGTCCAATGGTTTATTGTCCTTCCAAGGCAGTAAAACTTCATAACGTCCGTTTTTAAACTTAATGTTGTCATTCATAAAATCCGTTGTAAAATCATCCTTTATCTGTTCGGTTAGGTTTATGCCAATGGTTTCTAATGACCAAAACTGTTTCAAATCGATGTCATCGCCTTCAGCCTGCACGTGTAACACTGTTGCCAAGTTGAAGTTTACCATAAATTCTGACGCCGCGTCGTCGTTTCGGTTAGAACCAAGTAATGTCCATCCCAATTTTGAATTTACAGCTGTCAGATCTTCTGAAAGGCGGTGCGTTTCTCCAGTAACTAATTTCCAATAGTTATCTGCACCAACTAGGAGAGCTATACCCGGGACTAAATAGTCTTTAAATGGCCTATCTGCAAGATGATGTTTTGATGAGAAATCTCGAATAATCGGGTCGTTTGTGATGGTGGCTGTAATACATCAAAACATATTTCGGGTACTTCTATGGCGTTGATTTCTATTATTTCGTCGTTATATTGGCTTTGTAATTTTATTTGAACTTTATTACAAAGTCTAGCAGGTGCACGATTTCCTTTCCCAAACGATTGGATTGCAATCCTATGTTTATCAGTGATAGGTAAACCAAGCTGCCTTGATAAACTCTCTTTAATAAAGGTAAGTTGACTCCCTCCATCAACAATAATACGGATTGACATTTTATTTGTATTGTTGTCCGACAAAATAAATGCAGAAGCCGTTTTTAATTAAACATTATCAATACGTTCGTTGGTTATTAATGTCGTTGAGCAACCACTTGGTGGATTAGAGGATCTGGCAACATCGTTATTTCCGTCTGTTCGCTTTTTATATTGGGGATCACACATCGATGAAACATGCCTAGATTTACATTTCGAACAAGATACACTTGATTTACAAAACTTAGAATTATGATTAGGTTTCAAGCATCTGAAACAACGCCGGTTTTGCTTTAAAAAGTCTTTTTTATCGTTAATATCTATGGAACTGTTACAATCTTTAGTTAGGTGGCTTTTTGCTTTACAAAATAAACAACTTTCGTCCGCACTTGTCAGCAATCCCGCCGCGGTAAATTCGTGGTCGTTCCGTTTATTTTTATAACGGTTAAAATGTCTCTCTTTATCTTTAATAGTATTGTCCCCTCGATTTTCGTAATCGACAGCACTCCTTGCCTGATCAATAGAATCTATTTCCACTTTAATAAACAATAATAAGTCCGCAATTTGTTTATTATAGTCCACGTCCTTTTTGGTCAAGCTGACCTGCGAAGATTCACTGGCTACTGATGTACTACCGTCCACCTCAACGTCCGTTAATTTATGTTTATTAAATGAAATTCGCAGATTATACGGTAAAGCTTTAAATAAAATAGATTTTACAAGAAGTCCATATTGATCAGGTGATATACCGAGTGTTGTTAATGACCGCGTCACTGTTGCCGCCGTATTATAAAGTTTTCGTAAGGCACTGATGTCTCTTTCATGTTTTACTTGCGTTATCGATAAAAGTTTTTGTATATAATTGTCCACAATACGTTCCGTGTTGGCATACTCGCCTTTTAATAGTTCTATAGCATCTTGATAAGAGGAGTGGCTGCTCGTTAAACCGGATATCGTTAAGGCAGCTTTTCCCCTCAAAAATGATTTTGCATCGTCTAGATCGGTATTTTCGTGAATTGCGGGAAGGTACTGCTCCCAAAATGCTGGCCAGGATGCTATATCACCGTCAAAATTCGAAATATTAAGTTTAGGTAGTCTTACCTTAAATTTTCCTGGGTTATTTTGTACGTTATCAACACCTTGAGATCTACCAAACTGTGATACCTGTTCCTCGTTATTGTCGTTGATTGGCGTAGGCGTTGCGTTCAGGTGTTCGATTTCCCGTCTCTGGCGATTTTCAAGTCTTGCAATGGCCTCCACTGCACTGTCGTTGTATTCCATAATTTTTAAGCACTCACTTTCAAGTTCTTCCTCTTTAAAGTTTGGAGAAAGACGTTCGTTAAGTCTGTTTAAATCCGTTTGTATAGATCTTATACGCGCGATAAGAACCGGTAGCTCGTTAATGTCAATATTTTCCTTTTTAATTATATCGTTGGCGTTGTTAACCAATTTGGTTAATTGCGTTCGGTACGTTTTGCGCAAGACTAGATCCATTTTTTCGACGTTTTTTTTTAACCCGTTACAACGTTTAAACTATAATTTTCACTAAAGTCCCTGGTTTCGGCACCAAAATGTGATAATGCGTTATACTAAAAACCCGTACTGATTCGTAAAACACTTTAATGAAAACCTAAAGCTATAAATAATGATTATAAATACAAAAATGGTTCTAGCTAGTTAGCGTCTTTTAGTCTTTAATCTAAATGCACGTATACGTTCACGTTGTTGACTTATGGAACACTGCCCTTCATCCCGCCCATAAAGTTCTACCTACGGCTTGCCCTCTGCAGGGGTAGGACCACACATCGCGTCGAAAAGTCAATGGCGCGCATAGTTTTTTACACATCTTGACGAAGTTTGCGAACTTTTTAATAACACACATCCAGAGCGACAAGCAATTACAAAATCGACGGTCAGCAAAATTATCAAAAAATTTCATGAACATGGGACTGTAAAATATCTGCCCAGGACAGGTAGGCCCAAATTAGATGATAATATTAAATTAGATGTTTTACTCAGTTACAACGAGAATCCACATTTGTCAACCCATCAAGTGGCATTAGATTTAAACGTGTGTCAGTCATCAGTGAAAAATATTCTGCATAAAGAGAAATATCATCCACACAAAATAAGACTAATACATGAATTAAACGAAGATGACTGACTATGACCGCCGACTCCAGTTTTGTGAAAATATGCAACAACGGTGCAACATGGATCCCTTGTTTTGTGCAAATGTTTTATTTTCGGATGAAGCTACCTTTTTTCTCAATGGTACTGTCAACCGGCAAAACTGTAGGTATTGGTCTAAAGAGAATCCCCATTGGGCTCAAGTGGCTCATACGCAACATCCCGAAAAAGTCAACGTTTGGGCAGGAATATTTCAAGACCAGATTGTTGGTCCCTATTTTTTTGACGAAAATTTGACCGGCCAAATGTATCTAGACTTTTTGCAAGTAGAGTTAATTCCTGCCTTACCTCAGCGGTATCCAGGTGATGAGCCTGATACACCAGCCTTAACAATGTGGTTTCAACAAGATGGGGCCCCACCTCACTATGCGCTAGCTGTTAGGCAATATCTCAACGAGATATTTCCTAACAGGTGGATAGGACGTCGTGGCCCCATAGAATGGCCTGCGAGGTCACCGGATTTGACCCCCCTTGATTATTTCCTGTGGGGTTATTTAAAAAGTAAAGTTTACTTTAACAGACCTCCTAACATAGAAGCTTTAAAAAATCGTATAAGGGATGAAATTCGGCAAATTTCATCACCTTTCATCCGTAACGTACAAGAGGAGTTTATGGATAGGCTAGGATATTGGCGGGAAGTTAACGGTCAACAATTTCAGCATTTGCTGCGTTAAAATTGTCTCAGTTGGATTGTTGTTAAAATAAAAATGTGTTAAAGTATTATTTGACTTTATTTAATTTTGCGGGCTAACAATTTTCAAGTTGCAATATCTCGCAAACAATTGATTTTAGAGGAAGGGTGGTTTATACAAAAGATGTTGATTTTCTAACGCACAATCCAAAAATGGAATAATATACAGGGTGTTCTATTTAAAAAATCAAATTTGACAAATGCCCATCTTTTATGGCACACCCTGTATATAAGCAAATATTTTCAGAATGTGTAGAAAATGAGAACAAAATCAACGTGTTTCGGCGTTTCTTCCGAAAATGTATAGTTTCGTAAAAAACTAGGTGTTTCCAGACTTTATGCCCTCACTGTATTTGGACCGATAGATAACTTTTTTATTTGATGAGATAGAAAAATGTTTTAATTGTAGATTTGTACAAGAACCATCAGGAAAAGTAACTGAAAAATTAATTGAAGATGAAATAAGTGAGTTTAGAAAACTAACGTTAAGTTTTTTCAGGCGGCTTACCATTATATTTTTTCTAAATTTTACTCGCCAAGAGCTCTATTTTATGTTAAGTTACCCGATGCTACACTGATGTTCCTATAATTTAAAAAAAAAAACCAAACTTAAGTAATTTTCCAGACCCTTCGTATATGAGTTAGGTAATGCAAGTCGTATAGGGTTTCTCTGGAAACATCGACAATCTTTAGTTAAGTGACAGGTGCTGTAGTCATTCAAAGAAAGTTTATTTTATTATTAGTTTATTTCTTATGGGCTACAGTTAGCATGTCAGCAAGAAAAGGTTGATATAGTAATACAGTAGCGCTCAAAAGTATTTTGACAAAGACAATAATTGGGTTAACTTAAAACAAATGTAAGATATAAATACATATAAACTTTATTTTGCAATAGAGAAAAACGTTACTTCCTACATATTTATGGAAAAGAAACGTTTGTAGCCGATTCAAAGGAATTTGTCCCCACTCCTTCTTAAGCTTTATTTCAAGCTTCTTTATTCCAATATTTCAACATCTTGCTCTGCGATCTAACTCCTTCCATAGATGCTCTATGGGGTTTAAATGAGCACTTTGACTGGGCCACTCCAGAACCCTGATATGCCTCTAAATAAAAACTATTATCTTAATTATTAGGCATAATTTTATTTTCTTTTCACGTAAATAAAAAAAACCCAACCAAAAAATTTCACATCTAAAAATACTACCAAAGAGGTATCCTATGCACAGGCAGCACATGGCCCTAAATCTCAACCTGCACCAGTTCCGAATGAGCAACAGTCCATGATGCTAATGTTACAAAATATGATGAACCTTATGAACAAACTTTCAGAAAGGTTAGACAGACTGGAAACCAAAACTCGTGAAAAACAATAATGCATCAACAAGATCTAAGAATAGCAACTTGGAATGCTAATGGCATCCAAAACAGAATGCAAGAAATAGAAATATTTCTCAACACACAAAGTATTGATGTGTGTCTGGTCTCAGAAACACATTCAACAAATGAGACCTACCTAAAAATAAAGGGTTACCAAGTATACCAAACGATTCATCCCGACAATCAGGCAAGTGGGGGAACGGCTGTTATAATAAAGAATAGCATTAATCATTATGAACAATGCCCTATTAGGAGTGCAGAAGTTCAGTTAACAGCAATAGGAATTAAAACAAGTAACACAACCAAACAGAGACTGACTGTTGCTGCAGTGTACTGTCCACCAAGGTATAACCTCAAGAAAACGGATTATAAAAACTTTCTACAGCATCTGGGAGACAGATTCATCGTGGGAGGTGACTACAATTCGAAACACATGGATTGGGGATCCAGATTAACAACTACAAAAGGTAAAGAACTTAGGGAAGCTATAAGGGAAACCGGATGCAACTTTCACACTACTGGTAAACCAACATACTGGCCTACAGATACTAATAAAATTCCAGATCTATTAGATTTTTTTATATCAAGAAAAGTGTCACCCAATTTTATTGATATTCAAGATAATTTTGACCTAGACTCCGATCACTCAGCTGTGATCTTAACTTTGAGCGAGAAAATAATTAGAAAAGAAAATAGGCCAACTTTGGTTAATAAAACTACTGATTGGAAAAGCTTTAGAAATGAACTGGAAAATAAAATTATCCTTAAAATCCAATTAAGAACCAAAGAACAATTAGAAGTAGCAGCTGAAAAGTTCAACAACATCATACAAAAAATAGCCTGGGACAACACAAAGGCGTACACTCAAAAAACAATGGGAAACAACTATCCAATGGAAATAAGAGAACTTGTCAAAGAAAAGAGAAGAGCCAGAAGGAGATGGCAACACACTAGGGATCCATCGGACAAAAATATTCTTAACAACAAAACTCAACAACTTAAACGAGAAATACAAAAACTTAGAGAAGAATCTATAAACAGCTACCTAGAAAATTTATCAGCTGATGAAGACAAGGATTTCTCCTTATGGAAGGCAACGAAAAAACTCAAAAGGCCAATCACCCAAATGCCACCCATCAAATTAAGGGATGGTACTTGGGCAAGAGATAATAAGGAAAAGGCTGAAGCATTTGCAGAACATCTAGCCGAAATTTTTCAGCCAAATGATATCCAGTCCAATGTCAATATGGAAGAGTCTGTGAATATCCAAGAGAATGAAATAGCACTAGTCACTCCTAAAGAAGTAGCGAACGAAATCAAAAACAATTTAAGCGCCAAAAAAGCCCCTGGGTTTGACCTTATAACAGGAGAAATTTTAAAACAACTACCAAAAAAAGGTATAGTTATGCTGACTTACCTAATTAATGCAGCACTTAGATTAAAACACGTCCCTAGCGTCTGGAAAGTGGCTGAAGTCATTATGCTACCAAAACCAGGCAAACCACCGAATGAAGCCAAATCTTACAGGCCCATATCACTACTACCAATTATTTCAAAATTATTTGAAAAGCTTTTCTTAAAACGACTTAAGATTATAATAGAGAACAGTAACCTAATCCCAAATCATCAATTTGGCTTTAGATGCAAGCACTCCACGATAGACCAAGTCCATCGAATAACAGACATCATAGAAAGGGCACTAGAAGAAAAGCTAATCTGCTCAACTATCTTCCTTGACGTAGCTCAAGCTTTTGATAAAGTTTGGCACAAAGGGCTAATTAACAAATTAAACAGAATGTTACCAAAACAATATGTAGAGTTGCTAACCTCCTACATTACAGATAGAGTGTTCAGAATTAAACAGGAGGATGAATACTCCAAACTGAAGGAAGTTAAAGCAGGTGTGCCTCAAGGAAGCGTCTTGGGACCCGTCCTTTATTTACTGTACACTTGTGATCTCCCACAAATAGAAAATGTAACTGTGGCTACATTCGCTGATGACACTGCTGTATTAGCAGTAGGAACAGACCTAGATGCAATAACCAGACAACTCCAACATGCTAGCGACCAGATTTACAATTGGACCACAGACTGGAAGATTAAGCTTAATGAGCAAAAATCTATTTGTGTCAACTTTACCAACAAAAGAATAGGCAATCATCAACCAATTAACGTAAATGGTATCATAGTTCCCTATGCAAATACTGCCAAATACCTGGGGATGACCTTAGATGCGAAACTAAGATGGAAGGAACATATCAGAACTAAACGCACTGAACTAGGGCTCAAATATAGACAGTTGTATTGGCTCTTGGGACGAAAATCTAAGCTGTCAATACACTGTAAAATCATGATATACAACCAGATTTTAAAACCAGTCTGGGTTTATGGCATCCAGTTATGGGGCTGTGCCAAGGAGAGCCACATCAAACGCATCCAAACCTTCCAAAATAAAGTATTACGGAACATAGTTAGTGCACCGTGGTACATACGAAATAGTGACCTACATCGCGATCTTGGTATCCCGTATGTCGCTAGTGAAATTAGAAGATTTGCCATCAAGCACGAGTCTCGACTCCATCAGCACGTTAACGTCGAAGCCATTAGGCTTCTTGACAACCAGGACCTAGTTAGAAGGCTGAAGAGGACCAAGCCCTTTGAACTAGTATAGACTTTTGAAAACATAGTACAGTGCGCAAGTGTGTGAGTGCTAAGTGCCATGGCCATGAGTCACAACAGATAAACCTTTAGGACTCCATTGGGTGAACTTTAGTATATAAGGATTTTAGTTTTTAAGAATTTAGAGAAAAATTAATGGTTGGTCTTGCAGACCAGTTTTAATAACAGTAAACGCCGCAGGCTTTATCAATAAAAAAAAAAAAACGTAAATAAATACATAGAACGCAATTGGCAATTTACCAATTATATATATTATTTTCAATTAATGTATCCCTTTATTTACATCATGATTATTTTCAATGGTATAGGTACTTTAAAATTTGTATTATAAGCAGGAGGCAAAGTATATTGCCAATAGAATTTATATAAAATCGCCTATAACTAACGTAAACTCTATATTGCGCATTATAAATTTCAAAAATAACTCACAACGTGACGTCATGCGCTAACCCGGACGAATTTGACACGGTTTGGTATCATATCTTCCTTTTATTGTATCATGGGTGTTAGCGATGCCAGAAGTGAAAAACTAAATTATGGCGCAGGGTTGCCAAAATTATCGGATTTCTCAGAAAATTATGTTACAATAATAAAATAAGTAGGTAAAAAAAAAAGTAAAATTCAAAATGTACCGTTGATTTTTTGACTGCAATAAATCCTTAATGATGTCTTAGGCTATAAAAGCTCATAAATGTCCAGCCCTTTCAGACAGGGCTGGCCCTTAATATTTTACCTGCGATATGAATTATACCAATTGTTAAGATTATTATTTTCCAATTCATTTTAGGAAAAAATGGTTAAAATTAAATTTTTACAGGTAATTAAATTAATTACCTGTAACTTAAGCACTTAATATTAATAATATATAATGATATTTTATTAAGGTACCTTCAGTCACCTTTTTAGCTTTCCTGTGTGAGGTGCGAGTTGTGTGCGCTAATTTTGTCTTTTTATTTTAACTATTTAGTTTGCTTAGTTAAACTATTTTTTAAGTATAATGTGGCGTCCATGGACTCATGCTGATGGTGCAGCTAGTAGTGTATCTTTAAAAAGAAAGCATTTATTACCCGATGCGAAAGAAATAGTCAAAAATGTATATTCATCTTTACTAAGAAGGGGTTTGAATAAAAATGCTGCTTTAGCAGAAACTAGTGCTTTAGCTAAAATTCCCTTAACTTCGATAAAGGACATAACAATGAAACCTATTAATGCAAGAAAACAACGAAACGACGTTGGCCAATTAAGAAGTATAGACGAGAGTGATAAGGACCTATTAAGAAGAAAAATTTATGCTATGTATGAAGAACAATCTGTATCCACATTAAAATCATTAAAAATTAGGCTAGCAAAAGACGAAACAAATATTTCATGCAGCATATCAAGCCTAAGGAGAATTTTACTTCAAATGGGTTTTAAGTATCACACAATTGATAAAAGACAAACCATAATGGAATCTCAACGCTTACGGGAATGGCGCCAAAAATACTTAACGGCTATTAAACAATATAGAGTAGAAAATCGATAAAGAATTATTTCAGAATTTAAAATTAATAAAGAATACGTATGTGATAAACTTGCAACAGAAAACGGATATATAGTGTTGCGTCTTCCCCCCTACTATTGTATATTTAATCCAATCGAACTAATATGGCACCAAGTAAAATCAAATATTAGAAGGAATAATACTTCCCCAACATTAAATACATGTGTAATAGAATTAATAAAAAACATAGTAAGTAACAGCAGACAGCTGGAAAAACTGTATACAACATGTAATTAAGGTGGAAAATTGTTATATGTGTATCAGTACTAATGTTCACCCTTAATAATAAGTGTAGATGAAGATAGTGATAGTGACACAGAACTAAATTTAGAGTAAAGCAGAATTAAGTCGATTATTGTAAAACTTTTCTCTGTACACACTGTGCTGTATTTTAATCTTAATATATACATTTAATTTTACTATTATTATTATTTTTATATTATTAATTGATCTTTATTTTCGTTTGGTTTAAAATGTCTTTTTAATTCTAAATAAAAATAAATAATTATGTACTTATAATAGATTCATATTTTCAAGCCGACCCTGCACCCATTTATTGCGGTTTGAAGATGTTGGGACCTACACAATGGGGTTTAAGCAGGTAGTTGATTTATTGCAGAAAAGGTCAACGGTATAATGTGAACTATACTTTATATAAATATTTTAAAAATTTTACATTTGCTTGTGAAAAGGGAATTTTTAGTAAACTAAACCGTTTTTTTAGTTTTTGGTAAATAAATGAAAAAAATACTATAATTCCAACAAAACAAAAAAAAAACTATTTATAGATATAGATACATACGTATTATTATTATATCAATTAGGAACTTTTAATCAGTTAAAACAGAAAAAAATACGTACTACAACAGAACATCACTTAACAAAAAAAAATATTTAAAAAACATTATTGCTCGAAAACAATTTTCTTCATCGTCTGATTTATATAAGTTATTAGAAGAATAATAGGATGAGTAATCTCTAAATTATAGCATTTCCCATTGGTACTTTGGGATGCTAAAAGCAATGCAATCATAGTGTTCGTACTAAGTAGATTTATTTTATTTGTTTTAATTAATTTAAACTTTCAAAAAACTCTTTCGCAAGCCGCATTTAAGTGAGGCTTAAACAGAGCGCTAAAACTGATAAAAAACTTGCTCTTGGCCTAGGCTGTTGGGGATTTACAGAAGCAGCCTTTGTTTCTCAGAGAATCCTGAGAATCGGATTCGCATATAATAGCGCGAGCACGTCAGCACTCGGCAGTTAGTTACGTGTTACGACACTGGTGAAGTGTAGCTATAAAGATAAAGACTGGTAAATGCCTAGAAAGACTTTATTTAGGTTCTTATCTATTACACTGCGTAAAATGATAAATAAGTCATAAGTGCATAACAAGAGTTTTACCGACCATTATCTTTTATTATTTCTCTGCATATATATTATTTCACATTTTACCAGTTATTATATCTCTTACATGAATAATGTTAAAACATTATCTATTTCACCGTAAGTTATCTTTTGCTATGAAGCATTTAGTTAACATTTTATCTAATAAAATAATATAAATACTGTAAGAACCTGTGTTAGGATATACAGTATATTGTTAGACGTCTCCACGCACGTTAGTGGCGGTATATTTGTATCACTTGTCCTAATATATCTGTTTGAGGTTACCTGTATAGTTTCATTGACAGTATATTAGCAAGTTCATACGGAGGGGTTTCTACGAACCACCCTGCTGGAAACCCAACGTAACTAGTTTAATGGTTAATGAATTATAAATATTTACTGAATTAAAAAATAAATTTTTAATATTTATTTACATTTCATTTTTTGGAAATACTTTATGAAAACAATTTATTTTACAAAAAAGCCAATCAATTGTTTTTTTTGATAATTACAATTAGGCTGGTAAAAGTTTGCGGTTTTATTTAAAAAATTTTGAAATAAATAAAATTTTTTAATTATGTTACAATTATCGATTATGGTTAGAGATGTGCCATGAGAATGTTCTCAAGGGAATACCTATTTACGGAGAACAGTAAATTACCGAGAATATTTCCCAACATAAATTATTCTCGAGAATTTATGATTTTTGAAAAAAATATAAATTACTGGAAAATTACCGAGAATATTTCCGAGAACGAGAATGTTCTCGGGAAAATTAATATTCTCCGAGAATTTATGAGAATACCGCTATTGTATCATAGATGGAACATAGAGCATCTTTATCGTTATTTCTTTTCTGTGTTGTTTTAAACAACTTGTTTAGACATGCTATTTTATACAATGCGTTTCTAAGTTGTGTTTTATTTATAAATAAAGTTACTTGAAAATAATAGAAATAAAAATGTAATGTGTCTTTATTTTGACTAAGATGTGTAATCACGTTAATTTACAATTTAAATATTTTCTAAAATAGGTATTGTGTGTGCAGTGCTATCTCTTTATTTTTTCAGATAAAAATATTGGAAAAGCTACTTTGGGTAAAAAAATATGTTCTTCCAATTTATGCAGTCAAACAAAACATAAAATTCTCCAACACATAAAATAAGTTCTCCAAAATTTCCGATAAATTCTCATTTTTCTCAGAGAATATTTCCCAATAATAAATTCTCGAGAATGTTCCATCTCTACAACTCTTTATTTTTTCAGACAAAATTATTGTATAAACTACTTACTTTTGGTAAAAAAAAATATGTTCTTTCAGTTTAAGCAGTCAAAACATAAAATTCTTCAACATATAACATAAATTCTCCAAAATTTCCGATAAATTCTCATTGTTCTCGGAGAATATTTCCCAAGAATAAATTCTCGAGAATGTTCCATCTATAATTATTATGGTACAGGATATTGTTGAGCCAATTATGTAAGAAAAAGGATGTTACAATTCGATAATTGTGTTATATCTACAAACGGATCGGTGTGCACGGCTTAAAAACCCTTCGCGAATTATCTAGAACGCAAGTGATACGTAGAGCATAGGGACTTCAGTCAAATTCGCAGTATCTTGTTTAAACAACTGAGTCTTTGTGAACAGATATTTGATACAAGGGCCCAGATAAAACCAGACCAGATGCGAAAGCTCCAATGCCGCCTGTACTTCATGCTTCATGCGACGGCGAGCCAAGGATTGACGAGACGATCCACCGGCGCGTCGGTCTGGCCTCTAGTACGGAGACCGAGGTTATAAATTTAAATCACAGTATCACAGCCACTGCCGTGTCTTCTTCAAATGTAACGTAACTGCTGTATAGTACAGACGCCTGCACTATCGCAAAGCGATAGACGACACTAAATATCACGGAAACCTCGGAAGCATTCGGCCCCTTCCGGAGATCCGGAGAGCTTCGGCGAGAGGTAGTAGTGGCGGGAATTTGAATTTGCGAACAACTCAAAGACTTAACCTAACCATATATTTACAGTTACAGCTCTTTGCCGCCTTTTTATAGAGTTATGTATTTTTGGTTATGTCTTTGATTGCCGTGTTACCAGGCACTTTTTTGAACTCTTCGCTTTTGTAATTTGTAAATCGTTTTGCCTCATTTTGTGAAAAATATGGTGCTTATACAGTTGATTTGTGAAAAATATTTGTTTAATTATAATTACTTAGCATCTGCTCTTTCCAAACGAGAGAAGAAGACTGATGGTTCGATAAAAATGTATGGAGTCTGCCCATCTCGTATAAATATAAAGATCTGGAATGGGCCATGAAGAGGAGATTAGAAGATAGCACTTGTCAAAACTTGAAAAAAACTGAAACAGTTACAAAAATTATGTAGTGGTGTAACAGTAGACAGAATTATCTCCGATGCCAGAAAAGTAACATCTGAGAAAATTCAAAGAATAAATATGCTGAATAGGAACGATGTGTCATATTTAATGAAGAAACAATGTAATGAAGAAGAAACATAAAAATAGTATGATTGCTATAGCTTTAAAGAGAAAGAAATATTATTGGTTAAGGGTTTTTATATTTATTTTGTATGGCAGGTAATGGTGACAGGGCTTGTTTTGTATTTTATAATTATTATTAAATCGCTAATTGTAGTTCTGTACTATGGTTTAGGTTTTATTTTGATGTATAAACTGTACTATAAAAATTACAATGTATGGATATGTACAAATGTACATGTCGTGTAGGGGTGTAAGCTAATAATTATTGTATTTTACCTTTTAATAAATTCTGAGTGATATTATGTATGATTATAGGTTGGTTTTAAAGAAAATTTCACTCGTAAATTTCTTGCAGTTTCTTCTTACGGATTGTAATCGAAACTGTGGATTTCTTAAAACTAAGTAAGTTTAAATAAATAAAGGACTTTAATATTATGTACGTTTTTTTATTTAATATAGTGTTGCATTCAATAACTAATTAAGAGTAAATTTTTCCAAAAGATTTGTTTATTGATTCATGACAAACTAAATTTTATATACCTAGATACCTATGTAACACGTGCAAATTAAGAACAACAAATGAAGATTTTAACGTAATTCATTACAACTAAACGATTTTACTGCCCAGCTAAGTACTGTACTCAAAATGTAATATAGAACCATATTTTTAAAATTACAAACAATTCTTGTATCGCATATTATCCTTCACACATTCACAAAAATCAATAGTCTTGCTTCAAAATAAGAGATTTGAGGTTAGCATGTTTCGCATTTTTGACGCCAAACATGAGCCAAACTTAGGAAATCAATCAAAATTCCCGCCTCTCGCCGAAGCTCTTCGGGAGGGGCCGAATGCTTCCGAGGTTTCCGTGATATTTAGTGTCGTCTCAAAGAGATGGTGCAAGGAGCGGCTAGAACTGCAAACAATCCGACGTTGCCATTTTCGGTTTTCCTTGTCTTATTTATTTATGTATTTTTGGTTATGTCTTTGATTGCCGTGTTACCAGGCACTTTTTTGAACTCTTCGCTTTTGTAATTTGTAAATCGTTTTGCCTCATTTTGTGAAAAATATGGTGCTTATACAGTTGATTTGTGAAAAATATTTGTTTAATTATAATTACTTAGCATCTGCTCTTTCCAAACGAGAGAAGAAGACTGATGGTTCGATAAAAATGTATGGAGTCTGCCCATCTCGTATAAATATAAAGATCTGGAATGGGCCATGAAGAGGAGATTAGAAGATAGCACTTGTCAAAACTTGAAAAAAACTGAAACAGTTACAAAAATTATGTAGTGGTGTAACAGTAGACAGAATTATCTCCGATGCCAGAAAAGTAACATCTGAGAAAATTCAAAGAATAAATATGCTGAATAGGAACGATGTGTCATATTTAATGAAGAAACAATGTAATGAAGAAGAAACATAAAAATAGTATGATTGCTATAGCTTTAAAGAGAAAGAAATATTATTGGTTAAGGGTTTTTATATTTATTTTGTATGGCAGGTAATGGTGACAGGGCTTGTTTTGTATTTTATAATTATTATTAAATCGCTAATTGTAGTTCTGTACTATGGTTTAGGTTTTATTTTGATGTATAAACTGTACTATAAAAATTACAATGTATGGATATGTACAAATGTACATGTCGTGTAGGGGTGTAAGCTAATAATTATTGTATTTTACCTTTTAATAAATTCTGAGTGATATTATGTATGATTATAGGTTGGTTTTAAAGAAAATTTCACTCGTAAATTTCTTGCAGTTTCTTCTTACGGATTGTAATCGAAACTGTGGATTTCTTAAAACTAAGTAAGTTTAAATAAATAAAGGACTTTAATATTATGTACGTTTTTTTATTTAATATAGTGTTGCATTCAATAACTAATTAAGAGTAAATTTTTCCAAAAGATTTGTTTATTGATTCATGACAAACTAAATTTTATATACCTAGATACCTATGTAACACGTGCAAATTAAGAACAACAAATGAAGATTTTAACGTAATTCATTACAACTAAACGATTTTACTGCCCAGCTAAGTACTGTACTCAAAATGTAATATAGAACCATATTTTTAAAATTACAAACAATTCTTGTATCGCATATTATCCTTCACACATTCACAAAAATCAATAGTCTTGCTTCAAAATAAGAGATTTGAGGTTAGCATGTTTCGCATTTTTGACGCCAAACATGAGCCAAACTTAGGAAATCAATCAAAATTCCCGCCTCTCGCCGAAGCTCTTCGGGAGGGGCCGAATGCTTCCGAGGTTTCCGTGATATTTAGTGTCGTCTCAAAGAGATGGTGCAAGGAGCGGCTAGAACTGCAAACAATCCGACGTTGCCATTTTCGGTTTTCCTTGTCTTGCACCGGTAAACTTTTATTTCCTTTGCTGGTAGATCAGCCACGTAGTGCAGTGGTATAGAGTCCGCTTATTGACCCAGACGTCTTGGTTCGAATCCGTGCTCGGCCGCTTCTTTTTTTAATTTTTGTCACTTAAAATATTATAAAAAATTAAGAAATCGGCTCTAAAAGGTGTATTGGAATCGGGTTAGCACTCCTTCCTCGATAAAAATTTTGTTTTGTCTTTTTTTAAAGGTCCCGAGCAAAAAATTAATCGTGTCTAGGTACCTTAACCTAAAAATTATGTTTTGTTGTCCAGAAAATCTAGCGAACGGTGGATCGGAGGGCACCCTAAGGTCGGAACAGGGTTAGCACTTGGTTAGGGGCCCTGACCAGTCTCTTTCCTTGCAAGCGAAGAGGGATCGGTGCGAAAAAATCCACTATTGTTCCTTCCTCTGCCCATTCCCTAGGCCCTAGACTCTAGTATGAATGACAGAAGAAAAAATACCGTTATTTTAAAATCTAGCCGCTCCTATGGTGCAGGCAGCCCTCAAGGTCATTGAGACTGAACATGATATTTGACAGTCTTGCGCATCTGGTCTGGTTTTATCTGGGACAAGGGTTCATGTGTTAAGAAAAATATTCTTGTCTAGAAGTACTTAATAGTTATTTAAGAGAATTTGTAAAATACTTCAAGAACCGTCGTTTTCTTATGGGAAAAGCAATTCTGTTAATTCAAGGTCTGTGGTTTTATTATAAGTTTCCATTTGTTAAGATCACTGAATATCTTGACACAAGTGGAGCTTCTTTTTTCAGTGCATAAGGCCGGTTTTTGGTCCTAATAAATTGACGAAAATGCGAATCGGTCCTATAATAAAGTGATTATTAACATTTATTATTTTAGGATGACGTAAGTAAGTATGTACAGTACAATTAATCATTTTCCAATCAACATGTTTGACATTTTGTTAGTACGTATATGTAGGTACCGTAGACACATACATATGTACATATGCACACCTCGGCCGCCCGATCTCCGCCCATCTGCCGCGCTACCCGCCGCCGACGGCACCAACGCCGTATCAAATCGCGTATACGCGGAGCTGAGTGGGGGAGCGTTTCGCCTGAAAATTTAAAAACGTGTAAGGTCAAAAGTTGTTCCTTACATCGTGAGAAATATTTTTTGTCTGAAGCTTTTTCTCTAAAACCAATGGTTTAGCACTCGGTTTAGCAGTTATAAGGAAATAAACAATTGTTTATATAATACCTAACAATTGATCGCGCTAGGACTTTTCAATCCTAATAATTTTGACTCAATCTACACCGAGGGGTGTTTCACTCGGGAAATTTAGTGTACACTTGAGGGGAAATAGTAGGAAATTATGTGGTAAAGAAGGGAAATTATTGCTTATATGGGGAAATTACGATGAAATTAGGGAAATTATTAGGAAATTAAGGAAATGATTACGAAATGGTGGGGAAATTAAGGAAAATAACGGGGAAATTATGGTGAAATTACGTTATTTTAGTATTTGCACATTACTGATCATGCGCCGGCGCATGCGCGATACGTCGCCAGTTGCGGGACTGAAGGATGCTCGCGAGGATACCTAACTTCAAACTGTGCGAATGACCAGCGAATCTGTTCATTTCTTTCTTCATAGGAAAATGTTTACTGTAACAATGTAAGTATAGTCGTTTTTTAAATTTTGTTTTATTACATAATAATATACATACCTATATAAATATATAAAGCGGTCATGTTATGGTAATTATTAACTATTATTCGCTATTATTTAACTAGAATTTTACTTTTATGTTCTAGATATTGTACGTGTAGGTACTAATTTTTATTAAATGACCAACCAAAAATTACAAAACGAAAACATTAAAGAGATTGTGGACAAGGCTTTGGAAGATGCATTTATAGACATTAAAAATTTAGGAATGACAGTAGATAAAGAGGTAGGCAATTGTTTAGATATAAAATTCGACAATTTACGAGAAGAGATCTGTGAAGAAAATAAAGAGGAAACCGACCTTGATACTGAAAACGTTACTTTTAAGCCCGAAGGAAACTCGGAAGAAACATGGACTAGACATCTTGTAAAAGGGTTTATGACAAATGATTTAGAAATGAAAAATAAATTTGAGCATATGGAGGAACTTGACTTACAAGATTGCACCTCAAGTAACGTAGATTTATCAGAAACAAGTCCTTATGTAAAAGTTCTTTTATCAAACAATAAAACCGTTGTGAAAAAATCAACGTTTTGTTGGCTACTTGACGAAGGCAATGGAAAAGTGTCCAACGATAGACTGAATAGATTTATTACTTCAAAAAGGAAAAAAACCGAGAAAAAAACACATTCAGATCATGTGAATCAAAATGCAAAAAAATTTAAAAAGATAAAAACACAAAAAGTAATTTGGATCCGAGTTTGGACCTTAGCTCAGACGATGAAAATGATAACGTAGTTTATGATGACTCGACAGACATGGAAAGTTTTTCATCTTTAGAAGATTCAACCGAAGAAGATAAAAAAACAGATGCGGAAATTGATATAGAAATAGAAAAATACTATGCAGTATTGTACGATAGAGCCTGGCATATTGGACGGGTAACACAGAAAGAAAACGAGCAATATTTTACAATTAAATTTTTAAAAAAAGATTTAGACACCTACGGATGGCCGAGAAATTCGGATATTTCAAAAGTTCATTGTCGTTATATTTTTTACGGGCCCATTAAATTATTAGGCTCGGGACCATTCCAAATAAAACGGTTTGATTTGTTAAATATTAATAAAAAATATAAAGAACTTAAAAAACAAAAATAAAATTCGCACCATCGCGCATAATAAACCTCATAATAAACTAATATAAAGTTAGCCCTCAACAAGCATTTGATGTTTTTGTTCTACCTAAGTTGCAATTTTAAAATAGTGTTTTTTCGGTTACACAAATTCTTGTTTTTATTAGTTACAATAAAAAAAATTCTTAAAATATTTTTGCGCCACATGATGTTCCTATTTAAAAGTTCCCGTTAGTAAATTAAAGTAGTGGTAGGTTAGTTCAATGCAGACATATTATGTAAAGTTTCTAGTTTTGAAGTCTCTAGTGTTATAAGTAAATATCGACCCCTAAATGATATAGGTATTAGAATAGTTATTATATATTTTTTATTTTTAGTGTAATAGGTTCTTGACAGTGACAGCACACTGGGTAAACTCATTTAAGTCCCAAACACACAACCCTTTTCCAAAGATTTCATATGTTTGGAAATAATTGTCAAAGAAAGTATCGCAAAGTGCAAAAATTCAATTAAGACCATTTTCTAATAGGTAGTTTATTTTCTTGTGTATATACTTCTAAATAGTGCTTGAAATTTAAACAAGTTTGTTCAGCCAGCCGCACAGTGGTGTGTTTTTTTAAGAACTTCAATACATTTAAGGTTTTGTAAGTTTTTCATTAAAAATGTAATACAATAAAAATATTTGATCTTATGTATCAGAAAGGTATATTTTTGCTTCCTTTGCCTTAGCATAAGTATTAGTTACCTAAAGTAGAATAATGTATTGTGTTATTCAAATAACTTTATTTATTAAACTATTTTTTAAATATATTTTTTTAATGTTTTTTTAGAAATTATTTATTAAACTTCGGCTGTATTTATACTTTTCATTTGATACCGCTGCAATATGTTCTTGTTACATAAAAATTTAAAAAGGGGAAATTATGATGTAATTAAGGAGAAATTAAGGAAAGAAGGTGAAATTAAGGAAATAAAGGTAAAATTGGGGAAATTAAAGTGAAATTATAGGGTAATTAGAGAAATACGGGGAAATTAAGGAAATAAAATAAAATTACGGCTGTTTAGGGGAAATTATCGTCAAAAAGGGAAATTATCGTCAAAAAGGGAAATTAAGTGTACACATTTGGATAGGTGAAACATCCCTCGTAGGTAAATGATCGTTTGTAAAGTTGTAAATTGTGTCGTGGTATTGTTAATTTGCCTTTAAATTTTATGTTAATACCACGCGACTTCGTCCGCGGTATAAGAACTTTACTCCATTACAAACATTGAACCCCCATTTCACCCCCTTAGAGGTTGATTTATTAAAAACTGTAAAACATGTGTTTAAACTCTTATGGACAGATTCTCCAACGCTAGTAAGGTCTAACTTGGCAACCAAAATAAAAAATAATTTAATTTTTAGGGGTTGCTTTTAACCCCTTGGAGGGCGAGTTATGCAATATCCTTTTTTAGGGTCGTCTACGGCGTAAAATAAAGCTGGTGTAAAATTTCAACTTTTTAGCATTAGTAGTTTTCGTTATCGTGACACCATGTATAGTACTTATCGAACATAGAAAAACTGGTATACTACGTAAAAAAGTAAAAGAAAATTGGCGGGTTTTACAGTTTCTTTTTTAAATAGCAAATGCTTTTTGAGATAAAAATTATTTTCATTTTTAGGGGGTTGTTTCAACCCCTTGGAATTTGAGTTTTAAACAATCCCTTCTTATCGAAATCCTACAACCTAAAATAAACATGTATGCCAAAATTTAGCTTTCTATGTCAAGCGGTTTGAGCTTGAAAAATTATTTAATTGTTAGGGGTTGATTTTACTCTCTTGGAGGGTGACTTTTGCAATATCCTTTCGTATTGGACGTCTGGGGCCTAAACTAAAGCTGTATGCAAAATTTCAACTTTCAATCTTTGATAGTCAGGCCTGGGCCTTGCTAAATCAGTGATAGGGGTGTTTTGCCCCTAGGGGCAAAATTCCAACACGCTTTTACCTCCTTGCAAAATCCTTTCTTAGTGGACGTCTACGCCGTAAAATAAAGCTATTGCAAAATTTCAACTTTTAGCATTAGTAGTTTTGGCTGGGCGTTGATGAATGAGTGAGTCAGTCAGTTAGTCATTTTATTCTTTTATATATTAGTATAGATTATGCACGTCTGTGCGAAACCTAATTTTTCTGTAAAGGTATGAGGGGGTTCTAGGTAGCACTACTGCTTGGAACTGACAAGCCATGTGTAGATAGCGTCTCTGGCGATGTTCAACCAGTTATTCTCGATTAATTTATAACAAATATGGGCGTATTTCCTGATACCATAGATAAGTCGCAAACAAGAATTCTGAACTCTTTGAATGCGTTTGCCATCATATTCGGTCAAACACGGTGCATAGAAGCCATCACAGTAGTCAAGGTGCGAGAGAACAAGCGATTCACAAAACATTTATTTTATTCGCCTATTTAAAACATATTTGTGTTGATATAATAGTCTGAGGCTACAATATGCCCTCTGAATACACCTTGATACATGTTCTGTAAATCGCAAATCATTATCAATATAAAGCTCCAGGTTTTTTACAACTTTAGATATTTTAATGTCACGATTTCGTATTTTAATCAGTCCACCATAATCATTAATAAATCGTTTCCTCTCTGACCTCCACCCAAAAACCACTGCCACAGACTTGTCAGAATATAACTTCAAGCAATGATTAGCGCTGTAATTTACCACGTATGACGTATAAAATGTAAACAATCTTGGTCCCAAAATGGTTCCCTGATGGACTCCATTGGTAACCCCAACAAAAATGGACATCCTTCCATTATAACACACCGCCTGCACTCTACCTTCCAGATAATTTGCTAATAAGGTTGTAGCCTACTATGGAAACTCAGCATACCCATACATGGCCCTCAAAACTCTATGATTTAAAGTATCGAATGCTCTAGAATAATCTAATAGTATTAGCACCGTCAGCTTTTCCCGATCCAGTGTACCTAGTATATCAGTACTGTTTTTCAGTGCGGTGTTATAGCTACGTCCACTAGTAAATCCAGACTGATTTTCTGGTATAATATTATTTTTCTTAAAATATGGTTGTAGCAGCGCATCCAAAAAGTTTTCCAGAACCTTTGATAGTGCAGGCAGAATGCTAATAGGTCGCAACTATCCAACGCGCATGCGTCCCGTACCTTAGGTAATGGATTACCACGTGCTCTTTTCCACACACCAGGGAAACAGACTACTCAATATTTATAATATAAGTTAGGTAAGGCAGCAAGAAGGACTGACACAAATGTATTGTGGAGATATTGATTCCATCCACCCCAGTGGCTTTGCTGGTAATTGAACTGATTGCTATTAAAACTTGTTCGTCAGTAACCCCAATTTTTGACCAGTCTAAGAGGAAATTTGAAATGAACTGAGGTTAAGTTTCGAAACAGAGTCACTAAAAAAAATTGTTAATAGTATTGGGATCAGATATCTCGGAGGGCAATTCCAAGATATGATTTTTATTATTATCAATGGTAATTAGTTTTAAGTTTCCCCATAGGGCTTTCGGATTTTTATGGTCTTATAAGTCAACCAGTCCCCAGGGTCCCTTGATTTCTTAAATTTGCTTAGAGCCCTATCGCTGTCCTTTTTGACAGCACGCAACGTATCGGTGAACCAGGAGGCGTAGGGTTTGATGATTCTGTATGTTACGTATGGGGCGTGTATAATATTACAAGGATATTAATATTTTCATTTAAAAAATCAAATTTTTTGTCAATAGACTCTAAATCAGATATATTTTTCCACGGAATTGAGGCGAAATCTGAGTAGAATTGCTGTCGAGTTTCGAAACAGAGTCAATAGAAAATTATTAATAGTATTGGGATCAGATATCTCGGAGGGCAATTCCAAGATATGATTTTTATTATTATCAATGGTAATTAGTTTTAAGTTTCCCCATAGGGCTTTCGGATTTTTATGGTCTTATAAGTCAACCAGTCCCCAGGGTCCCTTGATTTCTTAAATTTGTTTAGAGCCCTATCGCTGTCCTATTTGACAGCTCGCAACGTATCGGTGAACCAGGAGGCGTAGGTTTTGTTGATTCTGTACGTTACATATGGGGCATGTATAATATTAAAAGGAGATTAATTTTCATTTAAAAATTAAATTTTTTTTGTCAATAGACTCTAAATCATATATAGATATATATATATATATATATATATATATATATATATATATATATATATATATATATATATCTATATATGATTTAGAGTCTATTGACAAAAAAAATTTAATTTTTATATGAAAATTAATCTCCTTTTAATATTATACATGCCCCATATGTAACGTACAGAATCAACAAAACCTATATATATATATATATATATATATATATATATATATATATATATATATATATATATATATATATATATGTATATATATATATGTATATATATGTATATATATCTATATATATATATATATATATATATATATATATATATATATATATATATATATATATATATATATATATAATATATTTTCCACGGAATTAAGGTGATATCTGAGTAAAATTGCTGTGGTTTCAAATTTCTAAAACTTCTTATAGTTTTAAATTGCATTTTTGGTGTCTGAAATCTTATATTCACTACTGATGAAACTAACCCATGGTCACTAATGTCCGTTGACTCAACGTTTACAGAAATTACCACGTCTCTATCTGATACTAAAATATAATCTATTAAAGTAGACGTCAGTCCCGTGATCCTAGTGGGCTGATCAACAATCTGACATAGTCTCAAGTCATCCAAGCACGTACATAAAAGCCCCGATTCAGAACTGTGCCTATAGAGAAGGTCTATGTTGAAATCGCCCACACAAAAGATACAGTCGACGGTGGGCAGCAGAGAAGAGACAGTTGTTTCAAACACATCTAAAAAATCAGTGCTATCCACATTGGGTAGTTTATAAACCACGCCAGCAGCGACGGTTAGATTTTGAAGTTTTATTTTTATCCAAATTTGTTCAATTTGAATTTGGAGTTGGTATGACAGTCTAAGAAAAATATTTCAGGATATACTCAAGCAAACCCACTCCACCGCCTCTTTCCTGCCTGTATTAGCGCGTTCGGCAATGCAATCTTTTCCATCGTTTTGCTCGGAATTTTTGACGGTCACATGACCTAGTATTGTGAACAGTACGACCGATCACGTGCCTGTCAATAATTCCGAGCAAAACGATGGAAAATATTGCATTGCCGCACGGAAAAAAATCAAAAATCAAAAAAGTCAACAATTATGGTGCTTTTCATTTTGTACTAGTTGTAACATTTTCTCAGACAATTGTAAAAATATTTATTCACAGGATGCAAAAAAGGTTATTTGCCAGTTGTAATTTGTACCATTAAGTTGTGTTTGAGTCTTTGTAGTACAATTTTAAACTAATACTTGTAAATATAATTCGGATTCTATAAAAAGAAATTATATGTATAGTATTATTAATACTAAAATTTTATTGCAGAAAATAGACAGTATTATCATGAATTCTTTCACAATTTGTTATACTAATTGAAACATGATATTGGCAACAAATTGTAGACAAAAACTTGAATTATTTCTCTACTTTTTGTAGAGTAAATAACCTTTAAAATTATACAATTTATAACAAACTGAATACATTTTTAAAACACAAAATTTTAATACGTAACAACTGAAAATATTACTAAGCACAATTTTTTTAAAAATAAAATACACCGAAAAGTGTAGAATACAAAACAATTTATACTGACTTTAACGGTAGGTTAATATAAATAAATACAAATATACTATTTTATTAATTGATTATTTTGTTGAAGCAAGCACAAGTTTTAGTGTAAATTTTACAACAATTTGTAGTAAATGACACAACATATTAAGTTAAAGCAATAGTAGCTAAATGTAGCAGTAATTTGGAATTTTTATGAAAGAAAACTCTTTATAATATTTAAAATTTACTACGATTTGTGAACAATTTTATAGGTCGCACCGACAAGCCAGGCGGCGATGCCGATGCTGCGATATTTTAGTGGTTTACAATACAGGTTACTGTTTATTATTTATTAGTATCACTTCGTTACGAAAGCATTATTCATTGTTGTCCTGCTTGATGATTGTATTTAAAATGCTAGAAGATAATGTCTAAATAATAATAAATATTGTGTGGTTTCTAATTACAAAGTTCAAAGATTTATTTAAGTAAATTTTCGGACGAAGGAAGTCGACACTCAGCTATATGAAAATCCGCTTTAGTGTCACCATTATGTTGATTTATCTTTTAATTCTTTATTTGCATCTCACCATGCATGTTATGAAGCAAATTTTATTCCAGTGCCACGTTTTAAAAGATAATAGGTACATTTTTTTTACCAAACAGGTCAATTATATTTTTTAAAACTACAGTGGCAACACTGCCTTCTCTTTCGGGAAAACTCGGCTGATATCGGCAATGACTCGAGTGCATTAGTACGGAATGCAAAAATTTTGCAGGTTTCAACCCTTTCTTTTTATATCATTTCTAGCAGGCACAGGTTTGACTTGCTGGATTATGTTAGATAAGTAAATTTCGCGCTTTTGTTTCCTTTTCGCTGCAATTATTTTCTGAGAAGTTACAGGTAAGTTTTACCAGTAGATAATGTACTAATATTGGTTGTTTTGGGGCCTCATTTACATCTTATTTGCAGTGTTTAGCAATCGGCGAAAAACTTTGCATGGGCACGGGATAAAATGGCCGACAAAATTGTTAACCGAATGAGGTTTTGTACACTTCATTGATGTATTTAAGGGTAAGAATAATATAGTTTTTAAAACTATTAATAAATATTAAACTTTTGACAATATGTTTTGTTGAGACAATATTAACTTCAATATAACTAATGTGACAGTGGTCAAGAATAATACTATTATTGAAAATAACATAGCAGTTTTTTCCGTGCATCAACGACGATTCTACAAATATATTTTTACTTAAAAATCAAAATTTTTTTTAAATATAAAACCTTTGGCAATACACCTAGGTAGGTAGGTACGTGACCCTACAAAGGGATATCCTGCTTCCTGCATCCAAAATGGCGGTTACAAAACAGTTTTATTATATTGCCATTGTTTGTCTTAAAGACAAAAAAGCCATCCTGTTAAATGACCCTAAAGTCAACTAGTTTTCGAAATATTTGCCATTTTGGCATGCAGCATATTTTTTATAGTGGTTTGAGTGCTATTTTATCATACTAAGTATATTTCAGGAGATATGCGAAGGAACCTGAAGCAATACGGATTAATTTCTTTAAATAACAATGATTTGAAACTACAAGTACTTAATATAAACGCAGATACAGGTAAGTGTGTAATGTTTTCTTTTTTTTTCAAAGGCTTTAAGTTATAAATAGATCAGTTAAATGTTTACGAATAAAGAATGCCTAGTTATAGGACAAAAAATGGGACCTGCATAGTGCACATTATTGATGCAATTTTTTCTCTTATAATTGTTATATAATTTATAAAACAAAGCTTAAAAGGTAAATTCAGATTATAAGATACTCATAACGAGGTGTGGAGCTTTTACATTTTAACTTTAATAAATGTTTTATTTCAGAAGGTACCGTCAGTGAAAAAAATTTTTTAGCTGAAAAATAACAGTCGTTCATTTGGACAAGTCCAAGAATATTAGAATAGTACATCAGTTCATGCAAGAAAGTTTTCCAAATTAATGAAAAGGTATTATGTTTCAACTAGATATTATGCTTTATAGAAAGCTGTCATGTTGCCACATTAAACAGTTTAATAAAAAAAAAGATTTTATTTCTAAAGTAATTTGTTTTATTTAGGTAATTATAATAAATTAATATAACAAAATGAAAGGGTCAAAACAGCAGCCGATCCATGAATTTTAGAATTTCTAAATCTTATAAGATTTAGAAATTCTAATATTGTGTAGTTTCTAGCTTCTCCAGAAGTTTTAGCACCCTAAAATCTCTGTTATGCCACATGGGACCCACATCAAATTTGGTAGTAGTTAATAAATCCATAAAATTAATCTGAAAAATAAATTTAATTTAATTTTCTTTTATTTTAATTTTTTTCACAGCCATAAGTCCTTTTTTAACCTCTCAAATCTGATTAGGGTCCCGTATGCTATAATTATAATTATAGCATACGGGACCCTAATCAGATTTGAGAGGTTAAAAAAGGACTTATTGCTGTGAAAAAAATTAAAATAAAAGAATATTAAATTAAATTTATTTCTCAGATTAATTTTACGGATTTATTACCTACTACCAAATTTGATGTGGGTCCCATGTGCCATAACAGAGATTTTAGGGTGCTAAAACTTCTGGAGAAGCTAGAAACTACACAATATTGTATTAACTAATTTGCTACAAAGACGTGTTAATTTTTAAAACAATTTTGTATTTTAATATGACGCAATCAGGTAAAAATATAGCAACAGCAGTGGAAAATCCGGTGCAATAATTTTAAAAGTTTTTCCAACAGCGCTGTACCAAAATGTAACACAATAGTTGCAAAATAGTCATAGCTTTGTAGTAAAGTATTTCAGACAAATTTTGTAAAAAATATTATCAAGAATTTAAAACTCATTTAATATAAATGACAGGAAGAAGAACAATTACTGTAGTAAATTATACAACAAATTATTAAAACTACTCGAACAATATATTTGATTTTTTACCCCTATGTTTGAATTATTTGCACCTAAAAATTGAACTCTATTTACAAAGCATTATTTTAACGACTTTACTACAACACTCTTTTAGATTTTAAACTTCCTTGTCTACTTTTTTGTTGTAACTTTTGTTAGATACTCGCAGAATTAATTCAAAAGGAAACGAACAATATCATGAAGCAATTCACAACAAATTGCTCTTGTCCCTATTTTTAAAACAATTTGGAGCAAAAGTCTCTACATTTGTGGTAAAACCTCCAACAATTTTTTTTCCGTGCGAACGCGCTATAAATTTCCTAATAAAGTCGTAACCTGCTGTATCAATAAGGTTTGTTGGTATTATATTGCTCAACCAGGTTTCGCTTACGCTCAGTGTGCCAAAATTTTTTGACACAATCAATTCTTTCAAATCGTCATAATGAGCTTGTAAGCTTCTGTGCTGAGATTCCCTTTCACTCGATACGACAGCTATCGTAACGCTTTCGATACTCTATAGTGAAAGCGATATCGACCAATTCGATATTCTCATTCGATGTCATTTATGCCATCGCTTTCTTCGATATCGGAACCGTAGTATTCGTAGCACGCATGCGTAGTGAATTATAACCTAAGATTATTTTGTTGCAAAATTTGAAAATTTATTTGATTTTCTTCAATTTTAAACGGCTTTGCCGCCTATACTTTTAGCATAATAATAATAATCAATTACAAATTACTTTCTTTAGGGCTTGCAAACACTGTGCTTCCAGCCCTTTTTAACATATGTAATTGGGTAATTGCATTACTTTATAAGTGATCGAAAAATGAACTATGAACTTGCAAGCCCTTCGAAAAGACTTAAAGCCCTACTAAAATGGTTTAAGCACTTTGAATGTTCTTAAAGTCTCTAGAGAGCTTGCAAGCTCATTTTCAAGCTTCAATTACCAAGCCTCAATTACATATTTTAAAATGGGCTTGAAGCCCAGTGTTTGCAAGCCCTAAAATAATTGGTGATTGCAAGCCCTTTAAATTAACAATGAGTGTTTTACCCAGCTCTGCCCGCCACTATAAAATAATTATTTCAAAAAATCGTGTTATGCAGTAGTAAAACAAGAAATAAAAAAACTAAACATCGACATTTATTTTCATATAAAAATATGCTGACATATACGAGTACTCTGTTAGGATGTTTCAATGAGCTTCCTGCACTTTAAAAGCCCTAGAAACAAAATAGTTTTTTCTTTCATCCAAACTTAAAAAATCAGAGAAAATTTTAGTACATCTACTTTACTCTGTAAACTTAAAGATGATATTTTAGAAAATTGGGATTCAGGTTTTGCCACTAATATAGTCTTTCTCGATTTGGCTAAAGCCTTGGATTCTCTAAATCATGAAATGTTATTAGCAAAGCTTAAATATATAGGTTTTAATCAAAAATCTTGTCAGTGGTTCAAACATTATTTATCTGACAGAAAACAGGTAACAAAAATTGCAAACGAATACATTTGTGACATTTCAAATTCACTGCCGATTTCTAGAGGTGTTCCACAAGGATCAGTATTAGGCCCTTTATTGTTTATTATATACACTTTTGATTTTCATTTATCAATTAAACACGGCAATCTTTTAGCTTTTGCAGATGATACTCAAATATACCACTCAATCAAATACACAGATTTAAAAAATAGTATTTCTTTAATCAATAAGGATCTTTTAAATATTTCAAAAACTATAACTGATCATGGATTAAAAATAAATGAAAATAAAACTAACTTAATTTTAACTGGTCCTAAAACACTAATCACTAAAATAAAAAATAATTCTGATTTCAAAATTGTTCTTAACAATAATTTTAAGATTACTTCAATTGAATATGGTAAAAATCTTGGAGTAATTTTTGATCAGTATCTAAATTTTAATGAACATATAAAAAATATAATTAAAAAAGCATACTGCAAACTAAGAATTTTATATAAATTTAAGGACTACTTAAATACCGATACTAAACTTAGGCTGGTTGATTCAATTATTCTAAGTGGATTAGATTATTGTGATATAATTTATCACAAAAATATCAGTAACGAAGATAAACAGAAATTACAAATTCTTCAAAATAACTGTGTTCGTTTTTCAATAGGACTAAAAAAATATGATCACAATCACCTACCTTTAACAAACATAATATAATTAAATTAGAAAAAAGACGCGAAATCCACTTATCCTGTTTTATATATAAAATAATTTTAACTCAGAAACCTAGATATTTATTTGAAAAAATTGAATTCAGGAATAATATTCATAATGTTAATACTAGAAATCAGAACGCAATAGAAATACCTCAACATCATACTGAAAAATATAAGTCTTCGTTTAAATATACATCTTCTGTAATTTTCTTAATATTCAATAATATTCCTTCTAGTCTAAGGGGCTTAAGCTATATAACTTTTAAAAATAATATAAAAAATTATTTAGTAGGGGTAGGATTGGAAGAATGATTTCTTATAAATCAAAATCCTACCTATTTATGCCAACTAGATTACTACTGTCTTTTTTTGGTTTTCTTTTTTACTTTTATCAATTTTTTATATTTATATTTAAATTATTTTTATGGGCATAAATAAACATCTTTATTATTATTATTATTATTATTATTATTATTATTAAAGAACGATCATTTCTGAACAGTGTGTTTATTGTTTTGTTATCCAAAATGTTAAAAATCAACTTGACTTCAACATTAGTATCCGATTTTAACTGGAAATGTCTAAAATGTCTTTTTTTAAATAAATACATTTTATATATTGGTATAGTAACATGTTTCACACATGTGAAATTAAACCAAAAATCAACTTGCAACACTTACAAAAACAAATAATTATAACCTAGAAATCAGTGTCATCTCGAAATCGACCGAAACGGGATCTCTAGAGGTACCGAAAGACTCGATATCGTTTTAGACGATATCGAAACATACGGGAATCGGTTTTGTGCGCCAAATAGAATATTTCGATATCGAATAGCATTCTGGAATCCCAGCACTGATATTTAAATGACCTAGCTTTAAGATGCTATTCATTTCTCTTAATTACATTAGGGTAATAATGTCAGTGCTCTCGCAAATTAGTTGAATTCTAATAGAACGGCAAAAACGGGGTGACCTGGATCGAGAATTCTGCCAGACTATCTTTTATCACAAATATTTGTATCTCCGGAAATAAGCAGAAGTGGCCCAAAAGATGAAAGAATATACTGGCATCAAAGTCTTCATCACTAACAAATGTTTGTACTGAGCAGGCGCGGCCCGTAAAATTTTAAAGTTGTATATCTCTGTTGCTACTTATTGGACCCATGCCAAGTTCAGGTTTTTTAATAGTGACCCTACTAGGAATATTTTGGTAAAAAAATTAATTTGCGAAAAAAGTTTAAATTTTGAATTGACCCACCTGGGAAAAAAATTACCACGCTTAGGTTTTTTACTTATTATTTTTTCTAAACAAATTTTACATCATTTTGTCGACAATTCTTAAATTTAAAAGAAAAAAATGTGTTAGTACAAAGTTATAGTCATTTGAATTTTTTTAAACCTAAAATATAATTAAAAATTTTTTATAAATGACCATAACTTTCTACTAACACATTTTTGTCTTTTAAAATTTAAGAATTGTGGACCAAATGATGTAAAATTTGTTTAGAAAAAATAATAAATAAAATACCTAAGCGTGTTAATTTTTTCCCAGCTGGGTCAATTCAAAAATTCAAATTTTTATCGCATATTACAAAATATTTTTTTTCTTTACCAAAACATTCCTAGTAGGTTCATTATTAAGAATCCTGAGCTTCGCATGGGTCCCGTAAGTAGCAACAGAGATATACAACTTTAAAATTTCACTGGCCGCGCCTGGTACTGAGTGAATCCAGAGCTCCCATCATAACCTTATTTAGATATTAGGGCCCAGAACTTCAGTTCGTCTTGGGTTAACGATTGCAGCACATCGCCTTGCACTTTCACAATACGTTCAATAGTGTGATGCTTGAAAGTTTACTTCTGCAGTTGTTTCGGTAACCGTAACATCTTCACGGTTTGGCTGACAACAGGTCTTATAGCCTCTTGGATTTTTTTTGTAGGACGGAAAACTGGATCAAATGTAGAACATAAGTTGTTGAATGAAAGATAAAACATAAGAATAAAATATCTTTAAATTAAATACAGTGTATGAGTAAAACTTTAACAGCCAGATTCTCCAATGCTAGTCCGGTCTAATTTGACAATCAAAAGTTTTAAACTGACAAGTGTAAGAATAAGACAACTAAGTTTTATTCTATGAACTTATTTCTGAGCTTTTTCGCAAATTTATCAGGAAAAGGACAATTTTAGTACGTACTTTCAACAATAATAGAACTAAATTCATTACAGCAACTCGTTCCAAGATGAAAATCATTTGGAAACCAAGTAAATCGCTGAAATATCACAATAATTCATAAGTTTTTAATGACAAGGACAGGACAAAAACCTGTCAAAACATAACTGTTCAACTATAAGATCTTAATTTAAACCAGTACTAAATCTTAAACTTTCTTAGTGAATCTGGACGTAAATATACACTCGAAAATAAATTTAGCTCCAAATAAACCATACATTTTGTTGTGTAAGAGATCGCGCCTGTATGGAAATATGTGTAGTTACATTCGTATATTATAACGTTCTGGTTTGTTGCAGAATGAGGTTTAATTATTTAAAGCAATCATGCATCAGTTAAGTTATAAATATGTTTTCTTACGAAGAAATAAAGCACGCTAAATTAAAAAAAAGAGTTAAAATATACAGGGTGTTTCAAAAAACATGTGCCATCGCTTAAAGGGCGATTCCTTGTAAGTAACTAAGGCAAAAAGTTCATATAAATATGGGTCCGCAGATGCTTCGTTTCAAAGATACAGGGTGTTAAATTTTTTAATTTTTTTCAGTTTTTCCAAAATATTTTCAAAATGGCTTCATCAATTTTGATGAAATTTACGTTGTGTAAAGTACTTAAATTAAGCATAATTCTGACCATGAAAAGACTATGACAGGTCCTCCAGGGGCGTACATATGAGAAGACGGTACAATATTTTTCCAGTAAAAACATGTACGCCACTGATTTCTTCACATTTTCGTATATCGGTCAAGTAGTATGTTAAATTCTTAACAAAGCTTGTCTCTTCATATTTTTTCAATTTTCATTTCGTTTAGGAGATAACTGTAATTTTATTAACCGTCTTACTGGTTTAGTTTTCCCAACCATCGGCATCGGTTTTAACATATAAAGACCATTGAAAAATTTAACGTCCTGTATCTTTGAAACAAAGCATCTGCGGACCCATGTTCATAAGAACTTTTTGCCTTAATTTCTTTCAAAGAATCTCGCTTTAAGCGATGGCACATGTTTTTGAAACACCCTGTATATTTTTTATTGAATTTGAGAAAAATTTGCACTTGATCAATAGCCTAAGATCCACACAATAATGCCGCCATAATTTAACCTTAAAGGTAAAGGTAATGTTTTGACAGACGATTGTTACTTAGACATTATCAAATATTGTCAAAAGAAGAAGCGAAAATCAGAATGCGTCCATCTATGCAGAATCTACCAGGACAGCCAGAACAAAAAAAATCCAGGGATAAGCTAGCTCTTATGATAAAAATTAAAGTAGTTATAAGTGCTATTACTCTTTTAGGTGGAGGAATTATTGCAGTGTTAATTAGTATATTGTGGTGGTAAGTTTTAAAAAAATCTTACTATAAGAATACAGGGTCTGTCACTTTAAACTCCCCAAGTCAAGGATTTCATTATTCAAAGCAACGACTTTGAACAGAACATTAAACTGTAGCGAAAGTAAAAAAGGATTTATTTGTGAATTATTTTGAAAAAGCTATACATATGTATGTATATCAAAAATGACTTAGGTGGGTATGTTATCTACAGCATGTAAACTTATCTAGGCGGGTATGTTATCTACAGCATGTAAACGTCTCATTTGAAATAAGCACGTGTTTGGCCGTTCTTTAAAATTCAACCCCTAAGGGGGTGGAAGAGGGTCATTTTTTGAAAAAATGGTAATTATTTAGATTAACGTAAACAGCGAATTTTTTCATGAAATTTTGCACAGACCCTAATTTTGGGTCGTAGAACACGAATCCGAAGTCAGTTTTTGGCGGCCTCGTAAAATTTTTTTTTAAACTTTTAGGTTAGTTTTTCAATGAATTTCTTTAAATTTGTTGGCTGAGCAAAAAGGTGGTCAGGTTTGCTCAGTTTTGATTGATATAGATACATATATATATATATATATATATATATATATATATATATATATATATATATATATATATATATATATATATATATCTATCTATATCAATCAAAACTGAGCAAGCCTGGCCACCTTTTTGCCCAGGTTGGGGGAGCAAAAAAAAAATTTTTTTTTACGAGACCGCCAAAAACTGACTTCGGATTCGTGTTCTACGACCCAAAATTAGGGTCTGTGCAAAATTTCATGAAAAAATTCGCTCTTTACGTTAATCTAAATAATTACCGAAAAGATCCTATATCTGACAAGTCACTGAAAAATGAAGTACTAAATTCGGCAGATGCTCCAAACTTCTTCCTCTACTAACAGAAAGTGGTTTACAAGCAAACTGAAACTCGCTAAAGCAGGGGCGTGCAGTGAAATTTCAAAGTTGTATATCTCTGTTCCTACTTACGGGAACCGTACCAAATTTAGGGGTTTTAATAATGAGCGCACTGGGAATGTTTTGGTGAAGAAAAAAAAAACATTTTGTAATTCGCGAAAAAAGTTGAATTTTTGCATTGCTTCCACTGGTAAAAAAATGAACACCTTAGGTATTTTATTTATTATTTTTTCTAAACAAATTGTAAACTAATTTAAAATAAATAGTTATCTCTTTATTCTTTAAAAATTTGATAAAAATAAAAATTGTTATGGTTTTGTACATTTTCCCATTCTCTACCCTAAAACAGTGAACACATTGATATGAATGCATTTCCAATTAGGTTGCCATGATATTTACATATCTGCCATTAAGCGTCAAATATTATTAACTGATTACGTAATTATTGCAATATTAGTACTGTATTCAAGTTGATAATAATTGTAAAATGTTATCAAATTTTAGTGAATAAAGAGATACTTAACTGTTTACTAGAAATTAGTTTACAATTCTAAATAAATTTTCTTCATAAAAGTTTTCGATATTGTCAAAAATAAAAGTATTTTACTGTAGGGTAAACTTTAAATTTTCTGACAGACCTAGTATATGACTGGGAAATTTCGGTATCAGATGGTTGTATTTTAGGTTTTGGACAATGCAGAACTTTTTATGAAGAATAACTTTTTTTCGTAAAATTAATAGTTAAAAAGTTTCCCATATGCTGCGAACTTAAGCAGACACACTGTATATTTAAAAACTTTTGGGCCCTTTGTACCTAAAATTAGTTCCCAGATCTGTTATGACTATATAAGTGTAAGTGGCCCCTGTATACATTTAAAATGTAAAGCATCACTCACTGTCTCATGTATCCAAACTTTCTAAACTACTAGAACTAGAATCCGAAAATTTTGCATACTGCTTTATCTTTTATGTTCCAAATATTAAATGTGGGCTTAAAAGGAATATATCGGGGAATATATTTATAAAACTCTACAAAAGATCAATTTAATTTTTAATTTATTGGGCTCCTGTTCTAGAAGATTAGTAACGAAAAAATGGATACCTACAATTAGAGACCGCTCATATTTTTTTTTATTATGTCCCAATGGGATTATCAGCGATTATCTTCAAATCTCGCGACCTAGTCAATCTAGCGTCTCTAGTTAAAAATACAGGAAAATACAGGTAGAGGAATTCTTCCTCGGCCGAGATGGTACCACCCTACGGAGGTTTCCGTGCTCTGGATGTGTGAGTCGGACTTCCCCATTACACCCACGGTACATGGTACTTAGACTTCGGTCTTCGTGGACTGTCAGAAGATAAAAAAAAATACAAAAAATATAACTGGGGCAAATGAATTAAAAGAATTTTTGAAAATTAAAAAAAAATTCTACTACTTTGTTTTGGAATTATTTTCACTGTAGAATCCTTTTGAAACTTTATTTTTCATTCAATTATTTTATAAAGATCTTCTTGTGTATGCATATTTTTAGTGATGAAACGATTATCGTTATACGATTATGATTACAGAGACAATTATAACGAACTTGGTAATCTAAAACGTACGTAAGAAATACATTTGTTTTAATTAAACTTTCACTTTAAACTTATCAACAAAATGCAAAATGCCAAATGCTAAAAATTTATGCAAGCAATTTAAAAAACACTCAGTGATGGCAATTGTAACTAAAAACCAACTTTAATTGCTAAAAACTCGAAGAAGTTATCAGAAGTAACAATTATGTAAGCGGAATTTCACAAAACAAATAAAAAGAAAGTCTTAACAAATTTTAAATAAAAATCAAATAGTAACAATAATTCACAAGAATTATATTCGAAATTAATACTAATTTTATAATAACTACCATACTCCCCTTTTCCTTCAGCTCTGGGCTCATAACCTCCTTAGTTCGATTGCTGACTAATAACTTTATTATTTCACACTAGGCACTTTACATGCATCCGATGCTTAATGCTGAACTACACTTTTCTTTCTTATTATTACTATTATTACTTATAAAGGTGCACGCACACTTAGGCGAAGCGTCGCGAAGCGAAGAGAAGAGAATTTTATCCGTCCAAGAAACTTACGTGCAATCAAATGGAAGCCCGCACAACGCTTCTCGACGCTTCAGTGTGCGGGCTCCCATTTGATTGCATGTAAAGTTCTTGGATGGATAAAATTCTCTTCTCTTCGCTTCGCGACGCTTCGCCTAAGTGTCAGAGATGAGCGATATCGTGATTTTTTAATATCTATGATATCTGATATCGTTACTTTTTGATATCAGTGATTTAAAAGCGTGACGTGATCACGACTTTCGAGTAGGTAACAATTTGCGAACAGCTTCAACAAAATATCGTGAATTGCGACACATCATATCACTTACTTACTACTTTAACAATTTTGGAACGGTTTTCCGGTTCAGTAGCTATCTGCACCTGTGCTCAGTGCTGTGCATGTCATGCACGGAAATAAAACAACAATATATCAAATGTATAATCAAATGAACTTATTTAATTTATAAAAACAACGAAGTGGGTAGTAAATTCGCTGGTACACAATGAAAGCAAACCAAACAAACACATAGGTTTGTTCAAACTAAAATAAACATTCTTGCCTAATATCTAAGCTGGTAGCGTTTTCCTAAAAAAATAAATGGGTCGGTACCTATTCTAAAGTGTTCTTTAGAAAAAAAAAGAAAAATCAAAAACATATTTTTGATCGCTTAAAATAAGTTTAAGTAATAATCATTATAACAAACTTACCAAATTACGATTGTCCAATGTAAGCGAAATTGTAGGGTGCTTATAATTTAAAAAGACAGTTTTGCTTGACATTTTATTTTACATTTTGCAATACTATTCTTTCATTATCAATTTCAAAAAAATTCCATAAACAACTTCTCTTTCTTTTTTTAATAATACTAGACATAGTGTAACAGCAACCAAAAAACGAAATGACAAAAATATGCGCTCCCATCTCCAACCCCAGTTGTTTTATTCTATATCTAATCCACAAATTGATATACAATATCAGTGACCACTGGCACCACTGATATCACATTTCACGATTATCAAATACTAAAAATAAGGTCCCGTAACTCCGTGACACGCGAGTCGCCAACATGCGTTTCATAAAACGTTAACCGGACGTAAGGCACGATATCCCTCGCAGCCCATATATTCTTCACGATGACATACGCAAAATCAACCTTATGGATAGATATCACTTTTCACGTCACGCTTTTACACGGACTCTGGTAGCAACTGTTACTTGTGATTTTTAGATATCAGTGAAAAAATAACAGTTCGTGAAATATCGCTCTTCTCAACTAAGTGTGCGTGCACCTTAAGTATAAGTAACGCTGGCACCTTTTGGTTAGCTCTCAGTGGCGCCGAAAAGCGAGATGACTCGGGCGACCGCGAGACCGCAAACTAGGGATGCGCAAAATATTCTAAATATCGACATTAGAATCAATAAAACGACAATATATCAAAAAAACAAAATCTATAATATAAAAATATTGCCATTTTAAAAATATCGATATTTAAAGAAATATAGTATTTCTTTGTAATAAAATTTATTTGTGATTTTTAAGCCATTGTTTATAATAAATTATCAGGGGCGGCCGGTACATAGGGGCTCTGGGGCGCGAGCTTCCTTTGACAATACTCAAAAATAATAATAAACAATATTTATTTATTTTAAACAAATCCATACCGATTTTTCTATAGAATATTGTGAATATTTGTACGGATTTTACATTTATTTAAAAAGCAATACAGAGGTTTTGCGCTTATCCGCTAATTGGGATTTCTTTCGATCCCGCCGGCCGACCGTGGCAAGCATCGAAGCTACAATTGTTTGAGCCACAAAATTCACCTCCGTTGACGTTCGTGTTCGGTTTTACCCGGGTTAATTCAATCCGGGATTTTAGCACGCGGAAAGGCGCTTGACTGGTAAGCCCAGCCCAGCAGTCCATTGCTTTATTCCGCGGTCAGCGTGGCCACAGGTCTCTCGTTTAAGCCTGATTTGGCTCGTTTGAACGGCGGCTATCGGCTATAGTTTCAGACGCTTCACTTTTGTTAAGTATTTCTAAACGGTGTGTGAGTAAGAAACGAGTACGCTCTTAATCGTCTGAGGTCGGAGCGTATGTAGGTATTGTGTTTTTTTATTTTAGATATATAGGTAAGTAGCAAATTTAAGCTATCCAAGAGTTGATACTTAAAATAAACATTTTTTAACCTAAAAATCACTGGTAAATAAATATTTTTAAAATAACTCGTTTTAGTACGTATTTGGTTCGTTTTTTCCACATCATCTGCCTAAAAAAATGATGCTTGTGGCAAGACTGTCCTGATATTTATAGAAACGTCACGAACACGCGACGGTTAATATGAGGATTCGGTATTTTACTTCAAAATAAGGGGTATTAATTTCATTTTATTGTATTAAAGAATGTAGTGTTTATTGTTTCTCTACAATTACGTTTGTTATCCTCACTCGGTTTAGTTTATTTTAACATTAATATATATTTTTTGTGGTTTCATATGTGTTTATTATTGTTTTATACTAATATTATTCAAATAAAATACTTAGTTTATATAAAATACCGAATTAATTAATATTTTCATAGAAAATTGTTGCAATGCAACATCATTAGAATTTCAGGCCCATTTTCTGGATTTTATAGACAAGCATCGGGACTTGAAATTTGGACCCAAAGTCCCGAAGACCTTTTTAGTTTCGGGATCTGGAAACCCTACTTCCAATCCTCGCTTCTAGTGCCCGCGGTGAACGTCGTTTTCTGTTTTAAAGAGGATTAAAAATTGTTTCAGAAATAATAATAATAATAATAATAATAATAATAATAATAATAATAATGTCTTTATTTTTACATTGTCCTACTTTACAATATAGATGAGTGTACATTCAAAAAGAATACTTTTGCAATGCAAAAAGGCGAAGTTATCTAAAAAAATCTATCTAAAATCTAATCTAAAAAAAATCTATCTAAAAAAAAATCTAAAATTAAATAAAAAAAATTCATATCCATCGTTAATGTACAGGGTTATTCATTATATTTTGACTCCCAGCTACAGCTCTTATTACAAGCTATAGAAAAAAACTTTAAATACAAAAGTTTTAGGTTTTTTTACGTAGTATCTTTTGGTAATAGCGGAAATAAAAAATCGACTTTACAACATTGAAAAAATTAATTGAGTCATATTTTTTTAAATGGAACACCCTGTATATTATTAGCTCAAATGAAAGATCTCTTTGTTCTCATTTCAAATATATATAATTTGTTGGCATTTGGTTCAGCCACTTTTGAAATATTTGAGTTTATAACTTATTTTTCCACAATTGGAGATCATCGGTCATTAAAGTTTGTTGCTTTAATATAATCAAGTTGCCTCGAAAACGTATTGTAAATATTTGTTGTAGTTTAAATAAAGTATTTTTTTAACTCAAATATTTCAAAAGTGGCTGAACCAAATGCCAACAAATTATATATATTTGAAATCAGACCAAAGAGATCTTTCATTTGAGCTAATAATATACAGGGTATTCCATTTAAAAAAATATGACTCAATTCATTTTTCCAATGTTGTAAAATCGATTTTTTATTTCCGCTATTACAAAAAGATGCGACGTGAAAAAACCTAAAACTTTTGTATTTAAATTTTTTTTCTATATCTCGTAATAAGAGCTGTAGGTGGGAGTCAAAATATAATGAATAACCCTGTACATTAATTCAGATTTAACTTTAAAAATGGATTTTGACGATATCGATATGTTTGCAAGTTCAAAGGCTAGAAGAGCCGCTGTATAGATGGACTTTTAGCCTTATTTTTTTTTATAAAATATTGTTTATTAACATATTTTCTTTAGCATTCGTTTTTTTAAAAATAAAATATTGTTCAGGAACATCTTTTTTTCTCTCGTCTTATCACAATGTACCCTTATAAAAATCGTCAGTCAACTCGGAAAGCTTACGGCCTACAGGTCAGAAACAACTTAAAACGTCACTGGTTCCTTACAAAAAATTAACCGTCTGTGAATAAATGCGATAACCAGATTATGAATCAATATTCACTGCTGGCAATGTTACTATCACTGAATCTTTTTGTCATTTTAATGTAAATTTGACGAAATTTAATAATGTTTACGAACACAATTATTTAATTTTATATTTTGTAATTTAAACTGTTGATAAAGTTAAATAAACTGTGACAGTTGCTAAAAATATTATAGGAACGTTGTCTTCCTCTAAATCTGAACAAGAAGAGTGTATACGGAAAACTCTTATGGCGGCGACGTCGAAGTTTACAGAATATATAATATTTACTTCACTCTCCGTCGGAACTTTGATGTATCGAGATTACAAGCTGCGTCGCGTCGGTCGTAAAACCCCGTCGTTACGGGGGTTTGTTTTCGTACGTGGAATATTTGTATATCTGAGGTTTTCCAAAAGTGCAGCATGAGATTTTTAATTTGTATAAACAAATTTTTCTATGTGTAGTTTTCAGTAAATTAGTTTACTTTAATAAAAAACAGGTACACTAGAGAAGAGCGATATTTCACGAACTGTTATTTTTTCACTGATATCTAAAAATCACAAGTAACAGTTGCTACCAGAGTCCGTGTAAAAGCGTGACGTGAAAAGTGATATCTATCCATAAGGTTGATTTTGCGTATGTCATCGTGAAGAATATATGGGCTGCAAGGGATATCGTGCCTTACGTCCGGTTAACGTTTTATGAAACGCATGTTGGCGACTCGCGTGTCACGGAGTTACGGGACCTTATTTTTAGTATTTGATATTCGTGAAATGTGATATCAATGGTGCCAGTGGTCACTGATATTGTATATCAATTTGTGGATTAGATATAGAATAAAACAACTGGGGTTGGAGATTGGAGCGTATATTTTTGTCATTTCGTTTTTTGGTTGCTGTTACACTATGTCTAGTATTATTAAAAAAAGAAAGAGAAGTTGTTTATGGAATTTTTTTGAAATTGATAATGAAAGAATAGTATTGCACAATGTAATATAAAATGTCAAGCAAAACTGTCTGTTTAAATTATAAGCACCCTACTATTTCGCTTACATTGGACGATCGTAATTTGGTAAGTTTGTTATATGATTATTACCTACTTAAACTTATTTTAAGCGATCAAAAATATGTTTTTGATTTTCCTTTTTTTCTAAAGAACACTTTAGAATAGGTACCCATTTATTTTTTTAGGAAAACGCTACCAGCTTAGATATTAGGCAAGAATGTTTATTTTAGTTTGAACAAACCTATGTGTTTGTTTGGTTTGCTTTGTTTGTGTACCAGCGAATTTACTACCCACTTCGTTGTTTTTATAAATTTAATAAGTTAATTTGATTATAAATTTGATATATTGTTGTTTTATTTCCGTGCATGACATGCACAGCACTGAGCACAGGTGCAGATAGCTACTGAACCGGAAAACCGTTCCAAAATTGTTAAAGTAGTAAGTGATAGGATATATCGCAATTCACGATATTTTGTTGAAGCTGTAAGCAAATTGTTACCTACTCGAAAGTCGTGATCACGTCACGCTTTTAAATCACTGATATCAAAAAGTAACGATATCAGATATCATAGATATTAAAAAATCACGATATCGCTCATCTCTAAGGTACACCAACAATTGGTGAAATATAAATTAATTATCAATTTAAAAATGTAGGTTTACAACCATTTAAAAAATACAAAAGTATATTAGCTTATCAAGGTAATTACGGTCAGAGTGGGTCATAAAAAATGAAACACTTTTGGAAATTGGTAACTATACAGATAAATACAAAACAAAATCGGACAAAAAATCCAGGAGGGGGGAGGGGTAAAATTAAAATGCAAAATTGTAATGTTTGTTTTAATAACAAGTTTTTATATTACTATTTTAACGACAATAATGTACAAATTCTAAACAAGTCATAATATATACTACATATTAAAAAAACACACATTTTTACATAGAGGTACTTTCTTGAACTAGGTACTTCAAGTATTCGCAAAAAAATTAACTTAAAAAGAGTAAGAGTACTTTTTTGGTATAATTAATAACACAAGTGAAAAGAAGGCAAGCCGTTATACAAGTAATGTACCGATAACTAAAAAATAAATATGCCTTCGGAATGGGGCAAGTAAATTTTGTAAACAAGTATTTATCAGGATGAGACGCGAAATTAAGTTTCTTGGGTCTTGTAAATTGCAGTTGCTAATATAGGCGTTTCAGTATTTATTTTATTCTAAAAACATGAGTACGTATTATGAAAAAATACCTAAAACATATTTATATTTTTGACCAGAATTAGGTATTATTAGGTACATTACAAAATTTTTAATTTATTTAATTTAATATAACCCTTATTTAATTTAATTGTTTCCATATCACTTAGACAATGAATCATATAACTATGGATACGACTCCTAGAAGAATTTCAAAGCTATCTTCGACTATATGGAAAACACAAATCCGAATACAGCTGGGACATTGTTCGGGAGTAATATCAGCATATCTATGGGACCCCATAAATCCTAGTGCATTTTGCCAAGTTTGGCACCTGTAAAATAATATTTATTAGATTATATTTATTATATTAACGAATATTTGTATTCATTGAAGTTTAAAAAAAAAATGATAAAACGTAAATATGGCTTTGGTCGACCTTTTACAGTGTAATAATAATTCAAAATATACATAAATAATTACCTGCCTTCCTTTCTCTTTTGGGCATCTAAAAAACGATAGTTCACCATCACTCACCCGACTTTCGCAGCCGTCCACCGAACATCTTATAATAACTTTTTGAAAGACACCCTATAAACTTTGCCGTAATTTAATTTCCGTTCTTACTGGTCTACTCTGTACTGTTCGACTGACGTCAGACACTGCTGCTAGCCGAGAAGACCGATCAACGAGAAGCGACAATCGGCTTCCCGCCAAAAAAAAGTAGTGGGGGTAATACCTGATTACTGTCAAAACTTCGGCCGGATCGGGTAGTCCGGGAGTCGATGTCTAGCTTATGTTGACAATGCTGTTGTCTGTGTTATTAAAGTTTTTAAGTGTTTAGTTTTCTATCTTGTGTCGTACAAAAATATGCCTGGAAATTGTTGTGCCTTTCGCGGATGCAGTACCCCAGAAGGACAAAAAATAAGTATGTTTACATTCCCCAAGGATCTTGAACCGTATAAGTACATATACACCTTTTCAATATAAATAGTGTTTCCGTATTTTGAAATGTTAGATTTCTTATTTTTTTTTTTAAAAGATATAAAAGCCGTACTTACAGTAATTGTTTACCATAGCCCCATGATCCAAGTTTGTAATTTTCTTTGTAAATGAGATTATTTTAGCCCCCAGAAGGTTCATTTTCACTACAATTATATGGGCAAAACATGGTTAAGAAAATTGTGCTATATCTATGTGTTTTGTAGTTGCAGAAGCTTTTCTAAAGAATTAAGAAAATATTTTTAAAAATCCTGTGAGGAATATATTTTATAGTTAAATAAGCTTTCTGAAATAGTTGCTCTTAAGTAATTATTAAAATATAGATAGCTTCATATCCTAAGTTTGCGTTTTTTGTATAAAACAGAATTATTTCTAGGTTAGTAATATTGGTTTCTTGACCGTTTTTGATTAAATAGTTTTATTGTACTTCTTGGGCTTTCGGTCAGTTTAAATTAAAGTCTTGAAATGGTTTTGACGTTTCGGTTTATTTCATCTCTAAACCATCATCAGAATCCTAATAACAAAGGTGTAATTCTTGGAAATAATGAATATCATATTAAAGATTCCTGGAATTTTCACCAATTCATTAAAGATAAAAAAATTCAAAAGATTATTTTCTAGTTTCGTTCGATGTCACATCACTCTACACTAATATTCCAGTTGAATTAGCTCTAAAAGTTATCGCAGAAAAATGGAATAACATAAAAAATTTTACAACAATACCAAAAACAGAATTTATAGAAGCCACAAAAATATGTCTAACCTCTACATTTTTTCAGTACCAAGACCAATTCTTCTCGCAAATTTATGGCGTCGCAATGGGTTCACCCATCTCAGCTACTATAGCAAACTTAGTAATGGAGCATCTAGAGGTAAACGTCATAGAATCGCTTGATTATAAACCTCATTTCTTCAAAAGATTTCTTGACGACTGCATTCTATGTATTCCAAAAAATAAACTTAACTATACATTAAACAAGTTTAATTCATTCCATCCAAAAATTCAATTTACACACGAAACAGAAAATAACAAATCAATAAACTTTTTAGACATAACGATAAACTATAACGAAGAAGGTGACATAGAAATAAGCTGGTATACCAAACCAATGTGGTCAGGACGATATATCAATTATAACTCCAACATTCCAGAAAAATACAAGAAAAGTGTTGTAAATTCACTAGTTGACAGAGCTATTAAACTATCTGATAATAAACACAGACCAAAAAACTTAAAAAAAGTACGAAATATCTTACAAAACAATAACTACCCTAAAAAGTTCTATGAACCAATCATAAAAGCAAAAATAAACAAAATATACAACCCACAGAAAAATAACCCCAAAAATATGAATGAAAACCATTACGTATCTACTCCATACATAAAAGAAATAAACCAGAAAATTAAAAAAGTGCTTCACCCACATAAAATCAAAATAGCAGAAAAACCAATTAATAATTCAAGAAAACTATTCACAAATCTAAAACCAAATATTCCAAAAACGAACCAGTCTCAACTCATTTACAAAATAAATTGCCTTGGTTGCCCAAAAACCTATATTGGGCAAAAAAAGCAATATCTTAAAAACAGAATTAAGGAACATCAAAACACTATTAGAAATGTTAGTCACAGTTCAACAGCTCTATCAAATCATTCACTAGAATATTTACACAACTTTAATTTTAATAACGTAGAAATCTTAGATTATGAATCAAACTACAAAAAACGAAACATAAAGGAAATGATACATATTAAAAAAACCCATAACACCCTAAACTATAGAACAGATACGGATAATTTAAGTACCATTTACAACAACCTTATCATAAAAAAGTAAAACGAAAATAAAAGCAAAATTTTTGTGTCCCTACCCTTAAACATCTGGAATAATAAAACCAAAGCTCTTTACTGTAAACATCCACAAATCAGTCTAGTTTAAAACCCTGTTGCAATAAGTCATTTTGTTAAAATGTAGTGTTTAAGTGAAATCAATTTAAAAGGTATGTCCTATTCTACTATCTCTTGTTTATTTACATAGAAAAATATATTACACCTTTGTTATTAGGATTCTGATGATGGTTTAGAGATGAAATAAACCGAAACGTCAAAACCATTTCAAGACTTTAATTTAAACTGACCCAAAGCCCAAGAAGTACAATAAAATCATTTCTAGGGCCAAAAACAGATTTTAAAGTAAAATTACCTGACGCAATGTTATTTTTCTAACATTTTAGCATTTAAAAGCACAAACTCACATTTTCTGTAGTCGACAGCAGGAACAATTTTTCCTTCTCTAGAATGTTTAAGTGGTAGAATTTTTAACAATAATATCTAAATAACACTGACACAAGATTTATGTCCATTGATAATGACAAAAAAAGGAACATATTGATAAAATACATTTCCATTTCATGGGACCGAAAACGCTTGGTTTAGACTTAGCACCCCAGGGTAAAGCGTAGCTCTTTACAAGATTGTTTTAAATTTTATTTTAACTAATTTTTGGTACCTATAGGATTTAGGTCCAATGTCTTTTTTAAAATTTAAAATCTTGTAGCGTTTTGGGCGTAGAACGAATCATACCTCACAGAAAAATGCAAACTTAGGGTTAATTAATTAGACTTTCAGACAACCTAAATTAAAATACATATCCTTCTAATTTTTATTAAATTAAAAAATTACAAGTTTGGGTGATGGGTAAAGTGACTATTCGGTCCCTCATTAAAGTGTATTATAGTTGAAATTAAAAATTTGAAACAGGAATAAAAATTAAATAGATGAGTTTTGGCAGCCACAAGATCTGGTCCCTTTACTGATGGATCGCTAGCACAAGAATACTTAGTTAAGTATTCTTGTGTCTCTAGTAAACACAATATGCATATAATTATCCCTTATTAATTGTCTATTATAGCTTATTTACTTACGTTTGTTATTTTCTATTGTTAAATATTATTGGGATGTTTCCTAACGGATATTTTTATTATTATACTGTCTTCTTTTGTTCACTACAGATTATGGTTGTTTAGGTATAAAAATAAGGTACAATTGTATTTTATTTAGACCCCGGTAGTACCTATTTTAGGCAATTACATTAAATATTTAATTTTAATTTGTTGTTTGTCTTTAAAATGTGTACAAAGGGTATAGCAGGATAAGCATGACGAGTTGGCCCCCAAATGGCAACCTATATCGAAACTTATGTTATATCATCGGCTTGATGTACGAACACGATTTATATATGTTTCGCCGCCGGACTCCGCTTTGACCTTGAGATATGGACAAAAATGACCGCACGCATGACTATCGTTCAAAGAGACATATCTTGAAAACTAACTAAGCTAGAGAGGTAAATCCAACGCGAGGCCTCAGGTAACCTTACAGAGTATTTACTATATTTTTTTTAGATTTAACGAATAATTACACATATGTTTAAAAAAATAAAGAAAAAAATTATTAATTTTTGTTTCGTGTTCCCTCTGACTTACAATCACTAAAATAATATATGTTGTAATCCTTTATATGCACTAGTACCCATAAAAAATGCGTTAGAAAAAAAGTGGTGCAACACTTCGAAAAAAAATTAAATAATATAAGGATACAAACTTGACATAGGACACATACAGGGTGTTTTCTAATGGAATGTCAATATTTAAGGGGGCGATTTTTGGGTCCGTTTTAACAAGAAAACTTCATATGAACGTATGTCCTAAACGTCTTAACTGTTGAGATACAGGGTGGTAAAGTTTTCAAGAATAAATAGTTTTGTATTAATATCTGTAATACCACTTCAGATATTTTAATTAAATTTGGCATACATGTACTATGTATCAAGAGGCATTATTTAGTGTACCACAATTTTTTCTATTTCCACCAGTGGCGTTCGTACGGAATTTCACATGCCTATTTTGGCAGACATTGATGGTACGCCACTGATTTCTCGTAAAATTAAAAGTATTCCTGAAATCTCCAATCATTTCCAAGCAAATTTGAACTTTTGAATTTTTTCAATCCGATGCACGGTTTTCGCTTAAAAAAATAAAAACCTTTGCTCTGCATGATCATAACAATATCGTTAATATGACAATATCACCATGCAGAGAAATAGATTTTATTTTTTAGATCTTTGCTTAGAAATGAATAAGGAAGTTAATTTTTGAGATCCTTATTCATTTCTAAGCAAATTTGATCTAAAAAAGAAAATCTATTTCTCTGCATGGTGATATTGTCATATTAACGATATTGGTATGATCGTGCAGAGCAAAGGTTTTTATTTTTTTAAGCGAAAAACGTGCATCGGATTGAAAAAATTCAAAAGTTCAAATTTGCTTGCAAATGATTGGGGATTTCAGGAATACTTTTAATTTTACGAGAAATCAGTGGCGTACCATCAATGTCTGCCAAAATAGGCATGTGAAATTCCGTACGAACGCCACTGGTGGAAATAGAAAAAATTGTGGTACACTAAATAATGCCTCTTGATACATAGTACATGTATGCCAAATTTAATTAAAATATCTGAAGTGGTATTACAGATATTAATAAAAAACTATTTATTCTTGAAAACTTTACTACCCTGTATCTCAACAGTTAAGACGTTTAGGACATACGTTCATATGAACTTCTCTTGTTAAAACGGACCCAAAAATCGCCCCCTTAACTATTGACATTCAATTAGAAAACACCCTGTATGTGTCCTATGTCAAGTTTGTATCCTTATATTATTTTATTTTTTTTCGAAGTGTTGCACCACTTTTTTTCTAACGCACTTTTTATGGGTACTAGTGCATATAAAGGATTACCACATATATTATTTTAGTGATTGTAAGTCAGAGGGAACACGAAAAAAAAATTAATATTTTTTTTTATTTTTTTAAACATATGTGTAATTATTCGTTGAATCTAAAAAAAAATATAGTATATACTCTGTAAGGTTACCTGAGGCCTCGCGTTGGATTTACCTCTCTAGCTTAGTTAGTTTTCAAGATATGCCTCTTTGCACGATAGTCATGCGTGCGGTCATTTTTGTCCATATCTCAAGGTCAAAGCGGAGTCCGGCGGCGAAACATATATAAATCGTGTTCGTACATCAAGCCGATGATATAACATAAGTTTCGATATAGGTTGCCATTTGGGGGCCAACTCGTCATGCTTATCCTGCTATACCCTTTGGGATTCAGTAGGAATGAAAAAATCATTATATTTAATATTTTGTAGAATCTTAGGCTTTGCTATATCTGACTATAATTTAAATTGTTATAAAACAGTAGCTGAAATATTCAGAAAGTGGTAAACAAAAAAAAATAAGGGGTTTATTCTATTATTAAATATTATTATTGAAATTTTCTCCCCATGCATATTTTTATTATTATAGTGCCTTCTTCCTTCTTGTTTATTACAAATTATGGTTTTTTAAAAATAAGTTATACTGGTACCTGCTTATTTAGGTAGTACTTTAATTTATTGTGTTTCTTTAAAATTTTCATGTTTAGAATTCAATTGTAATGAAAAAATTATTAATTTTAAAACAGGACCATCTACTCGGCAGTACTAACCTTTCTACTAAATTTTATTAAAATCGATCCAACAGTTCTTGAGCTGAGCGCGTTACAAGGATTTGTCTACAGATAGACCGACTGACAGACAGGCGCAAAATATCTTTTATATGCCCTAAACGTAAAAATGTTTAAAATCGGAGACAAAAAATTATACACAGTCCAATATTTGTGAAATCAATATCAAAAACCCATTTACTAAAAGAGCGCCAGAAAAAAACGATGCCATATTGTCATATTTCCCCAGATATTCATCATTTTTTCCAAATTTCTATACATTTTTCATATTATTTATTTAACATTTCGGAAACCACTCTACGTGCTGCGATTGCATATCGCTGGCCACGCCTTTATTTTATGAACCCTGACCAGTTTGAACTGTTTGTATAAACTGTTCTTGGGGGATTCATATAAAAAGCGTACCAGCGAGGTGCAAAAGCAGGGCGTCGTGTCCCGACGGGGAGGCGTCACTGTGGTGCCGCACGAACAGTACAATTAGCGCCAGCCCTTTAGGCTGACCGAGTACTCCGATAGAAGCTGCCCCCTACGCTACCCAACCTAGCAACGTAAGTGAATTGTGTACCTGAATGAATTATACAAGTGTTTTGGTAAACCGCAGCCTAATTTATCAACCCCGACGACCCCTAGCGCGACATTTGGTGGAGGCGCCGGGCAGACGACTTTGAACACAGAGCTGAATGGTCGCCTACTCGATGGTGGTATGTATACCGTTATTTTAATGACTAAGAGTCATATATTGTGAGTATAGGGAGACATGGAAGATGACCTTCATATAGGGTTGAATGTCTGCCTATGCGAAATATTAAGAGTTTTATGCAAGTAGTATTTGAAGTTTATGTGACTTATGTGAAATATTAAGAGTTATATGCAAGTTGTATTTGAAGTTTATGTGACTTTATTAATGAATAAATAGGATGGTAAATATGGCAAATTTTACCAATCGTGATTACGCTATATTTGGGTTTCAAATTGTTAGGTAAATGTGTATAATTTTGTTTTTCCCTGATGAATTAGAGACCTATGTCTCACTGTCTCCAAAAGAGTAACACTTAGAGAAGTCTTATGTTAAAACCGGGTGAATGTTCTTAGTCTGTCTACTTCTACCGAAACATCGTAATATTATGTAGCTTTCCATTATTTTTCATTAGTTATAAACTGTCTTTTCCCTTTTAACTGCCGGTAGTCTTTTTTCATTTTTCATGTACCATTGGGAGACCACACGACCTGGATCGAGAGCCACAAACACACCAAAAACCCAAAGGCCAGTCGCCGCTTGCGTCCACACAGCCAGCGTCATGCAGCAACCACGCACGGTCCGCCATGTCTCGCCAGCCTGTTCTTCCCTCACTAGGACTGAACTCCTGCACAACGAGCCGTGATGACACTGGTACAATGTACATACCTAAGGAACTTACAGCGCTGGTTGACCACAACTAGTCTCAGGATCAGCCCAGCAAAGTTCCCGTCACTCACGGCTCAGTCCACCCAAAGTCCGGATGGCCGCACTCTCCGGAGGAGGGAGACCCCTGCTGCACTGGGAGTCGGCAACACAACTAGCCGATCCCACCCCCAGGATACAGGAACCGTGACTGCTGCATCTGAACAAGAAACACATGACGACCTGCCTCAACGTGTGGCGCCTAGGATGTGTCGGGTTTTGTCGGTGTGTAGGCTATTCGATCAGTAACGTGTTGGAACTCCCTAATAATAGAACTTTGTAAAGAAAGTGTGTAAATGTGAACCAGACTACCAGGACAGTAACCATTTTTTCATTTTTAAGCTAGTTTTACCACTTCTCATTTCACCCAAATAAATACGGAGTGTACTGAGCCTGCGAGCTCCAAATCGTTTGTTTATATTGTATTTGTTTATTGTATATTTTGTTTATGTTATATTTGTATTTTGTATATTTGTATTTTGTAAACGTGTGATGTGTAAATTTTTAAAGCTAGGGGCTAGCTTTTACAGGCGCGGGGGAAATGTCATATTTCCCCAGATATTCATCATTTTTTCCAAATTTCTATACATTTTTCATATTATTTATTTAACATTTCGGAAACCACTCTACGTGCTGCGATTGCATATCGCTGGCCTCGCCTTTATTTTATGAACCCTGACCAGTTTGAACTGTTTGTATAAACTGTTCTTGGGGGATTCATATAAAAAGCGTACCAGCGAGGTGCAAAAGCAGGGCGTCGTGTCCCGACGCAGTGTGGTAAATCGACCGTCTAGCGCGACATAATTATTTAAACATTGATTTAATGTTTTTTAATTTCCTATGACATTTTTTAGGAGGGCCATGAATGTTTTTTTGCTATAAAATGTAAATAAGAAGTCAGTCATTAAAATGGCTTCAGTTTTTATTAAAAATGTAATGTTTTATGGAACTTAATCACAATTATTTTCAAAATACATGAAACATTATTTTAAACTTATTATTAAGTAATAGCTATAAGAAGCATGAAAAATTAATAATGTTACTTTCTAGATTCAGATATTACAATATTAATGAGCAAGATATACATTATACAGGGTATTTGAATGTACGGCTTGGTGTAAGTTTTGTAGAATTGTAAATAATAAATATCATTGTGGGTTTTAAAAACAAATTAAAGAGTTACCAACAATGTTCAATTAATAATATCATATAATTTTATTTACCACCTAAACAATGAGAACACTTTCAGACTAACTGGATTATGTGCCGAATGGTTTTATAAAAGCATACACCTGCACCCGGACACGTGTATTTCTTAACTTTTTAGTACTGGTATGGAAATAACACGTTCAAATAAAAACTAATGAGTTGGATAAATTATGAAGACTTTTAGTGCTTAATCAATTATTGCTTTTCTCATTTACCGTATACAGGGTGTGACATTGAATTGGATTTTTAACACCCTATATACATATTTTTAATATTAGATGTCAACTTTAAATTTTTATTTTTGTTTTTCTGAAAAATCGTAAATATTTCTAAGTATTTCATTGTAAGTGCTAAGAATTTCTCTACTGAGTTAAAATAGAGTAAATATTATAATTTAGGCCCGCAAATTTTGGGATAGATAGATAGATAGAATCGTCTTTATTTTAAACTCGGCGAAGGTCAGCATTGCTGTTTGCTTAACCGAGCATGCATAATAAGTTTACAAAATATGATAATTATTACAACAAAAAAAAACCTATTCTAAGTTACATTAAGTTAAAATAAATGCGAAAACAAAAATGAATGCAGAATTTATCAAACCTCTAACAAAAAAGGGAATACTTATTTTATCTCAAAATGAATTCTTATGTATATCTGCTCAGCAAAAACTTTCGGTAATTAAATCTAAACGAATGCATACTTAAGCCATCAAACCTATTGCACAAGTCCATATTAGAGAAACTTCGTTGAAACAAGGCTGTTCGGTGTTTGGGTAAATTTAAATAATTGTTATAACGAGTGTTTCGACAGTGCGTCGAATGTCGAAAATTAAGTTTTTCGCGAAGATATAGGGGAACACCTCGCAGAAGTAATCGATATAAAAAACACGCAAAATGAAATTTTTCTCTGTCCGCCATTGTAAGCCATTTTAACTCCGGCAATTTATATCTAACATGGTCTCTTGCACGCAATCCGTAAATAAAACGAATACATGAGTTCTGAACCCTTTGTAATCGCTTTTTACATATAACATCTAAACATGGTCCATAAACATAATTACAGCAGTTAGCTTGAGAGAGAACGAGTGCAGCACACAGTGATTTTTTCAGTTCAGGGTGTAATATCTGTTTATTTTTATATAGATTTCTCAAAGAGAGAAAGGACTTTTGGATGACTTTTCCCACCTGGCTTCTAAATCGCAATTTGCTGTCGAAAATAACACCCAGATTTTTACACTTCCTCACAACCGGAATTACGGTACCAGCCATAACCAAGTCCAGGCTCTCTGCTGCCCACTCACTGTCAAGTCCAAAACAAATCGCTAGCGATTTATTAGGATTTAATCTTAAGCCATTACTATGAGAATAATTATAAACTGAATTTAAACACTGTGTGAGCTTATCTCTTGCCTCAATAGCACTGTGCCTGTCAAAACTGATTCGCAGTTGAGTGTCATCAGCATATCTCTGCATGTCGCAATCCTTGACAAAACGGCTCATATCTATTGTGTAGATTACAAATAACAACGGCCCCAGAATTGAACCCTGCGGCACTCCCATTCCTATAGTTTTACTGCTAGAACGATTGTTTTCTATGTGTACAAATTGAGACCGATCTGCTAAATAATCTTTAAAGAAATTCACCGAGGATTCATCGCAGCCAAAAGAACGAAGCTTGGCACATAACAGCCTATGGTCAAGCGTGTCAAATGCCTTGCTATAATCGAGCAGTACCAGGGCCGAGGTTTCACCTCGATCTGCAGCCGCGATGATATCGTCCAAGACCTTTAGCAAGACAGATGCCGTACTATAACCTCTACGAAAACCGGATTGAGACGGGGAAAACAAGTTATTTTCATTAAAATAATTGACAGTTTGCTCGTAAATAATTTTTTCAAACACCTTAGACAAAACAGATAATAAACTAATAGGTCTCAAATCGGACACGTCCCTTGGATTATTTATTTTAGGCAACGGCACAACCATAGCGACTTTCCAACAACGTGGGAACACAGAACTGTCTAAACACATATTAAAAATATGAACTAAGAGCGGCAAAATGACTGGACAGCACAGTTTAATCATTAGGAGTGACAGACCATCGGCCCCGGATGCATTTGATTTTTGTTGGGATATGGCACTCTGAACTTCCGCTTCCGTGACATGCAAAATTTTAAACGTAGAGGCTGCTCGAACCTGTTGATAGGATTTAACTAACTCCTCATCAACAGGTGGCGCTATACTTTTTACCGACTCTATAAAAAAATCATTGATATGTTCAGGACTCTTCAAATTATTAGGCAGGCTTCTAACATTTTTACCCCTGTTGTACACATTTAAATCATTTAAAGCGCGCCACATTTCTTTTTTACTGTTATTTTGTGCAACAAAATCCAAGTAGTCTTTCTTTTCGTCACGGACAGCACGGGTAAATAAATTTCTCATCTCTTTATAAGCCTCCCAATCCCGAACAGAGCGGGTTTTTTTGTACTTCGACATCAATCTGTTACGCTCCTTTTTCATAATTTTCAAGACGTCGGTAAACCAGGGAGCCTTTGGCTTCGTGACCCGGACCCGATATAAGGGGGCATGTTCATCAAATAATAGTAATATTTGCCCGGTGAGCAATTCTACTTTACTGTGCAAGCACTGCGTATCATAAATGTCAGCCCAATTAGTATTCATCAGATCAGCATTAAACAAATCGACGTCAAAGCACTTGAAACTCCTAAACTCTACCATTTTTGGCGGCTTAGGAGGAGCCCTACAATTAATTTTACAAAATGTAAGCTGATGGTCAGTAACATCATGCATATCTATGTGCACAACATCGCCATCTAGCAAAACTTTATTAGACAGGATAATTAAGTCAATAAGGCTACTCTGCCCACCAGAATAGCGGGTTGGAGCGGCAAAAACCTGGCACAGGGAGTAAGCAGCAAGAAAAGCATCAAACGTGTTGACGGAACCATTACAGCCCAGAAGATTGATATTCATGTCACCCATCATTATAATTTCATCAGATACTGGGATAACTGAGGACACAGCACTCTCCAAAGAATCAAACACACTAATCAAATTACTTTTAGGAGGGCGATAAAATACACCCAACCCAAGGTTAATACCACCCACTTTTATCGTAAGCCACAACTGCTCAATAGACTCGTTTAGTTCCCCAGTATCCACCTTACCCACAGGCAAATCATCCCTTATATAAACTCCGACTCCGCCTCCTCGTGAACCCCGATCCACTCTGAAAAACTTAAAACCATCCATAGATAAAGCACTGTCGGGTATATCCCGCGAAAGCCACGTTTCTGATACTCCCAAGATGTCCAATTTCAGGTTAAATATTTTATCTTCTAAACTGTTTTTGCTGGGCAAAAGTGAACGTATATTTACATGACCTATTTTTAGATTATTTACGTTAATTGTGTCCTTCATAAAAAAAGAGAAACAAAAGCAATACTGTATTAATCTACTCTAAATATGTATATAAAAAAAGAATTAAAAATCACTATCGTAAATAAATATATTTATTTAAGCTAAAAGTTCATTTAGGATATTTTCATTGTTTATGAGGATAGGTTTATCGCCATCATTTTTACGAACCAACACCTTGCCGTGACGATGCCAAACATACTTGTAGCCCACTCCTTTCAGACCTTTTGCCCTCTTGAAAAGACTATAATTTTCTTTAGTTAGCTCTTCATCGATAAAAATTGGTGCTTCAGATGTGCCTAAACCACATAAGGCAGGGGAAATTTTTCCTTTTTTAGAGCGCGCTGTTAAAATACTATCTTTAATTTCGGCATCCTTGCAGGTAACTATTATTTTAATACCATTTTGTGAGTTAAACTGGCGGATGGAATTAAAGTCGTTCGGCGAAACGGGAACGCTTAGAGAAGCACAAAGTTTGACTAAATCGGCTGGAGATGCCTTGCCACTATTGTCGTTCAGTGGAAGACCAGATATACATAAGTTTTGTTTAATTTTGCTAGAATTTTGGTTGTTGAGAACAGTTTCGAGTTTCTGTACTTTTTCCTTCAAAATTTTATTGTCTTTTGATATTTCAGCAAACATCTCGGACATTATCTTGTTGCGTTTTCTGTCGTCCTCGTATTTTTCATTTATGAAGTCCATAGCCCTTCTAACATCCCTTACTTCATTTTGAAGCTCTTTAATCATATCTTTTAGTTCGTTCATATCAACCCCATTAGTTCGGGGCGGCGAAAGAAAGATTGACTGACGCCGTCTAGTACTGACTTGCGCCTCGCAACCCTCGCAAGTCCAAGGAGTTTTCTCCGACTGCATGAGCCGAGCATCTACTTCCGAAACTTTTCCACATTCAAGGTGAAAAAACTCGTCACAGTGACCACATTTTAGTTTAATGCGCTTGCCAATGTTCTTGCGACAGGCTTTACATAATTTGCCAACCATTCTTGTTTTGATCTAAATTGGAATTTTACAGCCGTCTGGCAACCGCGCCAAAATTTTGGTCGAGACAGCAGGACCCACTCTAGGGTTCAAAGTTCGAAACAATGTACACGAGGTGCAAACGATGCTATTTTAAACCAAATATCTGACTGAAACACATGGAGTAAACTCACCAGTATGCTAGCAGGCCACTAAGCAATCTGTTGAGTAATCGGAAACTTTTAGTTTTCGCTACAACTTTCAAAAAACCGGTTTTTAATACGGAACAATATCAACACAATTTGCTTGCAATGTTGCCAAGGATTGATTCAGCAATGTCAAATATCACGCCAAGCGCCATACATACATTAGCGGCGTTCGGTAATTCAATTTTTTCCATCGTTTTGCTCGGAATTTTCGACAGGCACGTGGTCAGTCGTACTGATTACAACAATGAGGCATGTGCCTGTCAAAAATTCCGAGCAAAACGATGGAAAAAATTGAATTACCGAACGCCGCTATTGTTATCAAAGCTTACTTAGTTACGAATTCTATACTGGGCAATGATGCATATAAAGCGTTTACTTACAACTTCTTTATCAAACTCAAAATGTTGCAAAAATTCTATAAATTTTAGCCACAACAGGACATACGGTAAGTTAAGGCTATGAAACAATTCTGGTATTTTATTTGGTGTGTTCTCCAAAAAAAAAAACAAAAAACGCCTAGATTTCTTAGTTCTTTTCCGAATTCTAAAAACGAGACGTTAATTCGATTATAAATAATTCTGAGCCTTAGCCTTGGCAAAATGTTAAAGTTATTTAAATTGGAAAAATTTTTACAAAGTTATGATCATCTACAAATTGTGTGGTTATTTTGTCGCCGATAATAACTAAAGAGCTATTCTTAAAGCCACATAAGTCTCGAATGGGCACCTATGAGCAGAAATTTTTTTACTTTTCTATTAAATGGGATCCTACTCTGTATTTTTTAGAGGGAAACTAAACTAAACTCCGATAAACTTTTTTGTATGCTCTACGAGCTAAAAAAATACATAAATATAATGATCCATCGAAAAACTCCAAAATTTCTAGGAGAAGGGCATTAATATTTAAAATGTTTTTATACTGTAAAACAGTTTGATTATTAACAGTATTTATGTAAAAATTTCGTAAAAAATTTGCTAAGTTCTGTGTCATAATTTTTGTTTTGAAAATGATGTTCAGAAATGCGTTGATTTTAATCTTAAAATATCACTAAGTTAAGCCCCCCCTCCTCGAGAACTGTAAATATAATATTCTATTTTTTGACTGCCTTTTTCTTAGTAGGACTGTTTTAAATATAGATTGCTAGACTATGTAAAGAATAATGCAAAATTACATTGGGGGCTTATGTCGTGCTAAATGGTCGATTTAACACACTGTGCGATGGGGAGGCGTCACTGTGGTGCCGCACGAACAGTACAATTAGCGCCAGCCCTTTAGGCTGACCGAGTACTCCGATAGAAGCTGCCCCCTACGCTACCCAACCTAGCAACGTAAGTGAATTGTGTACCTGAATGAATTATACAAGTGTTTTGGTAAACCGCAGCCTAATTTATCAACCCCGACGACCCCTAGCGCGACAAATTTAGAGGTTTGAGCATTTTATCCGAAAGTGAATCGTAATCCAGATATTTCCATTATTTCAGACTATATCAGCACCCTGTATAATAACATTTAGATCAAACTGTGCAAGGAATATACACTAAACTTTAAATCAGATTAATTTCTTACAATTTCTTATAAAATATAATTTAGTTTCTCAGTGTACAAGCAATTTTTATGCAGTCGCAGCATTTTCCTCAGTGTACGAGACCTGATTATCGTTAAATATTCGTGAACACGAAAGAACAAAGGATTTGCGGATTTTGTCGCTTCTCGTTGGTCTCCTCGGCTGCTAGCCTATCGGTCAGGCGGTACAAGGGGTAGGTAAAATAGTTTTGATATTTGGACGGAGTGAGGCAACTTTTATAATATAATATCTTCTTTAAACTGTGGCGACGGCGACGTCATTCTTTTTACTCACCGCTATAAATAGCATTAAAGAATCTAGCTCGTTTGATCTGTATGAGCTTAGCAGTGCTCTTATTAAAGAGCTAGGTCAGTGTCTGGTTAAACCATTGACTAATCTTTTCAACAAAAGTATAGAGTCCGATGGATTTTTCGCAGCCACTCACACTGACTAAAGTAGTCCCGATTTTTGAAAAGGGAGACCCTGATAGTCTGAGTGACTACAGGGCTGTTTCGTTGGTACCAGTCCTCTGTAAAATATTCGAGTCTTTAATAGCGAGTCATATCTCTAAGAATTTTGATTCCATTAACTGTTTCTGTGATAATCAGTTTGGGTTCCACCCGAACTGTTCAACGATTCAGGTTGTAACTAAGGTCGTGTTTGAGAGGTTGAGGGCCTTGAAAGGGGCGAACACTCCGGCCTGACATTGCGCGATCCAATATAGTGCCGTCGGGGGGCTGGGGGGACAAGTCCCCCCGGCCCTAACGGCGCCCTCGCGTCCCTCACGAAGATTCACTGCCTACTATGACCACATAAACTCCAATAAAAGGAGAGCAATTTACGGTGCCCCCCGAAGATTCACTTCCTACTATGACCACCTACTCTCCAATAAAAGGAAAATACTTTGGCGCACCCCAAATCATTGTGCCCCCTCCGCCCCTATGCCACGGCACGCCACTAGTGTGATCTAAGCAAGGCCTTTGGCGTCTTCCGCGAACTTTTGCTAAATAAACTTTCCAGATATGGACTGAGGCGAACCCCTAAATCTTATTTCAACCTATCTCACTCACTGACACCAATGCGTGAAGTCTGGAAAATCGAAGTCGTCCTTTGAACATGTTACCACTGGTGTGCCACAGGGCTCCGCCCTTGGGCCACTTTTATTTATTTTATGTATTAATGATTTATATTAATACTTAAGTCCAATCAAATGCACTTTTTATGCGGATGATACTTCGCTCATCTCTTCTAATAAAGATTGTACTGATTTATATACCGATATGCCGACTATGGAGCCGAGGGCCGATAAATGGTTTTATAACAATTCTTTGGAACTGAACATTGATAAACCTCAACGTAAAATTTTTTACACCTATAATTCTGTGACACGTGGCAAACTGTCGAAGATTTTGGGAATAACTCTAAACGACAGGCCAAGCTGGACCGCTCATATAGATAACCTCACTAAGAAACTACCATCTTCTTGAAGAACTTGATAAATCAAAGTACTCTTTTAACTGTGTACTTTGCCCATTTACATTCACATTTAACATATTCATTCTGTGGGGTAATTCATCGGCACCATTATCAGAGCATCTAGAATGCAAAAAATCTGTCTGCCAAGCAAATGCGGGCTATTTTGAGCATTGCCAATCAATTTTTAAAGGATATGGTGTTATGCCTTTACCAACCCTCTACATATACTACCAATTACTTGAAACTCATAAGAACAAAAATAATTATTATCTGAATTCTTTTTACCATAATTACCCGACTAGAGGTGCGAATCTTATTAGGCCTAATCAACATAAATATAGGGTGACTCGGGACAACTTTCTGGACATTTCGCTGTATAACATCTTGCCGCATCATATAAAGAGTCTAAGTAACATTAAATTTAAATCAACAATTAAAAAAACATTGCGCCGACACTGTTTTTATTCCACTCAGAAACATATGCAGGCCGCCACCACACTGATGTTATTTTGAACTATTTTAGTGTATAGTATTTGTCATTTACTGTATCGATGTAAAATGTGTGTTCTATCTTACTGTTATTGTTTATATATTTTATAAGAGTATATTACTTGTAACTTGCTACAATTGTATTTATAAAAGTAGTTAATATATTTTTGTTTATTTGTCTATTTGTTTAATTAGCGACCTTAAATTGTTTGTTTTGTGCCTTTTCGTATTACCATAAAAATGTACATTGACCTGCAGCAAGAGAAAACGCAACCATTAATTCGTAACTAGTATTTTATTTTGTTTCATAAATTGTTCATGTGTAGGACAAAGAACAACCGCTATATATTCGACTCCGCGTGCCACCGTAATGGCTTTCCTGTATTCTGCTTGTCACATAGACAGTTCCGGATGAAAGGGAGCCATTTTTTCACACACTTGGCACTTACATACCATTTCTCAAAATATATGGATAAAGTCCAAAAATCACTTAGAATTCTACGACACACGTATATTCCGACCTGCTTGGAACGTTACATACTAAGCAAAATATTATGTCTCGACAAATCATTAATTTATCAATTAATTCGGGGAAGCAACGTGCTCTGATGTGCTAAATTTCGTCGCCATGAAATGAAAATAAATTATTAAAAATTTATTATGACAAGAAATAATCGTTTTAGTCATTTAGTCATTTCTAATTTGCTTCAGCCTGTGTCATTTAGGATTAAAAATATTAACTTACAGTAATTGTGATATTTTAGTATAGTTTATTAGTGTAAAATTATGCCACATAACTCAAAGCCTGGCAACAGACATTCTCAAAAATTAGGTGGTGGACCATTATCTAGCCGCCGGGTTATAAATAGCATGAAAATACCCGAATTCCGTTTTAAAATGTAAATAATGGTATTTCCTACATGTTTCTAAATCAGTGGGGCTTTATAAGTTTTATTACGTGGTTTGTAACTGAACACTAAGCAATAAATGCACAATAATGAACTAATGAACAAGTAAAAGAGTAAAACAAAAAATTGTTTAATTTTATTTATAATTAATTATTAAAGTAGATTTCCTTTACAGCTATGATACGGCAACGCCGGAACATGCACCTATAACTACACTAGCTAGAAGTACCACTAGTCCTACTTCAGTGACAAGACCGTCTACTAAAAATCCAATGACACGACCGTCTACTAAAAAGTCAATGACAGGACGGTCTACTGAAAAGCAAATGACAGGAGCGCCTACTGAAAAGCCAATGACGGGATCGTCTACTGAAAATTCAATGACGGGATCATCTACTGAGAAGCCAATGTCGGGAAGGTCTACTGAAAAGCCAATGACGGGATCGTCTACTGAAAAGCCAATGACGGGACCGTCTACTGAAAATCCAACGGCAGGATCGTCTCCTGAGAAGCCAATGACGGGATCGCCTACTAAAAATCCAATGAAGGGATCGTCTACTGAAAAGCCAACGACAGGATCGCCTACTGAGAAGCCAATGACGGGATCGCCTACTAAAAAGCCAATGACGGGAAGGTCTACTGAAAAGCCAATGACGGGATCGTCTAATGAAAAGCCAATGACAGGATCGTCCTCTGAAAAGCCAAAGACGGGATCGGCTACTGAAAAATCAATGACGGGATCGTCTACTGAAAAGCCAATGACGGGATCGTCTACTGAAAAGCCGATGACAGGATCGCCTACTGAAAAGCCAATGACCGGATCGTCAACAGAAAAGCCAATGACAGGATCGCTTACTGAAAAGCCAATGACTGCATCGTCTACTGAAAAGTCAATGACGGGTTCGTCTACTGAAAAGCCTATGTCAGGATCGCCTACTGAAAAACCAATGACAGGATCGTCTACAGAAAAGCCAATGACAGGATCGTCTACTGAAAAGCCAATGACAGGATCGTCTACTGAAAAGCCAATGACAGGATCGTCTACTGAAAAACCAATGACAGGATCGTCTACAGAAAAGCCAATGACAGGATCGTCTACTGAAAAGTCAATGACGGGATCGTCTACTGAAAAGTCCATGTCAGGAGCGTCTACAGAAAAGCCAATGACGGGATCGTCTACAGAAAAGCCAATGACAGGATCGCCTACTGAAAAGCCAATGACAGGATCGTCTACTGAAAAGCCAACGACAGGATCGTCTACTGAGAAGCCAATGACGGGATCTTCTACTGAAAAGCTAATAACAGGATCGTCTACCGAAAAGCCAATGACAGAATCGTCTACTGAAAAGCCTATGACAGGATCGTCTACTGAGAAGCCAATGACGGGATCTTCTACTGAAAAGCTAATAACAGGATCGTCTACCGAAAAGCCAATGACAGAATCGTCTACTGAAAAGCCTATGACAGGATCGTCTACTGAGAAGCCAATGACGGGATCTTCTACTGAAAAGCTAATAACAGGATCGTCCACTGAAAAGCCAATGACAGAATCGTCTACTGAAAAGCCAATGACAGGATCGTCTACAGAACAGCAAATGACAGGATCGTCTATTGAAAAGCCAATGACAGGATCGTCTACAGAACAGTCAATGAAGGGATCGTCTACAGAAAAGCCTATGACAGGATCGTCTACAGAACAGCCAATGACAGGATCGTCTACTGAAAAGCCAATGACCGGATCGTCTACTGAAAAGCCAATGACAGAATCGTCTACTGAAAAACCAATGACAGGATCGTCTACAGAAAAGCCAATGACAGGATCGTCTACTGAAAAGTCAATGACGGGATCGTCTACTGAGAAGCCTATGTCAGGATCGTCTACAGAAAAGCCAATGACGGGATCGTCTACAGAAAAGCCAATGACAGGATCGTCTACTGAAAAGCCAATGACAGGATCGTCTACTGAAAAGCCAATGACAGGATCGTCTACAGAACAGCCGATGACAGGATCGTCTACTGAAAAACCAATGACAGGATCGTCTACTGAAAAGTCAATGACAGGATCGTCTACAGAACAGCCAATGACAGGATCGTCTACTGAAAAGCCAATGACAGGATCGTCTACTGAAAAGCAAATGACAGGATCGTTAACCCAAAAACCAATGACAGGATCGTCTACAGAAAAGCCAATGACGGGATCGTCTACTGAAAAGTCAATGATCGGATCGTCTACTGAAAAGCCAATGACAGGATCGTCTACTGAAAAGCCAATGACAGGATCGTCTACTGAAAAGCCAATGACAGGATCGTCTACTGAAAAACCAATGACAGGATCGTCTACAGAAAAGTCAATGACAGGATCGTCTACTGAAAAGTCAATGACGGGATCGTCTACAGAAAATCCAATGACAGGATCGTCTACTGAAAAGTCAATGACGGGATCGTCTACTGAAAAGCCTATGTCAGGATCGTCTACAGAAAAGCCAATGATGGGATCGTCTACAGAAAAGCCAATGACAGGATCGTCTACTGAAAAGCCAATGACAGGATCGTCTACTGAAAAGCCAATGACAGGATCGTCTACTGAAAAGCCAACGACAGGATCGTCTACTGAGAAGCCAATGACGGGATCTTCTACTGAAAAGCTAATAACAGGATCGTCTACTGAAAAGCCAATGACAGGATCGTCTACTGAAAAGTCAATGACGGGATGGTCTACTGAAAAGCCTATGTCAGGATCGTCTACAGAAAAGCCAATGACGGGATCTTCTACTGAAAAGCTAATAACAGGATCGTCTACTGAAAAGCCAATGACAGAATCGTCTACTGAAAAGCCAATGACAGGATCGTCTACAGAACAGCCAATGATAGGATCGTCTACTGAAAAGCCAATGACAGGATCGTCTACAGAACAGCCAATGACAGGATCGTCTACTGAAAAGCCAATGACAGGAACGTCTACTGAAAAGCCAATGACAGGATCGTCTACAGAAAAGCCAATGACGGGATCGGCTACAGAAAAGCCAACGACAGGATCGTCTACTGAAAAGCCAATGACAGGATCGTCTACTGAAAAGTCAAGGACGGGATCGTCTACTGAAAAGCCTATGTCAGGATCGTCTACTGAAAATCCAACGACAGGATCGTCTACTGAGAAGCCAATGACGGGATCTTCTACTGAAAAGCTAATAACAGGATCGTCTACTGAACAGCCAATGACAGAATCGTCTACTGAAAAGCCAATGACAGGATCGACTACTGAACAGCCAATGATAGGATCGTCTACTGAAAAGCCAATGACAGGATCGTCTACAGAACAGCCAATGACAGGATCGTCTACTGAAAAGCCAATGACGGGATCGTCTACTGAAAAGCCAATGACAGGATCGTCTACTGAAAAGCCAATGACAGGATCGTCTACTGAAAAGCCAATGACAGGATCGTCTACTGAAAAGCCAATGACAGGATCGGCTACTGTAAAGCGAATGACAGGATCGTCTACTGGAAAACCAATGACAGGATCGTCTACAGAAAAGCCAATGCCAGGATCGTCTACTGAAAAGTCAATGACCGGATCTTCTACTGAAAAGCCTATGTCAGGATCGTCTACAGAAAATCCAATGACGGGATCGTCTACAGAAAAGCCAATGACAGGATCGTCTACTGAAAAGCCAATGACAGGATCGTCTACTGAAAAGCCAATGACAGGATCGGCTACAGAACAGCCAATGACAGGATCGTCTACTGGAAAGCCAATGACAGGATCGTCTACAGAAAAGACAATGACAGGATCGTCTACTGAAAAGCCAATGACAGGATCGTCTACAGAACAGCCAATGACAGTATCGTCTACTGAAAAACCAATGACAGGATCATCGTCTACTGAAAAGCCAATGACAGGATCGTCTACAGAACAGCCAATGACAGGATCGTCTACTGAAAAGCCAATGACAGGATCGTCTACTGAAAAGCAAATGACAGGATCGTCAACCCAAAAACCAATGACAGGATCGTCTAGAGAAAAGCCAATGACGGGATCGTCTACTGAAAAGTCAATGATGGGATCGTCTACTGAAAAGCCAATGACAGGATCGTCTACTGAAAAGCCAATGAGAGGATCGTCTACTGAAAAGCCAATGACAGGATCGTCTACTGAAAAACCAATGACAGGATCGTCTACAGAAAAGTCAATGACAGGATCGTCTACTGAAAAGTCAATGACGGGATCGTCTACAGAAAAGCCAATGACAGGATCGTCTACTGAAAAACCAATGACAGGATCGTCTACAGAAAAGTCAATGACAGGATCGTCTACTGAAAAGTCAATGACGGGATCGTCTACAGAAAAGCCAATGACAGGATCGTCTATTGAAAAGCAAATGACAGGATCGTCAACCCAAAAACCAATGACAGGATCGTCTACAGAAAAGCCAATGACGGGATCGTCTACTGAAAAGTCAATGATGGGATCGTCTACTGAAAAGCCAATGACAGGATCGTCTACTGAAAAGCCAATGACAGGATCGTCTACTGAAAAGCCAATGACAGGATCGTCTACTGAAAAACCAATGACAGGATCGTCTACTGAAAAACCAATGACAGGATCGTCTACAGAAAAGTCAATGACAGGATCGTCTACTGAAAAGTCAATGACGGGATCGTCTACAGAAAAGCCAATGACAGGATCGTCTATTGAAAAGCAAATGACAGGATCGTCAACCCAAAAACCAATGACAGGATCGTCTACAGAAAAGCCAATGACGGGATCGTCTACTGAAAAGTCAATGATGGGATCGTCTACTGAAAAGCCAATGACAGGATCGTCTACTGAAAAGCCAATGACAGGATCGTCTACTGAAAAGCCAATGACAGGATCGTCTACTGAAAAACCAATGACAGGATCGTCTACAGAAAAGTCAATGACAGGATCGTCTACTGAAAAGTCAATGACGGGATCGTCTACAGAAAAGCCAATGACAGTATCGTCTACTGAAAAGTCAATGACGGGATCGTCTACTGAAAAGCCTATGTCAGGATCGTCTACAGAAAAGCCAATGATGGGATCGTCTACAGAAAAGCCAATGACAGGATCGTCTACTGAAAAGCCAACGACAGGATCGTCTACTGAGAAGCCAATGACGGGAACTTCTACTGAAAAGCTAATAACAGGATCGTCTACTGAAAAGCCAATGACAGGATCGTCTACTGAAAAGTCAATTACGGGATCGTCTACAGAAAAGCCAACGACAGGATCGGCTACTGAAAATCCAATGACAGGATCGTCTACTGAAAAGCCAACGACAGGATCGTCTACTGAGAAGCCAATGACGGAATCTTCTACTGAAAAGCTAATAACAGGATCGTCTACTGAAAAGCCAATGACAGAATCGTCTACTGAAAAGCCAATGACAGGATCGTCTGCAGAACAGCCAATGATAGGATCGTCTACTGAAAAGCCAATGACAGGATCGTCTACAGAACAGCCAATGACAGGATCGTCTACTGAAAAGCCAATGACAGGATCGTCTACTGAAAAGCCAATGACAGGATCGTCTACAGAAAAGCCAATGACGGGATCGGCTACAGAAAAGCCAACGACAGGATCGTCAACTGAAAAGCCAATGACAGGATCGTCTACTGAAAAGTCAATGACGGGATCGTCTACAGACAAGCCAATGACAGGATCGTCTACTGAAAAGCCAATGACAGGATCGTCTACTGAAAAACCAATACCAGGATCGTCTACAGAAGAGCCAATGACAGGATCGTCTACTGAAAAGTCAATGACGGGATCGTCTACTGAAAAGCCTATGTCAGGATCGTCTACTGAAAAGCCAACGACAGGATCGTCTACTGAGAAGCCAATGACGGGATCTTCTACTGAAAAGCTAATAACAGGATCGTCTACTGAACAGCCTATGCCAGAATCGTCTACTGAAAAGCCAATGACAGGATCGACTACTGAACAGCCAATAGGATCGTCTACTGAAAAGCCAATGACAGGATCGTCTACAGAACAGCCAATGACAGGATCGTCTACTGAAAAGCCAATGACAGGATCGTCTACTGAAAAGCCCATGACAGGATCGTCTACTGAAAAACCAATGACAGGATCGTCTACAGAAAAGCCAATGACGGGATCGTCTACTGAAAAGTCAATGACAGGATCGTCTACTGAAAAGCCAATGACAGGATCGGCTACTGAAAAGCCAATGATAGGATCGTCTACTGAAAAGCCAATGACAGGATCGGCTACTGTAAAGCGAATGACAGGATCCTCTACTGAAAAACCAATGACAGGATCGTCTACAGAAAAGCCAATGACAGGATCGTCTACTGAAAAGTCAATGACCGGATCTTCTACTGAAAAGCCTATGTCAGGGTCGTCTACAGAAAATCCAATGACGGGATCGTCTACAGAAAAGCCAATAACAGGATCGTCTACAGAAAAGCCAATGACAGGATCGTCTACTGAAAAGCCAATGACAGGATCGGCTACAGAACAGCCAATGACAGGATCGTCTACTGAAAAGCCAATGACAGGATCGTCTACTGAAAAGCCAATGACAGGATCGTCTACTGAAAAACCAATGACAGGACCGTCTACAGAAAAGCCAATGACGGGATCGTCTACTGAAAAGTCAATGATGGGATCGTCTACTGAAAAGCCCATGTCAGGATCGTCTACAGAAAAGCCAATGACGGGATCGGCTACAGAAAAGCCAATGACAGGATCGTCTACTGAAAAGCCAATGCCAGGATCGTCTACTGAAAAGCCAATGACAGGATCGTCTACTGAAAAGCCAATGACAGGATCGTCTACTGAAAAGCCAATGACAGGATCGTCTACTGAAAAGCCAATGACAGGATCGTCTACTGAAAAACCAATGACAGGATCGTCTACAGAAAAGCCAATGACAGGATCGTCTACAGAACAGCCAATGATAGGATCGTCTACTGAAAAGCCTATGTCAGGATCGTCTACTGAAAAGCCTATGACGGGATCGTCTACTAAAAAGCCAATGACGGGATCGTCTACTGAAAAGCCAATGACGGGTTCGTTCACTGAAAAGCCAATGACGGGATCGTCTATTGAAAAGCCAATGACGGGATCGTCTACTGAAAAGCCAATGACGGAATCGTCCTCTAAAAAGCCAATGACAGAACCGTCCACCAAAAAGACACTAAAACGCACTATACCTTACTATTATAGGAGGACACGGTACAAGGGGAAATTTACTCTTCCAGAATGGACACCCCATTACGTCACTCTTTCGATGCAAGTGACAGGACCGTCTACTGAAAAGTCGATAACTGGATCGTCTACTGAAAAGCCAATGACAGGATCGACTACTGAACAGCCAATGATAGGATCGTCTACTGAAAAGCCAATGACAGGATCGTCTACAGAACAGCCAATGACAGGATCGTCTACTGAAAAGCCAATGACAGGATCGTCTACTGAAAAGCCCATGACAGGATCGTCTACTGAAAAACCAATGACAGGATCGTCTACAGAAAAGCCAATGACGGGATCGTCTACTGAAAAGTCAATGACAGGATCGTCTACTGAAAAGCCAATGACAGGATCGGCTACTGAAAAGCCAATGATAGGATCGTCTACTGAAAAGCCAATGACAGGATCGGCTACTGTAAAGCGAATGACAGGATCCTCTACTGAAAAACCAATGACAGGATCGTCTACAGAAAAGCCAATGACAGGATCGTCTACTGAAAAGTCAATGACCGGATCTTCTACTGAAAAGCCTATGTCAGGGTCGTCTACAGAAAATCCAATGACGGGATCGTCTACAGAAAAGCCAATAACAGGATCGTCTACAGAAAAGCCAATGACAGGATCGTCTACTGAAAAGCCAATGACAGGATCGGCTACAGAACAGCCAATGACAGGATCGTCTACTGAAAAGCCAATGACAGGATCGTCTACTGAAAAGCCAATGACAGGATCGTCTACTGAAAAACCAATGACAGGATCGTCTACAGAAAAGCCAATGACGGGATCGTCTACTGAAAAGTCAATGATGGGATCGTCTACTGAAAAGCCCATGTCAGGATCGTCTACAGAAAAGCCAATGACGGGATCGGCTACAGAAAAGCCAATGACAGGATCGTCTACTGAAAAGCCAATGCCAGGATCGTCTACTGAAAAGCCAATGACAGGATCGTCTACTGAAAAGCCAATGACAGGATCGTCTACTGAAAAGCCAATGACAGGATCGTCTACTGAAAAGCCAATGACAGGATCGTCTACTGAAAAACCAATGACAGGATCGTCTACAGAAAAGCCAATGACAGGATCGTCTACAGAACAGCCAATGATAGGATCGTCTACTGAAAAGCCTATGTCAGGATCGTCTACTGAAAAGCCTATGACGGGATCGTCTACTAAAAAGCCAATGACGGGATCGTCTACTGAAAAGCCAATGACGGGTTCGTTCACTGAAAAGCCAATGACGGGATCGTCTATTGAAAAGCCAATGACGGAATCGTCCTCTAAAAAGCCAATGACAGAACCGTCCACCAAAAAGACACTAAAACGCACTATACCTTACTATTATAGGAGGACACGGTACAAGGGGAAATTTACTCTTCCAGAATGGACACCCCATTACGTCACTCTTTCGATGCAAGTGACAGGACCGTCTACTGAAAAGTCGATAACTGGATCGTCTACTGAAAAGCCAATGACAGGATCGACTACTGAACAGCCAATGATAGGATCGTCTACTGAAAAGCCAATGACAGGATCGTCTACAGAACAGCCAATGACAGGATCGTCTACTGAAAAGCCAATGACAGGATCGTCTACTGAAAAGCCCATGACAGGATCGTCTACTGAAAAGCCAATGACAGGATCGTCTACTGAAAAACCAATGACAGGATCGTCTACAGAAAAGCCAATGACAGGATCGTCTACAGAACAGCCAATGATAGGATCGTCTACTGAAAAGCCTATGTCAGGATCGTCTACAGAACAGCCAATGACAGGATCGCCTACAGAAAAGCCAGTGACAGGATCGTCTACTGAAAAGCCAATGACAGGATCGTCTACTGAAAAGCCAATGACAGGATCGTCTACTGAAAAGCCTATGACGGGATCGTCTACTAAAAAGCCAATGACGGGATCGTCTACTGAAAAGCCAATGACGGGTTCGTTCACTGAAAAGCCAATGACGGGATCGTCTATTGAAAAGCCAATGACGGGATCGTCTACTGAAAAGCCAATGACGGAATCGTCCTCTAAAAAGCCAATGACAGAACCGTCCACCAAAAAGACACTAAAACGCACTATACCTTACTATTATAGGAGGACACGGTACAAGGGGAAATTTACTCTTCCAGAATGGACACCCCATTACGTCACTCTTTCGATGCAAGTGACAGGACCGTCTACTGAAAAGTCGATAACTGGATCGTCTACTGAAAAGCCAATGACAGGATCGACTACTGAACAGCCAATGATAGGATCGTCTACTGAAAAGCCAATGACAGGATCGTCTACAGAACAGCCAATGACAGGATCGTCTACTGAAAAGCCAATGACAGGATCGTCTACTGAAAAGCCCATGACAGGATCGTCTACTGAAAAACCAATGACAGGATCGTCTACAGAACAGCCAATGACAGGATCGCCTACAGAAAAGCCAGTGACAGGATCGTCTACTGAAAAGCCAATGACAGGATCGTCTACTGAAAAGCCAATGACAGGATCGTCTACTGAAAAGCCTATGACGGGATCGTCTACTAAAAAGCCAATGACGGGATCGTCTACTGAAAAGCCAATGACGGGTTCGTTCACTGAAAAGCCAATGACGGGATCGTCTATTGAAAAGCCAATGACGGGATCGTCTACTGAAAAGCCAATGACGGAATCGTCCTCTAAAAAGCCAATGACAGAACCGTCCACCAAAAAGACACTAAAACGCACTATACCTTACTATTATAGGAGGACACGGTACAAGGGGAAATTTACTCTTCCAGAATGGACACCCCATTACGTCACTCTTTCGATGCAAGTGACAGGACCGTCTACTGAAAAGTCGATAACTGGATCGTCTACTGAAAAGCCAATGACAGGATCGACTACTGAACAGCCAATGATAGGATCGTCTACTGAAAAGCCAATGACAGGATCGTCTACAGAACAGCCAATGACAGGATCGTCTACTGAAAAGCCAATGACAGGATCGTCTACTGAAAAGCCCATGACAGGATCGTCTACTGAAAAACCAATGACAGGATCGTCTACAGAACAGCCAATGACAGGATCGCCTACAGAAAAGCCAGTGACAGGATCGTCTACTGAAAAGCCAATGACAGGATCGTCTACTGAAAAGCCAATGACAGGATCGTCTACTGAAAAGCCTATGACGGGATCGTCTACTAAAAAGCCAATGACGGGATCGTCTACTGAAAAGCCAATGACGGGTTCGTTCACTGAAAAGCCAATGACGGGATCGTCTATTGAAAAGCCAATGACGGGATCGTCTACTGAAAAGCCAATGACGGAATCGTCCTCTAAAAAGCCAATGACAGAACCGTCCACCAAAAAGACACTAAAACGCACTATACCTTACTATTATAGGAGGACACGGTACAAGGGGAAATTTACTCTTCCAGAATGGACACCCCATTACGTCACTCTTTCGATGCAAGTGACAGGACCGTCTACTGAAAAGTCGATAACTGGATCGTCTACTGAAAAGCCAATGACAGGATCGACTACTGAACAGCCAATGATAGGATCGTCTACTGAAAAGCCAATGACAGGATCGTCTACAGAACAGCCAATGACAGGATCGTCTACTGAAAAGCCAATGACAGGATCGTCTACTGAAAAGCCCATGACAGGATCGTCTACTGAAAAACCAATGACAGGATCGTCTACAGAACAGCCAATGACAGGATCGCCTACAGAAAAGCCAGTGACAGGATCGTCTACTGAAAAGCCAATGACAGGATCGTCTACTGAAAAGCCAATGACAGGATCGTCTACTGAAAAGCCTATGACGGGATCGTCTACTAAAAAGCCAATGACGGGATCGTCTACTGAAAAGCCAATGACGGGTTCGTTCACTGAAAAGCCAATGACGGGATCGTCTATTGAAAAGCCAATGACGGGATCGTCTACTGAAAAGCCAATGACGGAATCGTCCTCTAAAAAGCCAATGACAGAACCGTCCACCAAAAAGACACTAAAACGCACTATACCTTACTATTATAGGAGGACACGGTACAAGGGGAAATTTACTCTTCCAGAATGGACACCCCATTACGTCACTCTTTCGATGCAAGTGACAGGACCGTCTACTGAAAAGTCGATAACTGGATCGTCTACTGAAAAGCCAATGACAGGATCGACTACTGAACAGCCAATGATAGGATCGTCTACTGAAAAGCCAATGACAGGATCGTCTACAGAACAGCCAATGACAGGATCGTCTACTGAAAAGCCAATGACAGGATCGTCTACTGAAAAGCCCATGACAGGATCGTCTACTGAAAAACCAATGACAGGATCGTCTACAGAACAGCCAATGACAGGATCGCCTACAGAAAAGCCAGTGACAGGATCGTCTACTGAAAAGCCAATGACAGGATCGTCTACTGAAAAGCCAATGACAGGATCGTCTACTGAAAAGCCTATGACGGGATCGTCTACTAAAAAGCCAATGACGGGATCGTCTACTGAAAAGCCAATGACGGGTTCGTTCACTGAAAAGCCAATGACGGGATCGTCTATTGAAAAGCCAATGACGGGATCGTCTACTGAAAAGCCAATGACGGAATCGTCCTCTAAAAAGCCAATGACAGAACCGTCCACCAAAAAGACACTAAAACGCACTATACCTTACTATTATAGGACACGGTACAAGGGGAAATTTACTCTTCCAGAATGGACACCCCATTACGTCACTCTTTCGATGCAAGTGACAGGACCGTCTACTGAAAAGTCGATAACTGGATCGTCTACTGAAAAGCCAATGACAGGATCGACTACTGAACAGCCAATGATAGGATCGTCTACTGAAAAGCCAATGACAGGATCGTCTACAGAACAGCCAATGACAGGATCGTCTACTGAAAAGCCAATGACAGGATCGTCTACTGAAAAGCCCATGACAGGATCGTCTACTGAAAAACCAATGACAGGATCGTCTACAGAACAGCCAATGACAGGATCGCCTACAGAAAAGCCAGTGACAGGATCGTCTACTGAAAAGCCAATGACAGGATCGTCTACTGAAAAGCCAATGACAGGATCGTCTACTGAAAAGCCTATGACGGGATCGTCTACTAAAAAGCCAATGACGGGATCGTCTACTGAAAAGCCAATGACGGGTTCGTTCACTGAAAAGCCAATGACGGGATCGTCTATTGAAAAGCCAATGACGGGATCGTCTACTGAAAAGCCAATGACGGAATCGTCCTCTAAAAAGCCAATGACAGAACCGTCCACCAAAAAGACACTAAAACGCACTATACCTTACTATTATAGGAGGACACGGTACAAGGGGAAATTTGCTCTTCCAGAATGGACACCCCATTACGTCACTCTTTCGATGCAAGTGACAGGACCGTCTACTGAAAAGTCGATAACTGGATCGTCTACTGAAAAGCCAATGACAGGATCGTCTACTGAAAAGCCAATGACAGGATCGTCTACTGAAAAACCAATGACAGGATCGTCTACAGAAAAGCCAATGACGGGATCGTCTACTGAAAAGTCAATGATGGGATCGTCTACTGAAAAGCCCATGTCAGGATCGTCTACAGAAAAGCCAATGACGGGATCGGCTACTGAAAAGCCAATGCCAGGATCGTCTACTGAAAAGCCAATGACAGGATCGTCTACTGAAAAGCCAATGACAGGATCGTCTACTGAAAAGCCAATGACAGGATCGTCTACTGAAAAGCCAATGACAGGATCGTCTACTGAAAAACCAATGACAGGATCGTCTACAGAAAAGCCAATGACAGGATCGTCTACAGAACAGCCAATGATAGGATCGTCTACTGAAAAGCCTATGTCAGGATCGTCTACAGAACAGCCAATGACAGGATCGCCTACAGAAAAGCCAGTGACAGGATCGTCTACTGAAAAGCCAATGACAGGATCGTCTACTGAAAAGCCAATGACAGGATCGTCTACTGAAAAGCCTATGACGGGATCGTCTTCTAAAAAGCCAATGACGGGATCGTCTACTGAAAAGCCAATGACGGGTTCGTTCACTGAAAAGCCAATGACGGGATCGTCTATTGAAAAGCCAATGACGGGATCGTCTACTGAAAAGTCAATGACCGGATCGACTACTGAAAAGCCAATGACGGAATCGTCCTCTAAAAAGCCAATGACAGAACCGTCCACCAAAAAGACACTAAAACGCACTATACCTTACCATTATTATAGGAGGTCACGGTACACGGGGAATTTTACTCTTGGAGAATGGACACCCCATTACGTCACTCTTTCGATGCAAGTGACAGGACCGTCTACTGAAAAGCCAATAACTGGATCGTCTACTGAAAAGCCAATGACGAGATCGTATACCGAAAAGCCAATGACAGGATCGTCCACCAAAAAGACACTAAAACGCACTATACCTTTCCATTATTATAGGAGGTCACGGTACACGGGGAATGTTACTCTTGGAGAATGGACACCCCCTTACGTCACTCTTTCGATGCAAGTGACAGGACCGTCTACTGAAAAGCCAATAACTGGATCGTCTACTAAAAAGCCAATGACGAGATCGTATACCGAAAAGCCAATGACAGAACCGTCCACCAAAAAGACACTAAAACGCACTATACCTTACCATTATTATAGGAGGTCACGGTACACGGGGAATTTTACTCTTGGAGAATGGACACCCCCTTACGTCACTCTTTCGATGCAAGTGACAGGACCGTCTACTGTAAAGCCAATAACTGGATCGTCTACTAAAAAGACAATGACGAGATCGGCTACAGAAAAGCCAATGACAGGATCGTCTACTGAAAAGCCAATGACAGGATCGTCTACTGAAAAGCCAATGATGGGTTCGTCCAGTGAAAAGCCAATGACAGGATCGCCTACCGAAAAGTCAATGACAGGATCGTCAACTGAAAAGTCAATGACAGGATCGTCAACTGAAAAGTCAATGACAGGATCGTCAACTGAAAAGTCAATGACAGGATCGTCAAGTGAAAAGTCACGTTCAACTTACAATTATATGAAGCCAGAGCCACCATGGAAAACCCCTCACGACACTCTTCCGATGGAAGTGACGGGACCGTCTTCTAAAAAGCCAATGACGGTGTCGTCTACTGAAAAGCCAATGAAGGGATTGTCTATAGAAAAGCCAATGACGGGATCGACTACTGAAAAGCCCATGACAGGATCGACTACTGAAAAGCCAATGACGGGATCGTCCACTGAAAAGGCAATGACGGGACCGTCTATTGAAAAGCCAATGACGGGACCGTCTACTGAAAAGTCAACGACAGGATCGTCTACTGAAAAGCCTATGACGGGATCGTCTTCTAAAAAGCCAATGACGGGATCGTCTACTGAAAAGCCAATGACGGGTTCGTTCACTGAAAAGCCAATGACGGGATCGTCTATTGAAAAGCCAATGACGGGGTCGTCTACTGAAAAGTCAATGACCGGATCGACTACTGAAAAGCCAATGACGGAATCGTCCTCTAAAAAGCCAATGACAGAACCGTCCACCAAAAAGACACTAAAACGCACTATACCTTACCATTATTATAGGAGGTCACGGTACACGGGGAATTTTACTCTTGGAGAATGGACACCCCATTACGTCACTCTTTCGATGCAAGTGACAGGACCGTCTACTGAAAAGCCAATAACTGGATCGTCTACTGAAAAGCCAATGACGAGATCGTATACCGAAAAGCCAATGACAGGATCGTCCACCAAAAAGACACTAAAACGCACTATACCTTTCCATTATTATAGGAGGTCACGGTACACGGGGAATGTTACTCTTGGAGAATGGACACCCCCTTACGTCACTCTTTCGATGCAAGTGACAGGACCGTCTACTGAAAAGCCAATAACTGGATCGTCTACTAAAAAGCCAATGACGAGATCGTATACCGAAAAGCCAATGACAGAACCGTCCACCAAAAAGACACTAAAACGCACTATACCTTACCATTATTATAGGAGGTCACGGTACACGGGGAATTTTACTCTTGGAGAATGGACACCCCCTTACGTCACTCTTTCGATGCAAGTGACAGGACCGTCTACTGTAAAGCCAATAACTGGATCGTCTACTAAAAAGACAATGACGAGATCGGCTACAGAAAAGCCAATGACAGGATCGTCTACTGAAAAGCCAATGACAGGATCGTCTACTGAAAAGCCAATGATGGGTTCGTCCAGTGAAAAGCCAATGACAGGATCGCCTACCGAAAAGTCAATGACAGGATCGTCAACTGAAAAGTCAATGACAGGATCGTCAACTGAAAAGTCAATGACAGGATCGTCAAGTGAAAAGTCACGTTCAACTTACAATTATATGAAGCCAGAGCCACCATGGAAAACCCCTCACGACACTCTTCCGATGGAAGTGACGGGACCGTCTTCTAAAAAGCCAATGACGGTGTCGTCTACTGAAAAGCCAATGAAGGGATTGTCTATAGAAAAGCCAATGACGGGATCGACTACTGAAAAGCCCATGACAGGATCGACTACTGAAAAGCCAATGACGGGATCGTCCACTGAAAAGGCAATGACGGGACCGTCTATTGAAAAGCCAATGACGGGATCGTCTACTGAAAAGTCAACGACAGGATCGTCCACTGAAAAGCCTATGACGGGATCGTCTTCTAAAAAGCCAATGACGGGATCGTCTACTGAAAAGCCAATGACGGGTTCGTTCACTGAAAATCCAATGACGGGATCGTCTATTGAAAAGCCAATGACGGGATCGTCTACTGAAAAGTCAATGACCGGATCGACTACTGAAAAGCCAATGACGGAATCGTCCTCTAAAAAGCCAATGACAGAACCGTCCACCAAAAAGACACTAAAACGCACTATACCTTACCATTATTATAGGAGGTCACGGTACACGGGGAATTTTACTCTTGGAGAATGGACACCCCATTACGTCACTCTTTCGATGCAAGTGACAGGACCGTCTACTGAAAAGCCAATAACTGGATCGTCTACTGAAAAGCCAATGACGAGATCGTATACCGAAAAGCCAATGACAGGATCGTCCACCAAAAAGACACTAAAACGCACTATACCTTTCCATTATTATAGGAGGTCACGGTACACGGGGAATGTTACTCTTGGAGAATGGACACCCCCTTACGTCACTCTTTCGATGCAAGTGACAGGACCGTCTACTGAAAAGCCAATAACTGGATCGTCTACTAAAAAGCCAATGACGAGATCGTATACCGAAAAGCCAATGACAGAACCGTCCACCAAAAAGACACTAAAACGCACTATACCTTACCATTATTATAGGAGGTCACGGTACACGGGGAATTTTACTCTTGGAGAATGGACACCCCCTTACGTCACTCTTTCGATGCAAGTGACAGGACCGTCTACTGTAAAGCCAATAACTGGATCGTCTACTAAAAAGACAATGACGAGATCGGCTACAGAAAAGCCAATGACAGGATCGTCTACTGAAAAGCCAATGACAGGATCGTCTACTGAAAAGCCAATGATGGGTTCGTCCAGTGAAAAGCCAATGACAGGATCGCCTACCGAAAAGTCAATGACAGGATCGTCAACTGAAAAGTCAATGACAGGATCGTCAACTGAAAAGTCAATGACAGGATCGTCAAGTGAAAAGTCACGTTCAACTTACAATTATATGAAGCCAGAGCCACCATGGAAAACCCCTCACGACACTCTTCCGATGGAAGTGACGGGACCGTCTTCTAAAAAGCCAATGACGGTGTCGTCTACTGAAAAGCCAATGAAGGGATTGTCTATAGAAAAGCCAATGACGGGATCGACTACTGAAAAGCCCATGACAGGATCGACTACTGAAAAGCCAATGACGGGATCGTCCACTGAAAAGGCAATGACGGGACCGTCTATTGAAAAGCCAATGACGGGATCGTCTACTGAAAAGTCAACGACAGGATCGTCCACTGAAAAGCCTATGACGGGATCGTCTTCTAAAAAGCCAATGACGGGATCGTCTACTGAAAAGCCAATGACGGGTTCGTTCACTGAAAAGCCAATGACGGAATCGTCCTCTAAAAAGCCAATGACAGAACCGTCCACCAAAAAGACACTAAAACGCACTATACCTTACCATTATTATAGGAGGTCACGGTACACGGGGAATTTTACTCTTGGAGAATGGACACCCCATTACGTCACTCTTTCGATGCAAGTGACAGGACCGTCTACTGAAAAGCCAATAACTGGATCGTCTACTGAAAAGCCAATGACGAGATCGTATACCGAAAAGCCAATGACAGGATCGTCCACCAAAAAGACACTAAAACGCACTATACCTTTCCATTATTATAGGAGGTCACGGTACACGGGGAATGTTACTCTTGGAGAATGGACACCCCCTTACGTCACTCTTTCGATGCAAGTGACAGGACCGTCTACTGAAAAGCCAATAACTGGATCGTCTACTAAAAAGCCAATGACGAGATCGTATACCGAAAAGCCAATGACAGAACCGTCCACCAAAAAGACACTAAAACGCACTATACCTTATCATTATTATAGGAGGTCACGGTACACGGGGAATTTTACTCTTGGAGAATGGACACCCCCTTACGTCACTCTTTCGATGCAAGTGACAGGACCGTCTACTGAAAAGCCAATAACTGGATCGTCTACTAAAAAGACAATGAAGAGATCGGCTACAGAAAAGCCAATGACAGGATCGTCTACTGAAAAGCCAATGACAGGATCGTCTACTGAAAAGCCAATGACAGGATCGTCTACTGAAAAGCCAATGACAGGATCGTCTACTGAAAAGCCAATGACAGGATCGTCTACTGAAAAGCCAATGACAGGATCGTCTACTAAAAAGCCAATGACGAGATCGTATACCGAAAAGCCTATGACAGGACCATCCACCAAAAAGACATTAAACCGCACTATACCTTACCATTATTATAGGAGGTCAAGGAAAACGGTGAATTTTACTCATGGAGTATTGACACCCCCTTACGGCTCTTTTTCGATGGAAGTGACAGGACCGTCTACTGAAAAGCCAATAACTGGATCGTCTACTAAAAAGCCAATGACGAGATCGTATACCGAAAAGCCAATGACAGGACCGTCCACCAAAAAGACATTAAACCGCACTATACCTTACCATTATTATAGGAGGTCAAGGAAAACGGTGAATTTTACTCATGGAGTATTGACACCCCCTTACGGCTCTTTTTCGATGGAAGTGACAGGACCGTCTACTGAAAAGCCAATAACTGGATCGCCTACTAAAAAACCAAGGATGGAAGCGTCTACTGAAAAGCCAACGACGTCTACTAAAAAGCCAATGATGGGTTCGTCCAGTGAAAAGCCAATGACAGGATCGCCTACTGAAAAGTCAATGACAGGATCGTCAACTGAAAAGTCAATGACAGGATCGTCAAGTGAAAAGTCACGTTCAACTTACAATTATATGAAGCCAGAGCCACCATGGAAAACCCCTCACGACACTCTTCCGATGGAAGTGACGGGACCGTCTTCTAAAAAGCCAATGACGGTGTCGTCTACTGAAAAGCCAATGAAGGGATTGTCTATAGAAAAGCCAATGACGGGATCGACAACTGAAAAGCCCATGACAGGATCGACTACTGAAAAGCCAATGACGGGATCGTCCACTGAAAAGGCAATGACGGGACCGTCTATTGAAAAGCCAATGACGGGATCGTCTACTGAAAAGTCAACGACAGGATCGTCTACTGAAAAGACTATGACGGGATCGTCTTCTAAAAAGCCAATGACGGGATCGCCTACTGAAAAGCCAATGACGGGTTCGTTCACTGAAAAGCCAATGACGGGATCGTCTATTGAAAAGCCAATGACGGGATCGTCTACTGAAAAGTCAATGACCGGATCGACTACTGAAAAGCAAATGACGGAATCGTCCTCTAAAAAGCCAATGACAGAACCGTCCACCAAAAAGACACTAAAACGCACTATACCTTACCAATATTATAGGAGGTCACGGTACACGGGGAATTTTACTCTTGGAGAATGGACACCCCCTTACGTCACTCTTTCGATGCAAGTGACAGGACCGTCTACTGAAAAGCCAATAACTGGATCGTCTTCTAAAAAGCCAATGACGAGATCGTATACCGGAAAGGCAATGACAGGACCGTCCACCAAAAAGACACTAAAACGCACTATACCTTACCATTATTATAGGAGGTCACGGTACACGGGGAATTTTACTCTTGGAGAATGGACACCCTCTTACGTCACTCTTTCGATGCAAGTGACAGGACCGTCTACTGAAAAGCCAATAACTGGATCGTCTACTAAAAAGCCAATGACGAGATCGTATACCGAAAAGCCAATGACAGGACGGTCCACCAAAAAGACACTAAATCGCACTATACCTTACCATTATTATAGGAGGTCACGGTACACGGGGAATTTTACTCTTGGAGAATGGACACCCCCTTACGTCACTCTTTCGATGCAAGTGACAGGACCGTCTACTGAAAAGCCAATAACTGGATCGTCTACTAAAAAGCCAATGACGAGATCGTATACCGAAAAGCCAATGACAGGACCGTCCACCAAAAAGACACTAAAACGCACTATACCTTACCGTTATTCTAGGAGGTCACGGTACACGGTGAATTTTACTCTTGGAGAACGGACACCCCCTTACGTCACTCTTTCGATGCGAGTGACAGGACCGTCTACTGAAAAGCCAATAACTGGATCGTCTACTAAAAAGCCAATGACGAGATCGTATACCGAAAAGCCAATGACAGGACCGTCCACCAAAAAGACATTAAACCGCACTATACCTTACCATTATTATAGGAGGTCATGGAAAACGGTGAATTTTACTCATGGAGTATTGACACCCCCTTACGGCTCTTTTTCGATGGAAGTGACAGGACCGTCTACTGAAAAGCCAATAACTGGATCGTCTACTAAAAAGCCAATGACGAGATCGTATACCGAAAAGCCAATGACAGGACCGTCCACCAAAAAGACACTAAAACGCACTATACCTTACCGTTATTCTAGAAGGTCACGGTACACGGTGAATTTTACTCTTGGAGAACGGACACCCCCTTACGTCACTCTTTCGATGCGAGTGACAGGACCGTCTACTGAAAAGCCAATAACTGGATCGTCTACTAAAAAGCCAATGACGAGATCGTATACCGAAAAGCCAATGACAGGACCGTCCACCAAAAAGACATTAAACCGCACTATACCTTACCATTATTATAGGAGGTCATGGAAAACGGTGAATTTTACTCATGGAGTATTGACACCCCCTTACGGCTCTTTTTCGATGGAAGTGACAGGACCGTCTACTGAAAAGTCAATAACTGGATCGCCTACTAAAAAGCCAAGGATGGAAGCGTCTACTGAAAAGCCAACGACAGGATCGTCTACTAAAAAGCCAATGATGGGCTCGTCCAGTGAAAAGCCAATGACAGGATCGCCTACTGAAAAGTCAATGACAGGATCGTCAACTGAAAAGTCAATGACAGGATCGTCAAGTGAAAAGTCACGTACAACTTACAATTATATGAAGCCAGAGCCACCATGGAAAACACCTCACGACACTCTTTCGATGGAAGTGGCAGGACCGTCTTCTAAAAAGCCAATGACGGTATCGTCTTCTGAAAAGCCAATGACAGGATCGACTACTGAAAAGCTAATGACGGGATCGTCTACTGAAAAGCAAATGACAGGATCGTCAAGTGAAAAGTCACGTTCAACTTACAATTATATGAAGCCAGAACCACCATGGAAAACCCCTCACGACACTCTTCCGATGGAAGTGACGGGACCGTCTTCTAACAAGCCAATGACGGTGTCGTCTACTGAAAAGCCAATGAAGGGATTGTCTATAGAAAAGCCAATGACGGGATCGACTACTGAAAAGCCCATGACAGGATCGACTACTGAAAAGCCAATGACGGGATCGTCCACTGAAAAGGCAATGACGGGACCGTCTATTGAAAAGCCAATGACGGGATCGTCTACTGAAAAGTCAACGACAGGATCGTCTACTGAAAAGCCTATGACGGGATCGTCTTCTAAAAAGCCAATGACGGGATCGTCTACTGAAAAGCCAATGACGGGTTCGTTCACTGAAAAGCCAATGACGGGATCGTCTATTGAAAAGCCAATGACGGGATCGTCTACTGAAAAGTCAATGACCGGATCGCCTACTGAAAAGTCAATGGCAGAATCGTCAACTGAAAAGCCAATGACAGGATCGTCTACTGAAAAGCCAATGACAGGATCGTCTACTGAAAATCCAATGACAGGATCGTCTACTGAAAAGTCAATGACAGGATTGTCTACTGAAAAGCCAATGACGGGATCGTCCACTGAAAAGCCTATGGGGGGATCGTCTACTGAAAAGCCAATAACAGGATCGTCTATTGAAAAGCCAATGGCAGGATCGACTACTGAAAAGCCAACGACAGAATCGTCTACCGAAAAGTCAACGACAGGATCGTCAAGTAAAAAGTCACGTACAACTTACAATTATATGAAGCCAGAGCCACCATGGAAAACCCCTCACGACACTCTTTCGATGGAAGTGACAGGACCGTCTTCTAAAAAGCTAATGACGGTATCGGCTACTGAAAAGCCAATGACAGGATCGACTACTGAAAAGCCAATGACGGGATCGTCTACTGAAAAGCCAATGACAGGATCGTCAAGTGAAAAGTCACGTACAACTTACAATTATATGAAGCCAGAGCCACCATGGAAAACCCCTCACGACACTCTTTCGATGGAAGTGACAGGACCGTCTTCTAAAAAGGCAATGATTTTATCGTCTACTGAAAAGACAATGACGGGATCGTCTACTGAAAAGCCAGTGAGAGGATCGAGTACTGAAAAGCCAATGACGGAATCGTCCACTGAAAAGGCAATGACGGGATCGTCTACTGAAAAGCCAATGGCAGGATTGACTACTGAAAAGCTAACGACGGGTTCGTCTACTGAAAAGCCAATGACGGGATCCTCTACTGAAAAGCCAATGACAGGTTCGTCTACTGAAAAGCTAATGACAGGTTCGTCTACTGAAAAGCCAATGACGGGATCGTCTTCTAAAAAGCCAATGACGGGATCGTCTACTGAAAAGCCAATGACGGGTTCGTTCACTGAAAAGCCAATGACGGGATCGTCTACTGAAAAGCCAATGACGGGATTTTCTAGTGAAAAGCCAATGACAGGATCGTCTACTGAAATGCCAGTGACCGGATCCTCTACTGAAAAGCCAATGACAGGATCTTCCCCTGAAAAGCCAATGACAGGATCGTCTGCTGAAAAGCTAAAGACGGGGTCGTCTACTGAAAAGCCAATGACAGGGTCGTCTATTGAAAAGTCAAGGACAGGATCGACTACTGCAAAGTCAACGACAGGATCGTCTACTGAAAAGCCAATGACGGGATCGTCTTCTAAAAAGCCAATGACGGTATCGTCTACTGAAAAGCCAATGACGGCATCGTTCACTGAAAAGCCAATGACGGGATCGTCAATTGAAAAGCCAACGACAGGATCGTCTACTGAAAAGCTAATGACGGGATCGTCTACTGAAAAGCCAATGACGGGATCGTCCACTGAAAAGCCAATGACAGGATCGCCTACTGAAAAGTCAGTGGCAGGATCGCCAACTGAAAAGCCAATGACAGGATCGTCTACTGAAAAGCCAATGACAGGATCGTCTACTGAAAAGCCAATGACGCTATCCTCTACTGAAAAGTCAATGACAGGATTGTCTACTGAAAAGCCAATGACGGGATCGTCCACTGAAAAGCCTATGACGGGATCGTCTACTGAAAAGCCAATGACAGGATCGTCTACTGAAAAGCCAATGACGCTATCCTCTACTGAAAAGTCAATGACAGGATTGTCTACTGAAAAGCCAATGACGGGATCGTCCACTGAAAAGCCTATGACGGGATCGTCTACTGAAAAGCCAATGACAGGATCGTCAAGTGAAAAGTCACGCACAACTTACAATTATATGAAGCCAGAGCCACCATTGAAACCCCCTCACGACACACTTTCGATGGAAGTGACAGGACCGTCTTCTAAAAAGCCAATGACGGTATCGTCTACTGAAAAGCCAATGACGGGATCGTCCACTGAAAAGCCAATGACAGGATCGACTACTGAAAAACCAATGACGGGATCGTCCACTGAAAAGCCAATGACGGGATCGTCTATTGAAAAGCCAATGACGGGATCCTCTACTGAAAAGCCAGTGACGGGATCGTCTACTGAAATGCCAGTGACGGGATCGTCTACTGAAAAGCCAATGACAGGATCGTCTAGTGAAAACTCACGTTCAGCTAATAATTATATGAAGACAGGGCCACCATGGAAACGCCCTCACGACACTCTTTCGATAGAAGTGACAGGACCGTCTAACTGAGCATTACTTAAAGCATTCGAACTTTCCACCCCACTCTCTTAGGACGTTAGCAGCTTTTGTCCGCAATTTTTCTATGGTCCTAGCTAATATGTGACGTAAGTGTTGATGGTGGCGCCGAAAGGCGAATTCGATTGATATTTAAAAGTTGTGTTGAAACAAATTATTTAATGATAAAGTTGTTTTGTACTAAACCCCTTAATTGTATTCCCGATAATTCTTGTTGATTTTTAATAAATTTGTATTGAAGTTGTTGATTTTAGACGGATAGTCCATGAATAATGTTAAAAACGCAGACCTTTGTTTAGTGCAAAATAATTGGTTCATATTTTCAGAGCTAATTTTGGTGTTGTTTATGACAATGCTCGTTCTCGTTGGACAGCAAAGCATTATAGAATAGATATTGTCAAAAACTAACTAATAGGGAATTACAATACAATGTAAATACCTACATTAAAGCAAATAAATCTGAAATATTTTTTTCTGTATTCTTTAAATAAATTAAATATTTTTGGTGTTTTTTATCAATTTATTTTGGTGTTTAACAAAATAAATTCTATTATAAATTTTCGTATAAATTGCGAAACTTATAAGTAGAGACGCTACAGACGCTAGATTGTGACGTCGTATTACATGTAAATAAAAGTGATATTATGGCTAGCGTACTATAAATTTAAGATAATGTTGTGTCAAGCTACAAATACGTTTTTGTTATCTTACGCTGTACTTTAATAGTGATAAATCAGGGATAGCCACAAATGGCCTAAAGTTCATCGGGCCTAATCCCGAAGCTCACTTCGTATCGAATCGGAGATCTTCGTTTCTGCAATTGGCCTAACACTCGAGAAGTTGACAAACAAGGATGGAATACGCATACACGGAAAAAATTCCTTTATAAAATTTTTACACAATATTGCGTATTCGATTTGTAAGTTTTTACCTACAAATTGTGAAAACATATACTACAGAAATCTAACATTTGTGCTATCAAATTGTAGGGGTGTATTGTTGACTAATTATTTACAATGCATATGCTTTTATACTCTATCCTGTCGAATTTAAAATAACACATTTTTGTTGAAGAAGTTACAAGCTTGTTATGTAAAATGTTGTTAAATGTTGTGTGAAAAGGCTCTACAATTTGGAGGAAACTCTCTTTCGTATTAGCAGAAACAAACAGAGTGGCCGTTCTAAATCCGTTGTTTGAATTTTGGCTCAACAGTTAAATTAGTGTAAACTTCTTTAAGTACTGAACTTAAAAATAAAAATGGTAAACGGCGGACAAAATCGATTTCCTAACCAGCCCAATAAACTTAAACTTACATTTGCTTTTCACAACAATATACCTACTTATTATTTATTAATTATTAACAACAATTTAAAATAAGTTCCCTTATGGATAAATTTGGCTACTACGCCAGACGCCTACCGCCCGACAACAAGAATTCCCATTCCCTTATTGGTCACTATTGAAATGACGAAAAAGCCGACAAGATCTCCTTGTTCTTGCTTGTTAGTTGTAATGTGTAGCCTGAACCTGAACCGTGATTATTTAAATGAAAGAACAGAGAGTTCAGAGCGTTTATGGTGGTGTTTACAGGAAATACAGTGAGAATATAGGTAAGGAATTATGTGTTTATATTTTAATGTATGCTAGGTACCTAGTTAGTTTAGATTTATAAAGGGTATCATTATTATTCTTTAAACACTGCGAATATTTCCCTTAGAACATCCAGGACCACCAAAAATGGAGGAATTATTGAATGATTGGGGATTTGCCGAGTACATTGAAGTTTTTCTCGGTAAGTTTGATTTATTTTATAAGAATTGTATTTGGTTGGTACCGAGGGGCGGCTCACTCCCTTAAATCTGTGTACATAATATTGTTAAATCACATTAAATCATTTTAAATCTTTCTTAAATCATTAGATTTTTTGATTTTTTTAAATCACTTACATCAATTTAAATGGCTTTAAATCATTTGAAATCAAGGTAAATCACTTTAAATCATGTAAAATCACCATAAATCATCAATAAATCACAAAAATCACCTAACATACATTAAATCATCATCACAATTTGGCATCACCTACAGTGCTGGGCAGCGCGTTACAGCAATTAAATCGTGTTAAATCAGGTTAAATCAATACTGATTTAAAATCTGTGTACACCTCTTTTGGAAGTTAGCCGCCCCTCGGTTGGTACTATTACGAAAAATTTTAGCTATAATTTTGTTTACGAAAACGTTTTAATCAAAGATGGCGAATATTGCATTAAGGCCTATAATATGCGGCGACAGGCCGGAACCGTAGCCTACTATGATATATAGGTATATAAAAATAAAAACAAATATGAATAAGTTTGTTACAGTGCCTATTTTAAAAATATTGTTTATAATGAACCTGAAGCTAGCGGTCAGCGGCTGTCTGACGAAATCTTTGATTTTAAAATATAAAATTTTGTTTTTATTATAATTCAGTTCTTTATTTTAGATGGTGATGTAGTATTCATTTTGACAAATTGCCTGCCGTTATTATTCTCCAGTGCCCTAATAAAAGCGTCACGAAGCCAGAGATGGAGACCACAAAATTAGAAATCAAGCAGGGATTTCCTCTTCATGCAAAGGTAATATTTAGTGCAAACTGATCTGTTTTAACGATGATAGTTTTACCCTTGTTTATAAGGTTGCAAATTTTATGTAAATTAGCTTTTTCTAACCTGACTTTTATTTCTTAATGGTCAGTCCATTTAACCAGGGTCACCTGCATTCTGAAAATTCCTATTTACAGTATTGCTATTTCTTTGTTAGGTATAGGTAAAATCTATCTACCTATACACTTGACTCTAAGAAACAATCATATAATTCTTTACATACAAAAAGCTTAAGCCATGTACGCTTCAACTGTAGTAGGTACATCTCGATTTGGTTTGGTAATTTGAATATTTTTTAACAGGACGCTGCTGATGGAAGTGAAGCTGGAACAAAGGAAACAGAAATATCTGCTTCATGGGCTTACTAAATGTGCGAGCTGTTAATTCAAACTTCTAAGTCTTCAAATAATGTACTGATATATAATATCGTTTTGTTATTTACATGGGCGGATCCAGAAATCTTGAAGTTGTATATTATCTATGTTGCTTCTTACGGGACCCATGCCAAGTTTAGGGTTTTTAATAGTGAGCCTATTAGGAACGATTTAGTGAAGAAAAGAATATTTTGTAATTTGCGAAAAATGTTGAATTTTTGCGTGACCCCCCCCCCCCCCCTCGAAAAAAATAAACCCTTTTAGGTATTTAGTTATAATTTTTTCCAAACACATTTTACATCATTTTGTCGACAATTCTTAAATTTTAAGAGAAAAAAATGTGTTAGTAGAAAGATATAGTCATTTGATTTTTTTTTAACCTAAAATACGTATACTTAAAATATTCAAATGACCTCGCAAATGACTATAACTTTCTACTAACATATTTTTTTCTCTTAAAATTTAGGAATTGTCGACAAAATGATGTAAAATTTGTTTAGAAAAAATAATACATAAATACCTAAACAGGTTCATTTTTTTTCCAGGGGGTCACGCAAAAATTCAGTTTTTTTTTCGCAGATAAAATATTTTTTTTCTTCACCAGAACATTCCTAGTAAGCTCACTATTAAAAACCCTAAACTTGGCATGGGTCCCGTAAGTAGCAACAGAGATATACAACTTCAAAATTTCTAGATCCGCCCTTGGTTATTTATAGTATATTTTTGTACTTAATACGTTAGATAAATAAATGTATTATATATATTTTGGTGTTTCAATACATTAAAACAAACCCACAAAATATTTAAAAATGAATTCCACAATAAATAGTAATTAAAAGTACATCTTTTACGTGGAAAATTTGCACAATTTTGTGTAGAAAAAGTCAATTCTTTCGCTAAAAAAATACGCAATACAGTTATGGGAAAAAATACCACAAATAGTAACTAAAGTAGCTATAAACTTGTTTGTACTTTTTATAGCCTTTGTAGGAAAATATTTTCCCTATACTTGGTTTAAAAAAAATTACACAATATGCTGGGAAATCGTCTCCTTACTGCACCGTAAAGTCACAGAGTTTGTAATGATTTGGCTTGCAATAAAATATAAATAAATGCTGTAATTTAATGTAACTATTTTACACAATTTGTAGTCGTCCCTATACGCGCCCCAGATTGTAGAGAAACTTTCTACAATTGTAGAGATATTTGCTACAGTTTTTTTTCCGTGTACTTTCTTTATTGTACTCGTGTAAGTGTTGTATGGAAACAATTATTCGGTTTAGTATGTAGTGACGCAGTGGCAAGACTGGCAAGTGATATTGATTATTTTATTCTCGGATATTGGCGCCAAATTTTATTTCGGATTAGTTGCTGGCTGGTTAGATTTGTCTCAAGCAGCTTCCCTAGCATCAGCGTCTTTTTAAAGATCTGAAGTGACCTATTATTTGTTTGAGATCTTATTTGTGTGTTGTGATTACAACAGTATTACAATTACAAAGCATACAAAGAAAATTACACTAACTTCAATAATTTTCAATTCAATTTTCAAATCAAATATTTTTTCTCTTAAAATTTAAGAATTGTCGACAAAATGATGTACCTACAATTTGTTTAGAAAAAATAAGAAATAAAATAGCTAAGCGTGTTAATTAATAAGGTGGGTTAATTCAAAAATTCAACTTTTATAGTAAATTACAAAAAAAAATCTTTACCAAAATATTCCTAGTAGGACTGTTAACAAACCTGACCTTACCATGGGTCTCATAAGTAGAACAGAGATATACAACTTTAAAGTTTTACGGGTCACGCCTGAAAAGCAGTGCTAAATGCAAATAATAAATAATACACATTGTTTTATTTGAAATTTTTAATTTTAAATGTTTAGTGTTATTTTAGTACTACGCACAAGCAACCGTTGTTACATGTCTTTATGTAGGTGGCTGCCTATGGGTAGTAGGACACCTTTGAAGGCATGGATTCTTAATAAATCCATGTTTGAAGGCCTACTAAAAAGTTGCTAGGAGCAAGGAGAGGATTATAAGTTATATAAAAAAGAACAGTAGTAAAAACTGTTTAGTAAAAGAAGTCAATGATTCAGTGTTGCCGATTTGCGGGTAGTTAGGTACCCGAAAATCGTTTTTTGTCATGCGGATAAAACCGGGTATTTCAAAATTGATATAAAGTTATACAAAGGTAAAATGGATGTCTAGCAACCGCTAAAGCAGCAAAATAGCTGCTGTAGCAGTTAAAAATTAAGAATTACGAGCATTTTTCAAAATGGTAATGTAAGCATTTTAAATCTCCCGCCTATTTTAAAATTTTGTTAGGTTAGGATTTCTTGACAAATATGATTTTTACATGATGTATGAAAGAGCAGGAAAGCAAAAAGAAGTGTCTTGTGTCTTGTATTTTTTAAATTATCACACAAATTATAATTACAATTCTAGATCATTTCACACTTAAAAAGCAAAGAACTACCCATTATAAAACCGTACGATATGAGGTACGCTGACAGTAAAAGTTCTTCGGAGTTAGTACTGTGGCAACAATTTTCCAAAGTATCCAGTTGCATAAGATGCTAGAAAATATTAGAATTGTTCGGCGATTTTCTCCTGGAAATAAGTGAAATAACTAATAATAGCAGTTTCTTTTAGTTCTTCCACAGATGTGTCCTGTATGACATAAGTATTAACTGCTAAAGTTTAGTTTTTGAAATGCAATTTAAAAGTAACAAAATATTAGGTAGGTACTCGGAAACTGATGAAAATGAAGTAAAAACGCACTACAAATAGACTTCGTTTTATCCCAAAAAAAATCAATAAAACAGTTAATATTATTCACCATTAATTAAACCACTAAAAACTATTCTTAAAACGTAAGCTAATTAAACAAAATAAGAAAAACAACTAATTATCCATAAAATACTGAGAAAGGTGCAAATAAATTAGTACACACTCTTTTATGGGACGACGATAATTTGAAATTTCGTCTACGATCAGCTGTTCAGCCATTCTAACCAAAATCCAAAATAGCCTGTATTAATTTAATTAGTATTCGTTGCAAAATAGTTTGCTGCACGTCAAGATTTAGGCCAAATGGGTGTAAAACGGATTATGCCATACGAGCTTAACCGAACGCCAGCCGATTACACTCGGGTTTAGGCCAGTTGAACTTTAGGCCCGATGGGTTTTAGGCCCAATGGAGCCATCTCGATAAATCATAAGCTCATTTGTCCTTGAAATTTTGTTAGGATTAATTGTACCATAAAAATAAATAAACAGCAAAATATGCTTACTTCAATTTGGTGATACTTTAACAATATTTCTGTAAAATTTTTAATTAACTTTGCACTAGTTTCTTCTGACTTTTGCTGTTCTTGGCACATAAATAAAGAGTTTTTTTCGGGGCACTTGCAGTGGTATTTTAGCACATTAGCACAATACGATACTTATGGGGTAGTTTTAAAGAAATTTTAGTGTTTAGTAGAAAGAATTACACAAACTATATTAGTACACTATAATCATGAAACGCACTCTACGCAAACAACAAATATTTTCCCGCGACTTCGTTCACGTTTTATAGGTGATAATAGTGTAGTTTTGATGTCATGACTATAAATACATGAAAATGAGTTAGGTTAGGTTAGGTTAGTTATATCTAGAGTAGGGTTGCCCTAAGTGGAGCATCGGTTGCCGGGACATTGTTGAAAAAATGCCCAAAACAATCAACAAACAAGTAGGAATTAGTTAATTAGTAAAACGTAAAATATAGAATACGCGCATCCACCATTTCATCAGAAAAAAGAAATAAATAAAAGTTTTTGTTTTGCTATAAAATGTAGTAAAATATGTCGCAGTAATTATGAACTTTAATGGTATATTAAATTATGCAAATACAAGAAAAACGAAAAATATTACTTAGCAGAACTGTTTATTTAAGAAAAAAATACAAAATAAACAAAAGTTAATTAAAAAGCACATTTTTGCAACAGACCGGGACATTTGAAGCACAAACTGGGACACTGGAATAAAGCCCTTAAAACACATGACATGTTCCGGTGTACCGGGACGTATGGAAACACTAACCTGGAGGGATTTCAATATAACATGACGCAAAAATCAGGGTCGGAGACAGGTAAGTGATATAAAAGATGAGTACATGGGATAAAAATTTTATTATATTTTGTTATGTTGTATTTATGAATTATTACCCCCAAAAAATATTTATTGTTTTTCAGAAAAAAATCAACCAACTTCACAAAAGGAAAAGCACTACAAAGTATGAAATAATATTGTTACGTATTTATTACTGCGGCTAATGGTCATTTTGTTCATTTTTATAAAACATTTTTTCTTTTTAGTGCACCTATTCTTCCCCCTTCCTTCATCTTATCTCCCCCTCTTTTAATTTGTAATAGCAATGTTATATTAGCTTTTCTGACCTCAATAACCCCGAAAATGTCACAGTAGTTAACATTGTTGGACAAGTTGCTAATCGCACCCCCCCCCCCCCGCCCGATAATTCTCTGAACATCTATTACACAAAATTACCACCACTGATTCCTATCTAGTTGGCCTTTTTGCGGTAACCTGGGATTACAGCTGGCGGTGACAAGAGAAACTTTTGCGTGGAGTCCGGAAGTGTCCCGTATCAACTGCTGTTAAACCACCTCTTAATTTAATCCCTTATCTACCCTTGAAATAGACCTCTTAACAGTTTAAAACACTGTAGAGGTTTTTTTCGCTAACACCGGATTTTGATGAAATTTTGACTTTTATTTGTTTATTCTAACTATTTTCTATGTTTTCCTGTTCCCTAACAGTAAAAGGCAAAATTCACCACTTTAGGGGTTTAATTTTGAAAAACCATTCCTTAGTGCACGCCTATACGTTATAAAATAAACCTCTGTGCAAAATTTCGAGTTTATAGACCCAGCGGTGTGGGCTGTGCGTTGATACCTCAGTCAGTCAGTTTCTCCTTTTATAGAAGGTGGTCCAAATGTAATGGGACACAAAGCAACAGCAGATTCCTTATGTCGAAATAATGCGATTTATTCAAACTTGCCTAATTCCAAAGTTGATAATAACCACGATACAGGGTGTCGTGTTTTAATTTTCTTTTCGATTTTTCCGAATAATTTCTCAACAAAACGACATAGCGGCACGAAATTAGGGATTTCGGATTTTTTTGAGCCGAGGAATATAAGATATAACATTTTTAAGTTGATGAGGTGAATGTTGCGGCATTACATACATACATTGCCAAAGGGTATGGGAAATGTAAATTACATTCGATTCTAAAGTAACAGGTGATTGATTTAAACCCCGAATTTGATCTTCTATATACTTTCTCTCTCTTTTAGAGTAATAATAATAAAGGCCTTTATTAAGTAATAGATACATAATAAATTACAATTTGTATCCCTTTTTTGGGCAAGGTTCAGTTCGATTGGTATACAGTTACACCAATCGTCTGTTCAACTAACCCACTTAATAAAACAAAACATAGAACATTAAATAAATCGTTACGAATAAAAATAATAAAAACCAAGAATATCAAGCATCAAGCATAGCTTAACAAAAAAAGGTATATCTGATCTGAAAATGACTGTACCTACATGTTATTCGAGATGTTATTTAAACTTGAATCTCGACATACACAGTGTTTCTTCACAAAACGTGTTCATTACATTTGCAATATTGTAGGTAAACGAAGGGTGTTTCACTTGGGAAATTTAGTGTACACTTGAGGGGAAATAGTAGGAAATTATGTGGTAAAGAAGGGAAATTATTGCTTATATGAAGAAATTACGATGAAATGAGGGAAATTATTAGGAAATTAAGAAAATGATTAGGAAATTGTGGGGAAATTAAGGTAAATAACGGGGAAATTATGGTGAAATTACGTTATTTTAGTATTTGCACATTACTGATCATGCGCCGGCGCATGCGCGATATGTCGTCAGTTGCGGGACTGAAGGATGCTCGCGAGGATAACTAACTTCAAACTGTGCGAATGACCAGCGAATCTGTTCATTTCTTTCTTCATAGGAAAATGTTTAATGTAACAATGTAAGTATAGTCGTTTTTTAAATTTTGTTTTATTACATAATAATATACATACCTACATAAATATATAAAGCGGTCATGTTATGGTAATTATTAACTATTATTCGCTATTATTTAACTAGAATTTTACTTTTATGTTCTAGATATTGTACGTGTAGGTACTAATTTTTATGAAATGACCAACCAAGAATTACAAAACGAAAACATTAAAGAGATTGTGGACAAGGCTTTGGAAGATGCATTTATAGACATTAAAAATTTAGGAATGACAGTAGATAAAGAGGTAGGCAATTGTTTAGATATAAAATTCGACAATTTACCAGAAGAGATCTGTGAAGAAAATAAAGAGGAAACCGACCTTGATACTGAAAACGTTACTTTTAAGCCCGAAGGAAACTCGGAAGAAACAGGGACTAGACATCTTGTAAAAGGGTTTATGACAAATGATTTAGAAATGAAAAATAAATTTGAGCATATGGAGGAACTTGACTTACAAGATTGCACCTCACGTAACGTAGATTTATCAGAAACAAGTCCTTATGTAAAAGTTCTTTTATCAAACAATAGAACCGTTGTGAAAAAATCAACGTTTTGTTGGCTACTTGACGAAGGCAATGGAAAAGTGTCCAACGATAGACTGAAGAGATTTATTACTTCAAAAAGGAAAAAAACCGAGAAAAAAACACATTCAGATCATGTGAATCAAAATGCAAAAAAATTTAAAAAGATAAAAACACAAAAAGTAATTTGGATCCTAGTTTGGACCTTAGCTCAGACGATGAAAATGATAACGTAGTTTATGATGACTCGACAGACACGGAAAGTTTTTCATCTTTAGAAGATTCAACCGAAGAAGATAAAAAAACAGATGCGGAAATTGATATGGAAATAGAAAAATACTATGCAGTATTGTACGATAGAGCCTGGTATATTGGACGAGTAACACAGAAAGAAAACGAGCAATATTTTACAATTAAATTTTTAAAAAAAGATTTAGACACCTCCGTATGGCCGAAAACTTCGGATATTTCAAAAGTTCATTGTCGTTATATTTTTTACGGGCCCATTAAATTATTAGGCTCGGGACCATTCCAAATAAAACGGTTTGATTTGTTAAATATTAATAAAAAATATAAAGAACTTAAAAAACAAAAATAAAATTCGCACCATCGCGCATAATAAACCTCATAATAAACTAATATAAAGTTAGCCCACAACAAGCATTTGATGTTTTTGTTCTACCTAAGTTGCAATTTTAAAATAGTGTTTTTTCGGTTACACAAATTCTTGTTTTTAATAGTTAGAATAAAAAAAATTCTTAAAATATTTTTGCGCCACATGATGTTCCTATTTAAAAGTTCCCGTTAGTAAATTAAAGTAGTTGTAGGTTGGTTCAATGCAGACATATTATGTAAAGTTTCTAGTTTTGAAGTCTCTAGTGTTATAAGTAAATATCGACCCCTAAATGATATAGGTATTAGAATAGTTATTATATATTTTTTATTTTTAGTGTAATAGGTTCTTGACAGTGCCACAGTGGCACGCTGGGTAAACTCATTTAAGCCCCAAACACAAAACCCTTTTCCAAAGATTTCATATGTTTGGAAATAATTGTCAAAGAAAGTATCGCAAAGTGCAAAAATTGAATTAAGACCATTTTCTAATAGGTAGTTTATTTTCTTGTGTATATACTTCTAAATAGTGCTTGAGATTTAAACAAGTTTATTCAGCCAGCCGCACAGTGGTGTGGTTTTTTAAGAACTCCAATAAATTTAAGGTTTTGTAAGTTTTTCATTAAAAATGTAATACAATAAAAATATTTGATCTTATGTATCAGAAAGGTATATTTTTGCTTGTTTTGCCTTAGCATAAGTATTAGTTACCTAAAGTAGAATAATGTATTGTGTTATTCAAATAACTTTGTTTATTAAACTATTTTTTAAATATATTTTTTTAATGTTTTTTTAGAAATTATTTATTAAACTTCGGCTGCTTTTATACTTTTCAGTTGATACCGCTGCAATATGTTCTTGTTACATAAAAATTTAAAAAGGGGAAATTATAATGTAATTAAGGAGAAATTAAGGAAAGAAGGTGAAATTAAGGAAATAAAGGTAAAATTGGGGAAATTAAAGTGAAATTATAGGGTAATTAGAGAAATACGGGGAAATTAAGGAAATAAAATAAAATTACGGCTGTTTAGGGGAAATTATCGTCAAAAAGGGAAATTATCGTCAAAAAGGGAAATTAAGTGTACACATTTGGATAGGTGAAACATCCCTCGATCTACACCTAATTAGGAAGTTCCATTTTTTTCATTTTCTCTTAATAAATAGTCCTAAAAATGTAAAAAACATATGTATTTTTTGTATTTAATTATCTGTAGAAATAAAAAAGTTATCATCCTTCAAAGTCTGAGATGCTACGCTCACGTTGGCTGCGGCTCGATGACGTCAATCGACACCACGCCGTCAACAGCGGAATAGGCGCCCGTTTAATCTTTAGTGTTATTCTTACCGGACAGGATACAATGCATGAAAGTACACACGCGAAAGCAGACGACACTAAATATCACGGAAACCTCGGAAGCGTTCGGCCCCTTCCGGAGATCCGGAGAGCTTCGGCGAGAGGTAGTAGTGGCGGGAATTTGAATTTGCGAACAACTCAAAGACTTAACCTAACCATATATTTACAGTTACAGCTCTTTGCCGCCTTTTTATAGAGTTATGTATTTTTTGGTTATGTCTTTGATTGCCGTGTTACCAGGCACTTTTTTGAACTCTTCGCTTTTGTAATTTGTAAATCGTTTTGCCTCATTTTGTGAAAAATATGGTGCTTATACAGTTGATTTGTGAAAAATATTTGTTTAATTATAATTAAGACTTAGCAACTGCTCTTTCCAAACGAGAGAAAGAGACTGATGGTTCGATAAAAATGTATGGAGTCTGCCCATCTCGTATAAATATAAAGATCTGGAATGGGCCATGAAGAGGAGATTAGAAGATAGCACTTGTCAAAACTTGAAAAAAACCGAAATAGTTACAAAAATTATGTAGTGGTGTAACCGTAGACAGAATTATCTCCGATGCCAGGAAAGTAACATCTGAGAAAATTCAAAGAATAAATATGCTGAATAGGAACGATGTGTCATATTTAATGAAGAAACAATGTAATGAAGAAGAAACATGAAAATAGTATGATTGCTATAGCTTTAAAGAGAAAGAAATATTATTGGTTAAGGGTTTTTATATTTATTTTGTATGGCAGGTAATGGTGATAGGGCTTGTTTTGTATTTTATAATTATTATTAAATCGCTAATTGTAGTTCTGTACTATGGTTTAGGTTTTATTTTGATGTATAAACTGTACTATAAAAATTACAATGTATGAATATGTACAAATATACATGTCGTGTAGGGGTGTAAGCTAATAATTATTGTATTTTACCTTTTAATAAATTCTGAGTGATATTATGTATGATTATAGGTTGGTTTTAAAGAAAATTTCACTCGTAAATTTCTTGCAGTTTCTTCTTACGGATTGTAATCGAAACTGTGGATTTCTTAAAACTAAGTAAGTTTAAATAAATAAAGGACTTTAATATTATGTACGTTTTTTTATTTAATATAGTGTTGCATTCAATAACTAATTAAGAGTAAATTTTTCCAAAAGTTTTGTTTATTGATTCATGACAAACTAAATTTTATATACCTAGATACCTATGTAACACGTGCAAATTAAGAACAACAAATGAAGATTTTAACGTAATTCAGTACAACTAAACGATTTTACTGCCCAGCTAAGTACTGTACTCAAAATGTAATATAGAACCATAATCTTAAGGGCAAACTACCGCTCTTCTAAAATTATCGTTTCAAACAAACCCATATTTTTTCGTTATTTTTAGTCCGATAAATTTTTTGTTTTTTTTTTGAAATGTGGGAAATCGGTATGCCGACAACTTGATCGTTTTACTCTTTTGATTTTTTGCACGTTTGTATTTTATTTTTGGCAAAATTGATTTTTTTTAATTTATAAAATCAAAATATCGATTTTCTAAAACGATCAATCGACGTGGAATGAAAAATTATAAATAATTGGTTTATGAAATTTTTGCATTAGATTGAAAAATAACATAGATATGTGGTTTTCAAGATCCCATCCAAAACATATCTCCATTTCTCTCGGATTTGCAGACGCGGGGCAAGGGGTCTCTCGCGAAATAGGCGAGCGGGACTCACCCCTAAAATGACCGACTAGTGACCACGGTCGTCCTAGTCGCTAAAATCAGTTTTACTTTATGTTTTCGAGGTCGCTGAACACGAATCCAAAGTTATTTTTTTGATTAAAGTGGGGGAACAATGAAAAAATGGCAATTTAGTGCCAAATGAGGAAATAGCTATTTGTGTATTAAGAGCGCAAAGTGATATATTGCCGCTCTGAGCGAGAAGTTAGATGCGCGACGCGTAGCGGAGCGCGGCTATCTCGCGAGAGCGGCAATGTCATGCACTTTGCGCTCGAATTACACACATGATTTTTTCTACAACCGGTGTTTTTATAAAAATGTTTGGTAAAAATTGATAAACTTTGATAATCTCAAACTTGACACTTCATATTTCAAAAAGTGAGCATTACTTTACGTTACATATGTGTCTAGATAAAAATGTTTGTTAAAATAGTATTTACTGCAAAACAAATATAAAAAATTGTTCTTTCTACTATCTTATTTGGCTATTGTAGGAGCTTATTTTATAAAATCTAAAGAAAAGGATTATTTCAGATTAGTGGTAATTTATTTTGTAATGTAATTAATAATTATTGATATCAAATTTGACAGTTTATATTTTGTGTCAAAAGTCGCAGATACGCTGGACGTTTCTTTATTATTATTAAGGTGTCCATGGTAACTAAGCGAGCGACAAAGTAAAACAAACGCTTGTTCCTCGAAAATGTCCAACTTTGCGCTTTCTTTTGAAAGCGCAAATTTGTACTTTTCGCTCGGTTGTAGAAAAATAAAATTTTCATACTTTTTGATATTCAACTCGGTATATCTCAGACAATTATTCATATTTCTTTTTTAAATTTTAACCACTTATTCTTTATGGTATTACCTCGAAAACAAGCTGAATCCGAAGTTCTCAAAGCAATTATTGGCTGAGTGGCGAATTTTCAAAGTTGTGCTATCAGGTTTTATGAGTCCTCACATACTATCGCAAAAGTTGAGTGACGAAGTTTCGAATTTCGAGTAAATAGCTATATAGTATTAAAATATAGTATATAAGGAAGTTTTTTGTAAAATTTAAGCCCCTTATATTCAATAATATATATATATATATATATATATATACATATATATATATATATATATATATATATATATATATATATATATATATATATATATATATATATATATATATATATACGATTTCAAAGCTGAGAGCTGAGTAAGGGCGCGCGCGTTTGGCGCGCAGTGATAATCGCGGCAGGCGTATACAGGGGTTTGAATGATTTTACCTAGCTCGATTGCTTACTATATCGATTTTCTAGATCTTTTTATTTGTGTTAACGTAAAAACATTTTTTATAAATATTCAAAATAAACAAGGTAAGTATAACTCCTAATTAAATGAAAATCACTGAAATAAATTTGAAATTATTCGTTTATTTTATCTACATTGACACATGCATCACTACAGTTACAAACATCACAGCATCTTAAGTTAGATACTATACAAGGGCAAATCGCAGTTGCACAAGCATTTTTACCATTACAGGAACAAAAATAGTTTTGTAGTGTTTCTATGGCAGTGGGTCCATCATAATAATCGAATGGCAATTTGTCGTCTTCTACCAACCATCCAAACTTTGTCACATCTTCAGAAGCAATTATAGATTTTGTCGCTTGCCTCCATTCGTTGATTTGCCAAAGAGCTCTTAAAATATGCTTTAGCATAGCTGGTTTTGACGGAGGAAGTTTTGAGATGTTTAGATTTTTTCGATGGCTAAATTATAGCGTAAGGAATTGATGTCAGTGCGAATAGCTTTTGATTTTTTGGAGAGATCATACAAATACGATACGAATAAGCTAACGATTTCTTGGACAATATCTATAGACAAATCATTTATTTTAGCTAAATTAAGCAATTCTTCATTTGACATTTTTTTAGAGTGGCATAAACAGTCTTTTTACCAATATAAAATAATGATGAATTTGTATCACAGCCGGTCAAAGCATGTGCAGCTAAGAAAGATGAACATAAATGATTTCCTAGTTTTTGGGCTAAAATGTGTATAGGATCTTCTCAGATCAGTGCGGACCGAAATTTTTCCTGTAAAAAACCACAGCTGAGGACTATTTTCAAAATGTTGAAAGTGTGCAATAGTTATAATATATGTTCATTGAATTAGCACTACACCAATGATAAACATAAATCGTGTAGCTAACTGTACTTACCTTGTTGATTAAAACATTTGGAATATTTATAAACAACGTGTTTTCACTAACACAAATAAAAATATCTAAAAAAAAGCGATATAGTAAGCAATCGAGCTAGGTAAAATCATTCAAACGGCTGTATACTCCCGCCGCGATAATCACTGCGCGCCAAACGCACGCGCCCGTACTCAGCTCTCAGCTTTGAAATCGTGTATCTTTTTTTCTATTAAATATAAGGCGCTCAAATTTTACAAAAAACTTCCTTATATACTATATTGTAATACTATATAGCTATTTACTCGAAATTCGAAACTTCGTCACTCAACTTTTGCGATAGTATGTGAGGACTCATAAAACCTGATAGCACAACTTTGAAAATTTGCCACTCAGCCAGTAATTGCTTTGAGACCTTCGGATGGGGCTTGTTTTCTAGGTAATACCTTAAAGAATAAGTGGTTAAAATTTGAAAAAGAAGTATGAATAATTGTTTGAGGTATAGCGAGTTGAATATTAAAAAGTATGAACATTTTATTTTCCTCATTTGGCACTAAATTGCCATTTTTTTCAATGTTCCCCCATTTTAATCAAAAAAATAACTTTGGATTCGTGTTTAGCGACCTCGAAAACATAAAGTAAAGCTGTTTTTAGCGACTAGGACGCCGTGGTCACATACTGCTATTTCTAAGCTACTTTTTGGGGGTGTCCCGCTCGCGTATTGGCATTGTTTACTACAGTGCAGCGCATATACGGCGTTGGAACGCAGTAAAGAATGGCCAAATGTTCGCCGCATGTATCCAGGCAAAGCTTACCGCGGTTCAGCATAAACTGAACGCGCGTTTTCAATTTTGTCGAATTTTAAGCCAAAACATTTTAGTTATTATTCGTCCAACCGATGTAATTTTTTGTGTGTGTATTTCAATTGACTGATTGTGCAATAATATAAACACATTTATTGAAAACGCGAAATGACTAAACAAGCCCATTGATAAAAATCAATTCGCAGCCGATTTGTTGACTTTTCCAATTTTCAAGCAGCTAAAATCGATCTGATCTGACGGCGGTTTGTGAAAAAAAGTGTCACGTGGCATTCAACTCTCGTCAGGCAAAGTGTATAGTTTGTATATCGAAGGTGTTATTTAATAATCTTGCATCTGTATTATAGATATGACACATACGTTAATGATGATACATCGAGATGGAAGCTATGATGTAACATTAAGCTTTCGATATAAAAACAATATTTGAGGGTGGCATATTTATATTTAAAATACAAACATAAAAACAGTATTCGAGGGTGACAAATTTATATTTAAAATACAAACAATATTTGAGGGTGACAAATTTAAATTTAAAAATCTTGTAAAAAATAATTTTTAAAAAAAGCTTTTATTATTTAGATGTACTAAAGCGAAAAAAATAAGTATAGTTTTTTCATTGTGGTAATGCTGAATGCTATTTCTGAGTGGACGTAGTTAACGTGGGTGGATCCTAAGAAAAGTAGTATCAATGTTATCACTGAAACAGGTATAATATATTATGTTAAATTTATTGTCTCAAAAGCTTGTCGCGTAAATAGAAAAGAAAAAAATGCATACTTAGGTATTTACAATTTCTGCTAAACAAAATTAATGCCTGTATGAACTTTTCGCGCGCGACGAGCTTTTAAGACAGTAAATTTAACATAGTATATTAGTATATCTGTTTCAGTGATAAGTTGTGATAACTTTGATTCTTTGATACTCCTTTTCTTAGGATCCACCCACGCTAACTACGTTCACTCAGAAATAGCATTAAGCATTACCACAATGAAAAAACTATACTTATTTTTTTCGTTTTAGTACATCTAAATAATAAAAGCTTTTTTTAAAAAGTATTTTTTACAAGATTTTTAAGTTTAAATTTGTCACCCTCAAATATTGTTTGTATTTTAAATATAAATTTGTCGCCCTCGAATACTGTTTTTATGTTTGTATTTTAAATATAAGTATGCCACCCTCAAATATTGTTTTTATATCGAGAGCTTAATGTTACATCATAGCTTCCATCTCGATGTATCATCATTAACGTATGTGTCATATCTATAATACAGATGCAAGATTATTAAATAACACCTTCGATATACAAACTATACACTTTGCCTGACGAGAGTTGAATGCCACGTGACACTTTTTTTCACAAACCGCCGTCAGATCAGATCGATTTTAGCTGGTTGAAAATTGGAAAAGTCAACATATCGGCTGCGAATTGATTTTTATCAATGGGCTTGTTTAGTCATTTCGCGGTTTCAATAAATATGTTTATATTATTGCACAATCAGTCAATTGAAATACACACACAAAAAATTACATCGGTTGGACGAATAATAACTAAAATGTTTAGGCTTCAAATTCGACAAAATTGAAAACGCGCGTTCAGTTTGTGCTGAACCGCGGTAAGCTTTGCCTGGATACATGCGGCGAACCTTTGGCCATTCTTTACTGCGTTCCAACGCCGTATATGCGCTGCACTGTGGTAAACAATGCCAATACGCGTCCCGCTCGCCTAAAATGCCAGACAGCGGCTGAGCCGTCGTGGTGTTGGACCATGACGCGTGCCTGCGTGCCAAGTGCATGCGAACCGGCTTTTGTTGTGCAGTTTTTGCAGAGCGTTTTATGTGATGTGATTAATTGATTACTGTGAACTAGAACTATTGTGTTCTAATTAATTATTCATATTATAGTTAGTTATCATTTCGTTTTCGTGGTATTTACTTTCTAGTGTACAGGGTGTTCGGATTTCGTTGTATTTGCGGGTTATGTTATCTCAGTTATTAGTAGAGATAGAAGGTTGCGGTTTGCACGTCATGGCGCTACTTTTTTGTGAATCGAAAAATGCCACGAACAGAATTTTCATAGCTTTCTTTGTTTTTAATCTACAGGGTGATTTTGAAAATTTTCCCTTTTTGAGCACCCCTTGTATCTCGGCTATGCCGCATCATATCAAAATAGTATTAACTGCTTTTTATGCAGAATGTTACGTATAATACGATGACGTACTTAATTTTTTTCTAAATATAATTTTCGAGTAATGGTGTAAAGTTGTAGTTTTTTGAAGGGGACACCCTGTATATCTATACGTCATGACATTCCGCTTTTCGAGGGCTTTTCAAAAATATATAACACATGATATTTATTTTTTCATTGAAGCCGATGAATCACAATTTTTAATAAAAGTGTCAATATTTTATAGTAGGCCGTGAACTAAAACGTATACCTACATATTACAGAGATTGTTCGAATTGATCTCCGTTATTCTGAACACAATATTGTCACATTTTTTTATTCTTCCTAAAGCAATTAAAAGGATAACTGGCCGTGCTTGCAAATTCTGAATTCTATTTCAGAAGCATTACGCAATTCTTCTATCGTTTGATGCCGGGTATGAAATATTTTATTTTCCAAATATCCCCACAAAAAAAGTCGAGAACTGACAAATCAGGTGACCTGGGAGGACATCTTTCCAAAGCTCCTGGAGTATCAATTCCTGAGATATGGTACCTCATCACCCTTAATGAAACACCCTGTATACAGACGTTTACTACTTTCAATACCAGTGAATCAATATTGTGATTTTTTTAGCGATAAAGTTTCATTTTAAAATTGGCGCAATAAAGTTGCTAGTATACATTTTTGGATCAATATGAATACATACATAATTCACGAACAGCACTGTCGTATTTCGAACCCTAACATTTGTATTAAAACCAAATGCATGTGAAGAATGCGCTATCCATTTCATCATTAGTATCACTACTGCCACTCAATTAGCCAGACTAATTGGCTTATGCGCGGGAAAAGTAGTATAAGTCTAAAATTCTAGTTTTGAGTTATGCGCGATTAAACTTTGTTACCGTTTGCGAAATCAGTGAAAAGCTATATTGTACCTCGGATATTTTGTTGCCAATATATTAATAATAATACCTTTTAGAATCTCAAAATAAAATATAGCAGTTCTTGTTTATTTTTATTGTGATAAAAAAATGATTTCATGACTTATACTATTTGACATTTAAATTGACATATACTATTTTGCACAGCTGAAAGAGTAAATACAATCAGTCAGATTCTCCAACGCTAGTCCGATCTAATTTGACAACCAAAAGTTTTAAACTGACAAGTGTGTAAGAATAGGATAACTAAGTTTTATAATATGAATTTATTTCTGAGATTTTTCGCAAATTTATAATGGGAAGGGCAATTTTAGTACGTACTTTCGACAATAATGGAACTAAATTCATTCTAGCAACCCGTTCCAAGATGAAATTCATTTGGAAATCAAGCAAATCACTGAAATATCAGAATAATTCATAAGTTTTTAGTGACGACTTATTAACGATGACAGGACAAAAACTTGTCAAAACATAACTGATCAACTAGAAGATCTTAATTTAAACCAGTACTAAATCTTAAACCTTCTTAGTGAATCTGAACGAATATATTTTATTAATAATATTTTATTAGAAAAATATATAGTAGTTTTTGTTTCTTTTTATTGTGATAAAAAAAATATTTCGTGACTTATACTATTTGACACATAATTTTTATTAACTTATACTATTTTGCACACCTGAAAGAGTAAACACAATCTATTTTATTAGAAAAAAATACAAAATTATTGAAAGTGAACTAAGTAATATTAAATTATTAGTCTTCTTCGAGAACTTTGTCTTCAAATGACAAGTCTTGCCGAGGATAAAATAATGCAAGTGCGACTTATACTATCATACACTAGTTTTAACATTGGGTATGATAGTACAAGTAGACTTATTCTTTTTTGCCCGCTCGATTCAAGAAGGTTTTTAGACTTATACTTATTTAACTTTTTTTTATAGCTTTTAGCATTGAAATGGACTTATACTACTTTGCCCAAAGGAACTAATCATATTTATAATATATGTGGTGCACTTAACTCATTTCTTAAAAAAAATTGACTTATACTACTTTTGACGCGCATCAGTCAATTTAACATGACGAAAGAGTAACATTCGTTTGGTAAATTTAACTGAAATTACAAAATCTGAAGTATATTTATTAAATAGGTAATGCGAAAACTCTCGCTGATGATCCTTGCAAACACGAGACATCGGCACACATCGGCGTCAAAGAAAATAAAAGGCTATAATTATCGGCGTTGTCACCGTATACAGACAAAGTCTTTGTCTGTAGTATACGGTGGCGTTGTGGAGGCAACATTTTATCACCGCTACTGTAACTGTTGGCTAGCGGCGCGACGTAAGGGGAATACAAGCATCCGTGTAGAGGTCGAGACAGCGGGTAAGATTGAAACCTCGCATCAAGCGGGCGCGATATTTTGCGAGTTCCCTCTTAAAATTAAAAACAATTCTTGTATCGCATATTATCCTTCACACATTCACAAAAATCAATAGTCTTGCTTCAAAATAAGAGAATTGAGGTTAGGATGTTTCGCATTTTTGACGCCAAACATGCGCCAAACTTCGGAAATCAATCAAAATTCCCGCCTCTCGCCGAAGCTCTTCGGGAGGGGCCGAATGCTTCCGAGGTTTCCGTGATATTTAGGAGATGGCTCCATTGGGCCTAAAACCCATCGGGCCTAAAGTTCAACTGGCCTAAACCCGAGTGTAATCGGCTGGCGTTCGGTTAAGCTCGTATGGCATAATCCGTTTTACACCCATTTGGCCTAAATCTTGACGTGCAGCAAACTATTTTGCAACGAATACTAATTAATACAGGCTATTTTGGATTTTGGGGTTAGAATGGCTGAACAGCTGATCGTAGACGAAATTTCAAATTATCGTCGTCCCATAAAAGAGTGTGTACTAATTTATTTGCACCTTTCTCAGTATGTTATGGATAATTAGTTGTTTTTCTTATTTTGTTTAATTAGCTTACGTTTTAAGAAGTTTTTAGTGGTTTAATTAATGGTGAATAATATTAACTGTTTTATTGATTTTTTTGGGATTAAACGAAGAGGTCAGGTCTATTTGTAGTGCGTTTTTACTTCATTTTCATCAGTTTCCGAGTACCTAATATTTTGTTACTTTAAAATTGCATTTAAGTACTTGACTATAAGTGTTTTTAGAGGTTGAACTTATTAAATAGGTAATCAAAAACTAAACTTTAGCAGTTAATACTTATGTCATACAGGACACATCTGTGGAAGAACTAAAAGAAACTGCTATTATTAGTTATTTCACTTATTTCCAGGAGAAAATGGCCAAACAATTCTAATATTTTCTAGCATCTTATGCAACTGGATACTTTGGAAAATTGTTGCCACAGTACTAACTCCGAAGAACTTTTACTGTCAGCGTACCTCATATCGTACGGTTTTATAATGGGTAGTTCTTTGCTTTTTAAGTGTGAAATGATCTAGAATTGTAATTATAATTTGTGTGATAATTTAAAAAATACAAGACACAAGACACTTCTTTTTGCTTTCCTGCTCTTTCATACATCATGTAAAAATCATGTTTGTCAAGAAATTCTAACCTAACAAAATTTTAAAATAGGCGGGAGATTTAAAATGCTTACATTACCATTTTGAAAAATGCTCGTAATTCTTAATTCTTAACTGCTACAGCAGCTATTTTGCTGCTTTAGCGGTTGCTAGACATCCATTTTACCTTTGTATATCTTTATATCAATTTTGAAATACCCGGTTTTATCCGCATGACAATTTTACCCGCATAACAGTTAAAAAAACGATTTTCGGGTACCTAACTACCCGCAAATCGGCAACACTGAATCATTGACTTCTTTTACTAAACAGTTTTTACTACTCTTCTTTTTTATATAACTTATAATCCTCTCCTTGCTCCTAGCAACTTTTTAGTTGGCCTTCAAACATGGATTTATTAAGAATCCATGCCTTCAAAGGTGTCCTACTACCCATAGGCAGCCACCTACATAAAGACATGTAACAACGGTTGCCTGTGCGTAGTACTAAAATAACACTAAACATTTAAAATAAAAAATTTCAAATAAAACAATGTGTATTATTTATTATTTGCATTTAGCACTGCTTTTCAGGCGTGACCCGTAAAACTTTAAAGTTGTATATCTCTGTTCTACTTATGAGACCCATGGCAAGGTCAGGTTTGTTAACAGTCCTACTAGGAATATTGTGGTAAAGATTTTTTTTTGTAATTTTCGATAAAAGTTGAATTTTTGAATTAACCCACCTTATTAATTAACACGCTTAGCTATTTTATTTCTTATTTTTTCTAAACAAATTGTAGGTACATCATTTTGTCGACAATTTTTAAATTTTAAGAGAAAAAATATTTGATTTGAAAATTGAATTGAAAATTATTGAAGTTAGTGTAATTTTCTTTGTATGCTTTGTAATTGTAATACTGTTGTAATCACAACACACAAATGAGATCTCAAACAAATAATAGGTCACTTCAGATCTTTAAAAAGACGCTGATGCTAGGGAAGCTGCTTGAGACAAAAAATCTAACCAGCAACTAATCCGAAATAAAATTTGGCGCCAATATCCGAGAATAAAATAATCAATATCACTTGACAGTCTTGCCACTGCGTCACTACATACTAAACCGAATAATTGTTTCCATACAACACTTACACGAGTACAATAAAGAAAGTATGCGTATTCCATCCTTGTTTGTCAACTTCTCGAGTGTTAGGCCAATTGCAAAAACGAAGATCTCCGATTCGATACGAAGTGAGCTTCGGGATTAGGCCAGATGAACTTTAGGCCATTTGTGGCTATCCCATATTTAGTGTCGTCTCGCGAAAGCAGCAGCGGGCCGCTAGCCCGGCGACCATGGGCAATAACTACTTGAATACAAGGACACAATGCTTATCTGTGACGTCATCAGCCGTGGTCATATGAATAAATGAATACAATATTATATTATATGCTTTTTTTGGATTTATGTTTTTGTGTGACTTATAAATTTGCACTTTAGACCATCATTATTTAAATATTTAAACTTGCATTTGGGCAAATTATGCGTTAATAAGATCTAAAATATGTATAAGTGATAAAAACTATAATGATTTTAAAAAGAACTACTTTGTGTAAAATGTTTTACTGTAGTTTTTTTAGGTACATATTTTAAGGTGAGTATTAATACCAATTATAAAAAATAATATCTTCTATTAAACTAAGAGATCCTAAAGATTTTGCCTCAGATATTGTGTATCCTCAGATAGCAAAATTTTCCAAAAATTTAGGTACTCGAGGATTTACGAGTAACTAAGTACTGAGAAAAATTTACTGAAAATCATCATTGGATTACCTAGCCACTTTAAAGTTAAAGTTAATGTATGTCCAATTATTTTGTATATGTATTTAATTTCCTTTTATGACCTTTACCTAATCGGTTATTTTTCTTGGCACAGTAATTTTTGAGCAGAGTGTTGGTAATACTGCTAAGTAAAATATCAATAATTGTTTTTGCTGAGTGTGTATTGCAGCCATCAAAGTATATTAAAAATTCTTGTTTAAGGATATATTTAAATACGAGATTAGTCAGAAATGATTTTTGAGAAAAAATGTTTAAGAATGTATTCTCATGGTCACTAAGTATTTTCTGGAATAAAATATATGAAACAATAACTATTTCAATTACATGATCTCTAGGATATTGCAGGGCACCTCTGCTTAAGTTAGTTATGAGATTAAAATTATCTTCAACAATAAGTTCTTTATTGCATATCAAAGAATTTTTGCAATAATTGCATTTCAGCTTCTTTAAAGCAATATGGCTGCAATATCCCCCCAGATACGTAATCACAGGCATTTCTGGTTTAAAGTTGTCCATATCAGATTTTTGAATAATAATATTTTTAAGAATTTCGTCAATTTCTTTAGAACAGTCTTCAGCACTGTCCTGTTCGTCACAATCAGGTGATTCGTAGAATTTTTCAATTCTTAACTCTCCAAAATTATGGGATTTTAGTGTCAATATTGATTGAATTCGTAGTCGTTTTTCAGATTCATAAAGTTGTCGAATTGAGATGTGATAATGTCCACCCGCTAACTGTCTATACTTTCCAAAGCGATTTTCTAAGGGATCAGTTTGCAATTTTCCTAACAAAATATAATTTAAATTTAATTCCTCAAAACAATATTTCACAATTTCCAGCACACCATAAATTGTATGGGACAAAGCTGTGTGAGTTTGGCGTGTTAATTTTTTTAAAAAAATTTCTGATTTCCAGTTATCTAACCAAATCAACATTTGTTTCAAAAAGTCAAGTTTTGGGTCGTTTACTATTTTACCTTTTACAATAGGTTCCTGGAAAATATCACGCAAACGCTTTCCTTTTAATGGTGTTTTGACGTTTATTATATTCCACCACTTTACTATTATTTTCAAAAACTCGGCTGTGTCCTGAGCATTGGGGATATCTTTGTCAAAATTTTGTAAGCCCTCAATTACAAAAGGATTAAAAACTTTTAATGCCAGTTTTACATTTTGTCTTTCCATGCTAGACGGATACAGAGCTTTTAAATTTAAAGAGAAGCCAAATTTTAGTAACATGTTGTGTTCCAAGTCATGCAATTTTTTAAGAGATGCAAAACATGCAACTTTTTCTTCGCCAGTAAAAAAGTCGGGATATGTAAATGTCTGATCAGGTTTTGAGTTTAGCCAGGCATTGAATATACATTTTAAGAGATGGACAGAATCAAACAAGTAAAATAAAGGTCTTTTAGCATCGACAGGGTGTGGGAACACTATATTAAGTTCTTTTTTTGGTGAAAAATTTGACATAGCTTTTCCATTAATGGCATTGTTGTCACTGAGTACACAAAAAACTATATAACCGATAGCCTCTAAATGAGTTATTATTGTTTTGATAAAATGAAAAAGCAATTCATGGTTAATTTTAGATATAGGGGCAATGTGAACAACTTCTTCCAAATCTGAACAAATACTTGTAATCATGAAAGTATATGCAGATGTTGCTAACAATTCGTTATTATTTACTGATGCCCCCACCAGGTTTCCCCCTTTATAGTCTAAATAAGGGTTAATATGAATTTCATCCATTAGCAGACAAACATTTTTGTCTTGATCATTTAAATATTTAAAAATATTTTGTGCGTAAGTCAAAAAAATTTTTTTCTCATCAATATGGGGATCAGTTAAAAAATTATTACAGACGCCTTTGATAGTTTCAGGATGGGGTAAAATTATTGGCCAGTGATTTCTTAAATATCTGTACGCATGAGGACTGATTGTATATACAATTGAACAAAATACCATAGTTGTAGTGGAATATCTGTATCGTTCTTTTGGCAAAGTTCTTAATTTTATTTGTTCGGAGATAAATTGCAAAGCTTGTGCTAAAATATCATTGTCTACTTTTAAGTTTTTTAGCAAATCTGAAACAAAATTCAAAATTTCATTAATTTTTGACATATCCATGTTATTTTTTCTGTAGTCATATTCGGGATCGCGGTCAGGATTCGAGTTATTTTCAGAGTTATTATTGTCTTGTTCGGAATCTAAAGGAAGAATATTCATCGAACAATCAATGGTATCAAGTAAATTTCGCAATTCATCCAAACTACTTGACAAAAAGGGCGTTTTTAGTTTATCAATTTGTATACTTACTGGTTGTCCGTACAAGTATGTACTTATTTCTAAATTATTATTTATTTTAACAGCCCACGTAATTGAAGGCCCCGGAATATGCTTAATCTTAAAGAGAGTCTTTGAAGTTTTTTCATTAATAATAAACCACCCTTCATTTAAACTAAATGTTTTAAACAAATTATTAAATTCTTCAAAAGTTTTATAATTTGTAAGTTCTTTATGTATTAAAATTTCACGCTTGCTTTCTTCAATACCTTTTTGAAATCGTAATTCGTCTAGTTCTTTAAGTTTTTCTTCTCTGCTTTTTCGATGCGTTAAAGTTTTTGATAAGTATTTTGGACAATTGGGAAATTTACTAGGTACGCTGTGCTCTTTTAATCTTGGTATATTTAACTTTACAGAAACGACCTCACCGGTTCTCGTGTCTTGCTGACTATACTGCCTGATAAAATCATCTTCTGTAAAATGAAGCTCACATACTCGGCTACTAGCATTTGGAATAAAATTTTCACGATGTACGGCCTTCTGCCATTTCACTTGCCCTTCCACACTCTTAGGAAAACGAAATACTCGTACTGTTGGTCCGTTTGGGTAATTACCCTTACAACCGACTACACAACATCTATAAGGCATTTTAATAATTATTTAAAACACTATTGAAACCGGTAATACACTTTGTTTTTTCACTAAATACACAAAACACTTGTAGATTGTTAACACGAAAAGGAAAACTGCATGTCATATGGTACAACGTTGCCAGATCGACGGTAGCGTTTTGTCTGCTGACTGCACGTTTACTAAAACTTATTATTATTGTTATTTTTTTATTTAACTTCAAAATACTCCCAATAAAATACTGCTGTAAAATTATATTAGGCCTGTGTTAATAACTAAGTTAACGTAGTTATAAACACATTACACAAAGAAAAGTTATTTCTAAGCTTATCCTAATTAAGAATTATAGATAATCTGACAATATTGTTTCAAGCACATGTCTGGACGCACAGCTGACTATGCTGGACGTAAAGCGTATTCGATTGACAAAATCTAATCGATCCGGATCAGGTTACAAACATTAAGTTAGAGGAATACGTAATTGAATCAGGAAGGGTAGTAGAAAGAGATGAAATGTGTCGGAAAGTGATCCGGATCGGTCCAAATTTTTGTCAATCGAATTCGGGTCGGGCGGCTGGACCTGAAAGGAGTTTTTGCGTATGGCCATAGATTAGGAGTTGTTGCATAGATATCCGTATATGTAATGACTTCGGGTGATGACGTCACATAACGTTAAGTCATAAGCATTGTGTCCTTGTATTCAAGTAGTTATTGCCATGGGGCGACAGAGATCTGTATTTTGACGTCACGGCCGATAAAAACCGCGCGCGAAGTTATTAAATACGAAATTGAATAAGTTCGTCAATTTTGAAGATATGGAGATAATTTTTTTTTGTTTGACAAGTTACGTGAAAGACTATTACATGATGTTGAAGTTACTCGCTATTTCTGACATAGGAAACTTCCTAATTATCATTGTTCATGATTTTTTTCAGATTTTTCTGAGCGATCCTTTTGGTGATGAGGGTGAGGGACAGTAATTTTTAAGCATTTTTCCCGAAAAATGTTCAAAATAATGCATAAAAAATACGTATCATATAAGTATTTATCGAGGTATTTATTATTGAATTCGTGCTTCAATAAGCTTTCATTTGATACCTTACACGATGCCCTTGAAATTTTATTCCATTTCCCTTGCATTTCCCAATTCGCCCCCTGAAATTAACTCCCAGAATTAAAATTCAACTTTTTATACTTCACGTCTATAATTGAGCCATCATACCATCTCTGTGCTCAATTTCAAATTTTTATGTCGAATAGTTTCAGAGAAAATCGCCTGTGACAGACGGATTTTTGCTAATTTTAGAGCACGAAACACTAAAAAGAGACGTAGAAGATGCTGGGTAAAAGAATATTCACTGTTGAGGGAAAAGTTATCAAACATGAACATTTTTAACCCCTTTTAGAGCCAGCCAATGTTAGAATTTTTTTAAGATTGGGATGTACACCATTTGAAGAATTATTGGCTTTGGTAACACCATTCATAAAAAAGCAAGATACAATACTAAGAGAAAGTGCCAGTTAGAGATGGAACATTCTCGAGAATTTATTTTTGGGAAATATTCTCCAAGAACAATGAGAATTTATCGGAAATTTTGGAGAACTTATTTTATGTTGGAGAATTTTATGTTTTGACAGCATAAACTGAAAGAACATATTCTTTTTACCAAAAGTAGTTTTTACAATAATTTTATCTGAAAAAATAAAGAGATGTAGAGATGGAACATTCTCGAGAATTTATTATTGGGAAATATTCTCTGAGAAAAATAAGAATTTATCGGAAATTTTGGAGAATTTATTTTATATGTTGGAGAATTTTTTGTTTTCTTTGACTGCATAAATTGGAAGAACATATTTTTTACCCAAAGTAGTTTTTAAAATAATTTTATCTGAAAAAATAAAGAGATAGCACTGCACAATACCTAATTTAGAAAATATTTAAATTGTAAATAAACGTGATTACGCTTGTTAGTCAAAATAAAGACACATTAAATTTTTATTTCCATTATTTTCGAGTAACTTTATTTATAAATAAAACACAACTTAGAAACGCATTGTATAAAATAACATGCCCAAACAAGTTGTTTAAAAAAACAGAAAAGAAATGAAGATAAATATGCTCTAAGCTCCATAATAGCGGCTCGAATAGCGGCATTAAAATAAATTACCTTAAATTTCCGTAAATTCTCATAAGTTCTCCGAGAATATGAATTTTCCCGAGAACATTCTCGTTAGCGGAAATATTCTCGGTAATTTTCCAGTAATTTATATTTTTTTCTAAAATCATAAATTCTCGAGAATTTATGCTGGGAAATATTCTCGGTAATTTACCGTTCTCCGGAAATATTCCCTTGAGAACATTCTCATGGCACATCTCTAGTGCCAGTGCAAAAGAATGATTGCGATTCCTAGCGACAGGAGATGCATATGAAGATTTGAAGTTCAGCTCGTTAATATCTACACCATTCTTCCGCAAATCATACCAGAAACATGTTGGGCTATTTATAAATGCCTAAAACATTACCTAAGGGTAAGCAAGAAAGAAACGTTCTATAGAACTTGACAATGTAACCCGATTTCGCTGGAGCGCGCGGCGAGACAGACAAACCTTCACTACCGACCATTTACCATGCTTAACTGAGCTAACTCAAAATGTCTATCAAGCTAGCAGAGCCACAACGCCTTTTTAAATTTTTTCTTGTGTCATAATTTTTGGCTATTTTATTGCTAATTTATTACCACATTTACCGTTTTTTTAAAAAAACCTGTGGCTCTGCTGGCTTGAGTTCAAGCTAGCAGAGCCACACTGAAAAACCACAAAACAAAATTATTTTCCAAAATGTTTTATACAGGAATTTTTGGCCAATTAATTGCCCCTGAAATATGTACAGAGACTGAGAAAAACATAAACTGTTATAGAGAATTCGATACTGTTACTTAAGATCGCGAAATAATCACTTTATGACCTCTGGGTATATAGCAGGTTTTAAGACTAATTTATTGCTAATTTATTACCACATTTTTAACTTTTTTGCTCTTCGTTTTTTTAAAAAAAACCTGTGGCTCTGTTGGCTTGAGTTCAAGCTAGCAGAGCCACACTGAAAAACCACAAAACAAAATTCTTTTCCAAAATATTTTTATACAGGAATATTTGGCCAATTAATTGCCCCTGAAATATGTACAGAGACTGAGAAAAAAATAAAGTGTTAGAAAAAAACAGCGATTTTCGGTTTCGTCTATAGAGAATACGATACTATTACTTAAGATCGCGAAATAATAACTTTATGACCTGTGGGTATATAGCAGGTTTTAAGATTAATTTATTGATAATTTATTACCACATTTTTTATTTTTTTGCTCTTCGTTTTTTTAAAAAAATCCTGTGGCTCTGCTGGCTTGAGTTCAAGCTAGCAGAGCCACACTGAAAAACCACAAAACAAAATTCTTTTCCAAAATGTTTTTATACAGGAATTTTTGGCCAATTAATTGCCCCTGAAATATGTACACGGACTGAGAAAAAAATAAACTGTTGGAAAAAAACTGCGATTTTCTGTTTCGTCTATAGAGAATTCGATACTATTACTTAAGATCGCGAAATAATAACTTTATGACCTCTGGGTATATAGCAGGTTTTAAGACTAATTTATTGCTAATATATTACCACATTTTTAATTTTTTTGCTCTTCGTTTTTTTTTTTAAAAACCTGTGGCTCTGCTGGCTTGAGTTCAAGCTAGCAGAGCCACACTGAAAAACCACAAAACAAAATTCTTTTCCAAAATGTTTTTATACAGGAATTTTTGGCCAATTAATTGCCCCTGAAATATGTACAGAGACTGAGAAAAAATAAACTGTGAGAAAAAAACTGCGATTTTCTGTTTCGTCTATAGAGAATTCGATACTGTTACTTAAGATCGCGAAATAATAACTTTATGACCTCTGGGTATATAGCAGGTTTTAAGACTAATTTATTGCTAATTTATTACCACATTTTTAATTTTTTTGCTCTTCGTTTTTTTAAAAAAATCCTGTGGCTCTGCTGGCTTGAGTTCAAGCTAGCAGAGCCACACTGAAAAACCACAAAACAAAATTCTTTTCCAAAATGTTTTTATACAGGAACTTTTGGCCAATTAATTGCCCCTGAAATATGTACACGGACTGAAAAAAAAATAAACTGTTGGAAAAAAACTGCGATTTTCTGTTTCGTCTATAGAGAATTCGATACTATTACTTAAGATCGCGAAATAATAACTTTATGACCTCTGGGTATATAGCAGGTTTTAAGACTAATTTATTGCTAATTTATTACCACACTTTTAATTTTTTTGCTCTTCGTTTTTTTAAAAAAAACCTGTAGCTCTGCTGGCTTGAGTTCAAGCTAGCAGAGCCACACTGAAAAACCACAAAACAAAATTCTTTTCCAAAATGTTTTTTCACAGGAATTTTTGGCCAATTAATTGCCCCTGAAATATAGAATAGAGACTGAGAAAAAAATAAACTGTTAGAAAAAAACAGCGATTTTCTGTTTCGTCTATAGAGAATACGATACTATTACTTAAGATCGCGAAATAATAACTTTATGACCTGTGGGTATATAGCAGATTTTAAGACTAAGTTATTGCTAATTTATTACCACATTTTTAATTTTTTTGCTCTCCGTTTTTTTTAAACATGTGGCTCTGCTAGCTTGAACTCAAGCCGGCAGAGCCACAGGATTTCTTTAAAAAAACGAAGAGCAAAAAAATTATAAATGTGGTAATAAATTAGCAATAAATTAGTCTTAAATCCAGGTATATACCCACAGGTTATAAAGTTATTATTTCCCGATCTTAAGTAATAGTATCGTATTCTCTATGGACGAAACAGAAAATCGCTGTTTTTTTTCTAACAGTTTATTTTTTTCTCAGTCTCTGTACATATTTCAGGGGCAATTAATTGGCCAAAAATTCCTGCATAAAAACATTTTGGAAAAGAATTTTGTTTTGTGGTTTTTCAGTGTGGCTCTGCTAGCTTGAACTCAAGCCAGCAGAGCCACAGGTTTTTTTTTTAAAAACGAAGAGCAAAAAAATTAAAAATGTGGTAATAAATTAGCAATAAATTAGTCTTAAAACCTGCTATATACCCAGAGGTCATAAAGTTATTATTTCGCGATCTTAAGTAACAGTATCGTATTCTCCGAGGGGCGGCTCACTCCCTTAAATCTGTGTACATACTATTGTTAAATCACATTAAATCATTTTAAATCTTTCTTAAATCATTAGATTTTTTGATTTTTGTAAATCACTTACATCAATTTAAATGGCTTTAAATCATTTGAAATCAAGTTAAATCACTTTAAATCACCTTTAAATCATAATAAATCATCAATAAATCACAAAAATCACCTAACATTCGTTAAATCATCATCACAATTTGGCATCACCTACAGTGCTGGGCAGCGCGTTACAGCAATTAAATCGTGTTAAATCAGATTAAATCAATACTGATTTAAAATCTGTGTACACCTCTTTTGGAAGTTAGCCGCCCCTCGGTATTCTCTATAGACGAAACAGAAAATCGCAGTTTTTTTCCAACAGTTTATTTTTTTCTCAGTCCCTGTACTTATTTCAGGGGCAATTAATTGGCCAAAAATTCCAGTATAAAACCATTTTGGAAAAGAATTTTGTTTTATGGTTTTTCAATGTGGCTCTGCTAGCTTGAACTCAAGCCAGCCGAGCCACGGGATTTTTTTTTAAAAAACGAAGAGCAAAAAAATTAAAAATGTCGTAATAAATTAGCAATATATTAGTCTTAAAACCTGCTATATACCCACCGGTCATAAAGTTATTATTTCGCGATCTTAAGTAATAGTATCGTATTCTCTATAGACGAAACAGAAAATCGCAGTTTTTTTCCAACAGTTTATTTTTTTCTCAGTCCCTGTACTTATTTCAGGGGCAATTAATTGGCCAAAAATTCCAGTATAAAACCATTTTGGAAAAGAATTTTGTTTTGTGGTTTTTCAATGTGGCTCTGCTAGCTTGAACTCAAGCCAGCCGAGCCACGGGATTTTTTTTTAAAAAACGAAGAGCAAAAAAATTAAAAATGTCGTAATAAATTAGCAATAAATTAGTCTTAAAACCTGCTATATACCCACCGGTCATAAAGTTATTATTTCGCGATCTTAAGTAATAGTATCGTATTCTCTATAGACGAAACAGAAAATCGCTATTTTTTTCTAACAGTTTATTTTTTTCTCAGTCTCTGTACATATTTCAGGGGCAATTAATTGGCCAAAAATTTCTGTGAAAATCATTTTGGAAAAGAACTTTGTTTTGTGGTTTTTCAGTGTGGCTCTGCTAGCTTGAACTCAAGCCAGCAGAGCCACAGGTTTTTTTTTAAAAAACGAAGAGCGAAAAAATTAAAAATGTTGTAATAAATTAGCAATAAATTAGTCTTAAAACCTGCTATATACCCACAGGTCATAAAATTATTATTTCGCGATCTTAAGTACTTAATAGTATCGTATTCTCTATAGACGAAACCGAAAATCGCTGTTTTTTTCTAACACTTTATTTTTTTCTCAGTCTCTGTACATATTTCAGGGGCAATTAATTGGCCAAAAATTCCTGTATAAAAACATTTTGGAAAAGAATTTTGTTTTGTGGTTTTTCAGTGTGGCTCTGCTAGCTTGAACTCAAGCCAGCAGAGCCACAGGTTTTTTTTTTAAAAACGAAGAGCTAAAAAATTAAAAATGTGGTAATAAATTAGCAATAAATTAGTCTTAAATCCTGGTATATACCCACAGGTTATAAAGTTATTATTTCCCGATCTTAAGTAATATGGACGAAACAGAAAATCGCTGTTTTTTTTCTAACAGTTTATTTTTTCTCAGTCTCTGTACATATTTCAGGGGCAATTAATTGGCCAAAAATTCCTGCATAAAACATTTTGGAAAAGAATTTTGTTTTGTGGTTTTTCAGTGTGACTCTGCTAGCTTGAACTCAAGCCAGCAGAGCCACAGGTTTTTTTTTTAAAAACGAAGAGCAAAAAAATTAAAAATGTGGTAATAAATTAGCAATAAATTAGTCTTAAAACCTGGTATATACCCACAAGTTATAAATATATTATTTCGCGATCTTAAGTAATAGTATCGTATTCTCTATAGACGAAAAAGAAAATCGCAGTTTTTCTCCAACAGTTTATTTTTTTCTCAGTCCCTGTACTTATTTCAGGGGCAATTAATTGGCCAAAAATTCCAGTATAAAACCATTTTGGAAAAGAATTTTGTTTTATGGTTTTTCAATGTGGCTCTGCTAGCTTGAACTCAAGCCATCCGAGCCACGGGATTTTTTTTTAAAAAACGAAGAGCAAAAAAATTAAAAATGTGGTAATAAATTAGCAATAAATTAGTCTTAAAACCTGCTATATACCCACCGGTCATAAAGTTATTATTTCGCGATCTTAAGTAATAGTATCGTATTCTCTATAGACGAAACAGAAAATCGCTATTTTTTTCTAACAGCTTATTTTTTTCTCAGTCTCTGTACATATTTCAGGGGCAATTAATTGGCCAAAAATTTCTGTGAAAATCATTTTGGAAAAGAATTTTGTTTTGTGGTTTTTCAGTGTGGCTCTGCTAGCTTGAACTCAAGCCAGCAGAGCCACAGGTTTTTTTTTAAAAAACGAAGAGCGAAAAAATTAAAAATGTTGTAATAAATTAGCAATAAATTAGTCTTAAAACTTGCTATATACCCACAGGTCATAAAATTATTATTTCGCGATCTTAAGTAATAGTATCGTATTCTCTATAGACGAAACCGAAAATCGCTGTTTTTTTCTAACACTTTATTTTATTCTCAGTCTCTGTACATATTTCAGGGGCAATTAATTGGCCAAAAATTCCTGTATAAAAACATTTTGGAACAGAATTTTGTTTTGTGGTTTTTCAGTGTGGCTCTGCTAGCTTGAACTCAAGCCAGCAGAGCCACAGGTTTTTTTTTAAAAACGAAGAGCAAAAAAAATTAAAAATGTGGTAATAAATTAGCAATAAATTAGTCTTAAATCCAGGTATATACCCACAGGTTATAAAGTTATTATTTCCCGATCTCAAGTAATATGGACGAAACAGAAAATCGCTGTTTTTTTTCTAACAGTTTATTTTTTTCTCAGTCCCTGTACTTATTTCAGGGGCAATTAATTGGCCAAAAATTCCAGTGTAAAACCATTTTGGAAAAGAATTTTGTTTTATGGTTTTTCAATGTGGCTCTGCTGGCTTGAACTCAAGCCAGCCGAGCCACGGGATTTTTTTTTAAAACACGAAGAGCAAAAAAATTAAAAACGTGGTAATAAATTAGCAATAAATTAGTCTTAAAACCTGCTATATACCCACCGGTCATAAAGTTATTATTTCGCGATCTTAAGTAATAGTATCGTATTCTCTATAGACGAAACAGAAAATCGCAGTTTTTTTTCCAACAGTTTATTTTTTTCTCAGTCCGCGTACATATTTCAGGGGCAATTAATTGGCCAAAAATTCCTGTATAAAAACATTTTGGAAAAGAATTTTGTTTTGTGGTTTTTCAGTGTGGCTCTGCTAGCTTGAACGCAAGCCAGCAGAGCCACAGGATTTTTTTAAAAAAACAAAGAGCAAAAAAATAAAAAATGTGGTAATAAATTAGCAATAAATTAGTCGTAAAACCTGCTATATACCCACAGGTCATAAAGTTATTATTTCGCGATCTTAAGTAATAGTATCGTATTCTCTATAGACGAAACCGAAAATCGCTGTTTTTTTGATGTTACTGAAGTTTGCCTCGATGCAGCATCAAACGGAGCGGGAGCCGTCGACGTACTAACTTCTAGATAACGACAATAATGAATTATATTTGTATACTTTAATTTATGTATTATAACTTAACGTTAAGGCCTTTAATGTATTAAGAAGTTATAACAAAAACTGTAAAGAATATTTCCTAAACCTTAAATATGTTATAACGTTTCGAAGCGGGTCCGGGAAGGTGCGAGTGCAGTATTATAGAAAACCCGAAGATCACATTTTCCCACTTTTCTCAAAAATAAGGAAAAAGTACCTCTTTTTTATTTTTTAAAATCAAAGGTAATCCTAAAAGACACAAGAGAAAAAATTTTCAGCCATTTAAAAGTTATGGAACACTTCGATGCAGGACCGGGAAGGCGCGAATGCAATATTATAGAAAACACGTAATAGATCACATTTTCCCACTTTTCTCAAAAATAAGGAAAAAGTACCTCTTTTTTATTTTTTAAAATTAAAGGTAATCCTAAAAGACACAAGAGAAAAAATTTTGAGCCATTTAAAAGTTATGGAACACTTCGATGCAGGACCGGGAAGGCGCGAATGCAATATTATAGAAAACACGTAATAGATCACATTTTCCCACTTTTCTCAAAAATAAGGAAAAAGTACCTCTTTTTTATTTTTTAAAATCCAAGGTAATCCTAAAAGACAGAAGAGAAAAAATTTTGAGCCATTTAAAAGTTATGGAACACTTCGATGCAGGACCGGGAAGGCGCGAATGCAATATTATAGAAAACACGTAATAGATCACATTTTCCCTCTTTTCTCAAAAATAAGGAAAAAGTACCTCTTTTTTATTTTTTAAAATCAAAGGTAATCCTAAAAGACACCAGAGAAAAAATTTTGAGCCATTTAAAAGTTATGGAACACTTCGATGCAGCACCGGGAAAGCGCGAATGCAATATTATAGAAAACACGTAATAGATCATATTTTCCCACTTTTCTCAAAAATACGAAAAAAGTACCTCTTTTTTATTTTTTAAAATCAAAGGTAATCCTAAAAGACACAAGAGAAAAAATTTTGAGCCATTTAAAAGTTATGGAACACTTCGATGCAGGACCGGGAAAGCGCGAATGCAATATTATAGAAAACACGTAAGAGATCACATTTTCCCACTTTTCTCAAAAATAAGGAAAAAGTACCTCTTTTTTATTTTTTAAAATCAAAGGTAATCCTAAAAGACAGAAGAGAAAAAATTTTCAGCCATTTAAAAGTTATGGAACACTTCGATGCAGGACCGGGAATGCGCGAATGCAATATTATAGAAAACACGTAAGGGATCACATTTTCCCACTTTTCTCAAAAATAAGGAAAAAGTACCTCTTTTTTATTTTTTAAAATCAAAGGTAATCCTAAAAGACAGAAGAGAAAAAATTTTGAGCCATTTAAAAGTTATGGAACACTTCGATGCAGGACCGGGAAGGCGCGAATGCAATATTATAGAAAACACGTAAGAGATCACATTTTTCCACTTTTCTCAAAAATGAGGAAAAAGAACCTGTTTTTTATTTTTTAAAATCAAAGGTAATCCTAAAAGACACAAGAGAAAAAATTTTGAGCCATTTCAAAGTTATGGAACACTTCGATGCAGGACCGGGAATGCGCGAATGCAATATTATGAAAACACGTAAGAGATCACATTTTCCCACTTTCCTCAAAAATAAGGAAAAAGTACCTCTTTTTTATTTTTTAAAATCAAAGGTAATCCTAAAAGACACAAGAGAAAAAATTTTGAGCCATTTAAAAGTTATGGAACACTTCGATGCAGGACCGGGAAGGCGCGAATGCAATATTATAGAAAACACGTAATAGATCACATTTTCCCACTTTTCTCAAAAATAAGGAAAAAGTACCTCTTTTTTATTTTTTAAAATCCAAGGTAATCCTAAAAGACAGAAGAGAAAAAATTTTGAGCCATTTAAAAGTTATGGAACACTTCGATGCAGCACCGGGAAAGCGCGAATGCAATATTATAGAAGACACGTAATAGATCATATTTTCCCACTTTTCTCAAAAATACGAAAAAAGTACCTCTTTTTTATTTTTTAAAATCAAAGGTAATCCTAAAAGACACAAGAGAAAAAATTTTGAGCCATTTAAAAGTTATGGAACACTTCGATGCAGGACCGGGAAGGCGCGAATGCAATATTATAGAAAACACGTAAGAGATCACATTTTCCCACTTTTCTCAAAAATAAGGAAAAAGTACCTCTTCTTTATTTTTTAAAATCAAAGGTAATCCTAAAAGACAAAAGAGAAAAAATTTTGAGCCATTTAAAAGTTATGGAACACTTCGATGCAGGACCGGGAAAGCGCGAATGCAATATTATAGAAAACACGTAAGAGATCACATTTTCCCACTTTTCTCAAAAATAAGGAAAAAGTACCTCTTTTTTATTTTTTAAAATCAAAGGTAATCCTAAAAGACACAAGAGAAAAAATTTTGAGCCATTTAAAAGTTATGGAACACTTCGATGCAGGACCGGGAAGGCGCGAATGCAATATTATAGAAAACACGTAAGAGATCACATTTTCCCACTTTTCTCAAAAATACGAAAGAAGTACCTCTTTTTTATTTTTTAAAATCAAAGGTAATCCTAAAAGACACAAGAGAAAAAATTTTGAGCCATTTAAAAGTTATGGAACACTTCGATGCAGCACCGGGACAGCGCGAATGCAATATTATAGAAAACACGTAATAGATCATATTTTCCCACTTTTCTCAAAAATACGAAAAAAGTACCTCTTTTTTATTTTTTAAAATCAAAGGTAATCCTAAAAGACACAAGAGAAAAAATTTTGAGCCATTTAAAAGTTATGGAACACTTCGATGCAGGACCGGGAAGGCGCGAATGCAATATTATAGAAAACACGTAAGAGATCACATTTTCCCACTTTTCTCAAAAATAATGAAAAAGTACCTCTTTTTTATTTTTTAAAATCAAAGGTAATCCTAAAAGACACAAGAGAAAAAATTTTGAGCCATTTAAAAGTTATGGAACACTTCAATGCAGGACCGGGAAGGCGCGAATGCAATATTATAGGAAACACGTAATAGATCACATTTTCCCACTTTTCTCAAAAATAAGGAAAAAGTACCTCTTTTTTATTTTTTAAAATCAAAGGTAATCCTAAAAGACACAAGAGAAAAAATTTTGAGCCATTTAAAAGTTATGGAACACTTCGATGCAGCACCGGGAAAGCGCGAATGCAATATTATAGAAAACACGTAATAGATCATATTTTCCCACTTTTCTCAAAAATTCGAAAAAAGTACCTCTTTTTTATTTTTTAAAATCAAAGGTAATCCTAAAAGACACAAGAGAAAAAATTTTGAGCCATTTAAAAGTTATGGAACACTTCGATGCAGGACCGGGAAGGCGCGAATGCAATATTATAGAAAACACGTAAGAGATCACATTTTCCCACTTTTCTCAAAAATAAGGAAAAAGTACCTCTTTTTTATTTTTTAAAATCAAAGGTAATCCTAAAAGACACAAGAGAAAAAATTTTGAGCCATTTAAAAGTTATGGAACACTTCGATGCAGGACCGGGAAGGCGCGAATGCAATATTATAGAAAACACGTAATAGATCACATTTTCCCACTTTTCTCAAAAATAAGGAAAAAGTACCTCTTTTTTATTTTTTAAAATCCAAGGTAATCCTAAAAGACACAAGAGAAAAAATTTTGAGCCATTTAAAAGTTATGGAACACTTCGATGCAGGACCGGGAAGGCGCGAATGCAATATTATAGAAAACACGTAAGAGATCACATTTTCCCACTTTTCTCAAAAATAAGGAAAAAGTACCTCTTCTTTATTTTTTAAAATCAAAGGTAATCCTAAAAGACAAAAGAGAAAAAATTTTGAGCCATTTAAAAGTTATGGAACACTTCGATGCAGGACCGGGAAAGCGCGAATGCAATATTATAGAAAACACGTAAAAGATCACATTTTCCCACTTTTCTCAAAAATAAGGAAAAAGTACCTCTTTTTTATTTTTTAAAATCAAAGGTAATCCTAAAAGACACAAGAGAAAAAATTTTGAGCCATTTAAAAGTTATGGAACACTTCGATGCAGGACCGGGAAGGCGCGAATGCAATATTATAGAAAACACGTAAGAGATCACATTTTCCCACTTTTCTCAAAAATACGAAAGAAGTACCTCTTTTTTATTTCTTAAAATCAAAGGTAATCCTAAAAGACACAAGAGAAAAAATTTTGAGCCATTTAAAAGTTATGGAACACTTCGATGCAGCACCGGGACAGCGCGAATGCAATATTATAGAAAACACGTAATAGATCATATTTTCCCACTTTTCTCAAAAATACGAAAAAAGTACCTCTTTTTTATTTTTTAAAATCAAAGGTAATCCTAAAAGACACAAGAGAAAAAATTTTGAGCCATTTAAAAGTTATGGAACACTTCGATGCAGGACCGGGAAGGCGCGAATGCAATATTATAGAAAACACGTAAGAGATCACATTTTCCCACTTTTCTCAAAAATAATGAAAAAGTACCTCTTTTTTATTTTTTAAAATCAAAGGTAATCCTAAAAGACACAAGAGAAAAAATTTTGAGCCATTTAAAAGTTATGGAACACTTCGATGCAGGACCGGGATGCAATATTATAGAAAACACGTAATAGATCACATTTTCCCTCTTTTCTCAAAAATAAGGAAAAAGTACCTCTTTTTTATTTTTTAAAATCAAAGGTAATCCTAAAAGACACAAGAGAAAAAATTTTGAGCCATTTAAAAGTTATGGAACACTTCGATGCAGCACCGGGAAAGCGCGAATGCAATATTATAGAAAACACGTAATAGATCATATTTTCCCACTTTTCTCAAAAATACGAAAAAAGTACCTCTTTTTTATTTTTTAAAATCAAAGGTAATCTTAAAAGACACAAGAGAAAAAATTTTGAGCCATTTAAAAGTTATGGAACACTTCGATGCAGGACCGGGAAGGCGCGAATGCAATATTATAGAAAACACGTAATAGATCACATGATTTTAAAAAATAAACAAGAAGTACTTTTTCCTTATTTTTGAGAAAAGTGGGAAATATGATCTATTATGTGTTTTCTATAATATTGCATTCGCGCCTTCCCGGTCCTGCATCGAAGTGTTCCATAACTTTGAAATGGCTCAAAATTTTTTCTCTTCTGTCTTTTAGGATTACCTTTGATTTCAAAAAATAAAAAAGAGGTACTTTTTTCGTATTTTTGAGAAAAGTGGGAAAATATGATCTATTACGTGTCTTCTATAATATTGCATTCGCGCTTTCCCGGTGCTGCATCGAAGTGTTCCATAACTTTTAAATGGCTCAAAATTTTTTCTCTTCTGTCTTTTAGGATTACCTTGGATTTTAAAAAATAAAAAAGAGGTACTTTTTCCTTATTTTTGAGAAAAGTGGGAAAATGTGATCTATTACGTGTTTTCTATAATATTGCATTCGCGCCTTCCCGGTCCTGCATCGAAGTGTTCCATAACTTTTAAATGGCTCAAAATTTTTTCTCTTGTGTCTTTTAGGATTACCTTTGATTTTAAAAAATAAAAAAGAGGTACTTTTTCCTTATTTTTGAGGAAAGTGGGAAAATGTGATCTCTTACGTGTTTTCATAATATTGCATTCGCGCATTCCCGGTCCTGCATCGAAGTGTTCCATAACTTTGAAATGGCTCAAAATTTTTTCTCTTGTGTCTTTTAGGATTACCTTTGATTTTAAAAAATAAAAAACAGGTTCTTTTTCCTCATTTTTGAGAAAAGTGGAAAAATGTGATCTCTTACGTGTTTTCTATAATATTGCATTCGCGCCTTCCCGGTCCTGCATCGAAGTGTTCCATAACTTTTAAATGGCTCAAAATTTTTTCTCTTCTGTCTTTTAGGATTACCTTTGATTTTAAAAAATAAAAAAGAGGTACTTTTTCCTTATTTTTGAGAAAAGTGGGAAAATGTGATCCCTTACGTGTTTTCTATAATATTGCATTCGCGCATTCCCGGTCCTGCATCGAAGTGTTCCATAACTTTTAAATGGCTCAAAATTTTTTCTCTTGTGTCTTTTAGGATTACCTTTGATTTTAAAAAATAAAAAAGAGGTACTTTTTTCGTATTTTTGAGAAAAGTGGGAAAATATGATCTATTACGTGTTTTCTATAATATTGCATTCGCGCTTTCCCGGTGCTGCATCGAAGTGTTCCATAACTTTTAAATGGCTCAAAATTTTTTCTCTTGTGTCTTTTAGGATTACCTTTGATTTTAAAAAATAAAAAAGAGGTACTTTTTCCTTATTTTTGAGAAAAGAGGGAAAATGTGATCTATTACGTGTTTTCTATAATATTGCATTCGCGCCTTCCCGGTCCTGCATCGAAGTGTTCCATAACTTTTAAATGGCTCAAAATTTTTTCTCTTCTGTCTTTTAGGATTACCTTGGATTTTAAAAAATAAAAAAGAGGTACTTTTTCCTTATTTTTGAGAAAAGTGGGAAAATGTGATCTATTACGTGTTTTCTATAATATTGCATTCGCGCCTTCCCGGTCCTGCATCGAAGTGTTCCATAACTTTTAAATGGCTCAAAATTTTTTCTCTTGTGTCTTTTAGGATTACCTTTGATTTTAAAAAATAAAAAAGAGGTACTTTTTTCGTATTTTTGAGAAAAGTGGGAAAATATGATCTATTACGTGTTTTCTATAATATTGCATTCGCGCTTTCCCGGTGCTGCATCGAAGTGTTCCATAACTTTTAAATGGCTCAAAATTTTTTCTCTTGTGTCTTTTAGGATTACCTTTGATTTTAAAAAAGAAAAAAGATGTACTTTTTCCTTATTTTTGAGAAAAGTGGGAAAATGTGATCTATTACGTGTTTTCTATAATATTGCATTCGCGCCTTCCCGGTCCTGCATCGAAGTGTTCCATAACTTTTAAATGGCTCAAAATTTTTTCTCTTGTGTCTTTTAGGATTACCTTTGATTTTAAAAAATAAAAAAGAGGTACTTTTTCCTTATTTTTGAGAAAAGTGGGAAAATGTGATCTCTTACGTGTTTTCTATAATATTGCATTCGCGCATTCCCGGTCCTGCATCGAAGTGTTCCATAACTTTTAAATGGCTCAAAATTTTTTCTCTTGTGTCTTTTAGGATTACCTTTGATTTTAAAAAATAAAAAAGAGGTACTTTTTCCTTATTTTTGAGAAAAGTGGGAAAATGTGATCTATTACGTGTTTTCTATAATATTGCATTCGCGCCTTCCCGGTCCTGCATCGAAGTGTTCCATAACTTTTAAATGGCTCAAAATTTTTTCTCTTGTGTCTTTTAGGATTACCTTTGATTTTAAAAAATAAAAAAGAGGTACTTTTTCCTTATTTTTGAGAAAAGTGGGAAAATGTGATCTCTTACGTGTTTTCTATAATATTGCATTCGCGCTTTCCCGGTCCTGCATCGAAGTGTTCCATAACTTTTAAATGGCTCAAAATTTTTTCTCTTTTGTCTTTTAGGATTACCTTTGATTTTAAAAAATAAAGAAGAGGTACTTTTTCCTTATTTTTGAGGAAAGTGGGAAAATGTGATCGCTTACGTGTTTTCATAATATTACATTCGCGCATTCCCGGTCCTGCATCGAAGTGTTCCATAACTTTTAAATGGCTCAAAATTTTTTCTCTTGTGTCTTTTAGGATTACCTTTAATTTTAAAAAATAAAAAAGAGGTACTTTTTCCTTATTTTTGAGAAAAGTGGGAAAATGTGATCTATTACGTGTTTTCTATAATATTGCATTCGCGCCTTCCCGGTCCTGCATCGAAGTGTTCCATAACTTTTAAATGGCTCAAAATTTTTTCTCTTGTGTCTTTTAGGATTACCTTTGATTTTAAAAAATAAAAAAGAGGTACTTTTTTCGTATTTTTGAGAAAAGTGGGAAAATATGATCTATTACGTGTTTTCTATAATATTGCATTCGCGCCTTCCCGGTCCTGCATCGAAGTGTTCCATAACTTTTAAATGGCTCAAAATTTTTTCTCTTGTGTCTTTTAGGATTACCGTTGATTTTAAAAAATAAAAAAGAGGTACTTTTTTCGTATTTTTGAGAAAAGTGGGAAAATATGATCTATTACGTGTTTTCTATAATATTGCATTCGCGCCTTCCCGGTCCTGCATCGAAGTGTTCCATAACTTTTAAATGGCTCAAAATTTTTTCTCTTCTGTCTTTTAGGATTACCTTGGATTTTAAAAAATAAAAAAGAGGTACTTTTTCCTTATTTTTGAGAAAAGTGGGAAAATGTGATCTTCGGGTTTTCTATAATACTGCACTCGCACCTTCCCAGACCCGCTTCGAAACGTTATAACATATTTAAGGTTTAGGAAATATTCTTTACAGTTTTTGTTATAACTTCTTAATACATTAAAGGCCTTAACGTTAAGTTATAATATATAAATTAAAGTATACAAATATAATTCATTATTGTCGTTATCTAGAAGTTAGTACGTCGACGGCTCCCGCTCCGTTTGATGCTGCATCGAGGCAAACTTCAGTAACATTTTTTTTCTAACACTTTATTTTTTTCTCAGTCTCTGTACATATTTCAGGGGCAATTAATTGGCCAAAAATTCCTGTATAAAAACATTTTGGAAAAGAATTTTGTTTTGTGGTTTTTCAGTGTGGCTCTGCTAGCTTGAACTCAAGCTAGCAGAGCCACAGGTTTTTTTTTAAAAAACGAAGAGCAAAAAAATTAAAAATGTGGTAATAACTTAGCAATAAATTAGTCTTAAAACCTGCTATATACCCAGAGGTCATAAAGTTATTATTTCGCGATCTTAAGTAACAGTATCGAATTCTCTATAGACGAAACAGAAAATCCCTGTTTTTTTTTCTAACAGTTTATTTTTTTCTCAGTCTCTGTACATATTTCAGGGGCAATTAATTGGCCAAAAATTCCTGTATAAAAACATTTTGGAAAAGAATTTTGTTTTGTGGTTTTTCAGTGTGGCTCTGATAGCTTGAACTCAAGCCAGCAGAGCCACAGGTTTTTTTTTTAAAAACGAAGAGCAAAAAAATTAAAAATGTGGTAATAAATTAGCAATAAATTAGTCTTAAATCCTGGTATATACCCACAGGTTATAAAGTTATTATTTCCCGATCTTAAGTAATATGGACGAAACAGAAAATCCGAGGGGCGGCTAACTTCCAAAAGAGGTGTACACAGATTTTAAATCAGTATTGATTTAATCTGATTTAACACGATTTAATTGCTGTAACGTGCTGCCCAGCACTGTAGGTGATGCCAAATTGTGATGATGATTTAAGGAACGTTAGGTGATTTTTGTGATTTATTGATGATTTATGGTGATTTTACATGATTTAAAGTGATTTAACTTGATTTCAAATGATTTAAAGCCATTTAAATTGATGTAAGTGATTTAAAAAAATCAAAAAATCTAATGATTTAAGAAAGATTTAAAATGATTTAATGTGATTTAACAATATTATGTACACAGATTTAAGGGAGTGAGCCGCCCCTCGAGAAAATCGCTGTTTTTTTTTTCTAACAGTTTATTTTTTTCTCAGTCTCTGTACATATTTCAGGGGCAATTAATTGGCCAAAAATTCCTGCATAAAACATTTTGGAAAAGAATTTGTTTTGTGGTTTTTCAGTGTGACTCTGCTAGCTTGAACTCAAGCCGGCTGAGCCACAGGTTTTTTTTTTTTAAAAACGAAGGGCAAAAAATTAAAAATGTGGTAATAAATTAGCAATAAATTAGTCTTAAAACCTGGTATATACCCACAGGTCATAAAGTTATTATTTCGCGATTTTAAGTAATAGTATCGTATTCTCTATAGACGAAACAGAATATCGCTGTTTTTTTCTAACAGTTTATTTTTTTCTCAGTTTTTCAGTGTGGCTCTGCTAGCTTGAACTCAAGCCAGCAGAGCCACAGGTATTTTTTAAAAAAACGAAGAGCAAAAAAATTAAAAATAAATTAGCAATAAATTAGTCTTAAAACCTGCTATATACCCAGAGGTCATAAAGTTATTATTTCGCGATCTTAAGTAATAGTATCGAACTCTCTATAGACGAAACAGAAAATCGCAGTTTTTTTTCCAACAGTTTATGTTTTACTCAGTCCGTGTACATATTTCAGGGGCAATTAATTGGCCAAAAATTCCTGTACAAAAACATTTTGGAAAAGAATTTTGTTTTGTGGTTTTTCAGTGTGGCTCTGCTAGCTTGAACTCAAGCCAGCAGAGCCACAGGATTTTTTTAAAAAAACAAAGAGAAAAAAATTAAAAATGTGGTAATAAATTAGCAATAAATTAGTCGTAAAACCTGCTATATACCCACAGGTCATAAAGTAATTATTTCGCGATCTTAAGTAATAGTAGGTATCGTATTCTCTATAGACGAAACCGAAAATCGCTGTTTTTTTCTAACACTTTATTTTTCTCTCAGTCTCTGTACATATTTCAGGGGCAATTAATTGGCCAAAAATTCCTGTATAAAAACATTTTGGAAAAGAATTTTGTTTTGTGCTTTTTCAGTGTGGCTCTGCTAGCTTGAACTCAAGCTAGCAGAGCCACAGGTTTTTTTTTTAAAACGAATAGCAAAAAAATTAAAAATGTGGTAATAAATTAGCAATAAATTAGTCTTAAAACCTGCTATATACCCAGAGGTCATAAAGTTATTATTTCGCGATCTTAAGTAACAGTATCGAATTCTCTATAGACGAAACAGAAAATCGCTGTTTTTTTTTCTAACAGTTTTTTTTCTCAGTCTCTGTACATATTTCAGGGGCAATTAATTGGCCAAAAATTCCTGTATAAAAACATTTTGGAAAAGAATTTTGTTTTGTGGTTTTTCACTGTGGCTCTGCTAGCTTGAACTCAAGCCAGCAGAGCCACAGTTTTTTAAAAAAAAGGAAGAGCAAAAAAATTAAAAATGTGGTAATAAATTAGCAATAAAATAGCCAAAAATTATGACACAAGAAAAAATTTAAAAAGGCGTTGTGGCTCTGCTAGCTTGATAGACATTAACTCAAATTACACTATGCTAAATCCGAGGGGCGGCTAACTTCCAAAAGAGGTGTACACAGATTTTAAATCAGTATTGATTTAATCTGATTTAACACGATTTAATTGCTGTAACGCGCTGCCCAGCACTGTAGGTGATGCCAAATTGTGATGATGATTTAACGAATGTTAGGTGATTTTTGTGATTTATTGATGATTTATTGTGATTTTACATGATTTAAAGTGATTTAACTTGATTTCAAATGATTTAAAGCCACTTAAATTGATGTAAGTGATTTAAAAAAATCAAAAAATCTAATGATTTAAGAAAGATTTAAAATGATTTAATGTGATTTAACAATATTATGTACACAGATTTAAGGGAGTGAGCCGCCCCTCGGGGCGGCTAACTCCCAAAAAAAGTGTACACAGATTTTAAATCAGTATTGATTTAATCTGATTTAACATGATTTAATTGCTGTAACGCGCTGCCCAGCCCAGCACTGTAGGTGATGCCAAATTGGGATGATGATTTAACGAATGTTAGGTGATTTTTGTGATTTATTGATGATTTATGGTGATTTAAATCGATTTTACATGATATAAAGTGATTTAACTTAATTTCAAATGATTTAAAGCAATTTAAATTGATGTAAGTGATTTTAAAAAATCAAAAAATCTAACGATTTAAGAAAGATTTAAAATGATTTAATGTGATTTAACAATAGTATGTACACAGATTTAAGGAAGTGAGCCGCCCCTCGGTGTTTTTACTTTTATTTTAACGGAACTATTAATAAAAAATAAAAAGAGCTCTAGAACTATTCACAGTAAGCTCAGAACTCCATTAATTTTTAATACATTTTGCATTTGGGGGGCCAACTTCACAGACATCATTTAGTGCAATAACTTTAGTTTAATATAAAGGGCGCTTAATACATACATGTTAGTGATTATACATAGTGATTAAAGTTAGGATCAGATTCAGATTAGGACCCATTTCATATCAGTCCTATTTTAAAAGAGATTTGAACCGAGTTAAATAAAACAAAATTTTTGTACGATAAAACAACGCCAATGAATCGTGACATTTGACAAACAAACAGCTGATCGCTAATAGCAAACTACATCGGGTCGTCGAGATCGAGAACGCTTCGAAACGCTTGCAAAAACTATGTGTATGATGCTTTCATTACCTATCTTTCTTTATTAACTATAAGTAAATAAAAACATAGGTACCTAGATGTCAACTGATAACAGTGATAGATAGCCGGGTTAAGCCGATCACCGATCTCAATTAATGGGATGGGGAGAACTAAATAATAACAAGTAATTTATTTCACGAATACCTAGGACCTACTATCCATTTCTAAAGTTTTGACCCCTCAGTTTGGAAGCTTGTAAAGTAAAAAGTACAGTTTAAAAAAATATAATTTTCACATATTTCGGTCAAGTTACTTGTCTCTATTACACATGTAAAACTTTGTAACCGTAGATGCCTTGGTGCTTTTCTAATGGGAAGGTAAGTGTAAAATTGTCACCATTTTTTCCCTATTTCATCAATTACTCAATTGTAAAAATTTATTGTGCCTTACTGGTACTCCCAGGCCTAACTAATTTTTTACAGGCGATAAAGTGAACCTTACTTTAGTCCCAAAAAATATTAGTTTTATTTTTTTTCTTAGGTTTGGTAGTAATATTCAAAAAATGATTGTGGTTATGTAATTACTACCAGTAATCTTACAGCAAAAATTTTTGTTTTTTTGTATTACATATACTTAAAGAGATGTAACTTTACGTTTAACGAAAATTTTGTTTTGGCAGTTGTCATAAACGTAAATACAAACAATTAATTTGTGTAAAGGATGGCAGCATTGTGCTTGCGGGATGGAGCGGGGCGTCGAAGGTACAATAGTATGGGTGTTAAGGTAATAATCATTAAAGTAATGCAATATAGTGGCGGTTTTTTTGTGCTCTATATGATAAATTAGGTAACTGGCAACATTAAGAAAAAATAAGTATATGCATTGGTACATAAGTATTTACATTTATTTGTATTTAACGATGTTCGATTGTTTCATTACGATCTATAAAATAGGCAAAACGTGTGTAGTAGAACAATAGTAATTTAAAAATATTACTTCAAAGTGAGTAACGTAAATAGGCCAATTAGCTTTATTTATTTATAATTCACCTAAAAGAAAAACAATATTTTTGATGTTCCCTTATTTTTATTATTCGCATAATATTTGGAAAATTGTAACAAATGCTGTGGTAAGTTTGTCTGCATTTGCCTTTGCTTAATAATAAAAGAAATATGTGAAAGTGGCCTGTTTACGTAGAATCACATCTGATTTAACTTTTAAGGTACAAAGCCCTGATAAAATTTAGTTACTTAAACCTAAAACTAAAAATAACCTGATTGGATTACACCACTCTTTTTTACTGAAGAATACCTACACTTATGGATCGTTTTCTCCTTCTTCATCATTACTAAAGTCTTCATTTGAATCATCATCTTCATCTAAATTTATAATTAATGCGAGGGGCGGCTCACTCCCTTAAATCTGTGTACATAATATTGTTAAATCACATTAAATCATTTTAAATCTTTCTTAAATCATTAGATTTTTTTATTTTTTTAAATCACTTACATCAATTTAAGTGGCTTTAAATCATTTGAAATCAAGTTAAATCACTTTAAATCATGTAAAATCACAATAAATCATCAATAAATCACAAAAATCACCTAACATTCGTTAAATCATCATCACAATTTGGCATCACCTACAGTGCTGGGCAGCGCGTTACAGCAATTAAATCGTGTTAAATCAGATTAAATCAATACTGATTTAAAATCTGTGTACACCTCTTTTGGAAGTTAGCCGCCCCGAGGGGCGGCTCACTCCGTTAAATCTGTGTACATAATATTGTTAAATCACATTAAATCATTTTAAATCTTTTTTAAATCACTAGATTTTTTGATTTTTTTAAATCACTTACATCAATTTAAGTGGCTTTAAATCATTTGAAATCAAGTTAAATCACTTTAAATCATGTAAAATCACAATAAATCATCAATAAATCACAAAAATCACCTAAGATTCGTTAAATCATCATCACAATTTGGCATCACCTACAGTGCTGGGCAGCGCGTTACAGCAATTAAATCGTGTTAAATCAGATTAAATCAATACTGATTTAAAATCTGTGTACACCTCTTTTGGAAGTTAGCCGCCCCTCGGGTACTACCAATCTCTTGCGAAAGTATAGATATTTTTCTATCTACCTTCAAAATTGCATTTAAATAGGGAAAAAATTAACCAATATATAGACATGAGAAAATCGTTTATCAGTATTAACGCAGTAAAATCGTTGTTTTTTTCTACTTGATTATGAATAAGTTCAATATCGTTTACACTACAATAATACATTTTTTGGAAGAAACTCTTGGATAACGTCCTAACAAGCTGTAATTTTTTCAGTTTATTCTGCCCCGTGGTTTTTTTGGTATTGACCCTCAGATTGAGGGGTCAAAACTTTAGAAATGGATAGTAGGCATTTACTTACCTACTTGAGTAAACTAAATATTGCTGCATTTAACATCCAAATTTATTTTTTCGGTAATTATTTAGATTAACGTAAACAGCGAATTTTTTCATGAAATTTTGCACAGACCATAATTTTGGGTCGTAGAACACGAATCCGAAGTCAGTTTTTGGCGGTCTCGTAAAAAAAATATTTTTTTTTGCTCACCCAACCTGAGCAAAAAGGTGGTCAGGTTTGCTCAGGGTAATTATTGATATTACTGGAAACAGCGAATCTTTTCATGAAATTTTGCACAGACCCTAATTTTGGGTCGTAGAACACGAATCCGAAGTCAGTTGTTGGCGGTCTCGTATGGTTTTTCCAAAAAAAAATTTTTTTTCCAAAAATTTTAGGTTAACTTTTAGGTTACCTTTTTTATATAGATTCCTTTAAGTTTCAACACTTTCACTTAAACATATCTGTAAACTTATAATTTTTATTTTATTTCGTCACACAAAACACCACATTTAGGCTAAAATAGCTAAGAAAATTGCTTTTTCCTATAGAAAATTCCATTTCATCGCTACTAGATGTCATTATTTTTCCAGCTGTCAATTTTCCGGCGTTGCCACGTTTACAAAGCATTTTTCTTACAAAGTTTAACAATTTCCGGCCATAAATAAATCCAAAAAAATATCAGAGTAAAATAAGACAGACAGCATTTTATTTACTCGCGTCTACAGGGACCCCGGAATTTCGGCTGATTAGCTTCTTGACGTTTGACCCGATTAATTTTTGCTCGGATCCCTCTTCGCTTGCGAGGAAAGAGACTGGTCAGGGCCCCTAACCAGGTGCTAACCCTGTTCCGACCTTAGGGTGCCCTCCGATCCACCGTTCTGGACACAAACAAAACATAATTTTTAGGTTAAGGTACCTAGACACGAAAAATTGTAAATTATGTTTTGTTTGTTGTCCAGAACGGTGGATCGGAGGGCACCCTAAGGTCGGAACAGGGTTAGCACCTGGTTAGGGGCCCTGACCAGTCTCTTTCCTCGCAAGCGAAGAGGGATCCGAGCAAAAAATTAATCGGGTCAAACGTCAAGACGCCAATCAGCCGGGCTCAGGTTGGGTGAGCAAAAAGGTGGTCAGGTTTGCTCAGTTTTCATTGATATAGATACATATATATATATATATCTATATCAATGAAAACTGAGCAAACCTGACCACCTTTTTGCTCAGGTTTGCTTGGGTTGGGTATACACCTGTTTGTTCAGATATGGTTGCATGCATCAGCATATTATGCAGGTGTTGGATTGCTGATAAATAGGATTTTGGTTACATCTGATTTAGGTTAAAATTAAAAAATATTGTCGACTAAGTTGGACAGAATAGTGAATTTAGTTTGTTATGGTTAGCTTTTTTATTATTCCTAATTTACAATTTTTCCATGAAAAATCAGTAAACGTGGCAACGCCGGAAAATTGACAGCTGGAAAAATAATGACATCTAGTAGCGATAAAATGGAATTTTCTATAGGAAAAAGCAATTTTCTTAGTTATTTTTGCCTAAATGTGGTGTTTTGTGTGACGAAATAAAATAAAAATTATAAGTTTACAGATATGTTTAAGTGAAACTGTTGAAACTTAAAGGAATCTATATAAAAAAGGTAACCTAAAAGTTAACCTAAAATTTTTGGAAAAAAAATTTTTTTTTGGAAAAACCATACGAGACCGCCAACAACTGACTTCGGATTCGTGTTCTACGACCCAAAATTAGGGTCTGTGCAAAATTTCATGAAAAAATTCGCTGTTTCCAGTAATATCAATAATTACCTTGCTCAGTTTTGATTGATATAGATATATATGTATCTATATCAATCAAAACTGAGCAAACCTGACCACCTTTTTGCTCACCCAACAAATTTAAAGAAATTCATTGAAAAAACTAACCTAAAAGCGAGCCTAAAAGTTTAAAAAAAAATTTTACGAGACCGCCAAAAACTGACTTCGGATTCGTGTTCTACGACCCAAAATTAGGGTCTGTGCAAAATTTCATGAAAAAATTCGCTGTTTACGTTAATCTAAACAATTACCATTGTTTCTTGTCGGGGCTTACAGGCTACCTTTATTCCATTCATCTTTAAAAGCAGATTGTTTTTTTTTAATATAGGTACTAGGTACCCGAGTAGGTACCTATCTATATTACATAGCAAAAATAAGTAAAAAATCATATAAAAACAATACAAAGCATTGTTTAATGTTTAATCCAGATAATTACTACACAAATGGTAATAAAAACGTAAGCATAACATTTTGCTCGAGATTCCATTCTAAAAATAGGCAAAAAAGATAACACTAGGTACCTATATCCACCTACATATATCACAAACCAGTATTTAGAAATTTGCTTAAAAACGATACTATTAAAGTTACTTACCCAGAAACACCACAAAAAAATGTTTGTTGTCACATCACATCACAAAACATAAAAATGTTAACCTGTTAAATAAATTGTAAAAACATTTTTATGCTAAAAGTTGAATGTGCGGATTGATAGTGTTGTAAAAAAAATATCGATATAGGACACAAAACAGCACTTGATCCTAAACGTTCGTACTCATTTGTTTATCGTTTAAAAACAAAACAAATGTTAGTCAATAGGGGTTGCTCTGACGTCATGTGGGGTGATTCACTGAACTTTTCTAGGTTAGGAGTAAAATCAATAGTAATATGAAAGCAGTCTTATTCAGAAATAGCACGAAAACACACACAAAAGCGACAAATAATAAAACTTGGATATATTTTAATATACAATTTCAAACAGCAAGCAAATTTTACAAGCACTTGAGTATATTTTGGCCGAAAAAAGGTTTTTGTTTATAAGATAACCGCACGGCAACGAACACTACTTCGCGAGTTACCGAACTGTCACTGAAATTGCAACGTTGCCGCTAGGCTTGCATCAGCGGATATAGTCCTACCGAGTCGATTTAGTAATGTGTCGAGTTGAACTAGGCACATTGGTTACCAAAAAATTTTGTTTTATAAAAGTGTAGACTCACGGCTCCATGCAAATACTTTTGCAGGTTTTTTTTATTGTAAATTCATTGTTGTAGATAAAATATCGCATGTACTTGTTATATATAATATGCTTATACTTTGTTTAAGGCGGCCTTCCACCAAAGCAACCTTTCAACACGCAACAGACAACATGTTGCTTTTCAACGAAGGAAGGCAACAGGGAAACACGTTTACAAACAACACCGTTGAAAGCAACGAAATTATCTCGTCGAACGCAACCAAAACCATTTCCACCGATTCTACAAATATTTTAGTAGGTAGTCGGCAACAAGATGTCAAACCAAACGGTAGCTGCTGCAGCGTTTTTAATTCTTATTAATAAGCGCAAAAAAGAAGGCATCGATGGTGGACAAGAGAACTGTATATTAGAAATTATACGGAACAGAATGCTTTTTTTGGCAAACTGTTAGCCGACGACGAAGCGCTGTTCAAAAACTTTTCCCGGGTGAGTTCCGATGACTTCAATTACCTGTTGGCAAAAGTTTCTCCTGTAATTTCGAAATGTGATACAAACTATCGAGATGCTATACCAGCTAAAGTTAGACTTCTGCTAACGTTACGCTTCTTGGCCAGTGAATTTTTGGGCTAGTTTTTGGTGGGCATCCAGTTTGGCCTTATTGTTTTTGTACTCGGGCAAGCGTATATTCCACAATACCTCCAGCTCCCTATATTGTTCTATGAAATCACACATTATTTCTTGGCTCCACTCCATCGTTGCTTTCAACCGAGACTGTTTCCCAACACTATCGGGTCCGAGCAATGGAGGTATTGGTCCGAGGCAACGCGTAGAAACGTGTAGAACGTCGCCCGTTCAACGGATACATGTTGCCATCCGTCGCATGCAACATGTGGAACGCCACACGTTGCTTTGGTGTAAATGCATTTTGTTCTTTCAACGCTGTTGCTGTTGACACGTTGCCGAAATGTTGCCTCGGTGGAAGGCCGCCTTTAGGGTCCCGGTATTTGATGCCGAACATTGATGATGTTTTTCAACATTTTTTTTATTAAAAAATAAAACATCGTGAATATCCTTGTTGCTGGTTTAAAGAGCAGATATTATTCAATTGTGAATTCTTTTTATTTCTGGATTGCATGTCTGTTTGCCCAAGGTATTTAGAAAAATAGGTACGTGAAGTAAAAAATCGCTTTTATTCTGTCATTTGCTAGTGACAGATGGGTATACTATACAGCTGGCTATTTAGAAATAAAGAAATAGTATATTTCATTACCAGTCCGGAAAAAAGGATTTTTCTGTGCGCGCTTGACAAATTCTCGTGTGAGGCGCAGCCGAACACGGGAAGTCAAGCAAGCACGGAAAATCCATTTCTGGACGTGTAATGAACGATATTTTTTATTATACTTCTTTGAAAACGATAACATAAAACAAAATATAACATAAAAAAATACATACATACAAAATAAACTTGGAATATTTTTATTTTCACAACTGTTATCGGAATTTAAAAAAAAAACTACTAGAGTAATTAAAAATTAACTATTAATAATGAAAGATGCCACTTTTTCAGGTTGAGAGAACATTTTATTAGAATGAATTTAATTGACAGAAAATTAACAACGCTGACAATATGGTCTTTGGCAGGTATGATGCGTTTTCATGGTAACTTTCAAATCACTTAAAAGGTGATTTAAATTTGTCTATGTCAGATAAGATTGACAAAACGTCAAAAAATATTTCAGAAATTCATCTAAATATTCAAATATTTACGAAATAAAATACAAAATAGGTACATATTAAATATCAGATAGCATATAGACTTTCTTGAGTTTAGTTTATTTTCCTATAGCTATATTTCTATTTTAAAGCCAAAAAATAGTCGGTATCTTCATTCAGCACACTGAAAGAACTGGAGACCAGGAAAATTTTTTCCGTGCGCTCTTTCCGTGCGCTAGCCCGAAAAAGCCCATCTTACATTATTACTAAAACAGATGAAAATAAGGTGTTTTCAAAGAAGTATAATAAAAAACATTTTTCATCACAAGCTCGCTCAGAAGCTGATGTTGATTCATCCCTTGAAGACTTCATAAAATTTATAGAACAAGATGTAAAAGACTTTATTTTGAGCAACTTTTGTCCGAAAACATCTACTTACTACGTATTAAGTAGGTCAGGTTTTGGCTAAGCTATTACGAAATAGATTTATTAAGGCGCAAAAATTATTTCAACACTTTTGTTTTTCCCGACGTTAATGCCATTCTTACCATAGACAGAGATGGCATTGTAATGGTTTTTTTATTATACTTCTTTGAAAACACCTTATTTTCATCTGTTTTAGTAATAATGTAAGATGGGCTTTTTCGGGCTAGCGCACGGAAAGAGCGCACGGAAAAAATGGGGGCCTGGCGGCTTCTGGGCACAAAGTTAGTGATATGTAAAATCAAAAGAGCAGGATGCAGACAAAAAACAAGTGCAATCTAATTCACCTCCTATGTGAAATTACCATAAAGAAACCGCTTAATGTGTTCAGACTGTGAATCAGATAGAACTTTTTTTGACCCACCTATTATAATGAAGTTATGTAAAGCAGTCGTTATGAATTTTTTTAGCGCATTCGTATATTACCAGGAAACTGATATTTTCTTTCAGTTCATTCATGTTTTTCTTTAAATATTTTCTAAAAATCTTGTTAAAATATTACCGCATTAGTGTCATAATGGATCACAGCAACATCTTACTAAGGGAATGTATATCAGTGCATAGCAATGCATCATTTTAGAAAAAGGATTATTATCTTATCTTTTGCTTAATCTTTCAGCGTTGGATATTAAAACAGAGTCATTTCAGATTTTCAATCGGTCAGGTTTTACAAAGATAGACTAATTGGTCAATTGAGAAAATATCATAGTGATGTCTTCTATCTTTTGAATAGGCCAAATAAATATAATATTATGGTATGATACCATTCCAAATATGTTTTTACACGTACCAGTATTTAAGAGTTGGTTAATTAAATTTATTTTTAATGACGCTCAACCCGAAACTAAACTATCAGTCAATCCTAATGGGTATGTAATTATAAAATTTTTCTAACTTACGGTTGAGTTACCTGTCGGTCTGTTATATTGTTAACTTTCATAATTACAAATATTCCAAGAAATATGTTCATTATGTATGCTTCATACGAATTTAAGCCATAGAAATAGTTTTACATAAACTAGTGTACAAAACGAATTCACAATTAGATATTTTTTTTAACCAATTCCTATATACTCGCTGGCAGTTAGATTTAAAATATTTGTAATATATGTATATTCAATTTGGCCCGAAAGGCCGGAACCTCTCTGTGATCCCAGCGAAATTATTAAGTTGTGGGGAAAGAATTATAAAATGAACCAAAAAAAAATTATATAAAAATATTTGTATACAGTTTTCTGGTAAAACAGCCACTAATTTAAACATTATTTGGCCGGTCCGCTCCAAGAATACTCGTTTTTCATTCCTCTTCTAATTTTCTGAATCCGCTACTAGATACCTTTTATGTCAACGGCCGTCTCTTTTAAATCTTCACCTACAGTAGATACCGAATGTGCATGTCGGCGTGTTTAGTTCAGTAGACTGTGTATATCGTTGTATTGATATATGCCTACATTTTTTTAATTGAAACAGTGACTTAACCAGGGGCGTGCGGTCCATGGAAGCGGGGAAGTACCGTTTCCCTAAAGTTTATGGAGATTGAAAGTAATTCTTATACGTTAGTAGAGGGCGGAATATATGCATCTAAATTTATCCAAAATATGCACATATACAGGGTGTTATAAAATTCACTGCATATATTGAAACCCGTAGATGCGGATATGAATTCAGACTGAATAAAAATATTCATAAATGGCGCTTCATGATAAAAAATGGTAGGTATCGTCCCTCAAAAAAATTGTTTTTAGTAACTGCGCACCACTGGCAATACATACATGGCCATTTGAAAAACAGCTAGAAACGTCAGTTACAGAAAAAAAAACTTTTGTTTTGACGTCAGTAGTCACTGTGACGTTGCCAATTCTCTCTAGAATATTCCTATGTAACAGGTTTAAAAAAATAATATTTTTGATATCTTTAAAGTAAGAAATCATACTAAATATTTTAAAACATTCAACTTCAAAAAGTTAAAATACTACAACACAAAAAATCCAGAGAACAGCTGTTCAAACCAAAAGTAAAATTTTGTTCAACTAGGCCGACCAGAAATTTTTGGAGGAGAAAGAGTACCTATACAAAAATTTTTGTTCCAAATTAACTTTAAACAAAAAACTCATATTTAACAGAAGATTTGGCTTTTATTAACAGGTTTATTTATATCTTCCTTAATTTTTAAGCGAAATTCCTCACAACTAAATTAGTAATACACTTTACCTTCATACCATCTTCATCATACAAGGAAACTTTGTTTGAAATAGCATCATTGTATTTACACTTGCCTAACGCACTTACTTACGACAAAAACTTCAAAAACTTGACAAAATAACTATAAAAACGAACGCGCTTCCAAACGACGCATTATGAGGCTCTTGACTGGTAATAAAGTCCAAAATAAAACTAACTTTCTCTGTCGGACTCGCACGCTGTTCAAACAATAATAAAGTTTATTACTATTACTACACAATACAACCCAGCCGTTTGGTTAAAACATGAAAGTCCAACAAATACCACGAAATGTTTCGTTTTCTTATAAATGGTCAACACTATAAACACATACCATAGCACCATTAATAAATTGAAAACTTTTTTTTTTTCACTACGAGAATGACAGAATTTTAAAAGCCGGCCGATCAAAGTGCGCTGGAGGAGCTAACGGACCGCTGCACGAGCTCGTCATGACGTCGTGATGTTGCGCAGTCACTTAACGCGTCGCTATGCCAGATATTCGACCAATCACAGCGTGAGCTTTCGTCGCTTAGGCGTCCGGCGACAATGGAAGCGTGACAGTCGTAGCCGTTAGCTCCTCTCGGCGCAACAAGTAGATGGAGAGAGCAGAGCGATAAAAATGAGAACGAGGAAAGAGAGAGCACGGCGTCCGAACATATGCTCAAAGCGTGTCGCCTTGTAAAATTTTAAAAAATTCAATCGTCGATTATAATCGGGAACAAAAATCTGATTTGTAAAAAAAGCAAGAATAAAAAAATATATGGAGAATATTGTTGAAATATCTTTATTTGAAACACTTTATTATGTACTAGCTAATATGCTTTACCGTATAAGCAACCACACATGCCTGCGTATATTATAGGTTGCGTATAGTAATATCCGTAGTTTAGTAGTTTCTTTTTATCCATGATATCAATACTGTTTTCGTTTTCTTGTTTAACTTGAGAAGAAAGTTTTAAGTAATTAGTGTAGCGTGTTCAACAAAGTCTTTGGTTTTAGCTGATAATTTTTACTTTTGCTCATTAACAATATGAAATACGTTTGTACTTTGATTCCAGTGTTTATTAAAATTATCCCAACAAATATCCTTCTACTAGTTCTCGACAATAAGCTGCGGACGCACGCTTGTTTGGAAGCAAATAATGGAAGACAGTTTTTGAAACTTATTTTTTTGTTTTACTTATTGATATTTAAATTATGTTAGGCAAATATTGGTTAAAACTAAGGCTGCAGATAAAAAGGAGTGATTTCGCAGTGGCCTTTTTACTATTTTTTTTTTCTCTGAGCTTAGGATTTAGGATGAGGGTTAATTTTTTGTACCTATGTCTTAAATTACGCTTAAAACAGAAAATAAATGATCCCTAAATATGTCTGGCAACGTTACAACAAATTCCATTGTTTTAAGTTTTTCGGGCGCAATTTTCTGCCAGGCTTTATGTCGGGCCATGTGTTCGCGCAGCCAGGTGCGTCGAACATGGACTGGTTTTAGGGTATTTTTGAAAATTTTTAAAATGTTCGATTTAAGAAAAAAAACGTATTGGGTAGGTACTATATCACATCATTAGACGTTGAAAGGAGTTTTTCTATAGCAAAACAAATTTTTACGGACAGAAGGCAAATATTTTTAATAGAATTTAAAGAAGTTCGAAAAACATTTAATAATAAATTACTATTATAGCATTTCTAATTAAAATAACATTATATTTCTATTCAAAATTAATGTATTTTACTGATATCTTCGTTTCATTTGAAAGCATTTTTTTTATTTCAAACTAAATATTTAGTACAAAACACTCGTATTTTTTAATAGTATTGAATATTTCAATCCCTAGGGACTAAATGACCAATTATAGGTCCTCTTTGGAGAACTGAATAACTAAGTTCCAGAAATACAAACAGTATTTTTAACTAATATGCAATTAGCATATTTAGATAAAATTAGTGTATATTTTTAATAACATATATGCATATACAGGGTGTTATGAAATTTTCTGCATACTATATTGAAATGAGTGACTTCTGAGGTAGTCTACAGACATACAGGGTGTTCCGGTGATCATGTTACAAACTTCTAGGGTAGATAAAACACACGAAAATAAGAAAAAAAGTTCATGTGAACATGGGTCCGGAAACGCTTCTTCAGGGAGCTAGGGCCCTTCGAAGATGACCTTCAAAAACTACTCTTCGTTTTATAGCTTCGGTACTACTGCAGCTATCGCCACCAATTTTGGGACATGAAATCTACTTGGTAGGTTCATCAATTTGAGCCTTCCGGATTTTGTCACCTTTAACCAGGGGCGTACAAACCAGGGGGGTATTTGGGTAAATTTGACCATACTCCTCTTAGGCTTTAATTTCTTACCATTTTTATATCTGATTATGATTTTCCAATGCCTTTTACATAAAAAAGGTACTCTTAGTAAAAGTCGCTATCTGTCACCGTTTCCTCGGAAAATTGTTAAATCCAATCAATAATAAATTATTGGTCTTAAACCAATTATTACCTTGAAATATGAAAATGAGGTTCAGTACAGATAGTTGTCAAAAATCTGTCAATAAAATATTGTGTCGCCAGTGAATCATGGATTATACTTTCGCCGAATATGCCGATATGCTATTAATTTATGGCGAAGTTCATTGCAATGGAAGAGCCGCTTCAAGATTGTATCAGGAGCGGTTTCCTGAGAGGCGTGTACCTGCTCACACGCTGTTCGAGAGGGTAAATCAGCGCATAAGGGAAACTGGCTCCGTAAAAATAACGAGGCCAGATAATGGCGCTCAAAGAACTGTACGAACTCCAGAATTTGAGGAAGAGGTACTCCGACAATTCGAGGAAAATCCTGGTGTTAGTACCCGAGCTGTTGCAGAATCCATGAATGTAAGTCATGTACGTGTATGGGAGATTGTTAACGAACAACTTCTTCATCCTTACCATCGCCAAAAAGTACAGGAATTGAGACCAAATGATTATGCACCCCGCGTAGAGTTTTGCGAGTGGTTTCTTCAACAGTGTACGCAAGAACCCCAATTTCCGAAATTTGTGCTTTTCTCTGATGAGGCTGTTTTTACGAGAGAAGGTATTTTTAATTCACGGAATAGCCATGTGTGGGCGGAGGAAAACCCTCATGCTCTTCAAATAAGAGGGTACCAACATCGATTCTCGGTGAACATGTGGGCTGGAATTGTTGGAGAACGTCTAATTGGACCAATCATGTTGCCTCCTCGACTAACTGGGACGGTGTACCTCAATTTTTTAAGATACACCTTACCTGAGTTATTGGATGAGCTGCCCCTCGACATACGTTGGAATCTGTGGTTCCAGCATGATGGAGCACCCGCTCATTTTTCACATGTCGTACGTGAGCACCTCGATGATCGTTTTAGAATACGTTGGATTGGACGTGGAAGCGATGTCAACTGGCCAGCCCGGTCCCCAGATTTAACTCCTATGGATTTCTTTCTTTGGGGACATATGAAAAGCCTTGTATATGAAACTCCAGTTCAGTCGGAGGAAGATTTGGTGGCTAGGATTTCTGTTGCGGCTGAAATGATCCAAACCATCCCTGATGTTTTCACTGACGTCAATTTAAATATGCTACGTAGGTGGAATAAATGTATTGAACGTGGTGGCAGGCATTTTCAGCAATTGTTATTTTGAATTTATTTTGGTACGTACAGGGTCAGTCAACGACAGCGTTAGTAAATTCATCTTCAAGACAAAAGTTTACTCTGCCTTCTCCTTGACTCACTCGTTAAACCTGTTTGTGTTACTTGTTTATTTTGTATTTTTGAAATTTCTAAACTTTAAGTTTTTCATTGGTGCTCGTGAATGATTTATTGCAAATTTATTATTAGTTTTGCTTGTGTAGGTTTAATTTTTTTTTTGGAATATTTTGTATACCCTTTTACTTTTTATACCCTCAATTTCGAAAAGGCAATAAATCTCTCTAATCTAATTTATTTTCATTAAAAAAGAAGATTTGACTAACTTTTAATGCTCACTATCTGTACTGAACCTCATTTTCATATTTCAAGGTAATAATTGGTTTAAGACCAATAATTTATTATTGATTGGATTTAACCATTTTCCGAGGAAACGGTGACAGATAGCGACTTTTACTAAGAGTACCTTTTTTATGTAAAAGGCATTGGAAAATCATAATCAGATATAAAAATGGTAAGAAATTAAAGCCTAAGAGGAGTAGGGTCAAATTTACCCAAATACCCCCCTGGTTTGTACGCCCCTGGTTAAAGGTGACAAAATCCGGAAGGCTCAAATTGATGAACCTACCAAGTAGATTTCATGTCCCAAAATTGGTGGCGATAGCTGCAGTAGTACCGAAGCTATAAAACGAAGAGTAGTTTTTGAAGGTCATCTTCGAAGGGCCCTAGCTCCCTGAAGAAGCGTTTCCGGACCCATGTTCACATGAACTTTTTTTCTTATTTTCGTGCGTTTTATCTACCCTAGAAGTTTGTAACATGATCACCGGAACACCCTGTATAGGTACTTTAGTTTGGGAAGCAATGAATAGGACCAAGGTGGTTTAATTTCCTCTATAACACTCTCATATACTGCATTCTCATTCTTCTTTCGTAATGTGGACTCGTCTGGGATATTGTAGTTACAATATTTTTGTAAAAATTCTTTTAGCTGTGAGTTTTGTAATTTTTTTAAAGGAATGTTTGCTGCGACAAAAACTCTGCACAAATCTTGGTTAAACACTTCCTTTTCACTTTTTGTTTTATCACCAGCATTTTGAAATGAGATTTTAACAGACTGTTGAACTAGCTCCGATTTCATTTTTTGAATCTTGGCTTGATGCCACGTGTTGATCCACCTGGAACTTTTTTTCTCAGAAAACAATTTTGGCGCTTTGCAAAACACTTTATCCCCGCTAAGCTCCAACTCAGGAAAATTTTTAATCAACCAAGAAGTTTTCATTTTGGACATTCTGAACAACAAAAGAATATTAGCGACTTCACTCACTATACGTTCACACACGGCTCTATCTCTAAACTAAACTAAATAATACACACTATAACAAACAAAATATTTACGAATTATTACGGTAGTTCAGGTACCTAACTTCTAAGAAATTACTTGGGAATCTCACTTAAACCCTTTTATGACTTTTATTGGACTGTCGGCACTTTATTCGGGAAATTATGTTAAATCCCAAAACCCCACAAAATATTAGATGTGGTAGCAAAAGTGGACATTCATAATCTTTGATATATTTTTTAAAATCCTTAATATGCACGATAATAGGTTTTTTTTTTCAGAGATGTGCATAATGTCAAAAAATCGCTGAAATATGCAAAAAGTGCATATATATGCATTATGCCTATATTCCGCTCTCTACACATTAGTAGGTAATGCACAGTTTTTAACATTATACTAGAGTTTTAAAAAAATATGGATTTAATTTCTCATAATTTTTCTGAAATCTTACGTAAACGGAACGAATTTTACAAAATGTAATGTAGGTAGGTAACTACATTACATTTTGTTTAATATGCCTAAACCGCTATATAAGTGCGCCCGGGCTTCTAACTTTAATTACCTATTTAAAGTCAAAATGTTTTATAGTTGTACAAATTAACAGGGTTATTATTAATCGAGGTATGTGTGTGTGCGGAGTAAAGGGAGGCACAGTTTGTTAGTTGCTTTACTTTCCGCAAGATGCGCGCACTGCACACCTCGGTTTTCTTTTAACTTGTACATCTATAGAAGGAACATAATTATTTTTAACTTTTTAGTGCGCTACCTATAAAAGCATGGTTTTTAGTTTTTTTAAACTATAATTTATTATAGGTAATTTTTATGGAATCAATATTTTAAAGTTCATATCATTCGAAGGCTTAAAAAGAATACCTATTTATTGTTTTAACTTAGCCCTTTATTTATTTTCGCGGAAATTAATAGTGTAAAGTATTTTTATAATATTTAATATTAAAACTAGAAGCATTACCTCCGAGGACTGGCGTGAGTATTTGACGCTCTCAGTAAAGGTGCGTTTCCTATGGAGCGGCTGACGCTCGCGGCTGCCGCTCAGCGGCTGGTTGGCGCCAGAAATCCATTGACGTTGAAGCTTGCATCTGACGCTCCAAAAGAAACGGATACATTAAATTGCCACATGAGCAGTACTAGGCGTCAGACGCTGTGCGGCAGCCGCGAGCGTCAGCCGCCCCATAGGAAACGCACCTTAAGACTGCCCACTCAGATGCCTCACCAGTGGCGGCGTGTATAAGCAACTACTTAAGCGATATCCGATGCGGTGAAAAATGTTTTTATATAAAGAATAAAACAGATGAGGCCTCCACAGATGTTATATTTGCGTAGTTGAAATGGTCTCTGAACTTATTTAATGGATCCGTATCAGCACTGTTACTACAATTATGTCTTAGTCTTTTTTTAATGGATGTGTTGCACTGTTTACGTGCCTTATACATAAAGATTTCTTAAAGGGCAAAAAGCTTTGCTGACAAACCACAATATTATTTGCGACCCATTATATTTTAAGTCAGGAAATTTCCATACACTGGGAAAAAAGCTAATTATTCGAAATTATTCCTTATAAGAATTCTTAAACTCTTTATGCAACTGTTTAATACTGACTCTACATAGTACCAGTAGTATCACAAATAAAAATAACTTGATACTAGTGGTGTGAAACTTCAATTCGTTTTCCGGTAACTGAGTCCGTTTTCAGATCTCGAGCTGTAGGATATCAAAGTTAACTTAAATTTAAGTCATTATTCACAAAATTAATTCGGATTTTTTCATAGACCTCGTATAATTGGGAGTATTTTTAAAATATGGAACACTGATAAATAATTAATACTTTGGTATAAAAAGATTTCTCTTGTTCCAATGATTTGCACAAACAACTAAGACAACAACCACAACAAAAAACACAAACCCACTAAGATTACTAAGAACATCACATCACGACATCTCCAACTGTAGAAATTTTAATTTTGAAAAGATCAAATAGGGACACACCGAAACGCAAAAAGCTCATACTTGGTCTTCTCCTAGAACCATACTAAAACGATAAACCGCCGATGGGCAATGATATTGTGCGGAAATGGTAATCCCGCCCTCTTTTGGGATTTTAAATAATAACAGATACAAAAAGGTTTTTTACAGTTGTTTGACAATTTTGCGAAGGTAATAAAGCGTTGTATTATACGTACTTATGAACGTGTAGTAGTAAGAAATGAAATTTTTACCCTTCTATGAAAGTTGTATTAGGACTGAACGGCATAAGACAGAATTGTATTGGTACAGGCCCGCGCCTAGCACTTTTGGCGCCCTTGTGCAAATTTAAAATAACGCCCCAAATTGGTTCAACGTTCATATGTGAGTACAGATACGGGTTAAGTTAGGTATTATTATCCACTATTGAACAATAATTTTAAAAAGTATATTTGGTTCATTTTCCTTTAGTTTAAGTTTAATTTTATTTAATTTAAATTTTAGTCCTGTACAATATTCATATAATTCCCGTAATACTAATATAATTTAACATTTTATATTAATTGCGCCATCTGCACTTTTTTTGTTTAACCAAACTTAATATTAACTTAAATATCTAGTTAACAAATTCAGTGATTTGGCTTTTACCTGAGAGGTGACTTCTTATCGCTATGCGCGGGAGTGCAAGTCTCGCTTCAGCATTTCAACTAATGTAACTCAACGCAATTACACCCGCATACACGCATCTTCATAAAGTCGCTAGTGAAAACCATATTATAGTGCCGCATTTTACAAATAATTTAGAATAAGACTTTTAAGTGCTAGTTATGACCCAGAGGACATCTTCAGATTAACACATCCAGGGGGCCCCCATGTTCCAGTGAACCTCACCAGATCGGTAAGTCATCTTCTCATTTGTCGCCGCCAATTCACTGAACCTTACAAAAAAAACTTAAAGCTATCGAAGGAATTAATAATATATCATTTGGTCCAATCGCTTGCCGGATTTTGATATTTGTGCACGAAGGCGTAATTAATTACTTTCTTAAAAATTTATTTAGTTTTCTAATTTTCTACGAAAAAGTATCACATTCCTTAAACGTGCATTTTTGTCGCATTTTATGTGCCATTGATATGAAGTGTTGGTAGTAAAAAACCAAATAGTTTAAATAAATCGCAAAATAATTTTGAATTTTACTACGTTTACACAGTTGTAAGTTGGTCATTTGAAGATTGAACTTACCTTGTCTTTTAATAATATCTCTTAAAAACCTAACTGATTTTTGCTAATTGAAATTAAATTTTCTTCTTTTCACGATGTCAAACGCTGATAAAATTAAAAAGTGTAAAGTGTTGCGAGATATTGAAATCTCTAAACTGAACGAATTGCTTTCTCTAGGTTTAGCTGCAAAATCAGATAATTCAAAGAAACGCATTTTTGAACCTGCTTGTGAGGATTTGGAACAAATTCGTAATGAATATTTTAAACATCACTCTGCGCTTATAAATTTGACTTATAGCGAGGATGATGAAGTAAAATTGGCTACTAAAGAAATTAATAAATTCAATTCTACAGTCTCGCAAGTTAAAGCCCTTTATAATGAATTATTTTCCTTGTCATCTATAACTAGTTCTACAAAATCTAGAACAAGCATGGGTAACTCCAATGTGGTAAACCCAGACCATGTTAATCTGCCAAAAATTGAATTGATTAAATTTAAAGGAGATATCAAATCCTTTCCTGCATTTTATGATCTTTTTGAGAATTTGGTACATAACAATCCTATACTTTCAAATATTGAAAAATTTTCTTATTTGATTTCGCACCTTGAAGGTACTCCTTTAAATTTGGTTAAATGCTTGCCAATGTCTGCCGCTAATTATTCTATCGCTTATGATAATTTAGTCAAACGCTACAAAAATACTAGACTTTTGGCACAAGCATATTGGAGCAGCATTGAAAATGCCCCCAGTGTAAACTCTGATGATCCGAACGCTTTAAGAAATTTATTAGATATATTTTCAAAAAATATAGAAGCACTTAAAACGCTAAATTTAGATCCAGATTCTTGGGATTTTATATTAACGCACTTACTTCTTAAAAAGGTTGACGCAAATATTGTTACCCGCTTTGAAATTGCGCTCGGAAAACATGGAGAAATTCCGCAGTATAAAAATGTCTACAATTTCTTAGAAAACCATTGTAACGCTTTATTTACTGATACCCCCACGCAGCAAAACCCTAAACACGCCTTAAGACCGCAAAAATATTCTATACGCTCTCAACCGCGACCTAATCCTTCTTCCAATGGAATTTTTATAGGTAACGCAACAGATAATCCGCTCCGCTGTATTGCGTGTAACGCAGATCATGCTTTATACAACTGTCCAAATTTTATTTCTAAAACGCCGCCAGAACGCTTTGATTACGCAAAATTAAAAAGATTATGTTGTAACTGTCTTAGTAACATTCATCGTACAGTGAATTGTCGCTCCGCCATGTCATGTAGAATATGTAAAAAACGCCATCATAGTTTGTTACACTTAAATAATTCGCCGCAAATTTCTTTACACTCGTCTCCGCCTGAAATGAAGGGTGTAAACGCAACCAACACGCCATCCGATTTACCTACAAACTCAAACGCAAGTTTTTCCTCTATTTCTAAATCATCTCAAGTACTACTCGCCACAGCATTTGTTGAAATTCAAGACGCACGCGGAAACTTTCAAAAATTTCGTACATTATTAGATTCAGGTTCGCAAATTAGTTTTGTTACTCACAAGTGTGCAAACAATTTAGGTTTGCAAAGACAAAAGATACATTCTGATATACAAGGTATTGGTGATACCCATGTGCAATCCCAAGTCGATTCAGTATGTTTAAATCTTCGACCAGTAGGTCAAAGTAGTCCCACTATTAGCATTACTGCTATGATTTTACCAAAAATTTGTTCGCCACTTCCAAGTCAAGAGTTTAGTGTTGACAACTGGAATTATATTAAAAATTTAAAATTAGCAGATCCAACTTTCAATAAACCGGGACCTATTGATTTTCTAATTGGGGCTGATTTATATCCATATATTATACAGGATGGCCGAGTCTTTGATAGAGACAATCGCCCTGTAGGTTTAAATAGTATTTTCGGTGTCGTTTTATTGGGTAAGATTGAAAACTTTTCTACGCAGCAGGTGGTCCAGTCCTTTTTATGCAAAATAAATTGCCAAGAAATAAATAATATGCTTACTAAATTTTGGGAGTTAGATAATATCACAAGTAAACCTATTCTTACACCCGATGAAGAATATTGTGAAAAATTATTTTCTTCTACGTGTTCTAAAACCGCCGATGGTCGATTCATTGTTTCTCTACCGTTCTCTAAAATTAATCCTAGTTTTAAAACAAGTCGGGCATTAGCATTAAATCGTTTTTTATCACTTGAACGCCGACTACAAAAAAATCCAAATTTGTACAAAAAATATTCTGATTTTATGAGAGAATATTTGGAATTAAACCACATGGAATATTTAAAAAATCCCTTACAAACAAATGTTAGTTTCTACATTCCCCATCACCCTGTTGAACGCCCGGATAGTTTCTCAACGCCAGTCCGCGTAGTATTTAACGCGTCCGCAAAAAGTGGTACGGATGAATCGTTGAATGACGTTTTATTGCCTGGTCCAAAATTACAAACAGATATATGTAAAATTTTAATAAATTTTCGGTTAAATGCAATTGTCTTAACATGTGACATTTCAAAAATGTATCGACAAATTTTGGTAACGCCAGATCAGTGCGATTATCAACGCATTCTATGGAGATTTAAAAGTACAGAGCCTCTTTCTGAATACCGCTTACTTACTTTAACGTATGGCACAACCCCTGCCCCTTTTCTCGCATTAAGAGTTCTAAACCAATTAGCTAAAGACGAAGAAAATGACTTTCCAACCGCCGCGAAAGTTTTACTCACCGATGTCTTTGTTGACGACATTGTGACGTCATGCGCTACAATTGAGGATGCTCTAAACCTTAAAGATGAACTTACGCTTTTATTGAAACGTGGAGGTTTTTGCTTACATAAATGGGCTAGCAACAGTCAAACAGTTTTAGAAACTTTACCAAAGTCAATAATTAATCCTTCGGCGCTCTCTTTGGATCACGATGAGACAGCAAAAATTTTAGGACTACGTTGGCAACCTTCTTGTGATTATTTTACTTTTCATATAGAGCCAATTCAGAGGGCATGTACCAAGCGCAATATATTATCGGAATTAGCAAGAGTTCATGATCCATTAGGTTTTCTTTCGCCATGTGTAATATTCGTTAAATGTTTAATTCAAAAATTGTGGGTATTAGGTGTTGACTGGGATAGTACGCCACCGCCAAACATATGTCAAGAGTGGGAACGTTTTAGAGACGAGTTGTCATGTTTAAAAAATTTTACTTTACCCCGTCACATAAATACGTTCTGCGGACGTGCAAGTTATGAACTGCATGGTTTCGCTGATGCCAGTGAAAAGGCATACGCTGCTATAGTGTATTTACGTGTTCCATGGAAATCATCATTTTCGGTTTACTTTATCGCTAGTAAAACTAAGGTCGCTCCGCTTAAAACTATTAGTATTGCTCGTCTTGAGCTATGCGCCGCAAAATTATTATCCGAATTACTGGAATTCGTAAAAAATAATATTTCGCTTCCAATTGACTTTCACAATATTTTCGCGTGGTCAGATTCCACCGTTACGCTCTATTGGATAAAATCGCACTCCTCACGCTGGAAACCGTTTGTCGCTAATCGCGTCGCGTTGATACAAGAAAAATTGCCTCCAAACAATTGGTTTTACGTAGATTCATCATTAAATCCAGCCGATCTCGCATCAAGAGGAATTTTTCCTTCAGACCTGTCAAATAATAGTATATTCTTTAAAGGTCCAGAATTTCTTAATTGTTCGGTAGATTTGTGGCCAAAGTCTTATAATAAAATTAAGCAAAATTTTTCTTCAGACACTTTTAAACCAGAAGACGAAGAAAAGAAAATAGTTACACTAACTGCTTCTACTACGGAACCTACCAATTTTTTGGATTCTTTACTTAATAACTGTTCCTCATTTTCTAAATTAAATCGAGTGTTGGCATATATATTCCGCTTCATAAATAACTGTAAGACAAAGGATAAAATCTCAGGATATATTTCCTCGCAAGAACTTTATAAGAGTCTTCTTGTTTTGATCAAGCATGAACAAAATAAGCAATTTTCTCTAGAAATTCGCGCCCTGAGAAATGGTTACGTTCTGCCAAAATCTTTGCGAAAACTTAATGTGTTTCTTGATTCGCAAAATATTTTTCGCGTTGGAGGTCGCTTATATAATTCTACTCTTTCATATAATAAAAAATTTCCTATTTTATTACCCAAAAACAGCAGACTGTCCTGTTTATTAATTGATAATTTGCATAGGAAATATTTACATGCGGGAATTCAGACCGTTCAATATTTATTACATCAGCAATTTTGGATTATTTCTGCCAAGCAGCTGATCCGTTCTCTCTTATCTAAATGCGTACAATGTTTTAAAGTAAAACCGCGCTCTATTCAACCTCAAATGGGAAATCTCCCTGTCCCACGTATTTCGCAATTAAAACCATTTTCACACAGTGGTGTCGATTATGGTGGGCCGTTCGCAATTACTATGAATAAACATCGTGGTGTCAAAACGACCAAGGCGTACGTGTGCCTTTTTGTTTGTCTCGCAACAAAGGCAATCCATTTAGAATTGGCCAGTGATTTAACCGCCGACGCGTTCATAGCCGCACTGCGCAGATTCATAGCTCGCCGCGGCCGTTGTACTGATCTATACAGTGATAACGGAACAAATTTTGTTAGCGCAAATAAGCAACTTTTGAATTATGATTCGACGGAACCTATCAATTGGCATTTCATTCCCCCCAGTAGCCCTAATTTTGGCGGGCTTTGGGAAAGTAACATTAAGTCTACTAAGACACATTTAGCTAGGGTCGTTGGTTTACAAGTTCTTACATATGAAGAATTTTATACAGTTCTTTGTCAAATTGAGGCCGTTATTAATTCAAGACCTATCACTCCTTTAAGTTCAGATCCCAATGATATGAGTGCATTAACGCCCGGTCATTTCTTGACACTGGAGCCTTTGAGTGCTGCTCCGGATGCTGATTATACCCAGTTAAAGTTAAATCGCTTAACTCGTTGGCAATTGCTCCAGAGAATTCAACAAGATTTCTGGAGGCGTTGGCAACGTGAATATCTTCATACTCTCCAACAGCGTAGTAAGTGGTTAGATAACAACAGCGTTCCTGAAGTAGGAAGTTTAGTCGTAATAAAAAATGATTTGCTACCACCACTTCAATGGCAGTTAGGGAGAATTACTGAAGTCTATCGTGGATCGGATAATGTGGCCCGTGTTGCTCTAGTTAAGACTGGCAATAATGTGTTAAAACGCCCAATTTCTAAATTATGCCCATTACCGATAGATTCTACGGTAAATGCATAGCATTTACGGTGGGCCGTTATGGTTCATTTTCCTTTAGTTTAAGTTTAATTTTATTTAATTTAAATTTTAGTCCTGTACAATATTCATATAATTCCCGTAATACTAATATAATTTAACATTTTATATTAATTGCGCCATCTGCACTTTTTTTGTTTAACCAAACTTAATATTAACTTAAATATCTAGTTAACAAATTCAGTGATTTGGCTTTTACCTGAGAGGTGACTTCTTATCGCTATGCGCGGGAGTGCAAGTCTCGCTTCAGCATTTCAACTAATGTAACTCAACGCAATTACACCCGCATACACGCATCTTCATAAAGTCGCTAGTGAAAACCATATTATAGTGCCGCATTTTACAAATAATTTAGACTAAGACTTTTAAGTGCTAGTTATGACCCAGAGGACATCTTCAGATTAACACATCCAGGGGGCCCCCATGTTCCAGTGAACCTCACCAGATCGGTAAGTCATCTTCTCATTTGTCGCCGCCAATTCACTGAACCTTACAAAAAAAACTTAAAGCTATCGAAGGAATTAATAATATATCAATATTCATAAATTTATTTTTATATTTTACAAGTACAAGCCATACAAGTATTTTCTCATTGAGATGCATAACATAATTATAAAGTTATAGAAAACAGAAATATATTCTAACAGTATTACAACTCAAAATTTTTGTATTTTAGTTTCAAATGTAATATATGATACAAAAGCACAAGAAATAAAAAAAATATTTAAAACATAAAAAATACTCGTTTATATATCCCAGGACGAAACTGATCGACAAATAAAAACAAAACAATATATTATTTTAATAATGCAACATGTCACCTTTTTAAGGTTAATATCGAGGTATTAGGTATTGTTATTAATATTTTAGCTAAGTGAATTGAGCTTTTCGTGCTTTAATTTTTGCAAATTGTTTAATTAAATCTTCGGTGTCTAATTCTTCTAGCTGGTCCGATTCTATTGAAATGATAGCAAGATTACTTAGTCGGTTTTGCCCCATGGTCGATCCTAAATAATTTTTTATTATTTTGAGTTTTGAAAAAGATCGTTCTGCGGTAGCAACCGAAAGCGGCATTGTTAATAAAATACGAAGTATTATGCTCGTATTAGGAAAAGAATCCGCTAAGTTGTTAATTGTTATATAATTTAAAGTTTCTTCTGGAGACGTAATAACTTTTTCATCAAAATTTTGTAAATATTGCAATTCTTTAACAAGTTCCACGGCAGTTATGTCTCGTTCATTGCGAGTTTTGTCATTTAATAAATTTTCTACTTTTTGACATAATTCTAATTGTTCGTTTTCAGAATAATTTTTAAATTTATCAATATTCCATAAAAACGCGAAATTATTAGAGTAAGAAGAAAGTAATTTGAATCTTTCATCCACTGATGTTATGATTACATCTAGAGCATTAAAAAAACAATCAACTTTGAACTTTAAAGTTTCGTCCTGGATCGGTTCATCGTCACATTCATAATCAAAATGCTTTTTTTTATTTTTCGCGGTTTTAGACCTCTTTGTTTTTTGAATTTAGGTTCTATGTCTAAGCTGGATGCTATTTCTTTAGCATCAATCAAAAGATCATTAAAACCTTTATCAGAGCGGTAAGCTTTCAAAAAATTATTCAAATTATTTAAATGATTATAACACTGAGCAACATCAAAGTTCGGTTTTTGAATAATTAATGTTAACTTTACTTAAAATATTATACCACAATATAAGAATGCAAATGAACTCAAAATTTTGCAATTTTTTGGCCAACGATGCAGCCAAATTTTTTACGTTATTTTCAAAGTTTCCTTCGCTTATTTCAAACAGAGCATCATAAACGTCCCCAAGTTGATACCTTAAAGGAGTTATTGCGTCTATTCTACTAGACCATCGAGTATCCGATAAAGGTTTTAAAGTCAAATTTGTTACATTAGATAAATTAGATTTCAGAATTGACCAGCGTTTAGTAGAAGCTGAAAAAAATACAAACAGTTCTTGAACTAAAGAAAAAAATTGATGCTCAAAGTATTCCATTTTGCGGCATCATTGACGACTAAATTTAGGCTATGATTGCAACAAGGAACAAAGAAAGCTCGCGGATTCAAATCCAAAATTTTTTTTTGTAAACCATTATGCCTACCACGCATATTTGCCCCATTGTCGTAACCCTGACCCCGCATGTCGTTGATATTTAAGCCTTCTTTCTCTAACGCAGACAAAAGAAACTTTGTTAAGCCTTCACCCGACACATCATCTATAGGACAAAATAATAAAAAATGTTCTTCTGTACTAATTCCCGTGTTCTTTAAATTAACAAATCTTATACAAACTGAAATTTGTTCTTGGTGACTAGAGCCAGGAGTGCAGTCTAATAATATGGAATAATATTTTGCCTTTTTAGTTAGTTCTAAAATTTTGGATTTGATATTTTCACCGATCAAGTTGATTACTTCATTTTGTATTTTATCCCCGAGATACATAGTTTTTGTGATCTTTTATTTGAGAGCGTTTTGTATGTTCTGACATAATCGGGTCGAATTTGGAAATCATTTCTATGCATTTTAAAAAGTTACCATTATTTTTCTCAAACAACTTATTACTACTTCCACGAAAAGCTAAATTTTGCTCACCTAAAAACTGAATCACGTAGAAAATTCTTTCTATAACAGCTTGCCAGTATTTAGTTTCTCTGTTTATTTCATTTTGAATTTCAGAATCAATTATTTCATTTTTATTAAAACGGCTAGAAAGATCTAGAAATTTTAGAACATTTTCGATATGTAACTTGCTCTTTTCATGAATGTTTAAATGTTCACTTAAATGCTGCCAGTCATTGTAACCAGATTCATCACTAAGGCGACCAGATTTCAAATCGCTGTCATTAAAAATTTTACAACAGAAGCAGTAAAGTGAATTTTTTGTTTCGGAATACAACAGCCAAAAACGCTCTATTTTTTCTTTGTTCGGTAAAATTCTAAAGAAGTAACCATTGGAAAACTTACGCCCCGACTCCGAACTATCTCTCGGATAAATATCGTTTTTGTTTTGATAATGAGCAGGGCCACGTTCTACTAATTCTTGAATATTATTAGGACGTAATTTCTTTGGCCATAGTGCTGCATCTTTCGCAAGTTGACTCATATTTTCCGTTCTGGTAATTTTTGAAGGTGTTGATTTCTCATTATCAGCGGAACTTGAAGATGTTGATGGTTTGCTTTCTAGATCAGTTTCTTGTCTGCTGCTGATACTTGTTTCAAGTACAGGTTCAGTATATTGGGATTCAGCTGTATTATTGTTGTTATTAATATTTGGCAAAGTAGACTCGGGTTTTGAAAAAAATGCGTAATTTTGACATGTTTTTCCAGTTCTTCCTCTCTTTTTCTTTTATCCATCAAATTTTGGTATCCAGACAATTTCTTCTTTTTTTCTGACATCCTGTATACTGTAAAGAAATTAATACGTACGTAAGTAAACAACTTGACAAATTATTCATGAAAAATGGAAATGTTTTGACGTCTCAAACTCAAACTCGAAAATATTTTCTCAACATTACTTATTTCAAAATTTATAAATTTTTATAAATAGTTATGTTAGTGCTTATCAATTATTCTGTTTAAATTTACTTCAATTAACAATGATGTTTATATAATCAAATATAAAATGATTTTTGAGATGCAAGTTTTTGGCTTTTAATATTTTAATAAATCTAAAATAAAAAATAAATTTTAGATGAACTCACCTTAATTCACAACACAAAACACAAATCTGTAAAACTACAAAAAAGTAAAGTTTCAAAAACAGATATCTTTTACCCCATGCACCTTTTCACTTCGCTAAGTTAATTATCGATCGAGCATCTGGCAACAAATGAAATCGCGACCGATGCAGCGCTTAATATATAAAGTTTCGTACATTGCAAGCTCAGACAGGAAAAAAACGCTTGTCCGCTCGTTGGCTCGTTGCAAGCCAAATTTCAAGCTCAAACATGAATAAAATCAGATTTGTTTGAGTTTACACAATTCATGTTATCATGCTACGTATTCGATCGAATAAATGCTATTATTGCGTACTCTCATTTGGAAAATATATTATTTTCGAGAAATTCGGTTCCCTCGTCTCAAAGAGTAAAAATAAAATAATAAGCAAATAAAAAACAATGTAATAGCTAGCAATTCCTTACTGTTTTTTTTTATCATTATAAATTTTGTTTTGACAATGTTGTTTGTTGCTTTATCTTTTTTTTACTTTTGAGTTTTAAGGCTTTTCGGCGCCTTCGGCGCCTCGGCGCCGTCGTGCACCACACGACTTTGCCCTTATGTACGGCGCGGGCCTGAATGCATACTGTTTATAACTGCCGTTCTAGCAATTTAGGGATTGCTGTAGTTGTTAACCTGTGTTACTACACCAATAGTTTAAATAATACTGGTTAATAAAAAAATTGTTATCCGTACAAAATAATTCTTAGCAGTACTGTTTTATTGGATCATTTTCCTCAGTGTATAAACCTTCTAACACTGCGCACAAACAGTCGCGTGTTACTGCACACTTTCGGCGTATTACGAACTACCAAATTTACAGCGGCGCTATAGAAAAATAGAATCAACAAGTGAACGTTCACGGCAAAGCTAAACTGAATTGCTGCTACGGCCGAGTTCCCCGCGATGTAATGCTTCTGTAGCGGCACTCACGGTAGGCAGTCTTATCAGAAAAACGCTGTCAAACAAACACTGATGAATCATCAATGTTTGTTCTGACTATAATAATCCTGCAGTTACTTTTCATAGGTAAGTAAATAGAAAGTTGGGTTGTTGGTTAGGTTAATATTTTATTTCTTTAGATTTTCAGCATAAATTCGTACTTTTTAACGCATAAATGTAAAAAAATAATAAAATTGTGTCGTGTAATTATTTTAAAATTCATTTTACCAAATTGTATATTTCTAGCTACCAAACTTTAATTTGCCCATATTATAATAAAAAAAAATTAGGAACAGTAATCAACATCCATTGAACTTTACTGCTCTATGGACCCTTTTTTTCAATTGCATAAAAACGTTAAAAAAATTAGGCTTCAGATTAAACTTTTGTTTACTTAAATTGGCAAATTTAAATGTTTTAATCGTTTAAAAATATATTTTATCTTGAACCCTGAAACGAGACCTCACTGGTGAGAAACCATGTGCTTATCTTATAGTAGCATGGTCACATCCATGATACAAATAAAACAAGATATGACACTGCGCGGGTAGGCGTGCCCGTGTACGTCACGCTGTGAGTAATTCCGCCATACTTTATAAACGAGACACGTCTTTGTTAAGATCGCGTTGTGTTTTAAAGTTATTTTTTGGTGTTTTTTATAACACTTTTAAGAGTTTAAAAGTGAAAATGAGGTGCGTTGTGTCTGGTTGTGATGTGGACAATCAATGCAAGGGCTTTATGCCCGATATTAAGGTTCTTAGCTTCCCCAAAAACAAAGAAACACAAAATGTTTGGAAAAGTCTGTGCAAACGGGAAGATAAGTTTATTGTGAAAAATGTCTGTAACCAAAATGATTATGAAGGTAATTTAAAGCATGAATTGTGTCATGTCATGAATGTCAAATGTATTTAATGATTTTACAAACGCGTTTAAAAAAAAAAGTTTATTGTAACAAATAATTGCTAAAAATCTCCACGGTAACGAATCACCAGACTTTAATCGAGAAAGTACGACCAACAAAGAGACTGAGAAAAGGCCATTTTCCTAAAAAATAATTTCTTGTTTTACCTAGTTTCATAAATTTAGCAAACCCAACCAAAGCTTAAATATATAGGTTTTAGTCAAAAATCTTGTCAGTGGTTCAAACATTATTTATCTGACAGAAAACAAGTAACAAAAATTGCAAACGAATACATTTGCGACATTTCAAATTCACTGCCGATTTCTAGAGGTGTTCCACAAGGATCAGTATTAGGCCCTTTATTGTTTATTATATACACTTTTGATTTTCATTTATCAATTAAACACGGCAATCTTTTAGCTTTTGCAGATGATACTCAAATATACCACTCAATCAAATACACAGATTTAAAAAATAGTATTTCTTTAATCAATAAGGATCTTTTAAATATTTCAAAAACTATAACTGATCATGGATTAAAAATAAATGAAAATAAAACTAACTTAATTTTAACTGGTCCTAAAACACTAATCACTAAAATAAAAAATAATTCTGATTTCAAAATTGTTCTTAACAATAATTTTAAGATTACTTCAATCGAATATGGTAAAAATCTTGGAGTAATTTTTGATCAGTATCTAAATTTTAATGAACATATAAAAAATATAATTAAAAAAGCATACTACAAACTAAGAATTTTATATAAATTTAAGGACTACTTAAATACCGATACTAAACTTAGGCTGGTTGATTCAATTGTTCTAAGTGGATTAGATTATTGTGATATAATTTATCACAAAAATATCAGTAACGAAGATAAACAGAAATTACAAATTCTTCAAAATAACTGTGTTCGTTTTTCAATAGGACTACATATCACCTACCTTTAACAAACATAATATAAATTAGAAAAAAGACGCGAAATCCACTTATCCTGTTTTATATATAAAATAATTTTAACTCAGAAACCTAGACTTTTATTTGAAAAAATTGAATTCAGGAATAATATTCATAATGTTAATACTAGAAATCTGAACGCAATAGAAATACCTCAAGATCATACTGAAAAATATAAGTCTTCGTTTAAATATACATCTTCTGTAATTTTTAATAATATTCCTTCTAGTCTAAGGGGCTTAAGCTATATAACTTTTAAAAATAATATAAAAAATTATTTAGTAGGGGTAGGATTGGAAGAATGATTTCTTATAAATCAAAATCCTACCTATTTATGCCAACTAGTATACTACTGTCATTTTTTGGTTTTCTTTTTTACTTTTAGCAATTTTATATTTATATCTAAATTATTTTTATTGGCATAAATAAACATCTTTATTATTATTATTATTGTCTTATTTAGAATAATTTTTGGCATTTTAAGATTTTTTTAAATTTGAAAAATCAAAGAATACAAAAATACAATAATTTTTAACAATTTACTATTTACAGTGTAAAAAACCAAAAAAAGCTATCCTAAAAACATGTTTCCGTCGCAAACATGCAGATGTTATTCACGCAAAAAATATTTGACAAATTATAGGAACAAACAAAATTCTTATTTATAACATATTTTC